>OY288290.1:23275038-24491301 GCA_958450335.1 Hibiscus tridactylites | reverse complement strand
TCGGTTGAGACCCTAAACTTTCAAGCCCAAAATTAGGGTGTTACACGTTTTAACTTCCCTCAATCTTTTTATTATTATAATTATTTAATTAAAATTGTAAAACAGGAGGAAAAGTCTCTATTAGCCATTGTTATTGCTCCTTAAAGATTCAAAACATTAGCCTTTTATGTTTTTGCCATTAAATCAAACTTTACAATTTTTACATTTTAGTCACTAAACCATAATGTTCGATTTCCCAAATTATTTTCTTTAAATTACCTTTACCAAAATTAATCATATATATAATTGTGATTTTAGGAAATTTCCCCATATTTTTATCCGACCAAAAACCTTTTAATTTAATTGTTTCCCGAAACTACACTAGACCTCTAGAGAGGTTCGAACCGAACTGCCTAACCAAACCCGGCTAACACATAGGCCCAAAACCAGGGCGTTACAATTACACCTCCATAACTCCTCCAAAACATATAACTATCAACCTAAACAATTAAAGATTCTTATAGATTCGGGATTCCAATGTTAAAACCATTATCTAAACATTAATAAACGTTAAAATCATGATTAGAATCAATCAGAAACCCAGTAAAACAGATCCAATCTGAAAATCACATAAATCCTTCAGTTAAACCATGATTTAATCATATTACGCAATGAAATCATAAAACCACATTCGAAAACATATTTAAAGAGTCAAGAAATTGGAAATTTCAATAAATAACCTTGATTAGAGGAGAAGAAGGAAGATTACCTCTAATCCCTTACTTTTCCCGTAATTGGAAAGATTGGATTGAAATCTTTAAGAAAACTGTAACCCCCTCGACCCGGTCTGGACGTTAGACCAAACCGAGTGGATCACACGGAGAATTTTGAAGTAAATCGAGAAGTTTACTCAAATAAACAACCTTATTTTTTATTTTATCTTGTCTAGATGGTCATTATTAGCCTAGGTGTTTAACATCACATCGGAACATTGATAACTCGATCAGACATCGATTCGGGCTTCAATTGCATTCAATTACAATTTAGGGACCATTTTGTAATTTAGAAAAATACATGGACTTCTTCACTTTTTAAGTTACCAACCTTTAATTAGTAATATTAAATGCCTCTCTGTCAAATCTCATGTGAAAACAATCATCCATGCTCATTTAATTGCAATCACAACATTCAAGGGTCAAAACACAAAGAAACATAACTTCAAAATATTCCATCAACTAACATAACAACTTGTTGTTTCGGTACAGACTAGCGTTGTATTGAAACAGGCGTACCGAAACAGATTCTAATGGCTCGAAACACGAGCCCGTATCGAAACACCCTTGAGGTGTTTCGGAACAGAAGCTTCTAGTAGCAAATTGTACCGAAACATGTTTCCCATGTTTCGAAACCCTTAGGCCATTTCAGGCTCACCATTCCGGTACAGGCTCGAGTGTACCGAAATATCTGGGCTTGAAATGACACTTTTTGCTGGTTTTCACACTTTAATCCATACTAAACCATTCCAACATGAATACAACATATCTATGACATCAAACCTCAACATACATGGTAGAAACGACATCATAGCAAGTCCATAGGCATTAAGGGAATCTATATGCAAGCAACATATGCATAAATAGCCACTAAGAAGTCAAAACACAAACCAATGCATAAACCAAACATTAAAGGTCATTTACAAGTCATTAAGGGCATTACAAACATGCATCAAAACATGGAGTTTCAAAACACAATCTCCCAAACACAAAGGATCTTCCCATTGCCAACTATTATTACTAATAAGCGAATATAAAACCATATTTTAGCTTAATCCAAATCCTTAGAAACCTTCTTGCCACTTTTGATGCCCACACAAGCTAATTCTCTGCATTCTTGGAAAAAGATAGCTTAAGCACAATTGCTTAGTGAGGAATGCTCAAAACAAACCAACACAACAATGCATTATAAAAACCATTTCTCATTTAGAAATCTCTATCACATCATGCTCTTTCTATCTCATGCTTGAAATCATTTTCAAAGCAAAGCCACATCATTTAAAACCACATGTACCATCTATCTCAAGCATTCGTCACAATGCAAAATCTCAAGGAATAGCCTTACATGCTTAAATCTCATAAAGCATTTCTCAAATTATATTCCATATGCGAAACACAATGCATAAATCCTTTATAATCAAGGTACATGTGAATCTCATAATCAAACTCATATATTGGCATATTAGCAATATTACTCGGATATGCGGATATCTTGACTAAATGTCAAGTCCTACCCCGGTGGAATCTCACATCACCAGACTCTTATGGTGGCATCTCTCATCTCCACAAAGCTTGGGTGTTTCACCAAGACCTACCCCGACGGAATCTCACAATCGGACTCTCACTTTGGAACGGCATGGCACTTCCCCCATTGCCCTAACCAAAGAGCACATACGAATTTTGTATTTTACAGTGCACTTCTCATCCTATTCGTCGACCAATTATATCTGGTAGAAATAATCTCATCTCATGCCAATATATTCATTTTAAACATCATTACCAACTATTTTTCAATGCATCAACCTAAAATATTCTCATCCCATTTCTAAAGCGTGTACAATGCATAGAAAATTCTCAAATAGTTCAAATTCATTGAAACATCAATTCTATATCATGTGATGTTTAAAGTCATCATTTCATTTCTCAAAAATGCATAAAAAGTAGGTATAAATCTATCTTCAAAATAAGAGCATGATCATAAAATCAATGGGACAATAACCGAGAAATGAGAGCGAAATATCTCAAACTTACTTTCGGGCTTAAATTGGTGTTTCAAACTCAATATAAACCCCAAACCTTGCTTTGAAGTCCTTCAAATACTTTTAAAACCAATTCCACTCACCGATCACGTCTCGCTTGCTTTGCCGAAGCAAAATCAAGCTTCCAAAGCTTCCGAAACTTCACCAAACGTGTCCGATAAAAACTCCCCTCTTTATACCACACAAAAAAGAGAATTAATGCACCTCAATGCATTAAAAACACCAGCAACCACTGTCATCTCGTTGCTCTACCCAAAAATACCATATCGTTCAATCAAAACAACCGAAAACACCTTTGATTACTCTCCAAACTTTACCTAGTCAAAATCTAACACTTCTAACAACTTTTAATCATCAAATAACATCTAAAAATAACCTAATCCCATCCATAAACCTCCAGCAACATCAAAACCTCACCCCCCCAAATCTAGCCATTTACAACTAGAGATCCTAACCAATTTGGGATTAATATGATAAACCTTTATTTTAACATCATTTAAAAACAAAATCATAACTAAAATCAATATCAAACCATACAAAATAGTAGCAATTTGAAAATGTTTAAAAATCATCTTTAAAAGCTTGATTTATCAATTTTCATCAATTAGATTACAAAACATAGTTGATAACTATATTTAGAGAGCCAAAGACTTGGGAATTTCATTAAAGAACCTTTATTAGAGGAGTTAAACAAAATTTACCTCTAACCTTTGCCTTTTCCATTAAATGACAAAATTTTGTAGAAATCTTTCAAGATTGCTTTGAGAATAATGATGGAAAAGCTTAAAAAATCATTTGTGAAACAAAAAGAAGTTAGAAGATGAAGATCCCTGGAGCTTTAGAGGGGAAATAGAGTGTTTGGCTGATTGGAAAAATGAGAGAATGAAAGTTACGTCAATTAGCCTTTTAGGAAATTAAAATCCCTTTTTATTAAAATCTCCTTTTTAGTTTTTTTTATTAAATCATTTAAAATGGTCAAATTAAAGGAATAGGTTCATTAATTAAATGGTAGCTCCCTAAAGATTCTAAGTTTTGGCCCTATTTCAAAACAGTCCTTAAAAATAAATTTTGCGCTTTTTACAAAATAGTCACTAATCTGAAATCTCGATCTTCCAAAAGCCATTTTCCAAAATTGACTTTACCCAACCTTTCTACATATATTTAGAAGATTTTAGAATTTTTTCTCATAATTTTATCATGTCCTAAACTACATTTTCCCTGGACCGCTCCCGAAAACTCAGATCTCTAATTTAGGTTCTACTAACTCTAAACCAATGCTAAAAGCTTCTAGGCCCAAAATCGGGGCGTTACAGAAAAAATGAAGCTTGGTGTAGAAATCCAAGGAAATCATTTAGAAATTAAAGTTGGATGCAAAGGAATAAATCTCTGGAGATTTTAGAAGAGAAAAGGTAGTTTGGCAAATAAGAAAGTAGAGAGAAAAATTGAGAGAAAAGAAATTACGTAAGAAAATATTTTTTGCTTAACTAAACTCTTTTATTAAAACCCTTCTCATCCTTCACTAACATTTAATTAAATAATTTTTTAAAAAGGCCTAAATTAATGGAAATAGATGATTAAATTAAAATAGCTCATTAAAGAGTCAAAGTTTTGACTCTTTACAAAACAATCACAAAAATAGTTTTGCCAAAATTACATTTTAGTCACTATTCCCAAAATGTCACGTCTCCAAATTTTATTTTCTAAAATTGATTTCACCATAAATCATTATATATTAAATAAAAATTCCCAACCATTTTCCATATTTTTATCTCACATAAAAATATTCAATCCCGAATCTAACTCGAATATCTAACTCGTTCCACTGGACCGTTATAATAAACCTACAAATTGCTAGGCCCAAAATCGGGGCGTTACAACTCTCCCCCACTTAGGAAATTTCTTCCTCGAAATTTTACCTGAAGGAAACAAATGTGGAAATTGCTTCAACATGCCCGCTTTGATTTCCTATGTGGCCTCCTTAACTCCTTGATGTCGCCGCAACACCTTCACAAGCTCAATCGTCTTACAACGAAGAACTTTTCTGTTGGTATCCAGAACCTTTACGAGTTCCTCGACATAGGACAAATCCAATCGCTACTCAACATCCTCCACTAGCATAACATGCGACGGATCCAACCTATAGCTCCGCAACATCGATACATGAAACACATCATGAATTTTCTCCAACTCAGGAGGTAACTTCAAACGATAAGCAACAAGATCAACACGCTCCAAAACCTCATATGGTCCAACAAACCTTGGACTAAGCTTACCTTTACTTCCAAACCTCATCACCTTCTTCTAAGGCGATACTTTCAAAAACACACAATCACCAACCACATACTCAATCTCCCTACCTTCAAATCCGCATATGATTTTTGCAGATCTGAGGCAGCTTTCAGATGATCAAAAATAAGCTTCACTTTCTCATTTGTGTTTTTCAACACATCAGGCAAGGAAATGTACTTTCCCCCAACCTCATCCAAACACAAAGGCGTACGACACCTCCTACCATAAAAGCCTCAAACGGTGCCATTTTTATACTAGCTTGCTAACTACTATTATACGCAAACTCCACCAAAGGCAATTGTTTCTCCAAGGTTCCTTGGAACTCAATAATACAACATCTCAACATATTCTCCAAGAGCTGGATCACGCACTCAGACTAACCATCTATTTGAGGATGATACGAAGTACTGGAATTCAATCGTGTACCCAAAGCTCGATGCAAACACTCCCAAAACCTCGTTGTAAACTGCAGATCTCTATCTGAAACTATAGACTTGGGCACTAAGTGCAAACGCAAAATATCCTCAATAAATAAATATGCCAACTTATCCAAAGTATACGTTGTATGCACAGGCACAAAATGTGCGCACTTCGTAAACCGATCAACAATTACCCAAATGGAATCCTTCTTTGTTGGCGTTAAAGGCAGCCCAGACACAAAATCTATAGTGATTATGTCCCATTTCCATTCTGTTATCTTCAATGGTTGCAACAACCGGGAAGGAAACTGATGTTTAGCCTTAACACGCTGACACACCATGCACTTAGCTACAAAATCAGGCACATCTTTCTTTAAATCAACACAACAATACTCTTTTTCAATCATGATACATTTTAGTACTACTAGGATGCATGGCAAAACAACTACTATGCGCTTAGGTTAAATGGTACGCCTCAACTCATCATCATTAAGCACCACTATCTGATCCTTGAAACACAACACTCCATCGTCATTAAAATTAAAATATGTTGGATTCCCATCCATGGTATCCTTAACATGCGATACCAACTCCTCATCATAAGGTTGTTTGTCCTTTATCAACTGCGACAAAGATGGCTTCACTTGCAACTCGGCCAAGGGACCACCATCTTGTGTCACACTTAATCGTACAAATATTTCTCTTAACTCCACCGCAACCTTCCTTCTCAAGGCATACGCCACGACATTAGCCTTACTCGGGTGATACTCAATCGTCAAATCGTAATCCTTTAGCAACTCCAAGCATCTACGTTACCTAAGATTCAAAGCCTTTTGAGACATCGAATATCTCAAACTCTTGTGATCCGTGTACACAATACACTTCTCACCATAAAGATAATGCCTTCAAATATTTAAGGCAAACACTGTCGCGACAAGATCAAGATCATGGGTAGGATAGTTGCGGTCGTGCACCTTCAATTGACGAGATACATAAGCCGCAACCTTTCCACCTTGCATCAAACACACAACCCAAATCAACATATGATGCATCACTATACACCACAAACTCCTTACCGACTCAAGTTGAATCAAGATATGAGCTTGCGTCGAAGCTTCCTTCAACTTCTCGAAAGCTCGTTGTCTATCCTATGTCCACTCAAAATGAACATTCTTTTGCAACAACTTGGTGAAAGGAGCAGAAACCCTCGAAAAACCATCCACAAACCTACGATAATAACCAACCAACCCAAGAAAACTACAAACCTCCTGCACCGACTTAGGCGACTTCCAACTCATCATCGCCTGAATCTTATGTGGATCAACCTGAATCCCATTGTCCGACACCACATGTCTGAGGAAAAAAACTTCCTTAAGCCAAAACTCACACTTACACAACTTAGCAAACAATTGATTATCCAATCAAGCCTAAAGCACAACTTGCAAGTTTTGTGTAACACCCCAAACCCAGCTTAGAAGATAAACCGAACTAGGTAGTGTTACCAAACAAACAAAAAATGAAACAATGGCTTACACAAGTTGCCCTTATCTATGATTCTAAACACAAGTCATGGTTATGAAACTTCACTGGTTTCGAAACTATCTTGAACCTAATCGTTTAAATAACTTGTTGATTCATTACTGGATTATTTAAACTTAACACATGAACACTCTAATCGAAGATAACCCATCTAGAAACCAAACATTACACAAATTATTTGACTTCCTCAAACTATGAATTAATAATCAAAACATACTCTAATTTAGCTTAGTTTTTTTTCTTTTCACATTCGAAGCTTCAGTTGACTTTAATTTGATTTGTAATTCCTATTTAGAACAATAGCTTGAAATTCAAATGACTACTAACCTACTTGCTACCATGCCTTTTTATCTCTAAATAACATAAGCTTTAAAAACAAGTAAAGAAAAAAATTCCTTGCAAAGAGAAATTTCGGAATAAGGAAATTAATAAATATCAATTAGGTAATTATTCGGACTATTGACACTATAATCAACCAAATTATTTCAATCATTCAATCCAAACACAACAATGACTTCTAATTACTTATGCATCCAAGTGACCATTTCTATTTCATGATATACATTTTGAGCCTATTCATATAACAATTTTTAACATTCGAACACAAACATCTAACCTTTTTACCAAAACCATTCCAAATCATCCAACCGGCAGAAGATCAATCACAAGTTATTATAAAGGCCCATTACACATCATGCTAGAGCTTAAATTACTTACATACAAACATGTACATAAGAGATTCTCAAATGCAACATGCGTACAAAAACATCTATGTGCTACCAACTAGGAGTTCTAAAGGTATAGCTTCAAAACAAACTTGTGAACCCTTGTGATCACGTCCAAGCTCAAGCGGTAACCAAAAGCACGTTTACCCTGAAATGTATCGAAAGAATAGAGTAAGCAATGGCTTAGTGAGGCAATTTTAATTAACCAAAAGTACGAATCAAGGCTCTAAGTTATAACTCTATTCTTCCTTCAAGTTTGATGGATCTAGATAATTAGCAAGCTTGGTCGAACATAGCTCATATTATTCACATGGTTCGAACATGATAATAAGTCTGAATCATTAGAATCTATGCAAGTGATAACTTGATGACACTTAAGTCATTATAACTACAAGGTTTCATCTTGGTAACATTTCTTAATTCCATTTTAAAATACTCAAGTATCTTACTAACAAATTTTACTTGTTGTATAAAATATCAAAATGATATTATAGTTTAGCTTGTGAAAATTCCAACAACTTTTATATGTAGCCTCCATAGGAATGAATTACTTAACACATACTTAGGCATTTATCTCGTTTCTCAAAAATCAATTAAGACCTTTAATTTTATAGGCAAATTTCGAAATCTTTATACTTTTGGTAACATTTAACCATTTTAGTCCCATTTTAGTACTAACCTTAGTTCCTAACTTCAATTTATTCAATTTATGTCATGTAATATCAAGTTGGGATTAAGGTCAAACTAGAGACAAATGTTGCAAGATTCAACCATGTTAATCTGAATCTAAGGATACATAAAATTCATAAAGTTATGATTCGACCTATTAAAACATGTAATAAATATTCTTTTAAGTTTGAAACACTAAGATTAGGTTGTTTTAATCTTAAGCCAAACACAATTACATACATGCATTATTAACATCGTACAACTAAACTTTCCTTCAAAAACAAACTTCATATTTCATAACTATAATTCTACCTGTCACACAATTTATCAAACATAGCATCTCGAAGTCATGAATTACTTAACATACAAATTGTCAAATTAGAATAATCATTTTGTTTGCAACCTTCAAACCTAACACCTTAGCTTGAATCAAAAGATAATGCATATATTCTATAGACAAGTATTAATTGTCACACAAGATATCAAGTAATTCTTTTATTTATAGCAAATTCTTTATTTTATCTTTAACTTAGCCTTGAGAATCAAGTAACAAAATAGGTACATGAATCTCCAACAACCTGTCACCAAAAAGAAATGGTACTCGCAGTACCGGTCAATCCCTCCTACTGTCGCCAAGTGACCAAAAAACTTCCCCCAACTGTAGCCAAATAAGGACCGTAGTCGAGGACCGTAGTCCACCCAAACACGAGCTCTATAGACTCTATGGTATGCCAACTATACCTTTGACTGACTCGAAACCAAGGCTTTCATATAATTTTATCTTGTTATAATCAAGATTGAGCTTAGCACCTTATTCATAAAATCATAAACTTGTCATATCCTTATCAAGAATGAGCATTGCTCCATAATCTTGCTATCACGCCATCAAGGCTTTAATCTTATTATTGTCATAACAGAGTTAAACTTAGTACAACCCCTTATTAAAAAATTTGAATGAGCATAACGTATTATCATTTTTAACAAACACACACAAAGTTCTCAATTTATCATTCCTTTCTTATTCGAATGGTAGCATGAAAAGATTTCTTATTCAACACATATCGATCTAACTACAAGCATCTCTTCGAATCAAACATTTCATAAAAAAGCACACCCAATAATTAGGTACTCACTTGGGATCCAAGTTTGCTTATGCTTATCATAATTCAAAACAAATAATGTAATTAGATTAGCAAGAAATGCTCTGGAATATTTTTGTAATATCCCAAAATACAACTTAGAATTATGACACCAATTTAAATGTGATTTAATTGATTTAAGTTTGTAGTGCCTCTAACTTTAGTTTAGAAGTATGCTATAAGCTTGATCACAACTAGTTTATGTGAAATTTGTCACTTAATAAGATTAATTAAGTGATTAGGGACCATCTTGAAACACATATCAAAGTGAATAGCTCGTTTTAGTAGGGACCAAACCGCACATTATGATTAAAAGATGATTGCATGCTAAAAATAAAGAAACCTAAGGACTTTACACATGTTGACTCATTTCAAGGGCATGTGTGGGAAGAGGTCACGACATTGAAGGGATAATTCACTTTCATCTTCTTCCTTCCCAAAGATGAACCGATCACATCGAAATAAGGGAAGTTAAAGAGCTTGAACAAAATTGCTCCTTCATTGATCCATTTATTTAGACTCTAATCGAATAGCTTAAGGAAAGGGGTAAGAAAACTCTTCCTTCCTTTTTGATTTAATGTTTAAGTGTTGAAATAAGGTTATAATTTCTCTACATGTTATCTTGATAGTTAGACTTATGTGAAGGGCAAATTATGCTAGCAAATTCTTAAGCCTTGAATGGTATACATGTTAACATGTTATGCTTGAGAATTGTATGATAGCTTAAGTTGTTAAATTGGTTGATTTGGTTAGATGGAACTTTCGAACTATGCCTTGTGGAATGAGTATTTCATGCTTGAACTTGGGTTGTGGTTACATGGGTTGATATAGATACATATATATATTTATGGATTTGTTGGTTCAAAATTTGGATTGTTTTGAGTTTACAAAATTGTTTTGAAATTGTTTTGTTAAGAATAATCTGAAGGATGACTACTTTACAAAGTCAAGGACTGATTTAGAGGTTAAAAGAGGACTAATGTGCTTAAATAAAACATGAATTGAATTGGTATGCTTTTGGACTGTCTTGTGAAATTAACGGAACGTTTTGGATTGTTTTATTATAAGAAAAAGAAGCGGAATTTCTAATGTAAAACAAGGGACTGCTTTTAAAATTTTAACACCCCTAACTCAGCTTAAGAGAAACCCGAATTAGGAAGTGTTTCCAAACAAACAAAGATTGACTTAGCACATGTAAGTCCTGATTTCAAAGCTCCAAAGATAAATCAAAGACAAGATTTTACTTTTGTTTACTCAAATTTAGTAAAATTTAAAACCTTAACTCAAGTTATCTTATAAAGATTCAGGTACATAACTTGATCATACTGTGCTTCTCCTCGTATCTTGGGACGTGGCAGCTCGAGACCTAGCTGAAACTACCACTGAAAAGATCAACAAAGTGGATCGATAAAAGATGGAAAACGTAGTTATGACTGGGTGAGGGCGACAGCAGCAAACCTTCACCTTGTTCATAGAAAATTTGTTAGAGAAGCTTCACTGGCAAGGTCTATGGTTTGCTTTTGGGAGGTATGGCGACGTGGTAGATGCTTTTATAGCAAGGAAGAGGAATGGTAGGGGAAAAAGGTTTGGCTTTGTGAGATTTGGAAGTAAGTTTGAAGCTGTGAGAGCAATAGAAAGGTTAAATGGTTTTGTTCTTTTTGGAAGTAGGATTAGAGTTTCTATGGCGAGATTCAAACTAAGACAGTCTTATTGGAGGAGGGTCCGTTCGTCGAGCACTAATAATAGAGAAGGAGGAGGTTTTCAAGGTGCAAATGGGGGGTTGGGAGGATCTGGTGAGCAGGCCAAACCAAAAGCAAATAGTAAGATAACTCTGGAAGCATGTGGTAAAGAGAAAGGGGAGTGTAGTTCAAAAAACTCAAAAAATGCAAAAGAATAGCTGGTGTAGTGGAAACAGAAGAATTGTGGAAGCTTAAAAGGTGCATGGTTGGAACGATGGCGACGATTTGTAGTGTAAAAAATATTACGCAGAGGCTGCATAAATGGGGATTATATGAAATAAAAGTCCAGAGAATGGGAGGAAAAACATATCTTTTATCTTTCGATAGTGATGAACTGTTTATGATGCTTGAGGATGTTAACTGGTCCTATCTAATGGAGATTTTCTCAAAGGTCCAACCTTGGTCAGAGAGTGTCAGTTATGAAGAAAGATCTACATGGATAGAGTTGTATGGATTGCCTCTGCATTGTTGGAATCATGGTACCATAAAAAAGTGGCTGAATTATGGGGCTCTTTTGAAGCTCTAGGTGAAAACGCGAATCATGTAAAAGATTGTGAAATGGTCTCAGTGTTGATTACAACTACACACGAAAGAAAAATTGAAGAGACAGTGGAAATTGAAGTGGGTAATGTAATTCACAATGTAAGAGTTTTGGAAGTTGGTTTTAAAGAAGATTCAGTTGTCCTGGAGTTTGGCCCGAAGAAAGTGATGAATGCAGAAGCAAAATGTAGTGAGACTAGTGCTGAGTCTTCATCAGAATCCAATCGGAATAAGTCACCGAAGTTGGATCCTAAGCACAGTCGTGAGGTGGAAGAAGAAGCATTTAATGATGCTTTTTTGGGAAAAGAATTCTATGATAACTGTTTGGATAACTCAACACCCAACAGGCATTTGGGGGAGAGTGAAATGAAGGGGGAAACTCTTAAAGATGGTGAGCGGTTTTGTACAGCTAATCATATGGGGAATGACAAAACTCTTAGAAACCAGAGAGGTGATGATGATGAAACTACGTCATTTATAGTTGGAGCGGTCGACAGCTTCCATGAAGAAATTCTAGAAGAGCTACAAAAAGAAAATAATGGCCAATTGGTGGAGGATGGTTCCCTACCGAACGATAAGTTGACCTGTCGGACCCTGGATGATATTTGCGGTATGGGCCATGGCCCAAATGAGAATGATATTCCAATGTCTTATGAACCCATTCTAAAAAAATCTGCTTGGAAAGCTATGGCGGATAATCAGAATTTGCAAGCAGGCACCGACGGTTCAATTAAGGCTAAGAAACCTGTGATTTTTGTATCTTTAGAAGAGGGAGAGGAACCTAGGGCTTTCTTTCCGAAATTGGGGAAAAAGAAATGTAAAGAAAAAAGATACAGCTCCATGAGTGATTTTCAGGATAAGGCTCTAACAGATCTGGAGAAAAGTTAGAAGGATCGTGCAGGTAGAAAGGAGAAGAAGAAAGGCAAAGCTAAGGAAGACTCTGAAATTTCGGGTCGTTCTCTGTCAGACTCGGATTTGGTGTCAAGATGGGATTTTCAAACTAGAGAAGCTAGGAAAGCACTGAAATTGGGGAAGAGGCTGGGAATTGAGATAATTGGGGACGAGAATCAAGCAGTGAGGGATATCGCGCGCTTATTTTAAGTGAATTTTCATGTTAAGAGGGTAAAATTGGGTTGAAGCTGATTACATGGGATTTCTGAAATTTAGGCTCTCTTTTTAAAACCAGTTCGGTAAGATGGTTGTTTTGGGGAAAAAAGGGAAGTGCTGTTGTTACAAGAATTTTAAAAAATAGGTGTTACTAGAGGAAGACATTAAGAAGTTGGTATGGTGTCGAAGCGTCTGCAGAATGGTAGAGTCGGACAGATTGGTAACAATTTAGATCAAATCCAAATTCTGTCGGGTAAGTTCTCTAGTTATCCTAAATTTCATTTTTTTTGAAGGGAGATGGTTAGCGAAAGAAATGGTTGTATCGGTGATTAATGTGTATGAACCATGTTTTAGTGGTATAGTTTTAGATGAAAATCATTGTGTATGCTGCTGGTGTGGATTGCAAATATGTTACTACCTTTAGGTCCCTGTTTGGTTAATGGTGGGAGGTGCCGGGGAAACATTTAAAATGTAGGGTCTACTTGAGTTTCTGTCTTTGGTTTTCTTTTTCTGGTGATCTTCGAAGCTTTTGGTTAGTGTCGGTGAGAGCAGTTTCTGGAGTATTGGGGTAGCAAGGATTAAAAAGGTGTTTAGAGATAAGCATATTTTTTGAAGGACTTGATTTCTTTCTTGTGAAAGTACGAGCACTATATTAGATTCGGCCAATTAAGAAGCTTGGTCCCCATATTTTATAGTATGGAGGAGGGATCCAATGAAAGGCGCAGTTGATAGTTTATTAGCTGGGGGTATTTTGGTAGAATGGAAGTATCCTGTGAAAGGTTTGGTTTAGCTATTTGTCACTGGTGGCGCAAAAGACAAAGAGGTAGGCTGTGGTGGAGTCCTTCGTACTGAGGTTGGTATAATGTGAGTAATATTTTCGGGTTCAGTTGAAGGACTTGGAGCTGAGTATACTGAGTTGATTACATTTAAATCGGTTCTTTGATCTTTTTTATTGAAGCTGGGTGGCTTGGGTAAGCACCCTTGATTATAGAGTCTGTTGCTAGTGTGATTTTTTTGGATCAACATCAAATTCCAACGGCATCGGACGTGGTGGTTGTCCTTGCTGGAGATTGATAATCGGCAAGGAAATTTGAGAAAGTGTACTTTAATTTAGAGATGCATATTTTCTTGCTGATTGTCTTGTTAAAAGTAGAATGCAAAGATTGTCAACGTGTAAAAGCTTGGTGGTAGTCGACAGTAAAGATCAAGCTGTAATTTCATTTTCTGGTCCTTTATTTGATGGGTGTAATCGTTGTAAGGAGAAATCTGCTTGTGTGTTTTGTTTTCCCCCTCAAAGTGTGTACTCTTTTCCTCCACTTAAGCTTAGGGAGGTTTTTAATGAGGCACACTTTGCATGTTTATCTTAATAAAATTATACTTTTGCCGAGCAAAAAAAAAACTTGATCATCAAGCAACGAATTTAAAACCTTTCGTATCACAAGCATTATAAGCCTTTTACTATATAAAGACATTCAACCATTCTTCACCAAGATGACTTAGACTTTGATTTAAGATCTTTTAAGGTTCATTACAAATTAGGCCAACCGAATTAAACTCGTTCATTCAATATTGAGACGTCCTAAAACCTTTAACATATTAACCATCTCCTTCTTATAACAGTTAATATCAAGACTTGTTAACCAAGATTACCAACTAAGCAACACATATGCCATAAGGGTGATCTATCAACTTAAAACTCTTGCACATATTGAAACAACACATCATATACAGTACACATCAATCACTAGTTCTTAGCATAACAAACATTTTGTTTATAACCTTTAATCTTATTAGAATTATAAGGTGTCCTACCAATCATTCATGATCTCAAACCATTAAAGTATTATAACTCACATAACTTATTCGATAAGAAAACATTCGAATATATCTCTAGCATAGCTCAACTATCAAGAAACTACTCAATCATGCTAACTATTAAACCATATATAGCAAGCAACCACGAGGAAATCATTAAAGGTCCATTACAAACTTCAAATGCTTATAAAGCTTATAAACATATGAAATCAACCATGACATTATAATGCACAATGCATTTTTAACAACTATGTGCCACCAAATAGGAGTTCTTAGGGAGAGAACGTATATACACCTTGACACTTATGATCTCGTCCGAGCTCAAAACGGACTCACAAACAAACTTGTCCTGAAAGCATTGAAATGATAGAGTAAGCATAGGCTTAGCGAGGTAGCTTAAAGTTTCAGTTAAACATGAAACGACAAACTATCATTTCTTTAAATTCTAAACAATCTCCTTCTTTTATTTATAAACTTACTAGGCTTGGACAAGAAGTTAACATTTTAAGACAGGGTACACAAACGAGCACGTATACATATACGTGGTATACTTGGCAAGCAAGTACATAAACACGTATAGGTTTCAACAAACATATACATGGATACATGATTACTCACGCGTAGCATATCAAGTCATAGCTTCCTTATCTCATAAATTATTCCACATAGCATATCATATATAGATGGTACTTATCATTCAAGCTAACATAGCACATCATAGAGATGATACTTTTCATACAAATGATCAGACTAGCATATCAACACACAAGTCACTTGGTTCATAAGATAAAAAACACATCAGTTCATATTCAGGATATACTCATGTATGTTCATAGCACTCTAATACATATTTGTTTATGTGCCAAAACAGTCCAGATTTGTGTACTTTCTTATATATATATATATATATATATATATATATATATATATATATATATATATATATATATATATATATATATATATATATATATGTTTGTGTGTGTGTGTGTAGAGCGTTTGAGTGTTCTCTATTTATGAGAGCAAGTGCACACTCTTGTCAAGTTATAGTATAAAATATATCGTCTCCCACAGGGATTGGAACGGCTCCTATGAGTGTTTTCCTGCACAAGGAAATAGTAAATGCACATCTAAATTTCTGAATGTGGAAAAGTAAAGACACAAATAAAATAAGATAGTGATGATAGGGAGAGATGAGGTCGATAGATTATGTAAGGTAATTGCAGCTCAGTAGTGTATACTCTACATTGTAAAGCCTAATTGTTTTTCATGCTGCCACGATCTGCTACCTTGGCGGGTAATGGCGGACTGAGGCTGCGACCCTATCACGCAGCCGTAGCGGGTCTCTGCTCTTGCAACTTTCGATGTCTCAGCAGGTGGAATGGAGATAAGTCCTGGCGGAAAGTCTGGAAGATACTCCAAGTTCGGCAGAGCAATTCTGAAGTGATCCTTCATATGTCTAGGTAAGGATTCTGTCACCACGTGATGTAGGCAATACCTAACAATCTCAGTGTAAACCTAACACAGGCAGCCGACGTTTGGTTGCTCCTTTTAGCAGCTGAAATTCTAACTTATGTATAAGCCGAATTAGTTAACACCTCGACATGATGAGACGGTACTTAATTATTTCGTGAGTCTTACACTCTCGTGCCTGACAAATAGATTTCTTCAACTAGACTTTTGGAACTAATTGAAGAAGTGAAGAACATGAATTAAACAAACTTGGAATTTTTTTATTGAAAATACACTTAAACAATTACAATTGTTTCTCACAACTACTTTACATACAAAAACCTAAACCCTATCAGAGTTGGGCCACGACCTCCAACACCTCCAATCTATCTATCTACCTCTCTATTATGCATCTATGCATCTGTGTATCCCTACATGCCCCTATATTCTCACATACATTGGTATATATAGTACTCATGGCCTAAGTTTGAGACCTCCTTGGAGTAGAAGTCCTTAAAGTAACTTTACATTAAATGTTAACTCCTTTTTGACTTGAATGTGAACTCTTTGGACGTTGCCTTCTCCAGCAAGTAAAGATAAGTACTCCGACTTATCAATCTTTAATCAGCTCTTCAGGCCGCTACATGCTTCAGATAAATGCAAGACTGGGGCCATTGGGCTCAGGGAATTGCCCTCTTTCAATCGTGACCCATCTTGGCTAAGTTGGTTTAACTTCTACCTGGGTGGCACTCGGTGACAATGTTGTTATGGTGGCGTCCGTGGCGACACATGGAACTGCTTCAGTACAGCTTCTTTTGCTCCCAGATTTCTTGTCCTCTCCTCTCCTAGAACTCTACAACATCTGAAAATAAAAACTAAACTAAAATAGTACCTTTTCTTAACCAAACATAAAATATTCAATAAAAGCATGGTAAAAGAGCAAATATTATTATTATTATGCATGTAATGAACCTAAATATGATTAAGTGAGCTTAAGAACAACAATAATAAAGGCAGGAATGTGTAAAAAATATAGAACTTATGGACACTCTACACAACCCCAAACTCAAACTATTGCTTGTCCTCAAGCAATGCAAACTAACTAGTAAACATGCCCCTTACACAAAATTAATAGAAATTTAGTTGTTAACTTGATTTATTACCTCAAGGTGGTGGCACCTAATTATGTTAGTTATAGGGAATGGCATGAAATAACTCAAATTTTAATTTTCTTAGTGCAAGTGTAGTGTGTGCAGGTCTGTGTTCATGCTAACTATGCTGAGAATACTAAGTGAACAAAGAATGCTAAAAATAATTAGATTAAGAAAAATGACATGAGTTGCTGCATTGGCAGCACAGTTAAGCACTTCATTCTCTCTTTTTCTCTGATCATGGCCTTAAGGGCTTCAGTTCATCACAACTATTCTCCAGGTCTGAAGCTAAGATAGGTGCACTATACGAAACTCCAAACCCTTTGAATAGAGTCATCTCGTGAAGGCTTCAATTCACTCTTGCTAATTTTTCTGTCACTTCATTTAAGTTCAGATACTTGGACTTTGATAGCAGCAGAGTGTCCTTGCTCATGATCCTTCCTAGTGCCTGTTTCGGGCACCTCTAGGGTATTAAGCACGCTTCCTAGAGCATGTTTCGAGCACCTCTAGGGTATTTGAACATTTTGTGTTGCTGCCCTGTGCTGCCGCGTTGGCAAACCTGTATCCAATTAAAGAGTTTTCATTAGATAAAGCATGTAACGCCCTGGTTTTGGGCTCAGAAGTTTTGGGCGTTGACCGGTTCGGTCAAAGTGCTGATCGAATATGTAAGAGTGAATTTAGGAAAGCCTAGTTCGGGTTGCATTAAAAATATGGAAAAATGTTCTAAAATCATCTTTTAATATATATAAGTGAATTGTGAAATCAATTTTGGAAAATGAGGTTCGGAAGGTTGACATTTTGGCTAGTGACCAAAATGTAATTTTTGAAAGTTGCGGGACAGTTTTATAAAGGATTGAAACTTTGAATCTTTAAGGAGCTATTATTCCAAAAAGGATTTCTCCAGATTTTTCTAAGATATTTTAAGGCTTTATTCTGATTTTTAAAGATTAAGAAAGGGAGGGAAATCATTTTAACCAATTTCTTAACTAACTTTCTATTTTCTGTCAATTTTCCTTTTCTCTCATTTTCTCTCAACCCAAACACAATTCTCCAGATTTCCTTCTCTGACTTTGGCATCTAAATCTCTCATTTCAACTCTCATTTGATTCCTAATCATCTCATCAACAAAACCTCTCAATTTGCAAGTTGTTTCATCAAGCTTTTTGGTTTTAAAATGGAGAAATTCAAGTTTGGAGGTAAGAACGTCCTTCTCCTCTAAACTATCAGTTCTTTACCGAAATTCCTAAGTTCTCAATCCTTGATTTATGTTTTGTTAATGGCTTTTCAATGGAGATCTTGATTTTTGGCTAAAATGCAAGATCTGGTGTTTTTGGTGAAATTTTCGTGTGATCTGTTTGGGCAGTGTTTTGGAGTGTCAAAATGATGTTAAATGAATGCTAAATTGATTAGAAGTTGAGGTTTAATCAATGCAATCCCGGATAGGTTGAATTTCCTAAGTTTGGCTTGAGTTTTTTGTTGTTTTTGGAGTGTTTTTGGTGATCTGTTATACCTGGAGGTATAAGGACGTGGTTGTGATCATTTTGTATGTTAATTGATGTATAAAAATGGTTAGAAGTGATGGATCTTGGCTGGGTTAAGTTGTGGAGGTGTTTGGAGGTGATTTCGGTTGTGTTTGGTAGCCAAATTGTTAGATTTGTGATGAGCAGCGAGTTGTGTTGTTGTTGCTGGTGTTTTAATGCATAAGGATGCATTAATGTTCTGTTTTTGTGTGCTTGAAACAGGGGAGTTTGATCTGTGAGCTTTGGAGGTGTTTGCGGAAGGTTTCGGATGCTTGGAAGGCTTGTTGGCTAGTCTTGTTTTGGTTATCGGTGAGTGAAGTTGGGATTTCAGCTTTTAAATCAAGGTTTGAAGGTTTTTGGGAGCTTAGTGTAAGTCTAAACAACTTTGCTAAGCTCAAGAGTAAGTGAATGGATTTTTGCTCTTGAATTGTGTTGTGATTTGGCTTTAAAAGAAAGAGAGGTTGATGTTTGAAATGCATGTGTTTTGCATGGTTTAATTCTGTTTTGTAAGCACATTTTAGCATGGTTTAATGCTGGTTTTGAAAGTCATTTGAGAAGGATGCTCAAGGTAAGGGATCCTTGGTTTTGTATATGGTAATTGTGATTTTGATGCATAGTGTTGCATGTTGATCAATGGCTTTGTATGATGCTTTAAAACAGTGAATTGATGATGGTAAATGTTACCTTTTGCATATTGGTTATGCATGTGAATCATTGGATTAATGAGGTAATGGTTTTGCATATTGGTTATGCATGTGAAGCATTGGGCTAATGTTGTGATGGCTTTGCATTATGTTTATGCATGTGGAACATTGGATTAATATGGTAAGATGGTTATATTGGCAAGTGATGTAAATGGTTCTTGGTTTGTTGATCGGATATAGTTAGCCGGCTATAGGATTGGGTGCACCGTGAATTAAGTCGCCTTGGAGGTGGAGTGGTCAAGAGTGGACCGGAAAAGCTCCCTTCAAGTATCCTAACGAGATGAGGTCATAATGGAGGTTGTTGCCCATTCGAGGACCTTGGTTGAGTAAAGGTTATATGGTGGTTAAAAGTCCATATGTGAGAACCTTGTACTTGTTGAGATCACAATGGCAGTGTTAAGTCCATGTGTGGATCTTGTGTAGGGTGTCTCGGATCTCGTTAGTGATGTTCTACAACTACCAATCGGTTATGCAAAGGTTGTATGGTGGTTAAAAGTCCATACGTGGGAATCTTGTGCATGTCAAGGTTGTATGGTGGTTAAAAGTCCATACATGGGAACCTTGGGGAAAAAGCTAAGGTTGTATCGTGTTTAAAAGTCCATACATGGGAACCTTAGGATGATGAGGTCATAATGGAGGTTGTTGCCCATTCGAGGACCTTGGATTGGTAGGGTGTAGGGAGCGTAGGGACAACGCTCGGAATCCGCGTATCCGATTGGATGTTGAGTTGAAAAGTGAATGTGGTTGATCAAGTGGAAGCCAATGTAATGTTCTTGATCATGTGAAGCATGAGATGCTTGAAATGATGCATATTGCATGTGAAGCATGAGATGCTTGAAATGATGCATGATTGCGTGTGAAGCATGAGATGCTTGAAAAGATGCATTGTTGCATGAGGAATGTATGATGCTAGTGAATGCATGTTTACTTGTTTAGTTGAACAAGTGTTGGTTATCATTTGGTAAATGATGCATGCGAGCATGAAATATCTTTATTGCATTGGAGTCTTGTAAGACTTGTTTTTTTAAAGGCATGTGAAGATGTTGTTATGGTTCTTATGTTGCCTTGGTTAAATGCATGAGATGGATTATTTGAGCTATGGTTTTAAAAGGTTTCTTGCTTGATATGGTTTTCAAGTTTAAGAAAGGTATGTTGTGAAATGGGAGTGTTTTCCATGGTTTTGTTTAAGCTTGGCATATGGTGTTTATGCATGATTTGAGCTTGATGTTGAAAAGGGTTTTCAAACATGGCTTTGGTAATCAAATCGGGTTTGTTTTAAAAGTGTTTTAATGACCCGCTGCATTGATGGTGTTTTGGTTTTGAGCATTCCTCACTAAGCATTATGTGCTTACGCTCCTTTTTTTCCATCAATGCAGATTCGTGAAGTTTGGACAGCAAGGAGCAAGGGATTCAAGGTGGACTCCAGTGGAGATGTATGTCTCGGTGAATAGCTATAGTTAATAAGGGCAATGGGGTAGAATCTCTCGGGTTTATGTGTATGTGATCGTATATGTTTGATCAAGAATGTCTAAATGTTGTTGCTAATGTTGTTGGAACATGAATTGGCTTAAATGAGTTTGTTTTGGAAGGTTTGTGCCTAAATGGTTGCTTGTGTAGGAAGCATGCCTATAGATTTGGGGCTTTTCTTATATGTTGTGTTTCTGTTGAATTGTTGATGCAAGTATGTCTCATTTATGTTGAATTGCATGTTGGTAAAGTTTGGTGGCTTTTGGAGCATGTTTGAATGATCAATTGTGTGTTTGAGTGAGCAAAATGCAGCATTCTGGGCCAGGCGTTTCGGAACAGGTAACACCGTTTCGGAACGGGTGTCCTGCATGAACCCAGGCGTCCGAAACGGGTGCCACCGTTCCGAAACGGAAAGCATTCTGCCAGACCCACGTTGCGGAACGCGTTGCGGAACGGCCCCGTGTTTCGGAACGGGCTTGGCCTGTTTCGGAACGTGTGATCGTTGGGGTCTGACATGGGCGGTTAAATGTTTCAAAATGTTTGCATTTTGGTCCTGAATCTTGTTTGTGCAATTGTATGAGTTTGGGTTATCCGTTTGAGCTGAAATTTGGCAGAGAAGCATGAAACATGATTAATTTTAAGTTGGTAACTTAAAATCTGATTAAGTCCTTAAAGTTTTCAGAAATTACAATTTGGTCCCTAAAGTTGTAATTTGTTCAATTGGGTCCCTGTTTTGATCTCTGATGGTTGTGATCTTTGAGCATGGTGTTTGTGTGATCACATCTAAGGTTAATGTGCATCTAGACAAGATTAAAAAGAAAAAAAAGGGTCGTTAATCAAGGTTGACTTTCGGGTTGACTTTGGTTTTCCCCGTGTAATCTTCGTAGTTCGGGTCAACCGTCTAGGCCGGGCTACGGGGGTTACATTTGGTGGTATCAGAGCTGAGTTGCGAAGGTTGGGGAAAACGGTAAGTTGTAGTGATGTGTGTTTGATGTTTACCTTGTTGTGTGGTTTAAAGTTGCTTGAAACATGTGTTTTTGAGTATGCTGTTGATGTTTCTAAGCATGTTGCTGATGTATGCAAGCATGTTTTGTGGTTATGAATCTTGATTGAGTTTATGTGGATATGTGCTGATGCTATGAGCTGATGTTATGCATGGTGAATGTGTTTTGAGCATGATATGTTGCTAATATGCTGGTGCAATTGGATGTTGTTTGGTGTAAGCATGATCAAGGTATGTTGTTGATATGCTTGATGTTGTGATATCCATGCTGTGTTGACTGTTATGTCATGTAAAGGGGAGGATTCGGGATACCCATTGCCTTATTAATATAGCTATTGTGTTATTTTGGAGTTGGAGTTTGAATCCTTGCTTAATGCTGGTCTAACTGGTTTGTTTGCTTGTTGTGATTGTATGTTTGTTGTTGTTAGTGGTATGGCAAAGTCGATGAAAGAATGGCGGTTGAGTGAGATGGTTGCTGCCTTGGGGCAGGTTGTTAAGGCAAAGAATTCACCCTTTTGTAAAGGTGTTATGTCTCAGTCTTCTGTGCCTGGAGTTGAGATGGTAAGGCAAGGGAAAGAAGCTAGTTATGTGATGAAAAGTTCATTATCTGTTGAGCAGGAGGTGTTGGGAACATCTCAGGCTGTGGTAGAGGTAAAATCAGTAGATGTGCTGGCTGGATGTGTGGGTTTGCCGAAGCAGCGTTTGCTTGATTTGGGTGCTGTGGAATATCATGGTTCTACACCGGAGATGTTTGAGGCGTGGTTGGCCAGGGTGATTCTGATTTTGGGTCAGGAAGGCTGTGATTATGCTTGTAAGCTGGGAAGTGTTGTTTCTTTGATGCTGGAGGATGCTTGTGCCTGGTGGACATCTGTGGCGGTGGCGTCACATATCCATGATATTGACTGGGATTTCTTTGTATCTGCCTTTTATGAAAGGTATCTTGGAGAGAAGTTTCCAAGGGTTAAGCAATGTGAAGGTAGTGCTGTTGTGGAGCAAGTGTTGCTTGAGCACGGAGAGGAAGCTCAGCCACCGGTATGTGATCATTGTGAAAGGCAACATGTTGGAAGTTGTTGGGGCGCGAGTGCTTGTTGGAACTGTGGTTCTAAAGTTCATGTTAAGCGTGATTGTCTACATGGAGTGAAGTCAGCTTTGGTGTTAGCCAAAGGATCTTTGAAAGGTCGTGGGTACGGCCGGGGCAAGGTTCAGAGGTGGCAGAAAAAGCAGAAGGTTGTGAAGAGTTTGGGAAATGAAGTTTGCTGGAAATGTGGGTCTGCTGGACACATGAGGCGTGATTGTTTGATGTTGGCTCGGAACAGCCAAGGTTCCTTATCGCAAGGAGTTGATGTTGACCCTGGTGTGTTAGTTGGTGCTGCAGTTGTGCCGCAGGAGGATGATGGTTCCGCAAGGAAGAGGGCTCGTCTGATGAAGCTTCAGGGTGGTGTTGTGTTTTCAGGTAACCTTGTTAAGTAACCTTTGCTCTAGTAATCTTAGTTTAGTTTCTGTTGGTTTTCCTTGCGTGGTAAGTTTAGACTTTCTGCTAGCATGTTTGGGGTAATGGTAGTTGTTTGGGAACATCTTTGGCGTGAAGAAGGCTTTAGTGAATATCTTGTGGGTAATGGTTGTTGGTATGATGGAGCTAGATAAGTTAGGAGTGGGATGGGAGGTTGTTCTTAGACAGATTTTGAGGATGTTATTGGGGGGGGTGAACTGGCATTCATGCACAGTTAAAATCATTGTTATATGTTATATTATATATGTTGGTCCATGCATACATGTGGCATGACACTAGAGGTTTTGCATACATGTACATCAGGCATTGATAGGGCATGTAGGTGATCATGCATACGATGTTCACGCTCGCTAATAACTAATCAAATCTGTTAGTGTTGTGGTTGGATTAGGTGGGATGATGGGTTTTTAGAGGTTGTTTGGTGCTGAGCGAGAGTTAGAAGTGTTGGAGTTTGTTAAACTAGTTGCTAGTGATAGTGAGAGTGGTATAGCCGGTTGGTAGAAGGATAGTGTTTGATGCTCAGAGAGTTTAGTGGTTTGGTGGTGAAGGGTATCGGTTGAGGTTAGTATCGGTTAAGTGGTTTGTTTAGCTAAAAGGAAGTGGTAGTTCCTTGGTGCTAAGTGATGTTGCAGCTTAGTGGTTGAGTTCCCAAGTGCTGAGGTAGTTTAGCTTTTAAGTTGTTGTGAAAGGGTTGTGTTGGTTCTTAGCAACCTTTGAGTAGTTCAGAAGCTGTTATGTGTGTTTTGGTTAAGTAATGTTCTGGTAATGCAAGTGTTCTGGTTGAAGTTTGTGGTGAAAGGGCTGTGAAAGATCGAAGGCTTTCGTTGGTTGTTTGGGTTCTTGTGAGAAGTGGTTGGCTGGTTGTGGTTAAGAAAGTTCCGTTTGAAGTTAGTTGGTGGTGTGTGGGACGGCTGACGGTTTCAAGTTAGGGTTATGATGTAATTTTTGGTATCTGGGTGAGTAGTCCTGGTGAGCTGTTATGGTAATGTTTGTGGCGGATGTGAAGGACTGTTAGCTTCGTTGAAGAGTTTGAGTAACCAGTTGATGTTTAAGGATTTTTGCTTGTTGGGGAAAATCCTTGGAAGAGGTTTGGGAGTTTGCAAGAGTTTTAGAGGCTGAGCGGTTTGCATAGTGGCTGAATTGGTTTGGTGGTTGTCTTTGTGTAGACAAGTCTTGGGAGTTGTGTGTTACAGTGTTGTCTGCTGTAAGAGCTGAAGTTCTTCAGGTTGATGTTGGGATTGTGTACAGTTCGGTTATGTGGAAGGTTAAGTCGTGGTTACCTTTGAGAGTTTGGATTTGTGAATGGTGTGTGGTGGTGTTATGTTTTGGTGGAGGTTTTGTGTGGAATGTGTTCAGTGAGGTTGAGGCGGTTGTGTTATCTTGTGTGTTGCTTTGAGAAGGTTGTGGTTCTCTTTTCGCCGGTTGAAATTTCGAGGACGAAATTTCCTAAGGGGGGGGGGAGAGTTGTAACGCCCCGGTTTTGGGCTCAGAAATTTTGGGCGTTGACCGGTTCGGTCAAAGTGCTGATCGAATATGTAAGAGTGAATTTAGGAAAGCCTAGTTCGGGTTGCATTAAAAATATGGAAAAATGTTCTAAAATCATCTTTTAATATATATAAGTGAATTGTGAAATCAATTTTGGAAAATGAGGTTCGGAAGGTTGACATTTTGGCTAGTGACCAAAATGTAATTTTTGAAAGTTGCGGGACAGTTTTATAAAGGATTGAAACTTTGAATATTTAAGGAGCTATTATTCCAAAAAGGATTTCTCCAGATTTTTCTAAGATATTTTAAGGCTTTATTCTGATTTTTAAAGATTAAGAAAGGGAGGGAAATCATTTTAACCAATTTCTTAACTAACTTTCTATTTTCTCTCAATTTTCCTTTTCTCTCATTTTCTCTCAACCCAAACACAATTCTCCAGATTTCCTTCTCTGATTTTGGCATCTAAATCTCTCATTTCAACTCTCATTTGATTCCTAATCATCTCATCAACAAAACCTCTCAATTTGCAAGTTGTTTCATCAAGCTTTTTGGTTCTAAAATGGAGAAATTCAAGTTTGGAGGTAAGAACGTCCTTCTCCTCTAAACTATCAGTTCTTTACTGAAATTCATAAGTTCTCAATCCTTGATTTATGTTTTGTTAATGGCTTTTCAATGGAGATCTTGATTTTTGGCTAAAATGCAAGATTTGGTGTTTTTGGTGAAATTTTCGTGTGATCTGTTTGGGCAGTGTTTTGGAGTGTCAAAATGATGTTAAATGAATGCTAAATTGATTAGAAGTTGAGGTTTAATCAATGCAATCCCGGATAGGTTGAATTTCCTAAGTTTGGCTTGAGTTTTTTGTTGTTTTTGGAGTGTTTTTGGTGATCTGTTATACCTGGAGGTATAAGGACGTGGTTGTGATCATTTTGTATGTTAATTGATGTATAAAAATGGTTAGAAGTGATGGATCTTGGCTGGGTGAAGTTGTGGAGGTGTTTGGAGGTGATTTCGGTTGTGTTTGGTAGCCAAATTGTTAGATTTGTGATGAGCAGCGAGTTGTGTTGTTGTTGCTGGTGTTTTAATGCATAAGGATGCATTAATGTTCTGTTTTTGTGTGCTTGAAACAGGGGAGTTTGATCCGTGAGCTTTGGAGGTGTTTGCGGAAGGTTTCGGATGCTTGGAAGGCTTGTTGGCTAGTCTTGTTTTGGTTATCGGTGAGTGAAGTTGGGATTTCAGCTTTTAAATCAAGGTTTGAAGGTTTTTGGGAGCTTAGTGTAAGTCTAAACAACTTTGCTAAGCTCAAGAGTAAGTGAATGGATTTTTGATCTTGAATTGTGTTGTGATTTGGCTTTAAAAGCAAGAGAGGTTGATGTTTGAAATGCATGTGTTTTGCATGGTTTAATTCTGTTTTGTAAGCACGTTTTAGCATGGTTTAATGCTGGTTTTGAAAGTCATTTGAGAAGGATGCTCAAGGTAAGGGATCCTTGGTTTTGTATATGGTAATTGTGATTTTGATGCATAGTGTTGCATGTTGATCAATGGCTTTGTATGATGCTTTAAAACAGTGAATTGATGATGGTAAATGTTACCTTTTGCATATTGGTTATGCATGTGAATCATTGGATTAATGAGGTAATGGTTTTGCATATTGGTTATGCATGTGAATCATTGGGCTAATGTTGTGATGGCTTTGCATTATGTTTATGCATGTGGAACATTGGATTAATATGGTAAGATGGTTATATTGGCAAGTGATGTAAATGGTTCTTGGTTTGTTGATCGGATATAGTTAGCCGGCTATAGGATTGGGTGCACCGTGAATTAAGTCGCCTTGGAGGTGGAGTGGTCAAGAGTGGACCGGAAAAGCTCCCTTCAAGTATCCTAACGAGATGAGGTCATAATGGAGGTTGTTGCCCATTCGAGGACCTTGGTTGAGTAAAGGTTATATGGTGGTTAAAAGTCCATATGTGAGAACCTTGTACTTGTTGAGATCACAATGGCAGTGTTAAGTCCATGTGTGGATCTTGTGTAGGGTGTCCCAGATCTCGTTAGTGATATTCTACAACTACCAATCGGTTATGCAAAGGTTGTATGGTGGTTAAAAGTCCATACGTGGGAATCTTGTGCATGTCAAGGTTGTATGGTGGTTAAAAGTCCATACATGGGAACCTTGGGGAAAAAGCTAAGGTTGTATGGTGTTTAAAAGTCCATACATGGGAACCTTAGGATGATGAGGTCATAATGGAGGTTGTTGCCCATTCGAGGACCTTGGATTGGTAGGGTGTAGGGAGCGTAGGGACAACGCTCGGAATCCGCGTATCCGATTGGATGTTGAGTTGAAAAGTGAATGTGGTTGATCAAGTGGAAGCCAATGTAATGTTCTTGATCATGTGAAGCATGAGATGCTTGAAATGATGCATATTGCATGTGAAGCATGAGATGCTTGAAATGATGCATGATTGCGTGTGAAGCATGAGATGCTTGAAAAGATGCATTGTTGCATGAGGAATGTATGATGCTAGTGAATGCATGCTTACTTGTTAAGTTGAACAAGTGTTGGTTATCATTTGGTAAATGATGCATGTGAGCATGAAATATCTTTATTGCATTGGAGTCTTGTAAGACTTGTTTTTTTAAAGGCATGTGAAGATGTTGTTATGGTTCTTATGTTGCCTTGGTTAAATGCATGAGATGGATTATTTGAGCTATGGTTTTAAAAGGTTTCTTGCTTGATATGGTTTTCAAGTTTAAGAAAGGTATGTTGTGAAATGGGAGTGTTTTCCATGGTTTTGTTTAAGCTTGGCATATGGTGTTTATGCATGATTTGAGCTTGATGTTGAAAAGGGTTTTCAAACATGGCTTTGGTAATCAAATCGGGTTTGTTTTAAAAGTGTTTTAATGACCCGCTGCATTGATGGTGTTTTGGTTTTGAGCATTCCTCACTAAGCATTATGTGCTTACGCTCCTTTTTGTCCATCAATGCAGATTCGTGAAGTTTGGACAGCAAGGAGCAAGGGATTCAAGGTGGACTCCAGTGGAGATGTATGTCTCGGTGAATAGCTATAGTTAATAAGGGCAATGGGGTAGAATCTCTCGGGTTTATGTGTATGTGATCGTATATGTTTGATCAAGAATGTCTAAATGTTGTTGCTAATGTTGTTGGAACATGAATTGGCTTAAATGAGTTTGTTTTGGAAGGTTTGTGCCTAAATGGTTGCTTGTGTAGGAAGCATGCCTATAGATTTGGGGCTTTTCTTATATGTTGTGTTTCTGTTGAATTGTTGATGCAAGTATGTCTCATTTATGTTGAATTGCATGTTGGTAAAGTTTGGTGGCTTTTGGAGCATGTTTGAATGATCAATTGTGTGTTTGAGTGAGCAAAATGCAACATTCTGGGCCAGGCGTTTCGGAACAGGTAACACCGTTTCGGAACGGGTGTCCTGCATGAACCCAGGCGTCCGAAACGGGTGCCACCGTTCCGAAACGGAAAGCATTCTGCCAGACCCACGTTGCGGAACGCGTTGCGGAACGGCCCCGTGTTTCGGAACGGGCTTGGCCTGTTTCGGAACGTGTGACCGTTGGGGTCTGACATGGGCGGTTAAATGTTTCAAAATGTTTGCATTTTGGTCCTGAATCTTGTTTGTGCAATTGTATGAGTTTGGGTTATCCGTTTGAGCTGAAATTTGGCAGAGAAGCATGAAACATGATTAATTTTAAGTTGGTAACTTAAAATCTGATTAAGTCCTTAAAGTTTTCAGAAATTACAATTTGGCCCCTAAAGTTGTAATTTGTTCAATTGGGTCCCTGTTTTGATCTCCGATGGTTGTGATCTTTGAGCATGGTGTTTGTGTGATCACATCTAAGGTTAATGTGCGTCTAGACAAGATTAAAAAGAAAAAAAAGGGTCGTTAATCAAGGTTGACTTTCGGGTTGACTTTGGTTTTCCCCGTGTAATCTTCGTAGTTCGGGTCAACCGTCTAGGCCGGGCTACGGGGGTTACAAAGCAGGCAGTGTTAAACTTAGCATGCAAACAAAACTCAGCATTAACATACAATGTAGAAAAATTGGTAAAAAGAAAAAATTTCTAAGTATTTTGCATGCTTCTTCCTATAGTTAAGTTAAATTTTAAGTATGGTGCGAATATAAGTAATCGGCTAATCTATCATAGGCACAAGTTTTTAAGCTAAGAATTTATATTTCATTGAGTGCTAGGGCAGAATTTACATACGCTCATGTATGTTGCTAAATGAATCTAAAGAAAACATAGAGGACTATCCCCCCAAACTCAGGGCTGGCATTGTTCTCAACGCCTTACAAAAAAATATAAAACAAAAAACAAAAAAAAGAAAACAGAAAATAGAAAATAGAAAATAGAAAAAATAAAAGAAAACATAAAAGAAATAAAAACAAGAAAATGGTTCTATAGACCAAGTGGATGACAATAGAGGTAGAAGAGATCAAAGTGGCATTATGATCAAGGATCAAAGCTAGGCTTCAAACTTTTGAGTGTAGTCTAAAGTCTCGGGATAAGCTCGAAACCTTCCTGAGCATTCTTAATTATTTAGTTGCATCACACATATTATATGGCTAGGCTTTGCTTGCGGTTATGCTTGGAATAGAGGAAAGTACTTAATTGTTAAGTAAATTAGATATTCAATAATTGGTTAAGTATGTGTTCTTATTGAAAACTATTATGTGATAAATGAATTCAATAAGATAAGTTATAAGTTATATACACCCAATTAACTAAACATGGAACTATGCTCACCTCTGAATATTGATATAATATAATTGATTTGGTTTATGCTTAGTTGAGATTTACATATGTTGATGTAAGCTTGATGAGTAAGCCTAGTCATGATCTCATTCGAATAGAATGAGTAAATCAATAGAAAATCATATTTAATTTGTGAACATGCTTGATGTGATAAGAAGTAAACTATGATTCATATGATAAGTAATAAATTTTTCTTGAGATAATGAGAATGTAGAGCTATGATCCTCTTTGAGATAAACAAGACATGTTATTTGACTATATGATTAAGGAGCTAAGCTCAACTCCAATTCTGATTTGATAAGTTTAATTGTAAAGCCTTGGTTCGAGTCAGTCAAGGGTATAGTTGGCATGCCATAGAGTCCATAGAGCTCGTGTTTGGGGTGGACTACGGTCATGGACTATGATCCTTATTTGGCGACAGTAGGAGGGAAGTATTGTGGTCACTTGGCAACAGTAGGAGGGATTGACCGGTACTTTGAGAACATTTTCATTGGCAACAGTTGGTTGGGGATTCGTGTACCTAGGCTACTTGATTCTCAAGGCTATATTAAAAAGAAATCATGAAAATTATAAATTAATTCAATGAAACATTTTAATAACATGCAAAACAAGTAATGTGTATATATTCGATTTCTGAACATCCTTTTTGGGTGAATAAATATGCCTTGTTAGAATACTTGTGTGTGTGTGTGTGTGTGGTCGCTCAAATACTTACACTTTGTTCGATTATATATGTTGTTATGTGTACGCTTGATTATCAAGGTTACAATAAAGTAAAATAATGAAAATTCTTAAGTTAAACGGATAAAATACCCTGATAATTTGTATAACAAATAAGATTTGCTTAAAAGATACTTGTACTTATTTAGGGAAGTGTAAAGTTGTTAAGTTAAAATCTTGTGACCCTAAAGGCAAGCCATTTGATCAAGTGTGATATTCTGTATACCCTTGATGAATTTTGATAAACGTGAATGTGTATGAAATGCCCAATTTATTGGTATTAATTGCTTGATTATGATTGTCACAATATCCAAGTTATTAAGATGAAATGTTTTCTTGCGTGACAAGTAATATTGAACTAAGTTACATTTCGAACTATAGGTTAAAGGATATGTTATGCCTTAAGCTATCATGAAATAGTAGTGTTACAGATGCTTTTAGTAATTAAGGTACTTGATAAGTGTAACCCCCTTAACCCGGCCTAGACGGTTGACCCGAATTAAGAAAGTCACACGGGGAAAACCAAAGTCAACCCGAAAGTCAACCTTGATTAATGACCCTTTTTTTCTTTTTAATCTTATCTAGATGCACATTAACCCTAATTGTGATCACACAAACAACATACTCAAAGGTCACAAACATCAGAGATCAAACAGGGACCCAATTGAACAAATTACAACTTTAGGGACCAAATTGAAATTTCTGATAAATATGAGGACTTAGTCCAAATTAAAGTTACCATCTTGAAATTAATCAGGTTTCATGCTTCTCTGTGAAATTTCAGCTCAAACGGACATCCCAAACTCATACGATTGAACAAACAAGATTCAAGACCAAAACGTAAACAAAACAAAACATACAAAGATACTTTCAACCGATTTAACGGTCAGGTATCGATACGCCTAGGTGTCGTATCGATACGCGGGGAAGGCAGTAACCAAACTTCTAAGACGGTATCGATACGCGTTCCCCCGTTTCGATACAGCATTCATACGGTATCGATACCTGTTCATCCGTACCGATACGCCTGGGCAGAAATGTGCATATTTGGCTCAGGCGTATCGATACGCAAGCCCGAGTGCCGATACCCCTGCCTGATTTCGACTCAAAACCAACATCAAACATGCTTCAAACTCCAAATTAACATCACCAAACCATATCACTTAATCATACAACATGCAAGGACCATAATTGCATCATCAATTCAACATGAAACCAACACATATGAAAAGCCCCAATTTAAAAGACATGTCTCCTACTTAAGCTAACATTTCATGCATAAACCTTCATAATCAAGCAATATAAAGCCAATCCAAAAACCAGCAATTCAAACAACACTCAACATACTTAGGGAGTTCCAATCATCTCCCAAAAACACACTCATAGGTCCCTCATTGCCAAATCACCCCAAAAGCTAAGAGCACTTATAAAACCTTCATACATTGAGCTTTACTTGAACTTGTTTGCTTGCCCCTTCTTGCTGCCCTTCCAAGTACTCTAATGCTCTGCATTATTGAATTAAGAAAACGAGAGAGCGTAAGCAAAAGCTTAGTGAGGAGTGCTCTTTAAAAACCATTCAATAATGCAATTCAAACCATTTATAAAACATACTTATAATCAACCTTTGCACATGCTCAAGCATACTTTAAATCAAGCAATCCCATGCTTCAAATAACATTTAAACAAGCATCTCATGCTTCAACATAATCATTTAAACAAGCATCTCATGCTTCACAATGTACTTTACATGTCATATTGGCTCAAGTGATACATTTCATTTATTAAAACAAGTTCACAACTTTCCCCAAGGACTTTTAAACACCTTGGCCCCAAGGACTTTTAAACACCTTGGCCATGGACTTTTAAACACCATGAATGAGGACCACACAAGGACTTTTAACCACCTTTGTGTCCAATGCTTGAATCACCCCAAGGACTTTTAAACACCTTGGCTCCAAGGACTTTTAAACACCTTGGCCCCATGGACTTTTAAGCACCATGGAAAGGAGCACCTAAGGACTTTTAACCACCTTAGTGTCCGCAACAAGATTCATCCAAGGACTTTTAACCACCTTGATGATCTTAAGTAACAAGGCTCACTCAAGGACTTTTAACCACCATAGTGACCTTCACTTTTACAAAACATCACTTGCCAATATACATCTTATACATCATATAATCCACTGTTTTAAAGCATTAAACCAAGCCATTTCATCATGCATTTCTAAGCATTTAAATCCACATTAAATCAATGCATAAAAGCAAGGTACTCCCACCTAGAGTTACCTCCAACACATGGCTTAAAACATCAGCAAATATCATGCTAAAACATCAACAATTAACATGCTAAAACATGCTTTCAAAACAGTAATTAAAACATGCAAATCATCATTTTGCATCACACCAAAACATGGCCACCACTTAGAGAGAAATCCGAAAACTTACACTTGAGCTTAGCAAAGTTGTTTAGACTTAAACTAAGCCCCCAAAACCTTGGTTTCAAAGCCGAAAACCATTTTCACTCACCGATTTCCACTTTGCTTCAAGCCAAAGCACCAAATCAAGCCTCCGGATCAACAATTCTTGGATCCAAGGATGCCTCCCCTGTTTCAACACATTAAAGCAGAGGATTAATGCATCATCATGCATTAATTGCTTCAATGAAAGCACCTAAACTCGCTGCTCTCACAAAACCTCCATTTTCGGCCACCAAACACCACCGAAAATGTATCCAAACCACTTCTAAACAAAGCCCAGCCATAAACCAGCAAATCCACACTTCCATTAACATCATATAACATCTAAAAACAATCTATAAACATCCTTATACCTCCAGCAACACCAGATCACCAAGATCACCTCAAAAACTACCTTAAAACACAAGCTAAACTTAGGAAACCCAACCTATCCGGGATTGCATCAATCAAAACTCATTTCCTTATCAATATAGAGATCATTTAACACCAAAAACACCTCTTAAATCACAGATCTAACAGATCTAACGAAAATCATGTGAAATCATCAAAATCTTGCATAATTAGCCAAGATCCATAAATCAACTTAAAAGCCTTTAATTAAACCTCAATTTAGGATTGAAAACTTAGGAATTTCAATAAAGAACTTGAAGTTCAGAGGAGAAGGACGTTCTTACCTCCAAACTTGAGTTTCTCCTCTTTTTGGAATGAAAATCCTTGATGAAACTTGTAGCAATTGAAGAGGTTTTGAAGAAACAATGATTAGGGATCAAATGAGAGTTGAAAGGAGGAATTTAGGTGAGAAAATCAGAATTAAAACTCTGGAAATGGAGTGTTTGGGTTGAGAGAAAAAGAGAGAAAGAAAATGAGAAATTAGTTGAGAAAATGACTAAAATGAGATTTCCCTCCTTTTTGTTATCTTTAAAATCAGAATTATAACTCAAAATATCTTAGAAAAATCTGGAGAAACTCCCTTTGGGTAAATAGCTCCTTAAAGATTCAAAGTTTCAACCCTTTATAAAACAGCCACCAAACTTTCAAAAATTACATTTTGGTCACTAGCCAAAATGTCACACTTCCAAAACTCATTTTCCAAAATTGATTTCACAGTTCACTTAATTATATTAAAAGATGATTTTAGAACATTTTTCCATATTTTTAATGCAACCCGAACTAGGCTTTCCTAATTTAACCTCTTATGATTCGAACAGCACTTTGACCAACCGGTCAACGCCCAAGACTTCCAAGCCCAAAACCGGGGCGTTACAACTCTCCCCCCCTTAAGAAATTTCGTCCTCGAAATTTACCTGAAGGAAAGAGATAAGGAAACTGCTTCAGCATGTCTTCCTTCCGCTTCCACGTGGCTTCCTCAACACCTCGATGCTTCCACAGCACCTTCACCAACTCAATGGTCTTGCCACGAAGAACCTTGCTATCTGAATCCAGAACCTTCACCGGTTCCTCATCATAGGTCAAATCCGGATTCAATTCCACTTCCTCCACAGGCATCACATGCGAAGGATCAGATCTATACTTCCGGAGCATAGAAACATGGAACACATCATGAATCTTCTCCAGCTCCTGAGGTAACCTCAACCGATACGCAACAGGACCCACTCGCTCAACAACCTCATACGGTCCAATGTATCTAGGGCTCAACTTACCCTTCCGACCAAACCTCATCACTTTCTTCCAAGGCGAAACCTTCAAGAACACACGATCACCCACCGCATACTCTATCTCCTTACGCTTCAAATCCGCGTAAGATTTCTGCCGATCAGAAGCAGCCTTCAACCGCTCACAAATGAGCTTCACCTTCTCGGTGGTTCCTTTCAACAAAGCCAGCATCGAAACCAACTTTTGACCAGTTTCAGCCCAACAAAGAGGAGTCCTACACTTCCTCCCATACAGAGCCTCATAAGGTGCCATCTGTATACTCGCCTGAAAACTGTTGTTATAAGCGAACTCAACCAAAGGCAGATGCTTCTCCCAAGAACCTTGGAACTCTATCACGCAGCACCTCAACATATCCTCCAAAATCTGAATAACTCGCTCAGACTGACCATCCGACTGAGGATGATAGGATGTACTGAAATGCAACCTTGTACCCAAAGCTTGATGCAAACACTGCCAAAAACGCGATGTGAACCTCGGATCCCTATCCGACACGATCGACTTAGGCACACCATGCAGCCTCACAACCTCAGCAATGTACAGCTCTGCCAGCTTATCCAAGGAAAACGTAGTATGCACAGGCAAGAAATGCGCACACTTCGTCAGACGATCCACAATCACCCAAACAGAATTCTTCTTCGACGGAGACAAAGGTAAACCAGATACAAAATCCATGGTAACCCTCTCCCACTTCCATTCAGGGATTTTCAACGGTTGCAACAAACCAGAAGGAACCTGATGTTCAGCCTTAACTCGCTGACACACCAAACACTTGCTCACAAACTCTGCAACATCCTTCTTCAAACCTACCCAATAGTACTCATCACGAAGATCACGATACATCTTAGTACTACCAGGGTGCATGGCAAAAGGACTACTATGACCTTCAGTCAGAATAGCACGCCTCAACTCAGCATCAGCAGGCACTACTATTCGACTACCAAAACACAACACTCCATCCTCATTAAAGCAGAAATCCGAAGGTCTACCCTCCGCGATATCCTGAACATGAGACACCAAGGAATCATCCAACAACTGCTTATCCTTGATCAACTGAACCAACGATGGTTTCACCTGCAACTCAGCAACAAGACCACCATCTCGCGATATACTCAAGCTAGCAAACATAGCTCTCAGCTCAACAGCTACCTTCCTACTCAAGGCATCCGCAACAACATTAGCCTTTCCAGGATGATACTCTATCGTCAGATCATAATCCTTCAGCAATTCCAACCAACGCCGCTGCCTAAGATTCAACTCCTTCTGAGACATCAGATACCTCAAACTCTTGTGATCCGTGTACACAGTACACTTCTCACCATACAGATAATGCCTCTAGATCTTCAGAGTAAAAACCACTGCAGCCAGCTCAATATCATGCGTAGGATAATTGCGCTCATGCACCTTCAACTGCCGCGACGCATAAGCCACAACCTTACCCTCTTGCATCAGCACACACCCCAAACCAACATAGGATGCATCACTGTAGACCACAAACTCTTTCCCTGATTCAGGCTGAATCAAGATAGGAGCTTGAGTCAAAGCCACCTTCAGCTTCTCAAAAGCCTGCTGTCTCGCTTCTGTCCACTCATACTTAACATCCTTCTGCAACAACTTCGTCAAAGGAGCAGCAATCTTGGAAAAACCATCCACAAACCTTCGGTAGTATCCCGCCAAACCAAGGAAACTACGAACCTCCTGAACAGACTTAGGAACTTTCCAGTTCATCACCGCTTCAATCTTCTGAGGATCAACACGAATCCCCTCAGCTGAGACCACATGCCCAAGAAACACCACCTCCCTAAGCCAGAACTCACACTTGCTCAGCTTAGCATAAAGCTGATTCTCCAACAAAGCTTGCAGCACAATCCTCAAATGCTCTTCGTGCTCTTCCTCAGTACGCGAGTACACAAGGATATCATCAATGAACACCACAACAAACTTGTCCAGGTATTCATGAAAAACACGATTCATCATGTCCATGAAAGCAGCAGGAGCATTTGTCAAACCAAACGGCATCACAAGGAACTCATAATGCCCATACCTTGTCCTGAAAGCTGTCTTAGGCACGTCCACATCCTTCACCTTCAACTGATAATACCCTGACCTCAAGTCAATCTTAGAGAACACAACAGCTCCCCGAAATTGATCAAAGAGATCATCAATCATCGGCAAAGGATACCGATTCTTGATAGTCAACTTGTTCAGCTGACGGTAATCAATGCACATCCTCATAGTGCCATCTTTCTTCTTCACAAACAAGACCGGTGCTCCCCAAGGCGACACACTCGGCCAGATGAAACCACGATCAAGCAGCTCTTGCAACTGCTTCTTCAGCTCCTTCAGCTCCTTAGGTGCCATTCTATAGGGAGTAATGGACACAGGAGTTGTATTCTCATACAGCTCAATTCCAAACTCCACCTCGCGATTAGGAGGTAAACCAGGCAACTCCTCAGGAAAAACATCAGGAAACTCCTTCACAACCCTGATATCTTGCACCCTCAACTCCTTAGAACAAGGATTCATCACAAAAGCCAGATAAGCCTCACAACCCTGCCTCAGCATCCTGCTCGCCTCCAAGGTAGAAACAACATTGGCAAGAAACTTCACATTCTCACCAACCACCACCACTTCATAATCATCCGCAAGCTTAAGCGAAACCCGCTTATTCTCACAATCCACAACAGCACGATGCTCAGCAAGCCAATCCATACCAAGGATCACGTCAAAACCATAAAAGGGCAACTCCATAAGATCAACATGAAAGACATGCTCTTGAACAACCAAAGGACACCTTCTATAAAGCTTACGAGTCACAACAGTTTCACCAAAAGAACTAGTGACTCTAACACCAACATCCAAAGACTCAACAGGCAAACCAAGCAATTCAGCATGTTCACGCAGAATGTATGAATGCGTAGATCCAGAATCAATCAAAGAAAGCAATGACAAGGATTGCAAAGTAAAGGTACCTGCAATCACATCAGCATCATTCCTTCCCTCGCGCTGAGCATACACCCTCGCTTGGCCTCCACCCTCAGGTTGAATAGCTACAACATGAGCTACTCCACGACCACCTTCCTCACGCCTCTGAAAATTACCACGGCCGCGACCACGACCTCTCTGCGGTGCTGCAACAACAGGAGCACGCTCTTGACCACCAGCCATCCTCGGACAATCTCGCCTCAAGTGGTCAGCAGAACCACAATTCCAACACTCATAACCAGCTGCCACAACAGGAGCTTGCACCTCCCTCCCAGCACGAGGACAGTCACGCTTCAAGTGACCACGTGAACCACAAATCCAGCAAGCACTAGGGTCAGCTCTAGCATTGCCACCCCTAGCAGGTGCACCTCCACCTCTCTTAGCTGAGGACTGAAACCTCTGATCACGTCCCCTCTTGTTCCGTCCACCTCCGGAACTAAACTCAGCAGCTCTTTTCCCAGAACTCGCTCCAGCACCTTTCGCAGATAAACTCAGATTCATCTCAATGTCCTTGGATCGACTAACCAACACATCAAAATCATTGTACTCAGCAGCCAACATGTAAGTCTTTACTTCCGTCACCAAGCCATAACGGAACCTTTCGCACCTCTCTCGCTCATCAGGTATCAGCTCCGGTGCATACTGACTGAGACGTACGAACTGTACTTCATACTCAGCCACACTCATTCTCCCTTGGGTCAGAGACATGAATTCACGCTTTTTCTCATCCAGATATCTCACTCCCAGATATCTCCTCTTGAACGCATTCTGAAAGAATGTCCAAGTGATGTCAGCTTCAGCCATTCCAGAGATTGTGGTCGTCCACCACGTATAAGCATCACCTTGCAGCAAAGACACCACACATCCCAACTTTTGCACATCCGTGCAGCTCATCTGTCCCAAGACACGCTTGGTACTCTCCAGCCAAGCTTCCGACCTCTCAGCTGACATACCCCTAAACTCAGTCCCACCAAGACTGCGCAGACGCTCTAAGGGTAATCTAGCTCCAGCATCTCCCTGATGCCCAGCTCCTTGAGCTCCAGCTACTGCTGCTCGAAAAGCAACCGCAATAGCTTGTACCAGCATCGACATGTCAGGCATAGCTTGCCCCTGACCAACCTCAGGTCCTGCAGCTCTAGCACCAGCTGCCTCAGCTCCAGCTCTTTCCCTCTCTGCACCACCACCACCAGGTGGAGGAGGAGGTAACACAGCACTACCCGTATTCTCTTCATTCACATTCCCCTCCGGGGTCGTAGCTCTCACGCTACTCCTTAACTCTCTACGTGGTGCCATACTTTTACCATGCATAACAATACAAAATAAAACAAGTCAGGACCAGCAAGGTAAGCAATTCCAAGTATTCAAGCTCAATTTCTTTCAAAATCAACATCATTTCTTTAGCTTTTGTTTGGCAATGGGTACCCTCATCATGCATCATCACAGCATACATCACAAAAACATCATCATCTCAAACCACTGAACATGCTTTCATACAACAAGCATACAAGCCAAACCATGCTTCAATAATGCATAACAACATTCCCAATTACTCGCAAACTCGGCTCTGATACCACCAAATGTAACCCCCTTAACCCGGCCTAGACGGTTGACCCGAATTAAGAAAGTCACACGGGGAAAACCAAAGTCAACCCGAAAGTCAACCTTGATTAACGACCCTTTTTTTCTTTTTAATCTTATCTAGATGCACATTAACCCTAATTGTGATCACACAAACAACATACTCAAAGGTCACAAACATCAGAGATCAAACAGGGACCCAATTGAACAAATTACAACTTTAGGGACCAAATTGAAATTTCTGATAAATATGAGGACTTAGTCCAAATTAAAGTTACCATCTTGAAATTAATCAGGTTTCATGCTTCTCTGTGAAATTTCAGCTCAAACGGACATCCCAAACTCATACGATTGAACAAACAAGATTCAAGACCAAAACGTAAACAAAACAAAACATACAAAGATACTTTCAACCGATTTAACGGTCAGGTATCGATACGCCTAGGTGTCGTATCGATACGCGGGGAAGGCAGTAACCAAACTTCCAAGACGGTATCGATACGCGTTCCCCCGTTTCGATACGGCATTCATACGGTATCGATACCTGTTCATCCGTACCGATACGCCTGGGCAGAAATGTGCATATTTGGCTCAGGCGTATTGATACGCAAGCCCGAGTACCGATACCCCTGCCTGATTTCGACTCGAAACCAACATCAAACATGCTTCAAACTCCAAATTAACATCACCAAACCATATCACTTAATCATACAACATGCAAGGACCATAATTGCATCATCAATTCAACATGAAACCAACACATATGAAAAGCCCCAATTTAGAAGACATGTCTCCTACTTAAGCTAACATTTCATGCATAAACCTTCATAATCAAGCAATATAAAGCCAATCCAAAAACCAGCAATTCAAACAACACTCAACATACTTAGGGAGTTCCAATCATCTCCCAAAAACACACTCATAGGTCCCCCATTGCCAAATCACCCCAAAAGCTAAGAGCACTTATAAAACCTTCATACATTGAGCTTTACTTGAACTTGTTTGCTTGCCCCTTCTTGCTGCCCTTCCAAGTACTCTAATGCTCTGCATTATTGAATTAAGAAAACGAGAGAGCGTAAGCAAAAGCTTAGTGAGGAGTGCTCTTTAAAAACCATTCAATAATGCAATTCAAACCATTTATAAAACATACTTATAATCAACCTTTGCACATGCTCAAGCATACTTTAAATCAAGCAATCCCATGCTTCAAATAACATTTAAACAAGCATCTCATGCTTCAACATAATCATTTAAACAAGCATCTCATGCTTCACAATGTACTTTACATGTCATATTGGCTCAAGTGATACATTTCATTTATTAAAACAAGTTCACAACTTTCCCCAAGGACTTTTAAACACCTTGGCCCCAAGGACTTTTAAACACCTTGGCCATGGACTTTTAAACACCATGAATGAGGACCACACAAGGACTTTTAACCACCTTTGTGTCCAATGCTTGAATCACCCCAAGGACTTTTAAACACCTTGGCCCCAAGGACTTTTAAACACCTTGGCCCCATGGACTTTTAAACACCATGGAAAGGAGCACCTAAGGACTTTTAACCACCTTAGTGTCCGCAACAAGATTCATCCAAGGACTTTTAACCACCTTGATGATCTTAAGTAACAAGGCTCACTCAAGGACTTTTAACCACCTTAGTGACCTTCACTTTTACAAAACATCACTTGCCAACATACATCTTATACATCATATAATCCACTGTTTTAAAGCATTAAACCAAGCCATTTCATCATGCATTTCCAAGCATTTAAATCCACATTAAATCAATGCATAAAAGCAAGGTACTCCCACCTAGAGTTACCTCCAACACATGGCTTAAAACATCAGCAAATATCATGCTAAAACATCAGCAATTAACATGCTAAAACATGCTTTCAAAATAGTAATTAAAACATGCAAATCATCATTTTGCATCACACCAAAACATGGCCACCACTTAGAGAGAAATCCGAAAACTTACACTTGAGCTTAGCAAAGTTGTTTAGACTTAAACTAAGCCCCCAAAACCTTGGTTTCAAAGCCGAAAACCATTTTCACTCACCGATTTCCACTTTGCTTCAAGCCAAAGCACCAAATCAAGCCTCCGGATCAACAATTCTTGGATCCAAGGATGCCTCCCCTGTTTCAACACATTAAAGCAGAGGATTAATGCATCATCATGCATTAATTGCTTCAATGAAAGCACCTAAACTCGCTGCTCTCACAAAACCTCCATTTTCGGCCACCAAACACCACCGAAAATGCATCCAAACCACTTCTAAACAAAGCCCAGCCATAAACCAGCAAATCCACACTTCCATTAACATCATATAACATCTAAAAACAATCTATAAACATCCTTATACCTCCAGCAACACCAGATCACCAAGATCACCTCAAAAACTACCTTAAAACACAAGCTAAACTTAGGAAACCCAACCTATCCGGGATTGCATCAATCAAAACTCATTTCCTTATCAATTTAGAGATCATTTAACACCAAAAACACCTCTTAAATCACAGATCTAACAGATCTAACGAAAATCATGTGAAATCATCAAAATCTTGCATAATTAGCCAAGATCCATAAATCAACTTAAAAGCCTTTAATTAAACCTCAATTTAGGATTGAAAACTTAGGAATTTCAATAAAGAACTTGAAGTTCAGAGGAGAAGGACGTTCTTACCTTCAAACTTGAGTTTCTCCTCTTTTTGGAATGAAAATCCTTGATGAAACTTGTAGCAATTGAAGAGGTTTTGAAGAAACAATGATTAGGGATCAAATGAGAGTTGAAAGGAGGAATTTAGGTGAGAAAATCAGAATTAAAACTCTGGAAATGGAGTGTTTGGGTTGAGAGAAAAAGAGAGAAAGAAAATGAGAAATTAGTTGAGAAAATGACTAAAATGAGATTTCCCTCCTTTTTGTTATCTTTAAAATCAGAATTATAACTCAAAATATCTTAGAAAAATCTGGAGAAACTCCCTTTGGGTAAATAGCTCCTTAAAGATTCAAAGTTTCAACCCTTTATAAAACAGCCACCAAACTTTCAAAAATTACATTTTGGTCACTAACCAAAATGTCACACTTCCGAAACTCATTTTCCAAAATTGATTTCACAGTTCACTTAATTATATTAAAAGATGATTTTAGAACATTTTTCCATATTTTTAATGCAACCCGAACTAGGCTTTCCTAATTTAACCTCTTATGATTCGAACAACACTTTGACCAACCGGTCAACGCCCAAGACTTCCAAGCCCAAAACCGGGGCGTTACAATAAGACTGTTCTCTTACTATCAATTGTTATTTATCTTATTTTGAAGTAAGACATTTCAAACTTAAGTTAGATATTTTAAGATGTTACAAACACCTTGGCTAAGTTTCATAATGAATTTGTGGAAATATCTTACCTCCATGTTTAAAACAAGTAATGTAATCGACCTTATGATAGATCTTACCTCGAATCTAAGGTCGATAATAGTAATAAATTTTGTGGCATTACTTGTACTGCATTCTTTAAGATCCTTCTATTTCATTAAGAAATTACTTACTTAGTAAGCTTTGTTTTTAATCAGGTAAAATAATAATGTTTCCTTACTTTGGAGCTCGGTCAAGATCTCAAGGACATAAGGTTTCTTTGTAAGCTTTTGTTTAAATCTCCTAGTTGGTGGCACCATGCATGACATTGTATTGAATTTAGAAGGTTCTCGTTATTCTTTTGAAAGAAATGCTTGTAGACATTGAAAGTATTGTATAAGGCCCTCTTATTTCATAATGGTTGCCAATGTGATGGAATATTTTAGCTAGTATTTTTGGTTTATTTTGTATTATGATCTTGAAATGGTTGTTTAGTATGCATATGTTCGTAGAAAATTAATCTATGCTTGGATTGATTTTGTCATGGTCCTGGTCAATGAGTATACTTATGCATTTAGCTTTCTTATATTGTCTAATTCGAGTATGTTAATCTAGTTGATTTTGACTGATTTGTTTGAGATTGGGAACACATGATGTTTGTTATGGATATAAGGTTATTATGAGAAATTTAGTTATACTTAAATTTGAAGTATGTTCTTTAAGTAAGTCTTGGCAAGTTAATTGAATCAATGTTTCAGTATGTCAAATGATAATTCATTGTGTTTGATTAGAGAATGATCGGTTAAATGGTACAGTTATGCTTCGAATAAGACCCAATATACAAGTCTAAAGTCTTTGTCACGTTTTTGAGAAGATTGCTTGCATGCATATGTTGTTGTCACTCTTGTCATGCTTAAATTTGAATACCTTGAGTTTAGTTTTTGATTGGTTTGTTGTTTTAGGATTTCTTATAATGTTTATAGTGAGCTTACCATGTTATAATTAAGGAGTTGGCCTTATTTAATAGTAATGCTATGAGTTTGTATGATGTCTTATTACTTCCTATAACTTGATCTAGACCTAAGAAACGGATCCTAATTCCATCATTGATTGAAGAACCTGGAATGACTATAATGAGTTGGATGATATTATGATGGTTGTGCTCAAGTTAAGGTCACTAACACGTCTCGATTCAATTGGATTAAGATAAGTTCACTAGATAAGTATGACATTGTCCTAATAGAAGTTTTGAACCTATGTTGAAATCATCTCTAGTTTTAAAATGAAAATATTTTTATACCCAAAATTGTATAGGATAGTAATAATTTTACTTGTCTTTGCTTATGACTTCATCCTCGTAAGTTTGTTGTGTGCCTTTGTTTGCTTGTAACCTTCCTTAACTAGGTCTATTCTCCTAAATAGGTTAAGGGGTGTTACAATTTTAGCCTATCCCGAGGCTTTAAACTATACTCACATATTACTCCGAGCTAGTTTCGATCATGAATCACGATCCCTTTTTTGTTTTTCCACTACTTAATCCACTTTCGTATTTAGTTCCTCAACACCTCCTTGGTCTAATATCAAAAAATCATATTCATACATTAGAACAACTCTTAATAACTATTCAATTTCTCACGTGTACATTTATTTTCACTCAAAACAGTCCATAATATCTTTAATTACTCAAAAACAGTCCCCTAGCATACTTTGAACATTCAAAACAATCCTTGATTATGTTTAGATATATGCATATCAATCTCCATTTTCACATACACACCTAGGCTTATTCAAAACAATCCAATGTAATTCTATATTATACTAAACAACCCTTAGTATGTTTGTATGTATATGATCATGTGTTAGCAAATCAGTCTATGGCATGTTTTAACATTAAAAAATAGTCCAATGTTTAATTACATGAATGCAAAACAATCATTTACTCATAATCACACCTAAACATGTTCAAATAGTCCACAAATGTCCAAGTAATCGTAATGTTGCCCTATTTTTGTATATGCACAATTACATGCTCTAAAACAGTCCCCTAAGATGCATAAAAGCACTATTCTTCTCTGTTTTAATATGTAAAAAATTTCATGCTCCAAAACAGTCCCCTAAAATGCATACAAATGCAATTCTACTCTTTTTTAATATGTATACAATTTCATGCTCCAAACTTTTAAGTTCAACATCAATAATATCAATGAAAACTTATTTCGAATTCTCAATTCCTTTCAACACTTCATCGAATGACACTTTGACAGATATGATCTTTCTCAAACATTATAACCATATTGCTTGAATTAAAAAGAAAAACAAAATATATACCTTGCTATCAAGGTGCTATTCGAACAAGACCTCCAATTGCGCTAAAACGTTTCAAGGACTTGAACTCTCTCTCTACACCATATTTTCGGTTATAGAAGAGCAAAAGGAGGAAGTAGGAAGATGACACAATTTTTGTCCATCTTTCAATCTCCCAAGTCGTGAGTCACACTCCTCCCAAACACTTGTTTTCTTCACAAGTGCACGTGTGTCCAAGTCCTTATATTAAGGCTTGATTTACATGCAAATTATAAGGCTTTGGAAGTGTAACATCCTAAATCAAGCTTGGGAGAAGATTGAGTCTAGAATGTTAAGGAAGACAAATTGCAAATAAGGGTGAAACCTAAGTAGGCATTCGACCAAGGTTACTTAGAAGAAGTCAAGTCTAGGGTGGTTTATATATTCATATAATATTAGTTCAAGGGTCAAACATTGCATTCACATGACTAAGGACAATCCAATTTGGACAACAAGTATGTGCATCACACAACAAATAAGCATGCCAATTTACAAGCAAGGAATGAGCCTACCATGTTCTAATTCTAAGTAGTAAGACAATCATTCAAGCACTTTACCATGACATTCAAGGTGTTACTCATTCCATAATCTTTCCAATTTTAAAATAATTGTAGGACCTTAGTATGAATGTTACTAAATACAACTCATGTACACATACAAATGCAAAGAAACTACTTCTTTTCTATTCGATTATAGCTCAGCCTCATCATTTCTAGGAAGTTATTTAAAGACATCCAACTATACCAAGTTTAATAATTCAATACATGTATTCATTTCGTGCAACCTATAGTGTAATATAGACAATTTGATTTTCAACAAATCGAACCATTCAAGCTTAGCACTTCAAGGTCTCATACTTCCTACATGACTATAATCTTTACTATCTAGGTTCGAATTTCACACATACCATGTCCAAGTGATTCAATCTAATTTAAACATGACTATCATCATTCAATACCATCGAACCAATCACAATCAAGCATCAAACATTCGACCTCGAGCATCAAACTTAACCAAACAGCCCTACTTGATATTACTTACAAGGTTTGGATTTTATATTTACAATCCTTAACAAACGAAGCTAAATACTTAGCTATAAACTAAAGTGCCACCATCCTAGGAGTTGGAACAAAAGTAAATACATACGTTTGGAAAAACAAAGTGACTTGATAAAGCTCTCGAAGATGTCCTCCCTCCAAGTTTCAACATGTAATGTAGTGAAAGAAATATACATAAGCCTATGCTTAGTGAGTGAGTTTAAAGTTTACAATTAAAGTCTTGTGCAATTCTATATCTTTCACTAAATAAATGCCTTTCAAAGCTTATAGTATAGGAGCAACAAGGTAAGTTTTCTAGTCATAGCTTTATGCAAGTATTAACAACATATTCATATCATTACAACAAACATGCAATCTCGTATTCAATAGCACGATTGAACCTTATTAATCACATTACAACAATCATTAATTCAAAGATCACTTTTCAATATCATGAAACATAGCATCCCTTTTGCATAATCAAAATAGCAAGTTAAATCTATAACAAGTCATATTAACTTCAAGTATTATGTATATATATATATATGTATACAAGTTCAACATGTGATCAATACATACATATCTAATTCGATTTCACTTCCATTAACAAGTAAGTTCCCATTTCTCATACTTTCACAATTTCATTATTAAAGTCGATAACATAGCCTTGTGAATCGATAGTCTAGTCTAGATACACGAGTCCCCAACCAATTGTCGCCCGTAACATATATTGTACTTGCAGTACCGGTCATACCCTTCTATTGTTGTCAATCGACCATATACACATCCCTCCTACTGTCACCCATTAAGGACCAATGTCCCGAACCGTAGTCCTCCCCGACACTGAGCTCTACGTACTCAATGGCATGCCAACTATATCTACGACTAACTCAAGACCAAGGCTTTCATTATTCATTTTCATTTCATTAGGTGAGCTTAGCTTTTTTCAATTTACACAATAATGTGTCACTACCCCTTGTTCTTAAATAAGGTATGATCAAACTCATTTAGAAACATATATCTCATTCATTTTGATCAAAGGCCCTTGGCCAATTCTAAACATCAAACGTTCATATATTTCTCATTATAAGCAATAGTAATTCATGTAGCATAGCAATTCGAGCTTTCTTATAACATGTTTAATTCAATGTTCTCCTTTGCAAACAAGTGATCATACATAAGCATCTCATCAACAAATATTTCATGGTACAATAATTCAAACAATCTGAACATGCTTGTACTCAAAATTCTCATAGTTCAAGTGTTTTTCAAGGAACACTTACCCTACCTCCAAGCTAGCATTACATATCATATAACAATTACTTTCACAATAATCGACTAGAATGTAATGCTCGGAAAGGTTTTTAATCCTTTCCGAGACTTTAAACATCACTCACAGTTATATTCCAAGCTACCGTTGATCCTGGATCACGACCCCTTGTTGTTTATCAACACTTTGGTCTAAATTAGTTCTCTTCTCCTCAATATCCACTCGAACTATTATATCACAACATATATAATATTAGACACCCTTAGAAAATCATCTAAATTCACATTTAATATTTTTCATAACCATTATCTACTTAATTAGATTCAGCACCCACAATGTTTGCATACACACATTCAACTATACATATATTTGTAGACCCAAAACATCAATCTAACGTATCTTTAAACTCAAGTCTACTAGTATGTTATTTAGTACACTCTTTGAACTACAACAAGCCACAATATCTTGTATATATATTTTCCAAAATTAAAGTAGCCATATGCACTACTATATAATTTCATTATAGTTCAAACAATCTTTTATCTTTTATGACTTCAAGACAAAGCAGTTTTCACACCCAAAGTTGTCCTAATTTCATGTTTACATAGTTAGGTACTTAACAGAACAATATTTAAGCAACAACAGCCTATTAGCTTTGTAAAAACGATCCCTAAAATACATTTATATGAATAGAACAACCCCTAAGTAATACATACCAACATGGCAGTTCCTAATCACCCGAATTTTATTAAAACATATCTTAATCACAATTTATTCATTTCCCATGTTTTACTTAATGATCAAAACAGTTCTTACTTAATAATACACATACAACAACCCTTAATTGTCACACAAAACAGTCCCCTTATTAAGAGCAATCGAACAGTCCACTATAGGTTCAATTGTAACAACCTTAGCCTAGTTTAGACGGTTGACCCAAACCGAGGTGATTACACGGGGAAAACAGAAGCCAACTCGTTAAAGTCGACTCCGATTGGCGACCTTTTTTCTTTTTTTTCTTTTCTATATGCAAATTAAATCTTATGTGATCACCAAAGAGCATAGGAAGAAACGACACATCGATCGGAACACGTTTAGGGGTTTAATTACGCAAAAAGGACATTTGTGGACCAAAATGTAATTTCTGCAAATTACAAGGACTTTTCTGATTTTAAATTTACCATTATTCAATTAGCCATGTTTCATTCTTCTTTGTAGATTTTCATCACAATCAGACATACCAAACTCATCCAATTGCATACATGAAGTTCAAGGACTAAAATATAACATTTCGAAACTTCAAAAGATGCCATTAACTGAAATTAACGGTAGCGTAACGGTATGCCTAGGGACCATATCGATACACGAGGAGGCAGTGACCAAACCCGCAGAAAAGGTATCGATACGCTCTCCCGCGTATCGATACGCCCTTCAAACTTGGCCTACCCGTATCGAAACACTTCACATTTGTACCGATACCCCTATGCAAAAAGGCACAAGTTTGGCTTATGTGTATCGATACGCAAGCCTGAGTATCGATATGCATACCAGAAATGTCCCACAAGTAGCCCCAAATTTATATCAAACCTCATCAAATCATCACCAAATCATATGGATATGTTTATGGCAACCACTCTAGCATACAAGCATGCAATTCTAAGCATATGGTAAATATTTGAGGGATCATCACAAGCATTGCAAAGCATATACTAGAGCATACTTGAACCACAAACCATTAGCATACCAAAAGGCAAAATAAAATATCAAAACCAATATAAAGGCCTTCTACAAACCAAATAAACCACATAAAACTTGCATCAACACCAGGGAGTCCAAAACACATCTCCCAAAACAAACCATTAAATCCCATTGCAATATATCATTACTAAGGTGAAAGTATAACACCATACTTGAGCTTAACAATCCTTGAACTTCTTAAACCTCCTTGCTTACCAAAACGTGTCAATTATATGCATTGTTGGTTAAAGAGAGCGTAAGCACAATAGCTTAGTGAGGCACGCTCTAGAAACACAACAACAACAATGCAAGCATTAAAACTCTATCTTGAAAACCAATTCTAAAACCATGCTCTTTCTATCTCATGCTTGAAAACCATTTCAAAGCAAATCACCATTTAAAAATCACATGTACCATCTATCTATCTATCTCATGCATTCAACCAATGCAAATCTCATGGCAAAGCCACACATGCTTGATATTGAAAAGCAATTCATAAATCTCAAAATCCCATATGCATTTCTCATAGCATAAAATCATTTCAGCATCGGTACATGTGAATCAAAGTTCATTCTCATATATTGGCATTTCATATTCTATCTTTACTCGGATATGTGGATTAGCTTGACATAGAGCCAAGTCCTACTCCGCTGGAATCTCACATCACCGAACTATCATGGCGGTATCTCTCTTCGCCACAAAGCTTGGGTGTTTCACCAAGACCTACCCCAATGGTATCTCTCAACATCAGATTCTCACTTTGGATCGGGATGGCACTACCCCTATTGCCTTACTCCAAAGAGAACGTACGAAATTTAGTTTATAGTGCACTTTACATCCTATTGGTCAAACAATTATATCATGTAATCTTCTAATCATTTATGCCAATATATATTACATTAAAATCATTTATGCCAATATGCGGATTAGCTTGACTCGAGGTCAAGTCCTACCACGGTGGGATCTCGCCACTGGACTCTCATGGCGGTATCTATCTTCACCACAAAGCTTGTGTGTTTCACCAAGACCTACCTTGATGGTATCTCTCATCATCGGACTCTCATTTTGCATTGGGATGACATTACTCCCATTGCCCAACTCCAAAGAGCACGTACGAATTTTTAGTTTATAGTGCACTTTACATCCTATTGGTTGACTAGTTATATCCGGTAATCATCTCATCATTTATGCCAATATATTATATAAAAATCATCATCTCACCTACTATTTTGATGCAACAATTCTAAATCAATCTCATCCCATTTCAAAACCACAATTCATGCATAGTATTTAATAAAAATCTCAAAACTCTTTGCAATGCTATTCTGTCTCATGGGATCAATATGAAACATCATTGCACGTCATAAATCATGCACAAAACAGTAGGAATTTGTCTATATCAAATCAAGAGAATGTGAAAAGTGTAACACCCCAAAAAGTACGCCCAAATTGAAAATCCTAGATTTGAAAATTTTCTAATTTAAAAACCTAATTTTTAAATCCTTAATTGAAAACCCTAACTTTTGGAATTTTTGAAACAAGTTGATAAAAAAATTGAAATTTCTAGAAACATTTGGTTTTTAGTTTTGAAATTCTAAACTCAAAACTAAATGTTGAGAAATTTAAATTTCGGGGTCAAAATTATAATTTTAAATAGTTGGGACCAATCAAGTGACTAGCCCAATTTAAAATTTTAAAATCTAAATTCCTACGTTTCTAATTCAAATGCAAATCCAATTCTTAATTGTTGTTATCATTTATATATATATATATATATATATATATATATATATATATATATATATATATATATATATATATATATAAACTACTTTACTCCCACTGAAACTATATGACTTATTTTTACGACCTATTTTCCTAACCTCAATATATATATACACACATATGCATATGTGTAATCTCAAACTTCCTTGCAAAGGCGGTGGATCATTCTACCCTTGTTGGCTTTTCGTCTCTCGGCATTCATACATTTTTTTCGTTTGTACCCTTTTCTTTTGTTATATTCGTGCCTAATAATTCAGTAAGATATGACACCAAATTCGATTCATTAGGTTGAGTTTGCTTTGGTTAAGGTGTGTTTTCTTCCGGTGCTATAAATAAATTATATGTTATTTTTCTATGTGTTGTTTTACCCGTTAGGTGATTATTTATATGTATTATGATTTTTATGGTTGACATCACATGCATACGTTTTCAAATATGTTTTTACTATGATTTACGAACTATGACTTATGGACTACGGTTTATGAACTATGATTTATCAACTTATGGACTATGATTTATGAAATATGTTTATGGAATATTGGATTTATGGAATTTTCTTTATGAAATTTGATTTTTAATCATCATATCATTGTATGAACATGGGTTGGGATCTGTTCGGGGAAGTTTAGTGGTTTCACCCTTCGGGCTGAATTCCACTTCGGATTAGCGGATGTAGTGAGGAGTTGTGGGGAACTTTCCTCTTGGCGGTTGTAGTTGGGTGCATTGCATTGCGCTTGTGATTTGTGTTATGCTTTAAAGAATTTTATGAAAAAATTACTTTGTTTTTACCACTATGATTTTCTTGCACTTTAGACACACTAAGCTCTTTAGCTTACTCCCCATAATTTCCTCTTACAGATATCTTTGGGCTTTAGGCGACGTGGTACTTGGAGGATCTCGATTTTATCCGGTTATTTTATTATTTAGTACGAAACTATTTTTAATTATTCAGATTATTATTTATTATTTTGGGATTTTAATGTAATTTTGGATTTGAGACTTATTTTTATTATTTTTTACAGACTTTATTTTATAGATTTTATATAAATATTAGATTATTTATTATGATATTATATTTTTATTTGTTATTAAACTTATATTATTTTATTTTAATTGAAGTATAATTTTCAAAATTGGGTTTCTTGAGGAAAAAGTTTTCAAACGTAACTTCTTAAATTCGGTCTATTCTTCTAGGTCGGGTTTAGGGGGTTACAAAAAGCATTTAGGGGCATCATCCACATTTTGAGAGAAAATCTAAATATACTTACTTCCGGACTTAGGATGGTGTTTCAAACCAATCCTAGATCCCCAAAACTTGTTTCATTGTCCCTCAAGGACTTCTAAAACCATTTACACTCACTGATAACATTTCGCTTGCTTGCCGAAACGATTTCTAGGCTTCCGGTGCTTCCGGATCAACACCAAACGCGTCCGAAGATGTCTCCCTTGTTCATTACACATAAGAGCATAGGATTAATGCACCATGATGCATTAAAATCACCAGCCACTAATTCTAACTCGCTGCTCTACTCAAAACTAGCATTTTGGCTATCCGAAATAACCGAAATCACTTCCAAATATTCTCAAATCAAAGCCCAGCTAAAATCTATCAATTCTAACATTTTCTAACCTTCAATCAACATCAAAAATCAAGATAAACACGACCTTATACCTCCAGAAATAACAGATCACCAAAAACACCTCAAAAAACCACAAATCTAGCATCTCAAACTTAGGAACCTGAACCTATTCGAGATTAATTTGTTAAAACCTCATTCTCAACATCAAATAACATCCAAAATATGTTAGAAATCAACCTCAAATCAGAGCTTAACATAGAAATACAAAAATCACAAAGATCTCATCAAGAATCTTGAATTTAACAACTATTTCATGTTTATAACATTAAAACAACTCAAAAACCATTAACAAAGGATTGACAACTTGGGAATTTCAGTAAATAACTGATCATTAGAGGAGAAGAACGAAGCTTACCTCTAATGGTTGATCTCTCTTCAATTTGGGAAAGTTTTCTTAAAAATCCAAAGCAAAATCAAAAGGATTTGATGAAACAAAGATAGGAAATCTTTTGGAAGATGAAATCTCAGCAAACAAGATGAAAATTAAAAGTTCTTTGATGAGAGAAAAGTGTTTGGCTGATTGGAAGTTGAGAGAAAATGAAAAGAGAAAAAAATTATCGTAAAGTTGGTTATGAAAAGTCAACATTTGATTTTCTTTAAATTCCCTTTTCTTTATTTAATAAAAATCATTATTAAAAGCTCCCAAATTAAAGAGAAATATGATGAAAACAATTGGTAAAATTAGCTCCTTAAAGATTCAAAGTTCCAATCCTTTACAAAACAGTCAATATTCTACTTTGCAAAAACTGCATTTTGGTCACTATACCAAAATGTAATATTTCCAAAGCTCATTTTGTAAAATTGTTTTTACCATAATCATTTATATAATAAATGAGAATTTTTAGATATTTTTCTATATTTTTAAAACATCCTGATTTAGGTTTTCCCTAAACCAACCCCAAGGGTTCGAACCGTTCCTGACCGGCCTGATCCAACATCTAAAACATCTAGGCCCAAAACCAGGGCGTTACACCAATTCCACATATTTCATGCTGAACAAGGTTGTATTTCACAACATATATTTTATGACTACAAAACATAGCAATTCACTCATGCATGAAGATTCAAACAACTATGAACTCTTAATTAAAATTGCAATCTAAACTCTAACAAGTTTAATTTAAGGTTTAAGGATATGCTTACACCCTCTTAGAGTCCGAGCAAAATTTCAAGAATGAAATCACCAAATACACCTTCAAAATCAACCTTCATGAAGGTTTCTCTCAATTCCTCTCTCTCTCTCTCTAAGGTTTCCGGCCACCTAAAGAGAAAGGAGAAAGATAATGGATTGAACTCTCCACTTCATTTTTCGAATCCCCTACACATGTCTCCCTTAATGCAAGACACCACTACTAGCCCTTAGTTCACTATTTTTTAGCATGCAATATAGGAACTTCTTAAGTTTAGGTCCTAATGATTATAATTGTCTCACCTAATTTAATCATTAATGCAATCTAATAAGGTTATAATATATCAATCTTCAAGGTCCAAATTGGTGTAATGCATTGGTTTTGGGCCTAGATGTTTTAGATGTTGAATCGGGCCGGTCAGAGACGGTTCGAACCTTTGAGGTGTGTTTAGGGAACACCTAGTTTGGGATGTTTTAAAAATATGGAAAGTATCTAAAAATCCTCATTTATTAGATATATGATTATGGTAAAAAGAATTTTACAAAATGAGATTTGGAAATATTACATTTTGACATAGTTACCAAAATGCAATTTTTGTAAAAGTTGACCAGTGATTGTTTTGTAAAGTATTAAAACTTTGAATCTTTAAGGAACAAATTTTAACATTTGTTTTCATCATATTTCTCTTTAATTTGGGAGCTTTTAATAATGATTTAATTAAAGAAATAAAAGAGAATTAAAAAGGAAATTTAAAGTTGACTTTTCATAACTAATTTCACGATAGTTTTTCTCTTTTCATTTTCTCTCAACTTCCAATCAGCCAAACACTTTTCTCTCATCAAAGAACCTATGATTTTTATATTTTTTTTTTGCTGAGATTTTATCTTCCAAAAGATTTCTTATCTTTGTTTCATCAAATCTTTTTTATTTTTTCTTTGGATTTCAAGAAAATTTGGCCAAATTGAAGAGAGGTCAACCATTAGAGGTAAGCTTCGTCCTTCTCCTCTAATGATCAGTTATTTACTGAAATTCCCAAGTTATCAATCCTTTGTTGATGGTTTTTGAGTTGTTTTAATGTTATAAACATGAAATAGTTGTTAAATTCAAGATTCTTGATGATATCTTGGTGATTTGCGTATTTCTATGTTAAGCTCTGTTTTGAGGTTGATTTCTAACATATTTTGGATGATATTTGATGTTGAGAATGAGGTTTTAACAAATAAATCCCGAATAGGTTTGGGTTCCTAAGTTTGAAATGCTAGATTTGTGGTTTTTGAGGTGTTTTTGGTGATCTGCTATTGCTGGAGATGTAAGGTTGTGTTTATGGTGATTTTTGATGTTGGTTTAAGTTTAGAAAAGGTTAGGATTGATAGATCTTGGCTGGGCTTTGATTTGAGAAAGTTTGGAGGTGATTTCGATTATTTCGGATAGCCGAAACGCTAGTTTTGAGTATAGCAGCGAGTTAGGATGAATGGATGGTGATTTTAATGCATGATGATGCATTAATCCCCTGCTCTTATGTGTGATGAACAGAGGAGACATCTTCGGACGCGTTTGGTGTTGATCCGGAAGTGTCGGAATCTTAGAAATCGTTTTGGCAAGCAAGCGAAAAGTTATCAGTGAGTGTAAATGGTTTTAGAGTCCTTAAGGGACAATGAAACAAGTTTTGGGGATTTAGGATTGGTTTGAAACACCATCCTATGTCCGGAAGTAAGTATGTTTAGTTTTGCTCTAAACAAGTGGTTGATGCCGCTAAATGCTTTTGACATGCTCTTGATTTGAGATAGACAAATTCCTACTGTTTTATGCATGATTTATGATATGAAATGATGTTTCATATTGATCCCATGAAATAGAATGACATTGCAAAGAGTTTTGAGATTTTGATTAAATACTATGCATGAATTGTGGTTCTGAAATGGGATAAGATTGATTTTAGAAATGTTGCATCAAAACAGTAGGTGGGATGGTGATTTTAATGTAATATATATTGGCATAAATGATTAGAAGATTACAGGATATAATTGGTCGACCAATAGGATGTAAAGTGCACTATAAACTAAAATTCGTACGTTCTCTTTGGAGTCAGGAAATGGGGGTAGTGCCATCCCGATCCAAAGTGAGAATTTGATGTTGAGAGATACCATTGGGGTAGGTCTTGGTGAAACACCCAAACTTTGTGGTGAAGAGAGATACCGCCATGATAGTCATATGATGTGAGATTCCACCGAGGTAGGACTTGGCTCTATGTCATGCTAATCTGCATATTCGAGTAAAGATGGAATATGAAATGCCAATGTATGATAATGTATTTGATTCACATTTACCAAGGTTGAAATGATTTTATGCTATGAGAAATGCATATGAGATTTTGAGATTTATGCAATGCTTTTGAATATCAAGCATGTGTGTGTGGCTTTGCCATGAGATTTTTCTTTGGTTGAATGCATGAGATAGATAGATAGATGGTACATGTGATTTTCAAATGGTGATTTGCTTTGAAATGGTTTTCAAGCATGAGATAGAAAGAGCATGATTTTAGAAATGATTTTCAAGATGGAGTTTTAATGCTTGCATTGTTGTGTTGGTGTTTTTAGAGCATGCCTCACTAAGCTATTGTGCTTACGCTCTCTTTTGCCAACAATGCACATAATTGAGACATTCTGGACAATGAGGAGGCTTAAAGGAATCCAAGGAATAGTTAAGCTCAAGTATGGTGATGTTTTACATTTACTTTAGTAATGATATTTGGCAATGGGATTTAATGGTTTGCTTTGGAAGATGTGGTTTTGATTCCCTTGTGATGTTGCAAGTTATATGTGCTCCATTTGGTTTGTAAAAGGCCATTATTTTGGTTTTGATTATTTACCTTGCCTTTTGGGATGCTTATGGTCTTTTGGTGTTTTTGACTCTTAGGGAGCATGCTTTAGAAGTCAACTTTGATGATGATGATGTTAGACGTTTAGGGTAGTTCGATAGATTGTAGGAGTCAAAGGGGACTACTATGAGCTTATTGGGGAATTTCTTTCTTAAGCATTTTATCATTCCACACGAAACTATATTCTGATAATAAACTAAGTTGATAGAATTTAACAAGAAATATAATTAGGTTCATATGTTATCTTAAGCAAAATAATCCATATTTCAAGATTTGATTGATGAACTATCTTAATTCCTGAAATCAAGTCAGATTGAGTCTGAAGTTTTGCTAAAGGTCAATGATTCTTTTGCAATTTGAAATGAGTACGAGTAAGAATTTAATTCAACTGATTTAAGCTTCCATTGTTGGATTTCTGACCAAACAAAGTACATATCATTTTGAAAGAGCTTTGTTAGAGGGGTGATCAAGGTAGAAAATCCTTTAACAAATCTTTGTTAGGGTAGCTATCCCTAGGAATTTCTAATTTCACCAACATTTCTCATAAGTTTCCAATCAACAATTGATTGAGTTTTCTTAAAATTGACCTTAATCTCTTCTGTAGATAATACAAGATCGAGAAAGGACATTTTGAAATAACCAAAACTCGCATTTATTGAACCTAAGAGTCGATGGTTTCAAGAACTTATAGAACAGTTCGAAGGCAATTCGAATGTTCATCCTTATCTTTAGAATATATAAGAATATCATCGATAAAATCAATCACAACTTGTTCAAATGAAGCTTAAAATCCTATTCATATGGTTCATAAATGCAGCGAGAGCATTTGTTAAGCCAAAAAGGCATTGCTAGTAAATCGCGATGATTATATCAAGTTTCGAATGCAGTCTTAGGAACATTTGCTTCTTTAATCTTCATCTAATATTATCCTAGAATTCATACAACTAAATTTTTAATTTCTTAAGCTCGACCAGTCCTACAATAAAAGTGAAGAAAACTGAAGCAGACCCTTTTGAACTTTGATTCCACACTCCACTTCCCGTGTCAGAGGTGATCCTAGTAGTTCTTCGGCAATAGCATTTAGGAGTTTTAGTAACGATTAAGATAGATTCAGGACCAAGTTTAGTCTCTTTGCTTCTCCTCTAATTTAGCAAGTTTGCTTTTAAGAAACTTGAAGAGATTTGAGAGAAATCAAAAGAAAGATGTTGAAAATCAAGAGAGGAAATGAAAGTGAAAGAAATATGGAAAATGAGAGAATTGGGAAAGTGTTTGACTGATGTGAAATGAGGAAAATGAAATGATCGTCAAAATATTTAACCAAAATAACTAACTTTTAATTAAATAAATAAAAGCCACTTTAATTATTTAACAAACTATTTAAACACATGCCAAAATAAGAAAAAGGCTTGATTTCCAATTAGCTCCCTAAAGATTCTAAGATTTTGACTCCTTTTTGAAAAACACTCTTTTCCACAAATTTAAAACTTTACATTTTGGTCACTACCCAAAATATATACTTCCCAAAACTCGTTTTGTAAAATTGATTTCCCCAACCTCTTATTCATCATTTTAGAAGATTTTTGAAAATTTTACCACAATTTTATCCCACCCTGAACCTTGACTTCCCAGAACTACCTTTAACGTTTCGAACAACCGATTACTAGTCCTACTAGCCTAACCTGACACAAAAAACACCTAGGCCCAAAATCGGGGCGCTACAAGGGGACCACTGGATTTGTGATGCTTGAACAGTTACGGGAAGCTGAACCGGTTCGAATGGTTCGTGGGCTGAACGCGACTATTGATGTGATGGAGAGTGAGCTACACGCACGCGTAGGGAATACAGAAAGTCGATCGTGCTGTGCGTATGGGATCTGAAAGGTCTCCTTCGAATCTGAGCTGTCTAATCTGCCTCGAGATCCAAGGGTCAGGGTGGTGCGATGCTTGGCAAAGAGAAAGGGCTCCTAGGGATTCTTCCATTAGGTCGATCTGGATCGGTAGATCAACAGCCAAATCTAACGGTCCAGATATGGCTACACAAAAATAAGAGAGCATATCAATTATTAGGGTTTATCAGATTCAGATGGGCCTTATCAGGCCTAATGTAATGTTTTGAGTTTTGTATGTAGATGGATTGTTAATAAAATATTGGGCTAGCTTTTATTTATATAAATGGGCTTCTATTTAATTAATAAGTATATATATATATGTATGTATGTATTTTCGTTTTTTAGTTTAATCATAATGATATAATATGATAATAACACTAAGATAACAATAATAGTAACAATAGTAATAATAATAATATGGTAACAAGATAGGAAGGTAATATAATATACTAGTAATATTTTTTTGTTTGTTTTAACAAAAATAGCCCATAACACCTTATTTAGATATTAGTAACATATATAAGCCCATTATTGTAAAAACACAAATAAAAATAGAACAAGTCTACCCCGGACAAAATTAGTGATTACACATATGTGAAAATGGAGATTGAACTGCATATATCTAAACATAATCAAGGATTGTTTTGAATGTGCAAAGTATGTTAGGGACTGTTTTTGAGTAATTAAAGATACTATGGACTGTTTTGAGTGAAAGTAAATGTACACATGAGAAATTGAATAGTTATTAAGAGTTGTTCTAATGTATAAATATAATTTTGAGATGTTAAACCAAATGAGGTGTTGAGGGACTAAATACGAAAGTGGATCAAGTAGTGAAAAAAAAAGGATAGTAATTCGTGATGGAAACTAGCTTAGAGTAACCTGTAAGTGTAGTTTAAAGCCTCTGGATAGGCTAAAATCTTCCCGAGCATTTCTTGCTAATTTAATTACATTCTTTAATCTAAATTATGATAAGCATAAGCAAGCTTGGATCCCATGTGATTACCTAATTATTGGGTGTGTTTTGTTATGAAATGTTTGATTCGAAGAGATACATTAAATTATGTAACTCCCTAAACCCGACCTAGAAGAAAAGAACAAATTTAGGAAGTTATCATTGAAAATTTTCCCCTCAAATAATAGATTTCAGGTTTAAATAATTTATAAAACAATTTAATTATAAAAAAACAATAAGTACCGTAAAATACTACAATTGGTTACTAACCCTAGTGTTATAAAAATATTCCAATCATTTAATAAAATATCTTAAATAAAGTCTGTAATTATTTGCTGATGCATAATCCTGAAAATATAGATTTTCATAGTTTGAAAAAATGTAAATGTCCCAAAACATATAATAATAATAATAATAATAATAATAATAATAATAATAATAATAATAATAATAATAATAATAATAATAATAATAATAATAATAATAATAATAATAATAATAATAATAATATGATATTCTAAAATAAGTTCATACTGAATAATAAAATAACTGGATAAAATCTGAGATCCTCCAAGTACCACATCGCCTAAAGTCCAAGATATCTGTAAAAAAAACTATGGGGGAGTAAGCTATAGAGCTTAGTGTGTCTCTAAAGTGCAAGAAAAACCGTAAACTCAAAGACAATAATTTCTATAAAATCCTTAAGTTCAAAACAATGATGAATCACAACACAAACAATTTAATTTTATAAACACAATGCAATGTACCAAACTATAGCACACCAAACGATAAGAGGAAAGTTCCCCAGAACTCCTCGCTACATCACACCAATCAGGAAGTGGTGGAAACCACAATCTTCCACCGTACAATCCCAACTCATGCACACAATGGTATAGAATCACAATTCTCTAATCACTACACAATTCTGTATTGAAATCCGAGTTCATAGTCCACAAAACCATTATTTAAATTAAATATCTCAAGTATAAATTCATAGAAAATTCTTTATGCAACAACACATTTCATGTAAAATACCCATAAATTGTAAACAACATCACACGGTAAAACCATTTATATACCGCAGTAAGAAAACACACCTTAAGCAGCAATAGCTCAAACGTCGGGACAAATGTCTCTCACGTTCGAATCTAGCTGAATCGGAACCTACCATATAAACCCTATATTAATAACTATCATTATGCCACAGACTAAAAACACTAATACCAATCTAAAAGAATACTCACTTGTAATCCTCGTGGTACATGCACAATTAGATCATATAGGTGAAGGTGGTGGTAACTCGTCTTCTTCAAGGTCGATGTCATCTACGAGACGAAGGGAAAAAAATAATGGTAATGGTTGTGCGATGCTAAAAACTCACCAAGGTTTGATCAAATAAAAAAAACATAAAAAAGAGATACCGAGAGAGGGAAAGGGAACATGCGGCTGTTGTAGAGAAAAATAGCCTATTATGCCGACAAGGGTTTTAAATTCTTAATTTAATGGGCAATTCGCAAGGCAAGCCACTAAACTGAATAAAGGTTTGTAAACGAACACTTATACTTTTCATGATTTACAAATTGACCTCGAATTTTTATATTAAGCCTTATAAATCTAAATTTTTTGAATTTAATCCTCAAACTTCAATTGGGGTTTGAATTGAATTCCCAAATTATTAAGGTTATAAGAATTAAAGATTTCAAAATTAGGATATGAAATTAGAGATTTTGCTAATCCAAAGTTTATAATTTGGGCGTAATTTTTTGGGTGTTACAAGTTAGATCTATATGTGTTGAACAAGAAATCTTGCCATGCAACCATTCGGATAAGAAAGGAGTGATAAATTGAGAACTTGTAAGTGAACTTTGTGTGTGTTTGTTGAAAATGATAATAAGTTATGCTCATTCAAATTTCTAAATAAGGGGTTGTACTCAATTTAACTCTGATATGATAAGAATAATATTAAAGCCTTGATGGCATCATAGCAAGATTATGGAACAATGCTCATTCTTGATAAGGATATGACAAGTTTATGATTTTATGAATAATGAGCTAAGCTCAATCATGATTCTGACAAGATAAAATTATGTGAAAGCCTTGGTTTCGAGTACATGTCATAGAGTCCATATAGCTCGTGTTTGGGGTGGACTACGATCTTTATTTGGAGAGAGTAGGAGGGAAGTATTTTGGTCACTTGGCGATAGTAGGAGGGATTGACCGGTACTGTGAGTGCCATTTCTTTTTCACAACAATTAGTTGGGGATTTGTGTACCTAGGCTGTTACTTGATTCTCAAGGCTAAGTTAAAGATAAAATAAAGAAATTGCTATAAATAAAAGAATTACTTGATATATTGTGTGACAATTAATACTTGTCTATATGATATATGTATTATCTTTTGATTGAAGCTATGGTGTTAGGTTCGAAGGTTGTAAACAAAATAATTATGCTAATTTGACAATTTGTATGTTAAGCAATTCACGACTTCGAGATGCTATGTTTAATAAATTGTGTGACAAGTAAAATTATATTATGAATTATGAAGTTTGTTTTTGAAGGAAATATTAGTTGTACGATGTTAATGATACATGTATGTAATTGGGTTTGGCTTAAGCTTAAAACAACCTAATCTTAATGTTTCGAATTTCAAAGATTTTTTATTGCATGTTTTAATAGGTCGAATCATACCTCTATGAATTTTATGTATCCTTAGATTTGGATTAACATGGCTGAACCTTGCAACCCTGGTCTCTAGTTGGACCTTAATCCCAACTTGATATTACATGGCATAAATTGAATAAATTGAAGTTAGGAACTAAGGTTAGTACTAAAAAGGGACTCACATGGTTAAATGTTACCAGAAGTTTAAACATTCAGAAATTTGCCTATAAAATTAAAGGTCTTAATTGATTTTTGAGAAACGACTTAAATGCCTAAGAATGTGTTTAGTAATTCATGCCTATAGAGGCTACGTGTAATTTTTTTTGGAATTTTTACAAGCTATAGTATCGTTTTGATAACTTATACAACAAGTAAAATTTGTTAGTAAGATACTTGAGTATTTTAAAATGGAATTAAGAAATGTTACCAAGCTGAAACCTTGTAGTTATAATGACTTAAATGTGATCAAGTTATCACTTGCATAGATTCTAATGATTTAGACTTATTATCATGTTCGAACCATGTGAATAATATGAGGTATGTTCGACAAAGCTTGCTAATTATCTAGATCCATCAAACTTGAAGGAAGAATAGAGTTATAACTTAGAGCCTTGATTCGCACTTTTGGTTAATTAAAACTGCCTCACTAAGCCATTGCTTACTCTATTTTTTTCGATACATTTTAGGTTAAACGTGCTTTTGGTTACCGATTGAGCTTGGACATGACCACAAAGGTTGACAAGTATGTTTTGAAGCTATACCTTTAGAACTCCTAGTTGGTGGCACATAGATGTTATGTACGCATTTTGCATTTGATCATCTCTTATTTATATGTTTGTATATAAGTAATTTAAGCTCTAGGATGATGTGTAATGGGCCTTTATAATAACTTGTGATTGATCTTATGCTGGTTGGATGATTTGGAATGGTTTTGGTAAAAAGGTTAGATGTTGATATTCGAATGTTAAAAATTGTTCTATGAATAGGCTCAAAATGTATATCATGATTTAGAAATGGTCACTTGAATTCATAAGTAATTAGAAGTAATTTTTGTGTTTGGATTGAATGATTGGAATAATTTGGTTGATAATAGAGTCAATAGTCTGAATAATTACCTAATAGGTATTTATTAACTTCCTTATTCCAAAATTTCTCTTTGCAATGAAATTTGGTTCTTTCCTTGGTTTTAAAGCTTAAGTTATTTAGAGATAAAAGGCATGGTAGCAAGTAGGTTAGTAGTCATTTGAATTTCAACATATTGTTCTAAATAGGAATTACAAATCAAATTAAAGTCAACCGAAGCTTCGAATATGAAAAGAAATAAGCTAAGCTAAATTAGAGTATATTTTGAATATGAAAAGAATCCATATTCTTATTTGATAAGAAACTCTTTGAATCAAATTCTATATCCGCTTCTATACCTTAAGTCAATGAGACTAAACTTGGTCCTGAATCTATCTTAATCGTTACTAAAACTCCTAAATGCTTTTGCCGAAGAACTACTGGAATCACCTCTGACACGGGAAGTGGAGTTTGGAATCAAAGTTCAAAAGAGTCTGCTTCAGTTTTCTTCACTTTTATTGTAGGACTAGTCGAGCTTAAGAAATTAAAAATTTAGTTGTATGAATTCTAGGATAATATTAGATGAAGATTAAAGAAGCAAATGTTCCTAAGACTGCATTCGAAACTTGATATAATCACCGCGATTTACTAGCAATGTCTTTTTGGCTTAACAAATGCTCTCGCTGCATTTATGAACCATATGAATAGGATTTTAAGCTTCAGTTGAACAAGTTGTGATTGATTTTATCGATGATATTCTTATATATTCTAAAGATAAGGATGAACATTCGAATTGCCTTCGAACTGTTCTATAAGTTCTTGAAACCATCGACTCTTAGGTTCAATAAATGCGAGTTTTGGTTATTTCAAAATGTCCTTTCCCGATCTTGTATTATCTACATAAGAGATTAAGGTCAATTTTAAGAAAACTCAATCAATTGTTGATTGGAAACTTATGAGAAATGTTGGTGAAATTAGAAATTCCTAGGGATAGCTACCCTAACAAAGATTTGTTAAAGGATTTTCTACCTTGATCACCCCTCTAACAAAGCTCTTTCAAAATGATATGTACTTTGTTTGGTCAGAAATCCAACAATGGAAGCTTAAATCAGTTGAATTAAATTCTTACTCGTACTCATTTCAAATTGCAAAAGAAACATTGACCTTTAGCAAAACTTTAGACTCAATCTGACTTGATTTCAGGAATTAAGATAGTTCATCAATCAAATCTTGAAATATGGATTATTTTGCTTAAGATAACATATGAACCTAATTAGATTTCTTCTTAAATTCTATCAGCTTAGTTTATTATCAGAATATAGTTTCGTGTCGAATGATAAAATGCTTAAGAAAGAAATTCCCCAATAAGCTCATAGTAGTCCCCTTTGACTCCTACAATCTATCGAACTACCCTAAACGTCTAACATCATCATCATCAAAGTTGACTTCTAAAGCATGCTCCCTAAGAGTCAAAAACACCGAAAGACCATAAGCATCCCAAAAGGCAAGGTAAATAATCAAAACCAATATAATGGCCTTTTACAAACCAAATGGAGCACACATAACTTGCAACAGCACAAGGGAGTCCAAACCACATCTTCCAAAGCAAACCATTAAATCCCATTGCCAAATATCATTACTAAAGTAAATGTAAAACATCACCATACTTGAGCTTAACTATTCCTTGGATTCCTTTAAGCCTCCACATTGTCAAGAATGTCTCAATTATCTGCATTGTTGGCAAAAGAGAGCGTAAGCACAATAGCTTAGTGAGGCATGCTCTAAAAACACCAACACAACAATGCAAGCATTAAAACTCCATCTTGAAAATCATTTCTAAAATCATGCTCTTTCTATCTCATGCTTGAAAACCATTTCAAAGCAAATCACCATTTGAAAATCACATGTACCATCTATCTATCTATCTCATGCATTCAACCAAAGAAAATCTCATGGCAAAGCCACACACACATGCTTGATATTCAAAAGCATTGCATAAATCTCAAAATCTCATATGCATTTCTCATAGCATAAAATCATTTCAACCTTGGTAAATGTGAATCAAATACATTCTCATACATTGGCATTTCATATTCCATCTTTACTCGAATATGCGGATTAGCATGACATAGAGCCAAGTCTTACCCCGGTGGAATCTCACATCACCGGACTATCATGGCGGTATCTCTCTTCGCCACAAAGCTTGGGTGTTTCACCAAGACCTACCCCAATGGTATCTCTCAACATCAAATTCTCACTTTGGATCGGGATGGCACTACCCCCATTGCCTGACTCCAAAGAGAACGTACAAATTTTAGTTTATAGTGCACTTTACATCCTATTGGTCGACCAATTATATCCTATAATCTTCTAATAATTTATGTCAATATATATTACATTAAAATCACCATCCCACCTACTATTTTGATGCAACATTTCTAAAATCAATCTCATCCCATTTCAGAACCACAATTCATGCATAGTATTTAATCAAAATCTCAAAACTCTTTGCAATGTCATTCTATTTCATGGGATCAATATGAAACATCATTTCATGTCATAAATCATGCATAAAACAGTAGGAATTTGTCTATCTCAAATCAAGAGCATGTCAAAAGCATTTAGCGGCATCAACCACTTGTTTAGAGAAAAACTAAACATACTTACTTCCGGACTTAGGATGGTGTTTCAAACCAATCCTAAATCCCCAAAACTTGTTACATTGTCCCTCAAGGACTCTAAAACCATTTACACTCATTGATAACGTTTCGCTTGCTTGCCAAAACGATTTCTAAGATTCTGACACTTCCGGATCAACACCAAACGCGTCCAAAGATGTCTCCTCTGTTCATCACACATAAGAGCAGGGGATTAATGCATCATCATGCATTAAAATCACCATCCATTCATTCTAACTCGCTGCTATACTCAAAACTAGCGTTTCGGCTATCCGAAATAATCAAAATCACCTCCAAACTTTCTCAAATCAAAGCCCAGCCAAGATCTATCAATTCTAACCTTTTCTAAACTTAAATCAACATCAAAAATCACCATAAACACAACCTTACATCTCCAGCAATAGCATATCACCAAAAACACCTAAAAACCCACAAATCTAGCATCTCAAACTTAGGAACCCAAACCTATTCGGGATTTATTTGTTAAAACCTCATTCTCAACATCAAATATCATCCAAAATATGTTAGAAATCAACCTCAAAACAGAGCTTAACATAGAAATACGCAAATCACCAAGATCTCATCAAGAATCTTGAATTTAACAACTATTTCATGTTTATAACATTAAAACAACTCAAAAACCATCAACAAAGGATTGATAACTTGGGAATTTCAGTAAATAACTGATCATTAGAGGAGAAGGACGAAGCTTACCTATAATGGTTTAATGATTTGTAATTCCTATTTAGAACAATATGTTGAAATTCAAATGACTACTAACCTACTTGCTACCATGCCTTTTATCTCTAAATAACTTAAGCTTTAAAACCAAGGAAAGAACCAAATTTCATTGCAAAGAGAAATTTTGGAATAAGGAAGTTAATAAATGCCTATTAGGTAATTATTCAGGCTATTGACTCTATTATCAACCAAATTATTCCAATCATTCAATCCAAACACAACAGTTACTTCTAATTACTTATGCATTCAAGTGACCATTTCTAAATCATGATATACATTTTGAGCCTATTCATAGAACAATTTTTAACATTCGAACATCAACATCTAACCTTTTTACCAAAACCATTCCAAATCATCCAACCAGCATAAGATCAATCTGAAGTTATTATAAAGGCCCATTACACATCATGCTAGAGCTTAAATTACTTATATACAAACATATAAATAAGAGATGATCAAATGCAAAATGCGTACATAACATCTATGTGCCACCAACTAGGAGTTCTAAAGGTATAGCTTCAAAACATACTTGTGAACCTTTGTGGTCACTTCCAAGCTCAATCGATAACCAAAAGCACGTTTAACCTAAAATGTATCGAAAAAAATAGAGTAAGTAATGGCTTAGTGAGGCAGTTTTAATTAACCAAAAGTGCGAATCAAGGCTCTAAGTTATAACTCTATTCTTCCTTCAAGTTTGATGGATCTAGATAATTAGCAAGCTTTGTCCAACATACCTCATATTATTCACATGGTTCGAACATGATAATAAGTCTAAATCATTAGAATCTATGCAAGTGATAACTTGATCACATTTAAGTCATTATAACTACAAGGTTTCAGCTTGGTAACATTTCTTAATTCCATTTTAAAATACTCAAGTATCTTACTAACAAATTTTACTTGTTGTATAAGTTATCAAAACGATACTATAGCTTGTAAAAATTCCAAAAAAATTACACGTAGCCTTTATAGACATGAATTACTTAACACATTCTTAGGCATTTAAGTCGTTTCTCAAAAATCAATTAAGACCTTTAATTTTATAGGCAAATTTTTGAATGTTTAAACTTCTGGTAACATTTAACCATGTGAGTCCCTTTTTAGTACTAACCTTAGTTCCTAACTCCAATTTATTCAATTTATGTCATGTAATATTGTAAAACCTATGTTTGATTTTGATATAATTAAATTTTTAAGGATCAATTTGTAAAACTTAAAATTGTTTTTATAAGTCCCTTAATAAGTTTTAAAACACCAACACTTTAAAACTGATTTATAAAACTCAAACTCAAAATATTTTCTAAGTGTTCCAAGGCAAAACCATTGAAATTCGTCCAGGAGTATCGATACAGCACCAAGCGTATCGATACTATTTTGCCAAACTTTGTTACTGTCGGAACCAGTATCAATACCCCAAACCCTAGTATCGATACACCTCTGTGTTAAAATTCAAAGAGTTTGAATAGAGTACCGATACGGGTCACCCTCGTATCGATACGGTCTTTATAATTTTTAAAGATTAAGTCGGTTTAAAAATATGACCGTTGGTGTCAGTTGGTTGGTAACCAAACTTTAAAAAAATCGTTAACCAGTATCGATACAGCTAACCCAGTATCGATACGGTTTTGGACAGTGAGCTAAGTTCAGAAAATGGTATCGATACGGCCATTGCCGTTTCGATACCCAGTACTGATACGCTTACGTGCGTATCGATACCCCTTTTTTAAATGCACACAACGGCTCTTTCTTTTCTGAGACAGGTACCGATACCCCTTCCCGAGTACCGATACCGGTAGCTGCAGAAGTGCATTTATGGTGGTAAGAGAGGGTTCCAACGGCTCCATTTATGTTCCCAATCACCCAAACGACTAGAAATCAATGAGGAGGTATAAAAGACATATCCAAAAGCTACATCAACAACTATTGATCTTCAAGAAAACACTTATTCATCAAATCCAAGCAAGTGTGCCAAAATTCCTATTTGTCTAAAAATCCCAATTGTAATCTTCATTCATATTTTGTTCAATTGGGTTGTGTGCTTGTATTTGGGTTATTATTTGTATTGAGAGATATCTAATTAGCCATCAAATTTCTTTGTTCACTTGTGTGAGGATTGGGTTGATTTTTGGGTAGAAAAATCAACCGAAATTGTAAAGGGTTGCCTCCTTGTCCTAGAAAAGGGGAAGAGCAATTAGTGGAATTGTTGCAAATCCTTAGTGAAGCTAAGGTAGTGGATGTAGAGTTCATTTGGAACTTGAACCACTCTAAATCCCTTGTCCATCATTTTTAAATTTGCAATTTCCACCACAATACTTTAAATTTCCAATTCACCCCCTCTTAGTCAATATCGATCTTGCGATCCACTCAACAATTGGTATCAGAGCCTAACTCTTTGAGGATTAACAACCACAAGAGGAGTTCCTTGGAAGAGTGTGATCATCAAAATATCAAGAGATGACTTCTACCTCCGGTTCCGGCATGTACGAGTCACAATCGACCAGAAAGCCTCCCTTCTTCAACGGTGATAACTATTCTTTTTGGAAGAATAGAATGCGTCTATTCATCAAGTCAAATGACTATCTTGTGTGGGATGTCATTGAGGATGGGCCATACATACCATTGAAGCAAGACGGTGAAGGCAAGATGGTGTTAAAGAAGAAAGTGGAGATGAGTGAAGAGGAGAGGAAAAAGATTCAAGTCAATGATAAAGCTCTCCACATGCTATTTTGTGCTTTCGGTCCGGACATCTACTCAAAGGTCTCATCAATTGAAAGTGCCAAAGAAGTGTGGGACACTCTTGAGACCACTTATGAAGGCACCAATGACGTTAAAGAAACTAAGATTGGAATTCTCAATCTTAGTTATGAAAATTTCAAGATGGAGCCCGATGAGATGGTGTCAAAGATGTTTGATCGATTCTCCACGATTGTCAATGGTCTAAAGGGCTTTGGAGAGATCATACCAGAAGACAAAATTGTCCGGAAGCTACTCTATTCACTTCCCGAGTCTTGGGATGGGAAGAGAACCGCTATCATCGAAGCAAAGAACTTGAAAACATTGAAGCTTGATGAGCTTGTGGGTTCTCTCCTTACTCATGAGATCATGAAGCAAGGAAGGGAAGATGAGAAGAAGAAAGAAGAGAAAAGGGTAGAGAAGCTTGAGGTTGAGAAGAAGAAGAAGATGGGAATAGCTCTCAAGGCTAAAGCTTCACAACTTGATGAGAGCTCATCTAGTGATGAGGATGAACTTGAAGAATTGGCTATGATAGCCAAACGGTTCTCACGTTTCATGAGGTCCAACCGGGGAAGAAAAATCCAAAGGAAGATGGACTTCAAAGGCAAGAACAAAGAAGAAGGAAAGGATCCTATCATTTGCTATGAGTGCAAACAACCCGGCCACATACGTTCGGAGTGCCCTCAACTCAAGAAGAAGGGCTTTGAGAAGAAGAAGAGACTCAATGCCAAGCTTGCTACTTGGAGTGATGAGGAGTCATCGGAGGATGACGAACAAGAAGTGACTAATCTTTGTCTCATGGCACTTGAGGAAGATTCCTCCTTGGTAACCTCTAACTCATCTACTTTAGATTTTTCATATGAAGAATTAAATGATGCATATGATGAGTTACAAGAGGTATATGATGAATTAGTTGAGAAATATAAGGAGTCAGTCATTAGGAATAAAAAGATTATTCTAGAACTAAATGAGAAAAATGATTCTCTTACTCAAGCTAATTCTAAATTTGAGAAAAAGATATTAGGATTAAAAGATGAACTTAAATTTTTTCAAGATGAAAATGTTGATCTTAATAATCTTTTAACTCAATGTAATTGTGAACACCAAAAGGTGTTGGGTGAGCTAAATGAGCTCAAGAAGTCTTTAAAAAATGTTGGTAGTGTCAAGCATGAAGTAGGAGAATCCTCTAGAACACACCAACCTAAGAAAAAGACTAACTACTACAAACAAGGTAGCTACCCTATACATAGTAGAGCTAAAAGAATTAGAAGTGTATGGGTTCCTAAGGAACTTGTAAAATCTAATAATATTATTGCTATGTCATCTTGGATTCCTAAGGGAACCAATGTTTTGGGAGCTAACACTCATGGACCCAAAATGATTTGGGTACCAAAAACCAAAGTTTAATATCTTTGTTTGTAGGGGGAGCATTGCTACAAGGCCAACGCACAAAGTCAAAACTCATGGTACCTTGATAGTGGATGCTCGAGGCACATGACCGGAGACAAGAGTCGATTCATGTATTTAAAGCCAAAAAGTGGAGGAGTAGTAACATTTGGTGACAACTCCAAAGGCCACATTAAATGTATTGGCTCAATAGGTAATCACTCTACTATTCTCATTGAAAATGTTTTATATGTCGATGGTCTTAAACACAATTTATTGAGCATAAGTCAATTATGTGATAAAGGATTTAATGTTTTGTTTGATAAAAATGGATGCAAAATTGTAGACATTAAATCTAATAACATTATGCTCATAGGTCATCGCATAGGGAATATATACATGGTGCATCTAGATGACATACATACATCTCATGCATGCTTAGTTGCTCAAAATGAAAATGATGCATGGTTGTGGCATAGGAAGCTAGGACATGCTAGCATAAGTGTTTTAGAAAAACTAGTCTCTCTAAATCTAGTTAGAGGTTTACCCAAAATAAAATTTTCAAATGATAAAATTTGTGATGCATGCTCAAAGGGTAAACAACATAGGTCTTCCTTTAAATCCATTAATGATGTTTCCACTAGTAGATGTTTACAACTAATTCACATGGATTTATTTGGGCCAATTAGGACTATGAGCTTGGGTGGTAAATCTTATGCTTTTGTGCTAGTTGATGATTTTTCTAGATTTACTTGGGTTCTCTTTTTAAGTACTAAAGATGAGGCTTTGGAAAAATTCATCACATTTTCAAAATTAACCCAAAATGATCTTGAACTTAGAATTTCACATATTAGAAGTGATCATGGAACCGAGTTTCAAAATTTAGGGTTTGAAGATTTTTTAAATGAAAATGGTATTAGCCATAATTTTTCGGCTCCTCGAACTCCTCAACAAAATGGGGTAGTTGAGAGGAAAAATAGAACTTTACAAGAAATGGCTAGAACTATGCTTTGTGAAAACAATTTACCTAAATATTTTTGGGCGGAAGCCACAAACACCGCTTGTTATATTGTAAATCAAGTAATGATTAGGCCAATTTTAAAGAAAACACCTTATGAGATTTTAAAATCCAAGAAGCCTAACATTAGCTATTTTCACCCTTTTGGGTGCAAGTGTTTTGTTTTAAATAATGGGAAAGATAACTTAGGTAAATTTGATGCAAAAAGTGATGAAGCCATTTTTATAGGTTACTCTTTAACCTCTAAAGCCTATCGAGTATTTAACAAAAGAACTTTAGTAGTAGAAGAATCTATTCATGTTGTATTCGATGATAACCTCCTTCCTAGGAAGGATTCTTGTGATGATGGTGATGTAGGAATCATAAATTCCTTTGATGGAGGTCAAACTTCAAAGGAGGATGAGATTCCAACAAAAGAAGAAGACACACAAGATCCACCTCTTGAAGCCTTGAAGGACTTGGCTATTGAGGAAAAGGAAGTGAGCTACCCAAGGGAGTTGAACTATGTCAAAGATGGTGAAATCTTGGGTGATCCATCCAAGGGGGTAACCACTCGTTCTTCTCTTAGATTAATGAACCATGTTGCATTTATCTCATGCATAGAGCCTAAAAATATAAAAGAAGCATTGAAAGATGACTTTTGGATTATGGCTATGCAAGAAGAGTTAAATCAATTTGAGAAAAGTAATGTTTGGACATTAGTTGATAGGCCTAGTAATCAATCTACAATAGGAACTAAATGGGTCTTTAGGAACAAGCTAGATGAGAGTGGTAACATTGTGAGAAATAAAGCTACACTTGTAGCACAAGGTTACACTCAAGAAGAGGGAATAGATTTTGATGAAACCTATGCACCCGTAGCTAGAATGGAAGCCATTAGGATGTTGCTTGCATATGCATGTTATCATAATTTCAAGCTTTTTCAAATGGATGTTAAAAGCGCATTTTTAAATGGTTTTATAAATGAAGAAGTGTATGTGGAACAACCACCGGGTTTTAAAGATTCAAAATTTCCAAATCATGTTTTCAAACTTACCAAAGCTCTTTATGGTTTAAAACAAGCTCCTAGAGCTTGGTATGAAAGGCTTTCAAATTTTTTGATTGAAAAAAGATTTGAAAAAGGTAAGGTGGACACTACACTTTTTATAAAAATGTATAAAAATGACATCTTAGTAGTTCAAATTTATGTTGATGATATTATTTTTGGTTCTACTAATGAATGTCATTGTCAAGAGTTTGCTAAGTTAATGCAAGGTGAATTTGAGATGATCATGATGAGGGAGCTCTCATTCTATTTGGGACTCCAAATCAAGCAAAAGAAGGATGGCACCTTCATCAACCAAGCAAAATACATAAAGGATATGCTCAAGAAGTTTGGCTTGGAGAATGCAAAGCCTCAAGCCACTCCTATGAGCTCATCTACAAAGCTTGACAAATATGAAGGAGGTAAGTGTGTTGACTCTAAACTTTATCGTTCTATGATTGGATCTTTGCTTTACCTTACCGCAAGTAGACCGGATATCTTGTTTAGTGTTTGCTTGTGTGCTAGGTTTCAAGCTAGTCCTAGAGAGTCTCACCTTATAGCCGTTAAGAGAATCTTTAGATACCTTAGAGACACTCCTTGTTTAGGTCTTTGGTATCCTAGAGACTCTACCTTCAACCTTCATGCTTACTCGGATGCGGATTATGGGGGTTGCAAAATTGATAGGAAAAGTACTTCGGGAACTTGTCAATTCTTAGGTAGTATGCTCATATCTTGGTTCTCTAAGAAACAAAATAGTGTAGCCTTATCTACCACCGAAGCCGAGTACATATCCTTAGGGAGTTGTTGTGCTCAAGTCCTTTGGATGAAGCAACAACTCTTAGATTATGGAATTAAAGTTGAAACCATTCCCCTAAAATGTGACAACACTAGTGCAATTTGTTTAACAAAAAATCCCATCCAACACTCTAGAACCAAACACATAGAAATAAGGCATCATTTCATTAGAGATCATGTCCTTAAGGAAGATGTGGTTATAGAGTATGTAGACACCTTGAATCAATTAGCGGACATATTTACAAAACCCTTAGACAAAGAGCGTTTTTGGTCCCTTAGGAGAGAGTTAGGTCTAGCTAGCCTATCTTGACCTCTTAGGACCTCTTTTGTGCTTAAATATGCTTGATCTTGTGAAATGCCATGTTTGTATGCTTGGACTCCCAATTTCATCCATGCCTATAGTTAGGGGGAGTATGGTTCTGTTAAAATATGCTTAGAACTGCTCATACATCATTTGCATACTCATAGGAGATGTTAAGTTCGAGCCTTTGGTTGTTCTTTGAACCAAATATGCATTTCTGGGCATACAGTATCGATACTAATATATACATATCGATACCTGTTCTTCATTTCGTTCCCCAGAATTCTTTTCGCTTCACGGGTATCGATACGATTAACACCGTATCGATATAGGTCGTTTCGATACGGACCCCTTCGTTTCGATACGACTTTCCAACGGGCATTTTTGCGGAAAGGTCTATTCTATCCCCGTATCGGTGCCCCAACGGGCGTATCGATACTCGACTGCGCTGATGGTATTAAATAAGCCTTTAATGAGTTCAAATTTTACCATAATTCAAATTCTTCAAAACCTAATTAACCCTAGCCGTTTTTGCCTATAAAAAGGCACTTCCTCCTTCATATTTTTCACATCTCAACTCAAACCTAAAAGAGTTTTTGAATCAAGCAAGGCTTTGTGCTCTCTTTCTCATCTTTGTGCTAGTTTTCTTCAAATCTTCAAGTTTCTATCAAGGTAATCTCATTCTTTCTCTTTTTCAAATTTTTGTTTTGCTGATTATTTTTGTTTCATTTTTTTAAAAAAAACTTTGTTTTTCTTCAAACTTTTTCTTCAAATTTTCTTTTAAAATTTTCTTTTCAAAAATTTCTCTTAAAATTTCTTTTAAATTCTTTTTACCTTGATTTTTACTCAAATTGAAGAAATTCCCCTTGCTTAATTTTTCTTTTAGATCATGGCACCAAAAGAACCTTCGAGGAAGCGTTCAAGGGTTACCCAAGCCGGTGAATCTTCCAGCATTGGAGAAATTGCTCGTCCAAACTATTCCATCATCTATGATCAATGTTTTCATGGCAATTCGGGTCTCACTCACTTTCGTCAATATGAGAATTACAAGATCCGTGCCGAAAGGATAATCTCTGTTCCTTTTCTAAATTCGGAGCGTTTTAAGTTTGAATATCTCCCTTTATTTCATCGTTGGAACTTCATGGAGTTTATCTCTATTCCCGGGGTTTTCTATCTCCTTTTGGTTTTGATTTTCTATGCCAATGCCAAATTTATTAGTCGTGATGGGGAAGTAGTTGCTATTAGCTCTTACCTCACGGGGAAGAAAATTATTCTTGATGTTCCATCCATTTGTGAGGTTTTCAATTTGGAAGATGAAGGCCTTGACAATGAGCATGCTTTGGGGCATGTTCTTCATGGATCCGTCACCGCTCTAAATGCTCAAGACCGGATCTTACACTTGATTGTATCTTGGTGGTTCCGTCCCTCCGGAGGAAAGTATTCCACTATTCGTCAAGTGGATGATTTTTGGATTCGGTGTTTCCGTGAGAGACAAAGACCAAATCTTGCTCGACTAATTTTCGCGGAAATCGTCTACCTCGTGCAAAATCGTCACACTCCTCACGTCACCTCCTTCACATATGGTACGACTTTGAGCTATTTCTTTGTTAAAAAGGATATTGATTGCTCTTATGACTACCCAACTCCTCTCACCGATCCCATTGATGAGCGATCTCTTGTTCGGGCAAAATTTTCTTATGTTAATGGTGAATGGGTACGTCTTGCCGAGTTACCACCGGAAGCCGCTGCCGCTTTCGAAGAAGCTCAAGCTCCTCAAGCTCCTCAAGCTCCTCAAGTCCAACAACCCAACATGGATGCTCTCGTGACCTATCTAAATGAGCAATTTACCGGGTTGCGTACGGACATGAACACTCGTCTTACTTCAATGGAAACTACCATTGATACTAGGATGACGGGTTTGGAGAATCGCCTCACATCTCTTGAAAGCGGGCGCAATTCCTTGAATATTTCCATTGCCGCTTTCCATGATGAATGGCGTAATAGTATGCGCACTAATGAGCCTTTGGGAGTTGATGATGAAGATGATGAAGGCGACGAAGACGATGCTTAGACGTTTCTTCTTGTTTGTCATGCATATCATTTAGGATTTTCTATTTTATGCACCTATGTTTTTGTTCTTAGGATTAAGTTTGTTTAGGATTAAAACCTATGCTTTGATTTCTCTTTTGCCTTTGTTTGGATTTTAAGTATGTTGCTATAACGAATAAAATCTATGTTGCTTATTATACCTTTGATTTCCTTATGCACTTAATTGTCTCAAAGAATTTTTGATCTAACAAAAAGGGGGAGAAGAATCTAGCTCACTTCAAAATATTTTGATTTTAATTCAAAGGTTACCAAGCTTATATTAAGGGGGAGTTAACTTTGTAAAGGTTTTTCAAAAATGTCAAAAATTTTAAGTTTTAGTTTTGTTATATCAAAAAGGGGAGATTATAAAACCTATGTTTGATTTTGATATAATTAAATTTTTAAGGATCAATTTGTAAAACTTAAAATTGTTTTTATAAGTCCCTTAATAAGTTTTAAAACACCAACACTTTAAAACTGATTTATAAAACTCAAACTCAAATTATTTTCTAAGTGTTCCAAGGCAAAACCATTGAAATTCGTCCAGGAGTATCGATATAGCACCAAGCGTATCGATACTATTTTGCCAAACTTTGTTACTGTCGGAACCTGTATCGATAGCCCAAACCCTAGTATCGATACACCCTTGTGTTAAAATTCAAAGAGTTTGAATAGAGTACCGATACGGGTCACCCTCGTATCGATACGGTCTTTATAATTTTTAAAGATTAAGTCGGTTTAAAAATATGACCGTTGGTGTCAGTTGGTTGGTAACCAAACTTTAAAAAAATCATTAACCAGTATCGATACAGCTAACCCAGTATCGATACGGTTTTGGACAGTGAGCTAAGTTCAGAAAATGGTATCGATACGGCCATTGCCGTTTCGATACCCAGTACCGATACGCTTACGTGCGTATCGATACCCTTTTTTTAAATGCACACAACGTCTCTTTCTTTTCTGAGACAGGTACCGATACCCCTTCCCGCGTACCGATACCGGTAGCTACAGAAGTGCATTTATGGTGGTAAGAGAGGGTTCCAACGGCTCCATTTATGTTCCCAACCACCCAAACGGCTAGAAATCAATGAGGAGGTATAAAAGACATATCCAAAAGCTACATCAACAACTATTGATCTTCAAGAAAACACTTATTCATCAAATCCAAGCAAGTGTGCCAAAATTCCTATTTGTCTAAAAATCTCAATTGTATCTTCATTCATATTTTGTTCAATTGGGTTGTGTGCTTGTATTTGGGCTATTATTTGTATTGAGAGATATCTAATTAGCCATCAAAATTCTTTGTTCACTTGTGTGAGGATTGGGTTGATTTTTGGGTAGAAAAATCAACCGAAATAGTAAAGGGTTGCCTCCTTGTCCTAGAAAAGGGGAAGAGCAATTAGTGGAATTGTTGCAAATCCTTAGTGAAGCTAAGGTAGTGGATGTAGAGTTCATTTGGAACTTGAACCACTCTAAATCCTTTGTCCATCATTTTTAAATTTGCAATTTCCACCACAATACTTTAAATTTCCAATTCACCCCCTTCTTGGTCAATATCGATCTTGCGATCCACTCAACAATTGGTATCAGAGCCTAACTCTTTGAGGATTAACAACCACAAGAGGAGTTCCTTGGAAGAGTGTGATCATCAATATATCAAGAGATGACTTCTACCTCCGGTTCCGGCATGTACGAGTCACAATCGACCACAAAGTCTCCCTTCTTCAACGGTGATAACTATTCTTTTTGGAAGAATAGAATGCCTCTATCCATCAAGTCAAATGACTATCTTGTGTGGGATGTCATTGAGGATGGGCCATACATACCATTGAAGCAAGACGGTGAAGGCAAGATGGTGTTAAAGAAGAAAGTTGAGATGAGTGAAGAGGAGAGGAAAAAGATTCAAGTCAATGATAAAGCTCTCCACATGCTATTTTGTGCTTTCGGTCCGGACAACTACTCAAAGGTCTCATCAATTGAAAGTGCCAAAGAAGTGTGGGACACTCTTGAGACAACTTATGAAGGCACCAATGACGTTAAAGAAACTAAGATTGGAATTCTCAATCTTAGTTATGAAAATTTCAAGATGGAGCCCGATGAGACGGTGTCAAAGATGTTTGATTGATTCTCCACGATTGTCAATGGTCTAAAGGGCTTTGGAGAGATCATACCGGAACACAAACTTGTCCGGAAGCTACTCTATTCACTTCCCGAGTCTTGGGATGGGAAGAGAACCGCTATCATCGAAGCAAAGAACTTGAAAACATTGAAGCTTGATGAGCTTGTGGGTTCTCTCCTTACTCATGAGATCATGAAGCAAGGAAGGGAAGATGAGAAGAAGAATGAAGAGAAAAGGGTAGAGAAGCTTGAGGTTGAGAAGAAGAAGAAGATGGGAATAGCTCTCAAGGCTAAAGCTTCACAACTTGATGAGAGCTCATCTAGTGATGAGGATGAACTTGAAGAATTGGCTATGATAGCCAAACGGTTCTCACGTTTCATGAGGTCCAACCGGGGAAGAAAAATCCAAAGGAAGATGGACTTCAAAGGCAAGAACAAAGAAGAAGGAAAGGATCCTATCATTTGCTATGAGTGCAAACAACCCGGCCACATACGTTCGGAGTGCCCTCAACTCAAGAAGAAGGGCTTTGAAAAGAAGAAGAGACTCAAAGCCAAGCTTGCTACTTGGAGTGATGAGGAGTCATCGGAGGATGACGAACAAGAAGTGGCTAATCTTTGTCTCATGGCACTTGAGGAAGATTCCTCCTTGGCAACCTCTAACTCATCTACTTTAGATTTTTCATATGAAGAATTAAATGATGCATATGATGAGTTACAAGAGGTATATGATGAATTAGTTGAGAAATATAAGGAGTCGGTCATTAGGAATAAAAAGATTATTCTAGAACTAAATGAGAAAAATGACTCTCTTACTCAAGCTAATTCTAAATTTGAGAAAAAGATATTAGGATTAAAAGATGAACTTAAATTTTTTCAAGATGAAAATGTTGATCTTAATAATCTTTTAACTCAATGTAATTGTGAACACCAAAAGGTGTTGGGTGAGCTAAATGAGCTCAAGAAGTCTTTAAAAAATGTTGGTAGTGTCAAGCATGAAGTAGGAGAATCCTCTAGAACACACCAACCTAATAAAAAGACTAACTACTACAAACTAGGTAGCTACCCTATACATAGTAGAGCTAAACGAATTAGAAGTGTATGGGTTCCTAAGGAACTTGTAAAATCTAATAATATTATTGCTATGTCATCTTGGATTCCTAAGGGAACCAATGTTTTGGGAGCTAACACTCATGGACCCAAAATGATTTGGGTACCAAAAACCAAAGTTCAATATCTTTGTTTGTAGGGGGAGCATTGCTACAAGGCCAAAGCACAAAGTCAAAACTCATGGTACCTTGATAGTGGATGCTCGAGGCACATGACCGGAGACAAGAGTCGATTCATGTATTTAAAGCCAAAAAGTGGAGGAGTAGTAACATTTGGTGACAACTCCAAAGGCCACATTAAATGTATTGGCTCAATAGGTAATCACTCTACTATCCTCATTGAAAATGTTTTATATGTTGATGGTCTTAAACACAATTTATTGAGCATAAGTCAATTATGTGATAAAGGATTTAATGTTTTGTTTGATAAAAATGGATGCAAAATTGTAGACATTAAATCTAATAACATTATGCTCATAGGTCATCGCATAGGGAATATATACATGGTGCATCTAGATGACATACATACATCTCATGCATGCTTAGTTGCTCAAAATGAAAATGATGCATGGTTGTGGCATAGGAAGCTAGGACATGCTAGCATAAGTGTTTTAGAAAAACTAGTCTCTCTAAATCTAGTTAGAGGTTTACCCAAAATAAAATTTTCAAATGATAAAATTTGTGATGCATGCTCAAAGGGTAAACAACATAGGTCTTCCTTTAAATCCATTAATGATGTTTCCACTAGTAGATGTTTACAACTAATTCACATGGATTTATTTGGGCCAATTAGGACTATGAGCTTGGGTGGTAAATCTTATGCTTTTGTGCTAGTTGATGATTTTTCTAGATTTACTTGGGTTCTCTTTTTAAGTACTAAAGATGAGGCTTTGGAAAAATTCATCACATTTTAAAATTAACCCAAAATGATCTTGAACTTAGAATTTCACATATTAGAAGTGATCATGGAACCGAGTTTCAAAATTTAGGGTTTGAAGATTTTTTAAATGAAAATGGTATTAGCCATAATTTTTCGGCTCCTCGAACTCCTCAACAAAATGGGGTAGTTGAGAGGAAAATAGAACTTTACAAGAAATGGCTAGAACTATGCTTTGTGAAAACAATTTACCTAAATATTTTTGGGCGGAAGCCACAAACACCGCTTGTTATATTGTAAATCGAGTACTGATTAGGCCAATTTTAAAGAAAACACCTTATGAGATTTTAAAATCCAAGAAGCCTAACATTAGCTATTTTCACCCTTTTGGGTGCAAGTGTTTTGTTTTAAATAATGGGAAAGATAACTTAGGTAAATTTGATGCAAAAAGTGATGAAGCCATTTTTATAGGTTACTCTTTAACCTCTAAAGCCTATCGAGTATTTAACAAAAGAACTTTAGTAGTAGAAGAATCTATTCATGTTGTATTCGATGATAACCTCCTTCCTAGGAAGGATTCTTGTGATGATGGTGATGTAGGAATCATAAATGCCTTTGATGGAGGTCAAAATTCAAAGGAGGATGAGATTCCAACAAAAGAAGAAGACACACAAGATCCACCTCTTGAAGCCTTGAAGGACTTGGCTATTGAGGAAAAGGAAGTGAGCTACCCAAGGGAGTTGAACTATGTCAAAGATGGTGAAATCTTGGGTGATCCATCCAAGGAGGTAACCACTCGTTCTTCTCTTAGATTAATGAACCATGTTGCATTTATCTCATGCATAGAGCCTAAAAATATAAAAGAAGCATTGAAAGATGACTTTTGGATTATGGCTATGCAAGAAGAGTTAAATCAATTTGAGAGAAGTAATGTTTGGACATTAGTTGATAGGCCTAGTAATCAATCTACAATAGGAACTAAATGGGTCTTTAGGAACAAGCTAGATGAGAGTGGTAACATTGTGAGAAATAAAGCTACACTTGTAGCACAAGGTTACACTCAAGAAGAGGGAATAGATTTTGATGAAACCTATGCACCCGTAGCTAGAATGGAAGCCATTAGGATGTTGCTTGCATATGCATGTTATCATAATTTCAAGCTTTTTCAAATGGATGTTAAAAGCGCATTTTAAATGGTTTTATAAATGAAGAAGTGTATGTGGAACAACCACCGGGTTTTGAAGATTCAAAATTTCCAAATCATGTTTTCAAACTTACCAAAGCTCTTTATGGTTTAAAACAAGCTCCTAGAGCTTGGTATGAAAGGCTTTCAAATTTTTTGATTGAAAAAGGTAAGGTGGACCTATTAAAACATGCAATAAAAAATCTTTGAAATTCGAAACATTAAGATTAGGTTGTTTTAAGCTTAAGCCAAACCCAGTTACATACATGTATCATTAACATCGTACAACTAATATTTCCTTCAAAAACAAACTTCATATTTCATAATATAATTTTACTTGTCACACAATTTATCAAACATAGCATCTCGAAGTCGTGAATTGCTTAACATACAAATTGTCAAATTAGCATAATTATTTTGTTTACAACCTTCGAACCTAACACCATAGCTTCAATCAAAAGATAATACATATATCATATAGACAAGTATTAATTGTCACACAATATATCAAGTAATTCTTTTTTTTATAGCAATTTCTTTATTTTATCTTTAACTTAGCCTTGAGAATCAAGTAACAGCCTAGGTACACACATCCCCAACTAATTGTTGTAAAAAAAGAAATGGCACTCACAGTACCGGTCAATCCCTCCTACTATCGCCAAGTGACCAAAATACTTCCCTCCTACTCTCTCCAAACAAAGATCGTAGTCCACCCCAAACACGAGCTATATGGACTCTATGACATGTAAACTATACCTATAACTGACTCGAAACCAAGGCTTTCACATAATTTTATCTTGTCAGAATCATGATTGAGCTTAGCTCATTATTCATAAAATCATAAACTTGTCATATCCTTATCAAGAATGAGCATTGTTCCATAATCTTGCTATGATGCCATCAAGGCTTTAATATTATTCTTATCATATCAGAGTTAAATTGAGTACAACCCCTTATTTAGAAATTTGAATGAGCATAACTTATTATCATTTTCAACAAACACACACAAAGTTCACTTACAAGTTCTCAATTTATCATTCCTTTCTTATCCGAATGGTTGCATGGCAAGATTTCTTGTTCAACACATATAGATCTAACTTGTAACACCCCAAAAATTACGCCCAAATTATAAACTTTGGATTCGCAAAATCTCTAATTTAATATCCTAATTTTGAAATCTCTAATTCTTATAACCTTAATAATTTGGGAATTTAATTCAAACCCCAATTGAAGTTTGAGGATTAAATTCAAAAAAAATAGATTTATAAGGTTTAATATAAAAATTCGAGGTCAATTTGTAAATCATGAAAAGTATAAGTGTTAGTTTACAAACCTTTATTCAGTTTAGTGGCTTGCCTTGCGAATTGCCCATTAAATTAAGAATTTAAAACCCTTTTCGGCATAATAGGCTATTTTCCTCTACAACAGACGCGTGTTCCCTTTCCCTCTCTCGGTATCTCTTTTTTATGTTTGTTTTATTTGATCAAACCTTGGTGAGTTTTTAGCATCGCACAACCATTACCATTATTTTTTCCCTTCGTCTCGTAGATGACATCGACCTTGAAGAAGACGAGTTACCACCACCTTCACCTATATGATCTAACTGTGCATGTACCACGAGGACTACAAGTGAGTATTCTTTTAGATTGGTATTAGTGTTTTTAGTCTGTGGCATAATGCTATTCTATACCATTGTGTGCATGAGTTGGGATTGTACGGTGGAAGATTGTGGTTTCGACCACTTCCTGATTGGTGTGATGTAGCGAGGAGTTCTGGGGAACTTTCCTCTTATCGTTTGGTGTGCTATAGTTTGGTACATTGTATTGTGTTTATAAAATTAAATCGTTTGTGTTGTGATTCATCATTGTTTTGAACTTAAGGATTTTATAGAAATTATTGTCTTTGGGTTTACGGTTTTTCTTGCACTTTAGAGACACACTAAGCTCTATAGCTTACTCCCCATTGTTTTTTTTTTACATAGATTTTGGACTTTAGGCGATGTGGTACTTGGAGGATCTCAGATTTTATCCAGTTATTTTATTATTCAGTATGAACTTATTTTAGAATATCATATTATTATTATTATTATTATTATTATTATTATTATTATTATTATTATTATTATTATTATTATTATTATTATTATTATATGTTTTGGGACATTTACATTTTTTTCAAACTATGAAAATCTATATTTTCAGGATTATGCATCAGGCAATAATTACAGACTTTATTTAAGATATTTTATTAAATGATTGGAATATTTTTATAACACTAGGGTTAGTAACCAATTGTAGTATTTTACGGTACTTATTGTTTTTTATAATTAAATTGTTTTATAAATTATTTAAACCTGAAATCTATTATTTGAGGGGAAAGTTTTCAATGATAACTTCCTAAATTTGTTCTTTTCTTCTAGGTCGGGTTTAGGGAGTTACATAATTTAATGTATCTCTTCAAATCAAACATTTCATAACAAAGCACACCCAATAATTAGGTAATCACATGGGATCCAAGCTTGCTTATGCTTATCATAATTTAGATCAAAGAATGTAATTAAATTAGCAAGAAATGCTCGGGAAGATTTTAGCCTATCCCGAGGCTTTAAACTACACTTACACGTTACTCTAAGCTAGTTTCCATCACGAATTACTATCCTTTTTTTCACTACTTGATCCACTTTCGTATTTAGTCCCTCAACACCTCATTTGGTTTAACATCTCAAAATTATATTTATACATTAGAACAAATCTTAATAACTATTCAATTTCTCATGTGTACATTTACTTTCACTCAAAACAGTCCATAGTATCTTTAATTATTCAAAAACAGTCCCTAACATACTTTGCACATTCAAAACAGTCCTTGATTATGTTTAGATATATGCAGTTCAATCTCCATTTTCACATATGTGTAATCACTAATTTTGTCTGTTGTAGACTCGTTCTATTTTTATTTGTGTTTTTACAATAATGGGCTTATATATGTTACTAATATCTAAATAAGGTGTTATGGGCTATTTTTGTTAAAACAAACAAAAAAATATTACTAGTATATTATATTACCTTCCTATCTTGTTACCATATTATTATTATTACTATTGTTACTATTATTGTTATCTTAGTGTTATTATCATATTATATCATTATGATTAAACTAAAAAACGAAAATACATATATATATATATATACTTATTAATTAAATAGAAGCCCAGTTATATAAATAAAAGCCAGCCCAATATTTTATTAACAATCCATCTACATACAAAACTCAAAACATTACATTAGGCCTGATAAGGCCCATCTGAATCTGATAAACCCTAATAATTAATATGCTCTCTTATTTTTGCGTAGCCATATCTGGACCGTTAGATTTGGCTGTTGATCTACCGATCCAGATCGACCTAATGGAAGAAACCCTATGAGCCCTTTCTCTTTGCCTAGCACCGCACCACCCTGACCCTTATCTCGAGGCAGATTAGACAGCTCAGATTCGAAGGAGACCTTTCAGATACCATACGCACAGCACGATCGACTTTCTGTATTCCCTACGCGTGCGTGCAGCTCACTCTCCATCGCTTCAATAGTCGCGTTCAGCCCACGAACCATTCGAACCGGTTCAGCTTCCCGTAACTGTTCAAGCACCACAAATCCAGTGGTCCCCTTGTAGCGCCCCGATTTTGGGCCTAGGTGTTTTGTGTGTCAGGTTAGGCTAGTGGGACCAGTAAACGGTTGTTCGAAACGTTAAAGGTAGTTCCGGGAAGTCAAGGTTCAGGGTGGGATAAAATTGTGGTAAAATTTTCATAAATCTTCTAAAATGATGAATAAGAGGTTGGTTAAATCAATTTTACAAAACGAGTTTTGGGAAGTATAGATTTTGGGTAGTGACCAAAATGTAAAGTTTTAAAATTGTGGGAAAAGAGTGTTTTTCAAAAAGGAGTCAAAATCTTAGAATCTTTAGGGAGCTAATTGGAAATCAAGCCTTTTTCTTATTTTGGCATGTGTTTAAATGGTTTGTTAAATAATTAAAGTGGCTTTTATTGATTTAATTAAAAGTTAGTTATTTTGGTTAAATATTTTGACGATAATTTCATTTTTCTCATTTCACATCAGTCAAACACTTTCCCAATTCTCTCATTTTCCATATTTCTTTCACTTTCATTTCCTCTCTTGATTTTCAATATCTTTCTTGTGATTTCTCTCAAATCTCTTCAAGTTTCTTAAAAGCAAACTTGCTAAATTAGAGGAGAAGCAAAGATTGTAGGTAATTTTCGTGTTAACCCTCTAATCAAGGTTCTTTAATGAAATCCCAAAGATATTTGACTCTTTATTCATGTTTTTTATTAAAGTTTTATTGAGGTTTTGATTAAATTATGAAATATTGATTTAAAGAGATGATGTAATATGATTTTCGGAGTTGTTTTTATATGATTTGTTTATGGTGGTCTTTAATCAAGTTTTGTAAAGGTAATGGTGTTGAAATAGAGTCTTAATCATATTAATCCTGAAATCCTTGAGATCTTTGTTTTTAAAGGTGTTTTTGGTTGGGTTTTTTGGGTGTAATATGAGATCTGAGTTTCTGGAGGTATAAGGATTGTTTTAGGTTGTTTTTGGATGTTGATTTATGATTAAAATGTGTTGGAAGTGTTGAATTGTGGTTGGGCTGAGTTTGAAGGTCAATCGATTGAGTTTTCGGTTGTTTTGGATGGGTAATTGGATGCTTTAGAGTAGGGCAGCGGGTTTCCTTTTTAGTGCTGGCATTTGGATGCATTATGATGTATTAAAACTCTATTTTTAATGTGTTGAAAACATGAGATAGTGTTCTGGAATCGACCGAAGGGGTTTTGGAGGCTTCGGACGGTTGATTGTTGCGTCGGCAAGTGTGGTTTCGCAAGTCGGTGAGTGGAAACTTATTTTCTAGCTTGGAAATGTTTTAGAAAAGATTTTGGGATTTTAGTAAGAGCTTGAAACCCTTTACTAAGTTCGGAAGTAAGTAAAGTGAATTTATCCCTTAGTTTGTGCTATTGTGAGCTTTTGGATGCACTTGTTTTTGTTGCATTTACCTGATGTTTTAAAAGCATTTTTTGAATTTCTAAATTGTGGTTGATGATGCCATATGGTTTAATGATGCACTAGGTAAGTTATCCTTGTGTGCATGTGTTGATGCATGAGTTTTGAAGCATGGCTTAATGCTTGAGATATGACTTGTTATGAATGCTTTGGAAAAATAATGAGGTATGCATGAAATGTGGATTATATTGGCAAGTGATGTTATATAAAGTGTTTTGTAAATAAAATCGAATATAGATAGTCGGCTATAGGATTGAGTTCACTATAAACAAGTCGCCTTAGATGTTGAGGGGTTGTGATTGTACCGAAAATGAACGATTGAGGAATGTTTAAGGTTGCAACAGTAGAGGGTAGCTCCCGGGTGTGAACCTTGTATGTGTCATGTCTCTCATTAGTGGGCTATACATCTGCCGATGAGTGGTGTTGAGGGGTTGTAATTGTACTGAATACTCCACCACGGGTGTCACAACTATGGAGGGTTGCTCCCGTGTGTGAGCCTTGAGATGCCGGTAGAGTGTATGATGTGTTTGGGACAACACTTGGTAATCCGTGCATTCGATATGCTTTTAGAGAAATGAGAATGTTGTTAATCACTTGTAAGCCAATATAATGGATTGAAATGTCAAGGAAATGTTAATGATGCATATTGTGCAAAATGCATGTTTTTACTTTAAGCTTTGCATATTGATGAATATGCGTGGAAGGCTTGATTTTTGTTTAGCAATGGTTTAATTGCTGAAGAAATGTGATACTTGTTGCATGATGTTTAGCATGTTGGTTTAATGATGAAATGCATGGATTTTTAAAGAAGGTATAGTGGTTTTCAAAGAGTGAAAATGGTTTTGAGCATTGATGGTGCTTTTGGTTTTGAGCATTCCTCACTAAGCTTGTATGCTTATACTCTCCTTTTCTCGTCAAGGCAGATAATTAAGTGATTGGAGGTAGGAACTTTCCAAGGATTTCCAAGAGACTTCATCGAATGTATGTCTTGGTTTTGAACTAGTGTAATAAAGGCAATGGGGGTGTCCAATGCTATTGAATGTTGATTGATTTGATATTATCTAGTTTGGTGCAAGTTTGGTATGCATATTTGGATATGTAAATGGCCTTTAAATGTTGGATTATGTTTGGATTTGAGATTTGTCTTTTGATGCTTGAATTTTCTAGGAAGCATGCATCTAGAATCCGTTATTGATGTGAGTGTTGCTTTGACGTTGTTATTGCCATGTGAACTTGGTAGTTGAAGTGTATTTTGGTTGTAAGCATGTTCGAATGTATGTTGGAATGGTTTAAGATGGTTTTTAAAGTGTTAAACCAGCGAATTTAAGCTTTGCAGGCCCAGGTGTTTCGAAACACCCTTGTCCATTTCAAAACGAGTGTTTGAAAATGCCTTGGTGTATCGAAACGGGGAGGTCCGTTTTGGTACGTTTGGCTACTGTGAAACCCTGTTTTAAAACGAGTCAAGAGTCGTTTCGGTACGAGCCCGCATTTCAAAACAAGTACCCCTGTTTCGATATACCCGTTCCGATACAGGGCATGTCGTTTCAAAATGTTAGGTTGTTATGACAGTTTTGGGAATTTTCTGAAGTTTTGTTTCGTTGTGTTTTGGTTCCCGTTTATCATGTATGTAATTATATGAGTTCTAATGATTAATATGAGCTAAGTTTTTACCTAAATGCGTGAAATGAGTTTGTTTAATGGTTGGTAAAATGAAAATGGGATAAACCCTTGTAATTTGTTGAGTTTACAAAACGGTCCCTAAAACTGATTTTGGTAATAATCGACTTGCGTTCGAGTTGTCGTCTGATCCACTGCTTTGATTGAACACACAGGAACCTAACATGCATCTAGAGAAGTTAAAAGAAAAAATAGGGTCGTTTATTGAGGTAAACCTTCTCGCTTTACTATAATATTCCCTATGTGGCCCGTTCGGTTCGGTCTACCGGCTAGGCCGGGTCAAGGGGGTTACACCCCCTCCCCTCCGTCGTTCATCCACATACAAATAAACAAGGAAGGAATGTCAGACAATGAACGACATATTTCAACAAAAAATTTAGAGCCATACAAAAAACAAATAACAGAGGAGATTTCAGAGGACATCCCAACATGGTAGAGAGGCACATGAATCCGGCCAAGAATGTGCAGATCGGCCAATAGGGTTTTTAGCATGTATTTCTTTTTTCTTTCAAAATGTAAAAATTCGGATATATAAGACCGAAAACAATCAATTGTAACGGAAGTTCAAACGGTTGATTATTGAGAAGCAATAGAAAGAAAAAAACACCTCAGTTTCTAAAGGTATACACCGATCTCATTCTCATGTTTGCATTTGACGCATAAAAAAGAAAATAGATTAGGGTTTTCCTATGTTACCTTCGACCATTCGTTCCCCCGCAACTTTTGCTCTTCCTCGCCTACGACAAGCCCTTCGGTCTTTGCATGACCGTGCGAGGTGACTCGGTGGAGGAAGAGGCAAGCAAAGCTTTCGGCTTTTTAAAAAAGAAATAAATTAGGGTTTTTTTTGTTTTTTAAAAGGAAAAGGGTTCAGATCTATTTTTTTAAAAGGGGGAAGTTTTTTTGAGTCGGTTTTTTTTCCAAATTCTAGTGTCGTTTAGCAGCGGTCGGCGACGGAGCTTTGCTAGAATCGAGAAAGGAGCGGCGACGCTCGTTCGAGACAAAAAGAGGGGGAGATTATTCTGGTTTTCGAGGTAATGGCCAAAAGGGTCTTTTTTTTGGTTAAACACCCTATTTATATTGTTTTGGGGTTATAAAAAAGGGATTTTTACATCTTAAACCCCTCTACCCCTCGTTAATCACGATCGCGACCATTCCTCATTTCAAAACCCCAACCACGATCCCTGAAATTTTAAACGGTCTTTCAATTTAGTCCCCCTTTTAATTTTAATCTCCTTCTTGTGGTAAAATTGTGTTTTGGCCCTTAGAAATCTATTTTTTTGTTCAATTTTGGTCCATTTTAGTGTTGTGTTTTTCCATTTATCATGCATTTCTTTTTATTTCTACCATGTTCTTTTAATTTCTTTAATTTTAGTCCCTTTTTGCCATATTAATAAATGTGATGTGTAGATATTTGAGGCCATGGTTGTTGATAAATATGTGGTTGCCATGTCTAATATATGATTATGTTTGATATAATATTTGTTTATAATATATAGTTTTATACAACCTATAGTTTTCTTTATAATATATAATATATAGTGTCTTTATATAATGTATGGTTTGCATATAATATAATGTTAATGTAGTAATTAAGATGTTCTTGTTTCATTTATTTCATGCCTTTATTTGCATTTACCTCGTTTTTATGTTAGCACATCTGTTGTGGCATGCATTTTTAATTGTCATACATGTGACTTTTGGTATTTTAATTGCATGTTAATTAATTAATTTAAACTCTAAAAATAAGGTATTTAGTAATTTCGATATTTGCATTGTAACAGTCCTACTTTAATGAATGTTGGCCAAATATCTGAATTAATCTTTACCGTCTAAGGGTAAATGATAATTAAAAATTGGCCATATCATGACATTATTCTTAAATGTTTGCATCATGCACAAAGGTGACATACGAAAGTCGAACTATAAATTAACATGATAGTCGGGCTTATTCAATGTCGGTTTAATTTATGGTTTGGTGTATCGTCGTCTGTATTAATTAAATGTCCAATTAATTTGAACACGCCAATTTGATAAAGCTCGTACAATTAAAGTCAATTTTCAATTAAGAACACTCAATTAAATTCAATTCAAACTTCAATAATTTCCATCGATTAAAAGCAACAAATATTTTGGTACCGATTTTCGGGCATGATGGGGCTGCTAACCCTTCTCCACACGTAACCAACTCCCAAACCCTTTCAAACAAATATCTAGTTTTATGGTGTCCGGCCTACCTAAGTGGCCGATGGTGACTCCAAGTCTTCAGGTTTTTCAAAGACTCGAATTTTCAAAAAAAGAACTCCCCAAAAATCAACTTTTTATAAAAAGCGCGGGGACACAAAAAAGTTTTCGAAAAAACGCCATCACAATATGCACATAGGCTTATTCAAAACAATCCAATGTACTTCTATATTACACTAAACAACCCTTAGTATGTATGCATGTATGCATATAATCATGTATTAACAAATCAGTCCATGGCATCTTTTAACATTCAAAACCAGTCCATTAATTAATTACATGAATGCAAAACAATCCTTTACTTATAATCACACATATATATGCTCAAGTACTCCACAAATGTTCTAGTAATCGTAATGCTGCCCTGTTTTCGTATACGCACAATTACATGCTCTGAAACAGTCCCTTAAAATGCATCCAAATGCAATTATACTCTGTTTTAATATGTATACAATTTCATGCTCTAAAACAATCCCCTAAAATATATACAAATGCAATTATGTTCTGTTTTAATATGTATACAATTTCATGCTCCAAAATAGTCCCCTAAAATGCATACAAATGCAATTCTGCTCTGCTTTAATATGTATACAATTTTATGCTCCAAAACAGTCCCCTAAAATACATACAAATGAAATTATGCTATGTTTTAACATGTATACAATTTCATGCTCCAAACTTTTAAGTCCAACATCAATACTATCAATGAAAACTTATTTCGAATTCTCAATTCCTTTCAACACCTCATTCGAATGACACTTTGACAACTATGATCTTTCTCATACATTATAACCACATGATTATCCAAAGAATTAAGAATTTCATAATATACATCCAAGCTCTCTAATCTTTCTAACATTCTCATACGACACACACACATATATCTCCCAACAAGTACCATATTGCTTGAATTAAAAAGAAAAACAAAATATATACCTTGCTATCAATGTGCTAATCGAGCAAGACCTCCAATTGATCTAAAATACTTCAAGGATTTGAAATCTCTCTCTACACCCTATTTTTAGTTATAGAAGACCAAAAGGAGGAAGACGGAAGATCACACAATTTTTGTTCATCTTTCAATCTCCCAAGATGTGAGTCACACTCCTCCCAAACACTTGTTTTCTTCACAAGTGTACATGTGTCCAAGTCCTTATATTAAGGCTTGATTTACATGCAAATTATAAGGCTTTGGAAGTTTATGATTTTGTCCTTTCAAATATAGCCCTCTAATTTTATCTTAAATCCCTATTAAGTCCTAATTTCATTTATTTAGTCTAATGGATGACAAATTGAGTTGCAAATTGTTCATGATCAAGTTGATGTATACTTATAAGCTATGATTTGGGATATTACATGTCGATCATGATCCTCCTTGGTACGGGAGTACACAACGATATCATCAATAAACACAACCACAAACTGATCCAAAAACTTATAGAATACTCGGTTCATCATATCCATGAACGCATCAGGGGTATTAGTCAAACCAAACGGCATCACCAATAACTCATAATGCTCGTACCTCGTATGAAAAGCAGTTTTAGGCACATCCACATCCTTTACCTTCAATTGATAGTACCCGGACCTCAAATCAATCTTAGAAAACACTGAAGCACCTCGAAACTAATCAAACAAATCATCAATCCTTGGCAAAGGATACTTATTATTCATCGCCAACTTGTTCAGTTGTTGATAATCAATGCAAATATACATCGGGCTATCGTTCCTTTTCACTAACAACACTGGCGCTGTAACACCCCAAATTTCCCCCAATTTGAAGATTCTAAATTTTAGAAAATCCCTAATTTGAAACCCTAAAATTTGGGAATTTTAATTCAGAAACCCTAATCGAGTTTAAGGGTTAAATTGAGAAAATTTAGAATAATAAGGCATATCTTTGAAATTTGTGGGTTAATTTGTAATTTATAAAAACTTATGTGTTCGTTTTCAAACCCTAAATATCTTAGATGGCTTCTTTTGTATTTTACCCATTAAATTGGGTATTTAACCCATGTTATGGTTTTGGAAAGGGGTAGCCATTTTTGTCAGCCGTATCGCCCTCACTCTCTCTCGACATCTCCCTCACCATCACCCTTGTGTTTCCGGCGGAGCTCCGATCAAGGGTTCATCGGCCGTCGTTCATAAAGCCGAGACCACCCCGAGTTTCCCTTTGCCATACGACCAAAGCCCAGGCCTCGGTTTCCCCTCATCGCTGACCGTTTGCCTGGAAACGCCAGAAAACCGTTTGGTTTTCCCTGCTCAGTCCGCCTCCGACGTTCGCACCTCCATCGTACGACCTCTACCAACGGGCTCCCCGTTGACTCGCGAGCAAACCCCACTCATCAGACCATCCTTACCGGCTCTCGTTTGGTTAGAAACGGTAGGAAACCGTTTGGCTTTTCCTTGTACCAACATTCGTCGCTACCTTGCTCCGTCGTCATCTTTGCCTTTCGTGGTTGTCATCGTGTTCGCATCCTCCTCCGTTGTCAGAATTCAGTTTCGGTTTGGGTGAGTGTTGGGTAAGCCTTCGTTTGTCTCTTAATTTTCGTGCATGTTTCATTCATTGGTGTTTTTGATCTCTGATTTTGGTTCTTTTATCGCGCCGTCGTCTTTGTCGTGCACCGCCTGTCGCTGCCGTGGTCTTTATGCCACCGTCGCTCACCTTTCGCCGCCGCCAATCGTCTTTTGCTGTCGTTGCTCCTGCTTTGTCATCTCTGCCGCCGTCAAGTAAGGGTCTGCAAACCTAGCTTCAGTTTGTAAAATTGTGTTAGGTGATGGGTTGGGTTGTGTAAGAATTAGGGCTGAATTGAGCCCAATTCGACAAGCCCATATGTGTGTATCATGGTGTAGAGCCCATTTAGTGAGCTTGAAGAGAGATCCAACCCGCGTTTCATTTCAGATTGAGCCCAAACTTGTGCAATCTGGACTGTTGGAGTTGCCTTGAACTGAATCTGTTGACCTTTTGACCTATTTGGACCGTTGACTTGAACAGTTGACCGGGTTTGACTAAACCAACTTTGACACAGTGGACCACAGTTGACCAGATTTTACTTGTTGACCTTTGACTAAGTTTGACCGTTCACCAGTTTGACTAGAGTTGTCTGTTGACTAAGTTGACCTTTGACCAGTTTGACTTTTGATCGTTGACTTTGACCAGTTGATTTTGACTTTTGTTATAGTTGACTTTGACCAGAGTTGACCGAAAGTTGACTTTTTCAGAAATTGTTCACCTTGACCTTTTTCGACGTCCTGAATCTGAATCCGCTGCCCGTTTTGTCTAATTCAAACCCGAAAGCTCTGTTTTGCTAAGTTCAATTATTTATTCATAAATTTTGGTTGAGTTATGAATTTCAGAATCTGATTCAGAATATTCTTGTGTTCAGGTGTTAATGTCTTCAAGGTCGACGAGTTACCTTCAGTTGTACAAATCGACCATTCACGTTCTTTGAGATCCTTACGTGAGTATGCTTTCAGATTAGTTGTTGAGTTTATAGTTGGTGGCTTAGTGATAGTAATAAATTTTAATATAAGGTTTTACCTTGTAGGTTCTGATTCAGCTAGATCTGAGCGTAAGATGCGCTTTTCTCGGCATTAGAGCTTATGTTGCTTAAAGGTGTGTCTCTTCCTGTTTTATAAACTTATGTGTTTCTTTCTGTGCTATAAATTTTATGTGCTTTTCTGGATTAATATAAGTAAATGTTTTGTACATTTTGTGTGCATACTCTGTTGTGATTGGGTGAATGTTTTCAAACATCATGCATAACATGTCATACTGTGATTTAAGTGAAATATCAGATTTTCAGAACTGTAAAACATCGGATTTATAGTATTGTGCAACTTGAGTTTTCATAATTCAAGTTTTGGATCAGACTCAGATTTAAAAATCTGCATCATATCATTGTGGGTATATGGTTTGAGATTTGTTCGGGGAAGTTCAGTGGTTTCACCCTTCGGGCTGAATTCTGCTTCGGATCAGTGGTTTCAACCTTCGGGCTAAATTCCGCTTCGGATTAGTGGTTTCAACCTTCGGGTTGAATTCCGCTTCAGATCAGTGGTTCCACCCTTCGGGCTGAGTTCCACTTCGGATGGTGACATGGAGAAAGTAGGTTCTGGGGAACCTTACTTTTCTGTGTATCGGAGATGGGTACTATGATTCATGTGCATCAGACATCATATCATCATAATTCAGTTTTATTGTGTTTTCAGAAAAGTATTTATCAGAAAATAAAATACTGTTTTGTTTTTGTTTTGTTTTCGTTGCACTTTAGAGACACACTAAGCTCTTTAGCTTACACCCCTTAGTTTTTACTTTTCAGATATTTCAGACTTTTTTGGCGATCGGTACTTGTAGCATCTCTTGTTTATTCAGATAAATTATTATTCAGTACGAACCTTTCAGTTACCTCAGAATTATTATTTTAGTATATTTTGGGATATTTGTGTAATATGGACATTGAAACTTTTTTTAATTTGGGTTTTATTAAATGCATGCATCTATGGAGTTACTTTCGGATTTTTAATTAATTATCGGAACATCGTTCAAAAGATTGGTTTTTATTTTAATCGGAATATTTGTTGAGTTTTACTTATTTTATTCGATTCTTTTGAATTATAAAGTATTGTAATCTAAATTGTATCTTGGGGGACAAGTTTTCAAACCTAACTTCCTAGGTTCGGCCCAATTCTTCTTGGTCGAGTTTAGGGGGTTACATTTAGTGGTATCAAAGCCTAGGTTCAACCCTCGGACTGTGAGGCTCACAAAAAATTGTTTTCAAAATGCTTTCTACTTTTGCATGCATCAGAAATATTTTGGGATAAATGGGAATTTTCTGAAGAAAAAATAATATATTATGGTATTATGTGATTTTGACTTCAACGTTTCCAATGTGTTTTAAATCTGAGACTCCAGTACCGATTCTGAATTTAGGTTATTACCTTTTGGTTGAGAATTTATTATGCCACCGTTTAGGAGTCTTAGTCTATCGTTTGTTCGAGGTTGTGACCGAGGTCGTACTGCTACTTCTGGTAGCGATCACCCGCCTTCTGTTGGGCAAGCAGAAATTCAGAATAAGTTACGTGTTGATGAGAACCATTCGTTAGGAGGATATCAGATCGGAAGTGATAACTCACTTGATATTGATAACACTGATCGATATGTAGGAGATGAGCTCGTAGCGAAGTGTTAAGATTACTTTATGAATTTGAAACAGAATAACAAGTTAGTAAATGACTATGAGATAGATTTTTGGAGGTTGGCCAAGTATGCTCCTAAGTTAGTTGTGACTGAGAAAGATAAGTGTGATTTTTTTAGGAACTTCGACTACCGATTCAAAGAGATGTTGCAACACATCATGATAAAATATTCAACGACATGGTTGATCGAGCTAAAACTTTTGAGAGGATAAATTTCACAAATTAAAAAAAAGAACTTCAGAATTTGATCAAGTCGGGAAGCAACCGGACACATTTGTACAACCAAGTTTTGTCAGCTCGTTTGGAAAGAGACCTAGGGATGAGTTTGTTCCTCAGAGTTATCAGAATGTAAGACCTGCTGTAACCCCCTTAACCCAGCCTAGACGGTTGACCCGAATTAAGAAAGTCACACGGGGAAAACCAAAGTCAACCCGAAAGTCAACCTTGATTAACGACCTTTTTTTTTCTTTTTAATCTTGTCTAGATGCACATTAGCCCTAATTGTGATCACTCAAACATCATACTCAAAGTTAACAAACATCAGAGATCAAACAGGGACCCAATTGAACAAATTACAACTTTAGGGACCAAATTGTAATTTCTGATAATTATGAAGACTTAACCCAAATTAAAGTTACCATCTTGTAATTAATCAGGTTTCATGCTTCACTGCCAAATTTCAGCTCAAACGGACATCCCAAACTCATACAATTGCACAAACAAGATTCAGGACCAAAATGCAAACAATTCAAAACATTTAACTGCCAATGTCAGCCCCTAACGGTCACCCGTTCCGAAACAGGCAGAGCCCGTTTCGAAACGCGGGGCCGTTCCGCAACGCGTACCGCAACACGGGCTGGCAGTAGCCAAACCGTTTCGGAACGGTCTCTCCCGTTTCGGACGCCTGGGCTTGTTTAAGGCACATGTTCCGAAACGGGTGGCACTGTTCCGAAACACCCTGCACAGATTGCCCCAAAATGCAAACTTAAACATGCAATTAAACATCCAATCATGCTCCAATTGCCACCAAACTTTACCAGCATGCAATTCAACATGTATAAGACATAATTGCATCAACAATTCAGCAAAACAACATCATATACGAAAAGCCCCAAATCTATAGGCATGCTTCCTACACAAGCAAGCCATACAAGCATAAACTTCCAATTCAAGCATATAAAGGCCAAACACTAAAACCAGCATTCTCATCAACATTCAACATACTTAGGGAGTTCAAAACCTCTCCCAAAACATACACATAGGTCCCCCATTGCCAAATTACCAAAAGCTAAAAATGTACTTAAGAAACCTTCCATACTTTGAGCTTTACTTTCACTTGAATGCTTGCCCTTCTTGCTGCCCTCAAAGTACTCTAATGTTCTGCATTATTGAATTAAGAAAACGAAAGAGAGCGTAAGCAAAAGCTTAGTGAGGAATGCTCATAAAACCATTCAATAATGCATTTATAAAACATTTATAAATCATGCTTCAAATCATCAATTGCACATGCTCAATAGCATACTTAAAACAAGCATCTCATGCTTCATATCATAACATGTCATATTGGCCACAAGTGATAAATTCCATTTCTTTAAAAACAAGTTCATCAACTTTCACCCCAAGGACTTTTAAACACCTTGGCCCCAAGGACTTTTAAACACCTTGGCCCATGGACTTTTAAACACCATGAAAGAGGACCACACAAGGGCTTTTAACCACCTTTGTGTCCGTATCAAGTTTCACCCCAAGGACTTTTAAACACCTTGGCCGCAAGGACTTTTAAACACCTTGGCCCCATGGACTTTTAAACACCATGGCCCCATGGACTTTTAAACACCATGGAAAGGATCACACAAGGACTTTTAACCACCTTTGTGTCCATAACAAGAACCATCCAAGGACTTTTAACCACCTTGATGTTCTTAAGTAAACAAGGCTCACTCAAGGACTTTTAACCACCTTAGTGACCTTAACCTTTTCAAAACATCACTTGCCAATATACATCATTTTCATCAATTTATCCACTGTTTTAAAGCATTAAACCAAGCCATATTCATCATGCATTTAAAAGCATCAAACCACATTTAATCAATGTACAAAAACAAGGAACTCTTACCTTGAGCTTCCTTCAACATATGGCTTACAAAAACAGCATTAACCATGCTAAATCATGCTTTCAAAACAGAGTTTAAAACATGCAATAAACCACATTGCACAACAATCAAATCATGGCCACCACTAGAGAGTATTTCCGAAAACTTACACTTGAGCTTAGCAAAGTTGTTTAGACTTAAACTAAGCTCCCAAGACATTGGTTTCAAGCCGAAAACCCAATTTCACTCACCGATTCCACTTCGCCTCTTGCCGAAGCACCAAAACAAGCTTCCGGATCAACAACTCTTGGATCCAAAGATGCCTCCCCTGTTTTAACACATCAAAGCAGAGGATTAATGCATCATCATGCATTAATTGCTTCAATGAAAGCACCTAAACTCGCTGCTCTCATCCACACTCCACTTTCGGCTACCAAACACAACCGAAAATGCATCCAAACCACTTCTCAACAAAGCCCAGCCATAAACCATCAAAACCTAACATCTTTTAACATCACTTAACATCTAAAAAGAGCCTATTAACATCCTTATACCTCCAGCAACATCAGATCCACAAGATCACCTCAAAAACAACCAAGAAACACAAGCTAAACTTAGGAAACTCAACCTATCCGGGATTGCATTAATCAAAACTCAATTCCTTATCAATTTAGTGTTCAAATATCATCAAAAACACATCTCAAATCATAGATTTAACAGATCAAACGAAAATCACCAAAAATCACCAAATCTTGCATTATAAGCCAAGATCCATTTCACATCTTAAAAGCCTTTAATAAAACATCAATTAAGGATTGAAAACTTAGGAATTTCAGTAAAGAACTGATAGTTTAGAGGAGAAGGACGTTCTTACCTCCAAACTTGAGTTTCTCCTCTTTTTGGAATCAAAAACCTTGATGAATCAAGTAGCAAATGATGAGGTTTTGTAGATATGTTGATTAGGAATCAAAAGAGAGTTGAAAGGAGAGATTTAGGTGAGAAAATCAGAAACAATTCTCTGGAAAGAAAGTGTTTGGGTTGAGAGAAAATGAGAGAAAAGAAAATAGGAAGTTAGTTATCAAAATAGCCAAAATGGCTTTCCCTCCTCTTTTGATATGTTTTAAAATCAGAATATATCATTAAAATATCTTAGAAAAATCTGGAGAAACTACTTTTGGATTAATAGCTCCTTAAAGATTCAAAGTTTCAACCCTTTCGAAAACAGTCACCAAACTTTCAAAAATTACATTTTGGTCACTAGCCAAAATGTCACCCTTCCAAAACTCATTTTCCAAAATTGATTTCACAGTTCACTTAATTATATTAAAAGATGATTTTAGAACATTTTTCCATATTTTTAATGCAACCTGAACTAGGCTTTCCTAATTTCACCTCTTTAGATTCGAACAGCACTTTGACCAAACCGGTCAACGCCCAAAACTACTAAGCCCAAAACCGGGGCGTTACAACTCTCCCCCCTTAAGAAATTTCGTCCTCGAAATTTACCTGAAGGAAAGAGATAAGGAAACTGCTTCAGCATGTCTTCCTTCCGCTCCCACGTGGCTTCCTCAACACCTCGATGCTTCCACAGCACCTTCACCAACTCAATGGTCTTGCCACGAAGAACCTTGCTATCCGAATCCAGAACCTTCACCGGTTCCTCATCATAGGTCAAATCCGGATTCAATTCCACTTCCTCCACAGGCATCACATGCGAAGGATCAGATCTATACTTCCGGAGCATAGAAACATGGAACACATCATGAATCTTCTCCAACTCCTGAGGTAACCTCAACCGATACGCAACAGGACCCACACGCTCAACAACCTCATATGGTCCAATGTACCTAGGGCTCAACTTACCCTTCCGGCCAAACCTCATCACCTTCTTCCAAGGCGAAACCTTCAAGAACACACGGTCACCCACTGCATACTCTATCTCCTTACGCTTCAAATCCGCGTAAGACTTTTGCCGATCAGAGGCAGCCTTCAACCGCTCACAGATAAGCTTCACCTTCTCAGTGGTCCCTTTCAACAAAGCCGGCATCGAAACCAACTTTTGACCAGTTTCAGCCCAACAAAGAGGAGTCCTACACTTCCTCCCGTACAAAGCCTCATAAGGTGCCATCTGTATACTCGCCTGATAACTATTGTTATAAGCGAACTCAACCAAAGGCAGATGCTTCTCCCAAGAACCTTGGAACTCAATCACGCAGCACCTCAACATATCCTCCAAAATCTGGATAACTCGCTCAGATTGACCATCCGACTGAGGATGATAGGATGTACTGAAATGCAACCTTGTACCCAGAGCTTGATGCAAACACTGCCAGAAACGCGATGTGAACCTCGGATCCCTATCCGACACAATTGACTTAGGCACACCATGCAGCCTCACAATCTCAGCAATGTACAGCTCTGCCAGCTTATCCAAAGAAAATGTAGTATGCACAGGCAAGAAATGCGCACACTTCGTCAGGCGATCCACAATCACCCAAACAGAATTCTTCTTCGATGGAGACAAAGGTAAACCAGATAAAAAATCCATGGTAACCCTCTCCCACTTCCATTCGGGGATTTTCAACGGTTGCAACAACCTTGAAGGAACCTGATGTTCAGCCTTAACTCGCTGACACACCAAACACTTGCTCACAAACTCCGCAACATCCTTCTTCAAACCCACCCAATAGTACTCATCATGAAGATCACGATACATCTTAGTACTACCAGGGTGCATAGCAAAAGGACTACTATGACCTTCAGACAGAATAGCACGCCTCAACTCAGCATCATTGGGCACTACTATCCGACTCCCAAAACACAACACACCATCATCATTAAAACATAAATCCGAAGGTCTACCCTCCGCGATATCCTGAACATGAGACACCAAGGAATCATCCAGCAACTGCTTATCCTTGATCAACTGAACCAACGATGGTTTCACCTGCAACTCAGCTACAAGACCACCATCTCGCGATATGCTCAAGCTAGCAAACATAGCCCTCAGCTCAACAGCTACCTTCCTACTCAAGGCATCCGCAACAACATTAGCTTTTCCAGGATGATACTCAATCGTCAGATCATAATCCTTGAGCAACTCCAACCAACGCCGCTGCCTAAGATTCAACTCCTTCTATGACATCAGATACCTCAAACTCTTGTGATCCGTGTACACAGTACACTTCTCACCATACAGATAATGCCTCCAGATCTTCAGAGCAAAAACCACTACAGCCAGCTCAATATCATGCGTAGGATAATTGCGCTCATGCACTTTCAACTGCCGCGATGCATAAGCCACCACCTTACCCTCTTGCATCAGCACACACCCCAAACCAACATAGGATGCATCACTATAGACCACAAACTCTTTCCTTGATTCAGGCTGAACCAAGATAGGAGCTTGCGTCAAAGCCGCCTTCAGCTTCTCAAAAGCCTGTTGTCTCGCTTTCGTCCACTCATACTTAACATCTTTCTGCAACAGCTTCGTCAAAGGAGCAACAATCTTGGAAAAACCATCCACAAACCTTCGGTAGTATCCCGCCAAACCAAGGAAACTACGGACCTCCTGAACAGACTTAGGAACCTTCCAGTTCATCACCGCCTCAATCTTCTGAGGATCAACACGAATCCCCTCAGCTGAGACCACATGCCCAAGAAACACCACCTCCTTAAGCCAGAACTCACACTTGCTCAGCTTAGCATAAAGCTGATTCTCCAACAAAGCTTGCAAAACAATCCTCAAATGCTCTTCATGCTCCTCCTCAGTACGCGAGTACACAAGGATATCATCAATGAACACCACAACGAACTTGTCCAAGTATTCATGAAACACACGGTTCATCATGTCCATGAAAGCAGCAGGAGCATTTGTCAAACCAAACGGCATCACAAGGAACTCATAATGCCCATACCTTGTCCTGAAAGCTGTCTTAGGCACATCCACATCCTTCACCTTCAACTGGTAATACCCTGACCCCAAGTCAATCTTAGAGAACACAGCAGCTCCCCGAAATTGATCAAAGAGATCATCAATCCTCGGCAAAGGATACCGATTCTTGATAGTCAACTTATTCAGCTGACGGTAATCAATGCACATCCTCATAGTGCCATCTTTCTTCTTCACAAACAAGACCGGTGCTCCCCAAGGTGACACACTCGGCCGGATGAAACCACGATCAAGCAGCTCTTGCAACTGCGTCTTCAGCTCCTTAGGTGCCATTCTATAGGGAGTAATGGACACAGGAGTTGTATTCTCATACAGCTCAATTCCAAACTCCACCTCGCGATTAGGAGGTAAACCAGGCAACTCCTCAGGAAAAACACCAGGAAACTCCTTCACAACTCTGATATCTTGCACCCTCAACTCCTTAGAGCTAGGATTCATCACAAAAGCTAGATAAGCTTCGCAACCTTGCCTCAGCATCCTGCTCGCCTCCAAGGTAGACACCACATTGGCAAGAAACTTCACATTCTCGCCCACCACAACAACTTCATAATCATCCGCAAGCTTAAGCGAAACTCGCTTATTTTCACAATCCACAAATGCACGATGCTCAGCAAGCCAATCCATACCAAGGATCACATCAAAACCATAAAAGGGCAACTCCATAAGATCAACATGAAAAACATGTTCTTGAACAACCAAGGGACACCTTCTATAAAGCTTTCGAGTCACAACAGTTTCACCAAAAGAACTAGTGACACGAACACCAACATCCAAAGACTCAACAGGCAAACCAAGCAATTCAGCATGCTCACGCAAAATGTATGAATGCGTAGATCCAGAATCAATCAAAGAAAGCAATGACAAGGATTGCAAAGTAAAGGTACCTGCAATCACATCCGCATCATTCCTTCCCTCACGCTGAGCATACACTCTCGCTTGGCCTCCACCTTCAGGCTGAATAGCCACAACATGGGCTACTCCACGACCACCTTCCTCACGCCTCTGGAAATTACCACGGCCGCGCCCACGACCTCTCTGTGGTGCAGCAACAACAGGAGCACGCACCTGATCACCAGCCAACCTAGGACAATCTCGCCTCAAGTGGTCTGCAGAACCACAATTCCAGCACCCATTACCAGCTGCCGCAACAGGAGCTTGTACCTCCCTCACAGCACGAGGACAGTCACGCTTCATGTGACCACGTGAACCACAGATCCAACAGGCACTAGGGTCAGCTCTAGCATTGCCTCCTCTAGCAGGTGCACCACCACCTCTCTTAGCTGAGGACTGATACTTCTGATCACGTCCCCTCTTGTTCCGTCCACCACCGGAACTAAACTCAGCAGCTCTCTTACCAGAACTTGCTCCAACACCTTTCGCAGATAAACCCAAGTTCATCTCTATGTCCTTGGCTCGGCCCACCAACACATCAAAATCATCATATTCGGTGGCCAGCACATACATCTTAACATCCGTCACAAGACCATAACGGAACCTCTCGCACCTTGCCCGCTCATCAGGTATCAGCTCCGGTGCATATTGACTGAGTCGCACAAACTGCACCTCATACTCAGCCACACTCATGCTCCCTTGGGTAAGAGACATGAATTCACGCTTCTTCTTATCAAGATATCTCACTCCAAGATATCTCCTCTTGAACACATTCTGAAAGAATGTCCAAGTGATATCAGCTTTAACCATCCCAGCTATGGTGGTCGTCCACCACGTATACGCATCGTCCTGCAGCAAGGACACAACACAAACCAGCTTTTGCACATCCGTGCAGCTCATCTGTCCCAAGATTCGCTTGGTACTCTCTAGCCAAGCTTCTGAACTCTCAGCAGACATACCCCTGAACTCAGTCCCACCAAGACTGCGCAGACGCTCCAAAGGTAGTCTAACTCCAGCATCTCCTTGATGCCCAGCTCCTTGAGCTCCAGCTACTGCTGCTCGAAAAGCACCCGCAATAGCTTGTACTAACATAGACATATCAGGCATAGCTTGCCCCTGACCAACCTCAGGTTCAGCAGCTCCAGCACCAGCTGCAGCTTCAGCTCTTCCTCCCTCAGCACCACCACCACCAGTTGGAGGAGGAGGTAACACCGCACTACCCGTATTTTCCTCGTTCTCATTCTCATTAGGAGCCGTAGCTCGCACATTACCTCGTAACTCTCTACGTGGTGCCATACTTTTACCATGCAATAACAATGCAAATAAAACAAAGTCAGGCCCAGCAAGGTAAGCAATCCAAGTATTCAAGCTCAATTTCATTCAAAATCAACATCATTTCATTAGCTTTTATTTGGCAATGGGTACCCACAACATGCTACACCACATCATACATCTCAATTGCATCCAAATCACAAGCCACTAAACATGCTTTCAATCAACAAGCACACAAGGCATACATACTTCAATCATGCACACATTCATTCCCAATTACTCGAAAACTCAGCTCTGATACCACCAAATGTAACCCCCTTAACCCGGCCTAGACGGTTGACCCGAATTAAGAAAGTCACACGGGGAAAACCAAAGTCAACCTGAAAGTCAACCTTGATTAACGACCTTTTTTTTCTTTTTAATCTTGTCTAGATGCACATTAGCCCTAATTGTGATCACTCAAACATCATACTCAAAGTTCACAAACATCAGAGATCAAACAGGGACCCAATTGAACAAATTACAACTTTAGGGACCAAATTGTAATTTCTGATAATTATGAGGACTTAACCCAAATTAAAGTTACCATCTTGTAATTAATCAGGTTTCATGCTTCACTGCCAAATTTCAGCTCAAACGGACATCCCAAACTCATACAATTGCACAAACAAGATTCAGGACCAAAATGCAAACAATTCAAAACATTTAACTGCCAATGTCAGCCCCTAACGGTCACCCGTTCCGAAACAGGCAGAGCCCGTTTCGAAACGCGGGGCCGTTACGCAACGCGTACTGCAACACGGGCTGGCAGTAGGCAAACCGTTTCGGAACGGTCTCTCCCGTTTCGGACGCCTGGGCTTGTTTAAGGCACCTGTTCCGAAACGGGTGGCACTGTTCCGAAACACCCTGCACAGATTGCCCCAAAATGCAAACTTAAACATGCAATTAAACATCCAATCATGCTCCAATTGCCACCAAACTTTACCAGCATGCAATTCAACATGTATAAGACATACTTGCATCAACAATTGATCAAAACAACATCATATACGAAAAGCCCCAAATCTATAGGCATGCTTCCTACACAAGCAAGCCATACAAGCATAAACTTCCAATTCAAGCATATAAAGGCCAAACACTAAAACCAGCATTCTCATCAACATTCAACATACTTAGGGAGTTCAAAACCTCTCCCAAAACATACACATAGGTCCCCCATTGCCAAATTACCAAAAGCTAAAAATGTACTTAAGAAACCTTCCATACTTGGAGCTTTACTTTCACTTGAATGCTTGCCCTTCTTGCTGCCCTCAAAGTACTCTAATGTTCTGCATTATTGAATTAAGAAAACGAAAGAGAGCGTAAGCAAAAGCTTAGTGAGGAATGCTCATAAAACCATTCAATAATGTATTTATAAAACATTTATAAATCATGCTTCAAATCATCAATTGCACATGCTCAATAGCATACTTAAAACATGCATCTCATGCTTCATATCATAACATGTCATATTGGCCACAAGTGATAAATTCCATTTCTTTAAAAACAAGTTCATCAACTTTCACCCCAAGGACTTTTAAACACCTTGGCCCCAAGGACTTTTAAACACCTTGGACCATGGACTTTTAAACACCATGAAAGAGGACCACACAAGGACTTTTAACCACCTTTGTGTCCGTATCAAGTTTCACCCCAAGGACTTTTAAACACCTTGGCCCCAAGGACTTTTAAACACCTTGGCCCCATGGACTTTTAAACACCATGGCCCCATGGACTTTTAAACACCATGGAAAGGATCACACAAGGACTTTTAACCACCTTTGTGTCCATAACAAGAACCATCCAAGGACTTTTAACCACCTTGATGTTCTTAAGTAAACAAGGCTCACTCAAGGACTTTTAACCACCTTAGTGACCTTAACCTTTTCAAAACATCACTTGCCAATATACATCATTTTCATCAATTTATCCACTGTTTTAAAGCATTAAACCAAGCCATATTCATCATGCATTTAAAAGCATCAAACCACATTTAATCAATGTACAAAAACAAGGAACTCTTACCTTGAGCTTCCTTCAACATATGGCTTACAAAAACAGCATTAACCATGCTAAATCATGCTTTCAAAACAGAGTTTAAAACATGCAATAAACCACATTGCACAACAATCAAATCATGGCCACCACTAGAGAGTATTTCCGAAAACTTACACTTGAGCTTAGCAAAGTTGTTTAGACTTAAACTAAGCTCCCAAGACATTGGTTTCAAGCCGAAAACCCAATTTCACTCACCGATTCCACTTCGCCTCTTGCCGAAGCACCAAAACAAGCTTCCGGATCAACAACTCTTGGATCCAAAGATGCCTCCCCTGTTTTAACACATCAAAGCAGAGGATTAATGCATCATCATGCATTAATTGCTTCAATGAAAGCACCTAAACTCGCTGCTCTCATCCACACTCCACTTTCGGCTACCAAACACAACCGAAAATGCATCCAAACCACTTCTCAACAAAGCCCAGATATAAACCATCAAAACCTAACATCTTTTAACATCACTTAACATCTAAAAAGAGCCTATTAACATCCTTATACCTCCAGCAACATCAGATCCACAAGATCACCTCAAAAACAACCAAGAAACACAAGCTAAACTTAGGAAACTCAACCTATCCGGGATTGCATTAATCAAAACTCAATTCCTTATCAATTTAGTGTTCAAATATCATCAAAAACACATCTCAAATCACAGATTTAACAGATCAAACGAAAATCACCAAAAATCACCAAATCTTGCATTATAAGCCAAGATCCATTTCACATCTTAAAAGCCTTTAATAAAACATCAATTAAGGATTGAAAACTTAGGAATTTCAGTAAAGAACTGATAGTTTAGAGGAGAAGGACGTTCTTACCTCCAAACTTGAGTTTCTCCTCTTTTTGGAATCAAAAACCTTGATGAATCAAGTAGCAAATGATGAGGTTTTGTAGATATGTTGATTAGGAATCAAAAGAGAGTTGAAAGGAGAGATTTAGGTGAGAAAATCAGAAACAATTCTCTGGAAAGAAAGTGTTTGGGTTGAGAGAAAATGAGAGAAAAGAAAATAGGAAGTTAGTTATCAAAATAGCCAAAATGGCTTTCCCTCCTCTTTTGATATGTTTTAAAATCAGAATATATCATTAAAATATCTTAGAAAATATGGAGAAACTACTTTTGGATTAATAGCTCCTTAAAGATTCAAAGTTTCAACCCTTTCGAAAACAGTCACCAAACTTTCAAAAATTACATTTTGGTCACTAGCCAAAATGTCACCCTTCCAAAACTCATTTTCCAAAATTGATTTCACAGTTCACTTAATTATATTAAAAGATGATTTTAGAACATTTTTCCATATTTTTAATGCAACCAGAACTAGGCTTTCCTAATTTCACCTCTTTAGATTCGAACAGCACTTTGACCAAACCGGTCAACGCCCAAAACTACTAAGCCCAAAACCGGGGCGTTACACCTGCAATATCAATAGTTCCGTCTGGCAGTCAGGGTAGTTCAAAAGTTCGTCGGCCTATTTCTGTATGTGGTTTTTACAACAAAAAACATAATGGAGAGTGCAGATTGATGAGCGGAATGTGTTTTAGATGTGGTTCTCAGGATCACTACTTAAAGAATTTTTTTTTTACGTTCAGCTACTGGTTCATCCGTTCAGATTCAGAGTCATGCATCAGTTTAGGCACCTCACCAAGGTAGAGGGTGGTTTAGGTCAGTTGCTTCTGGTACTGCTAGTAGAGATAGAAATGCTTCGAGTGGTGGATCAGCTAGATCTGAGATTAGACGTCCAGGTTCAATACATCCAACCGAAGCTCGTGTTGGATATAATGATATACATGATGACATGGAAGGTACATCTTAATATGTTTCGGTTCTTTTTCCAGTTCTATGTTTCAGTATTTTCGGTTATGATATATCATGAATTCAGAATGGAAAAATATATGCGTGTTTTAGTTGGTTTTGAGATCTGTTGTTACATTTGAAAATTTCGAGGACGAAATTTTTTAAGGGAGGGAGAGTTGTAACACCCCAAATTTCCCCCAATTTGAAGATTCTAAATTTTAGAAAATCCCTAATTTGAAACCCTAAAATTTGGGAATTTTAATTCAGAAACCCTAATCGTGTTTAAGGGTTAAATTGAGAAAATTTAGAATAATAAGGCATATCTTTGAAATTCGTGGGTTAATTTGTAATTTATAAAAACTTATGTGTTCGTTTTCAAACCCTAAATATCTTAGATGGCTTCTTTTGTATTTTACCCATTAAATTGGGTATTTAACCCATGTTATGGTTTTGGAAAGGGGTAGCCGTTTTTGTCAGCCGCATCGCCCTCACTCTCTCTCGACATCTCCCTCACCATCACCCTTGTGTTTCCGGCGGAGCTCCGATCAAGGGTTCATCGGCCGCCGTTCATAAAGCCGAGACCACCCCCGAGTTTCCCTTTGCCATACGACCAAAGCCCAGGCCTCGGTTTCCCCTCATCGCCGACCGTTTGCCTGGAAACGCCAGAAAACCGTTCGGTTTTCCCTGCTCAGTCCGCCTCCGACGTTCGCACCTCCATCGTACGACCTCTACCAACGGGCTCCCCGTTGACTCGCGAGCAAACCCCACTAATCAGACCATCCTTACCGGCTCTCGTTTGGTCAGAAACGGTAGGAAACCGTTTGGCTTTTCCTTGCACCACCATTCGTCGCTGCCTTGCTCCGTCGTCATCTTTGCCTTTTGTGGTTGTCATCGTGTTCGCATCCTCCTCCGTTGTCAGATTTCAGTTTCGGTTTGGGTGAGTGTTGGGTAAGCCTTCGTTTGTCTCTTAATTTTCGTGCATGTTTCATTCATTGGTGTTTGTGATCTCTGATTTTGGTTCTTTTATCGCGCCGTCGTCTTTGTCGTGCATCGCCTGTCGCTGCCGTGGTCTTTATGCCACCGTCGCTCACCTTCCGCCGCCGCCGATCGTCTTTTGCCGTCGTTGCTCCTGCTTTGTCTTCTCTGCCGCCGTCAAGCAAGGGTCTGTAAACCTAGCTTCAGTTTGTAAAATTGTGTTAGGTGATGGGTTGGGTTTTGTGAGAATTAGGGCTGAATTGAGCCCAATTCGACAAGCCCATATGTGTGTATCATGGTGTAGAGCCCATTTAGTGAGCTTGAAGAGAGATCCAACCCGCGTTTCATTTCAGATTGAGCCCAAACTTGTGCAATCTGGACTGTTGGAGTTGCCTTGAACTGAATCTGTTGACCTTTTGACCTATTTGGACCGTTGACTTGAACAGTTGACCGGGTTTGACTAAACCAACTTTGACACAGTGGACCACAGTTGACCAGATTTGACTTGTTGACCTTTGACTAAGTTTGACCGTTCACCAGTTTGACTAGAGTTGTCTGTTGACTAAGTTGACCTTTGACCAGTTTGACTTTTGATCGTTGACTTTGACCAGTTGATTTTGACTTTTGTTATAGTTGACTTTGACCAGAGTTGACCAAAGTTGACTTTTTCAGAAATTGTTCACCTTGACCTTTTTCGACGTCCTGAATCTGAATTTGTTGCCCGTTTTGTCTAATTCAAACCCGAAAGCTCCGTTTTGCTAAGTTCAATTATTTATTCATAAATTTTGGTTGAGTTATGAATTTCAGAATCTGATTCAGAATATTCTTGTGTTCAGGTGTTAATGTCTTCAAGGTCGACGAGTTACCTTCAGTTGTACAAATCGACCATTCACGTTCTTTGAGATCCTTACGTGAGTATGCTTTCGGATTAGTTGTTGAGTTTATAGTTGGTGGCTTAGTGATAGTAATAAATTTTAATATAAGGTTTTACCTTGTAGGTTCTGATTCAGCTAGATCTGAGCGTAAGATGCGCTTTTCTCGGCATTAGAGCTTCTGTTGCTTAAAGGTGTGTCTCTTCCTGTTTTATAAACTTATGTGTTTCTTTTTGTGCTATAAATTTTATGTGCTTTTCTGGATTAATATAAGTAAATGTTTTGTACATTTTGTGTGCATACTCTGTTGTGATTGGGTGAATGTTTTCAGACATCATGCATAACATGTCATACTGTGATTTAAGTGAAATATCAGATTTTCAGAACTGTAAAACATCAGATTTATAGTATTGTGCAACTTGAGTTTTCATAATTCAAGTTTCGGATCAGACTCAGATTTAAAAATCTGCATCATATCATTGTGGGTATATGGTTTGAGATTTGTTCGGGGAAGTTCAGTGGTTTCACCCTTCGGGCTGAATTCCGCTTCGGATTAGTGGTTTCAAACTTCGGGCTGAATTCCGCTTCGGATTACTGGTTTCAACCTTCGGGTTGAATTCCGCTTCGGATCAGTGGTTCCACCCTTCGGGCTGAGTTCCACTTTGGATGGTGACATGGAGAAAGTAGGTTCTGGGGAACCTTACTTTTCGGTGTATCGGAGATGGGTACTATGATTCATGTGCATCAGACATCATATCATCATAATTCAGTTCTATTGTGTTTTCAGAAAAGTATTTATCAGAAAATAAAATACTGTTTTGTTTTTGTTTTGTTTTTGTTGCACTTTAGAGAAACACTAAGCTATTTAGCTTACACCCCTTAGTTTTTACTTTTCAGATATTTCAGACTTTTTAGGCGATCGGTACTTGGAGCATCTCTTGTTTATTCAGATAAATTATTATTCAGTACGAACCTTTCAGTTACCTCAGAATTATTATTTTAGTATATTTTGGGATATTTGTGTAATATGGACATTGAAACTTTTTTAAATTTGGGTTTTATTAAATGCATGCATCTATGGAGTTACTTTCGGATTTTTAATTAATTCTCGGAACATCGTTCAAAAGATTGGTTTTTATTTTAATCGGAATATTTGTTGAGTTTTACTTATTTTATTCGATTCTTTTGAATTATAAAGTATTGTAACCTAAATTGTATCTTGGGGGACAAGTTTTCAAACCTAACTTCCTAGGTTCGGCCCAATTCTTCTTGGTCGAGTTTAGGGGGTTACAGGCGCACTCCAAGGCAAAACAATCGGCCTAATAAACCCTCGATCAATAAACTCTTGAAGTTTCATCTTCAACTCCTTCTACTCTTTCGGAGCCATATGATAGGGAGCAATAGACACTAGAGTTGTATTTTCATACAACTCAATGCCAAACTCAATATCTCTATTTGGCGGCAAACTAGGCAATTCCTCCAGAAAGACACCTTAATACTCACATATCGTGCGTATGTTCTGTACACGCACCTCCTTCAATCCCGGATTCGTTACATAGGCCAAGAAAGCTTCACAAAACGATTCCATCAAATGACTCGCTTCTAGAGCCAAAACATCATTGGACAAGAATTTAACATTTTCACTCATGATTACCACTTTGTAATCATCAGCAAGTTTGAGGGTAACTCGCTTGATTTCAAAATCAACCACATCTCTATGCTCTGACAACCAATCAATACCCAAGATTACATCAAAACCATGAAACAACAACTCCATCAAACCGACCGCGAACACATGACCTTGAATAGTCAAAGGGCATCTTCTAAACAACTTTCTTGTAACAACTATTTCACCATGGGTGTCACAATGGTGTAGGGGTGTTGTGAACCTTGTGTTTACTGAAAACTCTCGTGAGTGAACCTTGTTTACTGAAAACTCTCTTGAGTGAACCTTGTGTGTTTCCGGTGAGAATGTATGAAGTGTTGTTTGAACACTTGTGGAATCCATGTATCCAATATGATATTTTGGAAATGGAACTTGGTTAATGACCACTTGTAAGTCAATATAATTATTTATGTATCATGATGATGGAATATGTTGTATAATGTGGATTTATACATTTTTACTCTTTAAGCCTTGGATATGGTTTGTTATACATGGGAAAGCTTAAATTGAGTATAGCAAATGGGATTTTGTTGTTGGTACATGATACATGTTGCATGTGGTTTGATATGTTGATTTTGAAAATGATTAAGTGCATGGTTTGAAAGGCATGATAATGTTTTAAGTGATGATGAGGTTTTGAAATGAGATTTTCAAATGATTTTATCAACCAATTTTAGAATGCAATGATGGTGCGTTGTTTCGAGAACTCCTCACTAAGCCTAGTGTGTGTACGCTCTTTTTGTCCATCAATGTAGATAACTAGAGGTCGTAGGCAGAAAGAAAGCAAGGGATAACTCCAAGGACTTGATTAGAATAGTTTCCAAACTAGACTAGTAGTAATAAAGGCAATGGGGTTCATTGTTGATTTGGGAGAGTGTTTGTTAAACTCCCCGTTTGACCGAGTTTATATTGTTATTTTGAAGTTGTAAATGCCCTATTATGTTTGATTGTTGCTTTGCTTTGATAATTCATACTTTGAATGGATTGATTTTAGGTTGCATGTCTATACATTCTTGTTTAAGTTATAATGCCATGTTTAGTTTTCTAATCCTGTGATGTTTTGGCATGATTTAGTCCTTAATGTGTTTATGTTATGTTTATGGTATGTTTGAAATGTAATTGAATTTTTAAAAGCATGAAAAACCAGCAACTTAGGACATTTCAGGTCCAGGCGTATCGGTACATAGGCTTTTGTACCAATACAGGTCAGTGAAATTTGGCTTGGTGTTTTGGTACAGCCTCAATGTATTAGGCTAGGCGTATCGATACACAAGTAACTATATCGATACAGTTTTGAGCTACTGGAATCTGGGATTTGAGAAATGTATAAGTGTACCGATAAACTTGCTCGAGTATCGATACGGGTAGATGTTTTTATGGTTAGAGTGATATTAGAAGTTTCTGATTCTTACATTTTGGTCCCTTATTATTGTGAATGCAATTGTATGTGTTCGGATGGTCATTTTGAGCTGAAATTTGATATGGAAGCATGGAACCTGAATAATTGAGGATTGATAACTTAAAATTTGACTAACTCCTTATAGTTTACTAAATTTGCAATTTAGCCCCTTTATGTTCGTGTTCACAATTGATTGCCATATCGATGTCCGATTAATATGAGATTTGAAACGCTGCCAGCATGTACACCATAGGCTAATAATTCACATTTAGATAAGATATAAAAAAATGGACGTAATTCTTGATCAAACTTTATGGGTTTTCTTCGGTAAACTTAATGTAGCTCATTCGGTTCGATCGGGCGTCTAAGCCCGATTGAGGGGGTTACACTCGTGACGAGCGGGGTGCATATTATATCAGGAAATGAGTTCTTGAATTCTAGTTCCCTTGAGACGATCGAGGTACATCTTACATCGAGAAATAAGTTCTCGAATCCAACGCCTTGAGATGAGCAAGGTGCATATTATATAAGGAAATGAGTTCTTCAATTCTAGAGCCCTTGAGACGAGCGGGGTATATCTTACATCGAGAAATTAGTTCTCGAATCCAGTGCCCTCGAGATGGGTGGGGTGTATATTATATCAGAAAGTGAGTTCTCGATCTTCAACGCCCTCAATACGAGTTGGGACGTAATCATTGCAAGTTCAATTCTCACTAGACCTAATTTGTTGCTTTTTAATCTTTACCTTATTCCTCTTGCTCGAGCAATGGACAAAGAGGGGAAGTTGTAAGCACCAATTGTGCCCGGGCCTGGTCACTTAATTCGCGTCCAATTAAACCCAAATGAGACCAAATAAATCAAATATGTAACCCCCTTAGCCCGGCCTAGACGCTTGACCCGAACTATGAAGATTACACGGGGAAAACCAAAGTCAACCCGGAAGTCAAACTTGATAACGACCTTTTTTCCTTTTAATCTTTTCTAGACGCACATTAAGCCTATATGAATACTCAAGAATCATATGAGGGAAGGGCACAACGATCGGAAATCATTTAGGGACTCAATTGCCTGAATTACACTTTTAGGGACCAAAATGTAATTTTTAGAAAATATAAGGACGTTGTAACGCCCCGGTTTTGGGCTTAGAAGTCTTGGGCGTTGACCGGTTCGGTCAAAGTGCTGTTCGAATCTAAAGAGGTGAATTTAGGAAAACCTAGTTCGGGTTGCATTAAAAATATGGAAAAATGTTCTAAAATCATCTTTTAATATAATTAAGTGAACTGTAAATCAATTTTGGAAAATGAGTTTCGGAAGGGTGACATTTTGGCTAGTGACCAAAATGTAATTTTCGCAAGTTTGGTGGCTGTTTTATAAAGGGTTGAAACTTTGAATCTTTAAGGAGCTATTTACTCAAAGGGAGTTTCTCCGGATTTTTCTAAGATATTATAAGCTATTTTCTGATTTTAAAGATAACAAAAAGGAGGGAAAAGCTCATTTGGCAATTTTCTCAACTAACTTCTCTATTTTCTTTCTCTCTTTTTTCTCTCAACCCAAACACTCCATTTCCAGAGAATTGATTCTCATTTCTTCACCTAAATCCCTCCTTTCAACTCTCATTTGATTCCTAATCAACATATCTTCAAAACCTCTTCAATTGCTACTTGTTTCAACAAGGATTTTGATTCCAAAAAGAGGAGAAACTCAAGTTTGGAGGTAAGAACGTCCTTCTCCTCTAAACTATCAGTTCTTTACTGAAATTCCTAAGTTTTCAACTCTAAATTGATTTTAATTAAAGGTTTTAAAGTGGTGAAATGGATCTTGGCTTATAATGCAAGATTTTGATGATTTTTGATGATTTTCGTTAGATCTGAGTAATCTGTGATTTGAGATGTGTTTTTGATGTTAAATGAACTCTAAGTTGATAAGGAATTGAGTTTTGATTGATGCAATCCCGGATAGGTTGAGTTTCCTAAGTTTAGCTTGTGTTTCAAGGTTGTTTTTGAGGTGATCTTGTGGATCTGATGTTGCTGGAGGTATAAGGATGTTAATAGGTTGTTTTTAGATGTTATATGATGTTTATGGAAGTGTGGTTTTGCTGGTTTATGGCTGGGCTTTGTTTAGAAGTGGTTTGGATGCATTTTCGGTTGTGTTTGGTGGCCGAAAATGGAGGTTGAGTGAGAGTAGCGAGTTTAGGTGCTTTCATTGAAGCAATTAATGCATGATGATGCATTAATCCTCTGCTTTGATGTGTTGAAACAGGGGAGGCATCTTTGGATCCAAGAGTTGTTGATCCGGAAGCTTGATTTGGTGCTTTGGCTTGAAGCAAAGTGGAAATCGGTGAGTGAAGTTGGGTTTTCAGATTTTAAAACCAAGGTTTGAAGGTTTTGGGAGCTTAGTCTAAGTCTAAACAACTTTGCTAAGCTCAAGTGTAAGTTTTCGGATTTTCTCTCTAGTGGTGACCATGATTTTGTTGTGATACAAAATGGTGAATTGCATGTTTTAATTACTGTTTTGAAAGCATGTTTTAGCATGGTATTTGCTGATGTTTTAAGCCATATGTTGAAGGTAACTCTAGGTAGGAGTTCCTTGATTTTATACATTGAAATAATGTGGTTTGATGCTTTGAAATGCATGTTGAATATGGCTTGGTTTAATGCTTTAAAACAGTAGATTATATGATGAAAAAGATGTATATTGGCAAGTGATGTTTTGAAAATGTTAAGGTCACTAAGGTGGTTAAAAGTCCTTGAGTGAGCCTTGTTACTTAAGAACATCAAGGTGGTTAAAAGTCCTTGGATGATTCTTGTTGCGGACACTAAGGTGGTTAAAAGTCCTTAGGTGATCCTTTCCATGGTGTTTAAAAGTCCATGGGGCCAAGGTGTTTAAAAGTCCTTGGGGTGATTCAAGCTATGGACACAAAGGTGGTTAAAAGTCCTTGTGTGGTCCTCATTCATGGTGGTTAAAAGTCCATGGCCAAGGTGTTTAAAAGTCCTTGGGGCCAAGGTGTTTAAAAGTCCTTGGGAAGTTGATGAACTTGTTTTAAGAAAATGGAAATTGTCACTTGAGCCAATATGACATGTTATGTTTATGTTGAAGCATGAGATTGCTTGTTTAAAGTATGTTTTTGAGCATGTGCAAAGGTTGATTATAAGCATGATTTGTAAATGTTTTTAATTGCATTATTGAATGGTTTTTAAGAGCATTCCTCACTAAGCTTTTGCTTACGCTCTCTCGTTTTCTTAATTCAATAATGCAGAGCATTAAAGAACCTTGAAGGGCAGCAAGGAGGGCAAGCATTCTAGTTCAAGTAAAGCTCAATGTATGGAAGGTTTTATAAGCACCTTTTAGCTTTGGGTAATTTGGCAATGGGGGACCAATGTGTATGTTTTGGGAGAGGTTTTAAACTCCCTAAGTATGTTGAATGTTGTTATGAATGCTGGTTTTTAGATTGGATCATTATATGCTTGTTGTGGAAGTTTGTGCTTGGATAGCTAGCTTGTGTAGGAAGCATGCCTATAGAATTGGGGCTTTTTGCATATGTTGTTGTTTAGATGAATTGTTGATGCAAGTATGTCCTATATAAGTTGAATTGCATGCTGGTAAAGTTTGGTAGCATTTGGAGCATGTTTGAATGATCAATTGCATGTTTTGGAATGCATTTGGAGCAAATCTGTGCAGGGCGTTTCGGAACAGTGTGCACCGTTTCGGAATGGGTGCCTGGAATGAACCCAGGGGTCCGAAACGGTACGCACCGTTTCGAAACGGTTTGGTCTCTGCCAGACCCCCGTTGCGGAACTGGTTGCGGAACGGCCCGTGTTTCAAAACAGGGTCAACCTGTTTCGGAACGGTCGACCGTTGGGGGCTGACATGGGCAGTTATATGTTTTGAATTGTTTGCGTTTTGGTCCCGAATCTTGTTTGTGCAATTGTATGAGTTTGGGAAGTCCTTTTGAGCTGAAATTTCACAGAGAAGCATGAAACCTGACTAATTTCAAGTTGGTAAGATTAATTTGGGTTAAGTCCTTTTAATTATCAGAAATTACAATTTGGTCCCTAAAGTTGTAATTTGTTCAATTGGGTCCCTGTTTGATCTCTGATGTTTGTGATCTTAGAGTATGTTGTTTGTGTGATCACAATTAGGGTTAATGTGCATCTAGACAAGTTTAAAAAGAAAAAAAAAAGGGTCGTTAATCAAGGTTGACTTTCGGGTTGACTTTGGTTTTCCCCGTGTGACTTTCTTAATTCGGGTCAACCGTCTAGGCCGGGTTAAGGGGGTTACAGATGTTGCAGACTTTAATATTACCAATATGTAATTAATAATATTTCATGCCTCGCTGCAAAATTTCAGCTTAAAAGGACATTCCAAGCTCAAGCAATTGCATCCACAACATTCAAGACCAAAATGTAAAACATGAAAACTTAAAACAATTCAAATCATCATCGAACGGTCATCCGTTTCGGAACACCAACCTTCGTATCGAAACGGTGTTGACCGTTTCGATACTCAGGTGCGTTCCGAGACTGGTATCGAAACAGGCCTCTCCAGTAGCCAAAATGTTCCGAAACACCTTTAATCGTTCTGAAACGCAATGGCCATTACAGGCCCCCGTTTCGAAATAGTTAAGGGTGTTTCGATACACCCTACCCTGTGATAGCAGAAAAAGCTGGTTTTTCACCTCTTAACCCACTCAAACATGCTTCAAAGCATACATATCATACCAGCAACATGATTAAACATCAAGGAACATGTATAAGAAGCATAAGCTCAAACATGGCATCAAGCACAAGAACACTCAAACTATATGCATGCTTCCTATTCACCAAACCAAATATAGAGCTCAAACCTTCAACAAAACCATTAGGACCATTTACATCCCATAAAAGCCATCACAAACATGCCACAAACTTAGGGAGTTCAAAACACATCTCCCAAATACAACCTTGGTGTCCTATTGCCAAATATCAAAACTAAAGTGTATACAAACATCACCATATGTGAGCTTTGCACTTCCTTGGATGTTCTTAACCTTCTTGCTGCCCAAAACACCTCAATTATCTACATTATTGGTAAAAGAGAGCATAAGCACATTTTCTTAGTGAGGCATGCCCTAAAGAAAACCAACACAATAATGCATTATTCAAAATACTTGTTCAAAAACCCTTTTCAACAACATGCTCATTCTATCTCATGCTTGAAAACCATATCAAAGAAAATCCTCATTGAAACCACATGTACCTCTATTCTATCTCATGCATTTAAACCAATGCAAATCTCATGGCAAGGCCATACACATGCTTGTGAAAGCTAAAGCATTTCATATACAAATCTCATATGCATTTCATAGCATAAATCCTCTCATTAATAGGTGCGTGTGAATCAAAAGCATTTTCAGATATTTTATTGGGATTTCACATCTCATTATTACTCGGATATGCGGACAACTTTCTCAAACCACTGGACACTTCTGGTGGAATCTCACATCACCGTACTCACTCGTCTAGTAAACATAATTTCCGGTGGAATCTCTCATCACCGTACTCACATGGCGAAATCTCTCATCGCCACAATGCTTGGGTATTTCACCAAGTCCTACCCGATGGAATGTCCATCATCGGTCTCTCCCTTTGGATTGAATCCAAATAGCACGTACGAATTTTTAGTTTATAGTGCACTCTCATCCTATTGATCGATCAATTATATCCGGTAAGTATCTAATCTTCTATGCCAATATATTATGTCAATACATCATCTCACCTACTATTTTTAATGCAACATTTCTCAAAGCTTTCTAATCTCATTCAAAATCATAACATTTGCCATGCTTTAAAACAAAAGCTCAAAACTCATCAATGCAACATGTTATTTCATGAAATCTCTTCAAGCATCATCTTATGCTACAATTCATGCATAAAAAACAGTAGGAATTTATCTATCCCAAAACATGAGCATGTAAAAGCATTTTAGGGGCAACCACCACATATATGAGAGCAATCTAGCCAATACTTACTTCTGGATTTAGGAAGATGTTTCAAACCTTTCATAAATCCCCAAACCTTGTTTCTTTGTCCCTTAAGGACTTCTAAAACCATTCGCACTCACCTATTACGTTTCGCTTGCTCGCCGAAACGCTATCTAAGCTCCGAAATCAACACCAAAGACATCCGAAGATGTCTCCCTGTTTATAACACATAAGAACAGTGGATTAATGCATCATCATGCATTGAAATCATCAGGCACACATCTAAACTCGCTGCTCTACTCAAGAGCCTCATTTCGGCTACCAAAAACAACCAAAATCATCTCCAAACTCTCCCAAAACAAAGCCCAGCCAAGAACTATCACTTATGATCATTTATAAACATCAATCAACATCAAAAATCACCAGAAACTTGTCCTTATACCTCCAGCTATAACAGAACACCAAAACCACCCCAAAAACCACCATTTTAGCATACAAAACATATAATCCAAGCCTATACGGGATTTGTTTGATAAAACCTCATTTATAACATCAATTACCATCCAAAATACATTAGAAAACAACCTCAAAATAGAGTCTAACCAACAACCACGAAAATCATCAAGATCTCTCAAAGAACCTTGAGTTTTAATACAATTTCTTGTTTCTAACATTAAAGCAACTCAAAAATCATTAACAAATGATTGATAATTTGGGAATTTCAGTAAAGAACTGATCATTAGGGGAGAAGGATGAAGCTTACCTCTAATGGCTGACTTCTCCCTTATTTGGGCAAGTTTTCTTGAAAATCCAATGTGAAAACAAGAGGATTTGGTGAGGAAAAGATTAGGAATCAAAAAGAGATTGAAATCTTATCAAAAGGAATGAAAATTAGAGGCTAATTGATGGAGGGAATGAAATGAGAGAAAATTGACGTAAGGTAGTTATGAAAAGTCAAATATGATTTTTCATTTTAATTATCTTTATTTCCCTTAATTAAAACATTATTAAAAACACCCAAAATAAGGAGAAATCTGATTAAAAACATTTTGGTAAAATTAGCTCCTTAAAGATTCAAAGTTTCAATCCTCTACTAAACAATCACTATTTAACTTTTGCAAAAACTGCGATTTGGTCACTACACCGAAATGTAGTATTTCCAAACCTTATTTTGTAAAATTGTTTTCACCATAATCATTCATATAATAAATGGGGATTTTTAGGCATTTTCCATTAAAGCATCCCGAACTAGGTGTTCCCTAAATCTCCCTTTAATACTCGAACCGTTCTCGACCGGTCCGATTCGAACTTTAAAACATCTAGGCCCAAAATCGAGGCGTTACAACTCTCCCCCTCTTAAGAAATTTTGTCCTCGAAATTTACCTGAAGGAAAAAGGTAAGGAAGTTGCTCTTCATGTCTTCCTTCCTTTCCCACGTGGCTTCCTCAGCACTATGATGTCTCCACAACACTTTCACTAGCTCAATGGTATTACCACGGAGAACCTTACTATCCGAATCCAGAATCTCAACAGGTTCCTTATCATATGTCAAATATGGATTCAACTCAACTTCCTCCACATGCATAAATGCGAAAGAACCGATCTATACCTCCAAAGCATGGATACATGAAACACATTATGTATCTTGTCTAACTCTTGAGGTAGTCTCAGCTTATAAGCAACAGGACCCACACATTCTATCACCTCGTATGGTCCAATGTACCTTGGGCTCAACTTGCCCTTCCGGCCAAACCTCATCACCTTCTTCCAAGGTGAAACTTTCAAAAACACATGGTCACCCACCGCAAATTCTATCTCCTTACGCTTCAAATCTGCGTAAGACTTTTGCCGACCCAATGCTGCCTTCAACCACTCACAAATGAGCTTCACCTTCTCGGTGGTTTCTTTTAACAAAGTTGGCATCGAAACCAACTTTTGTCCCATTTCAGTCCAACAAAGAGGTGTCCTGCACTTCCTCCCGTACAAAGCTTCATAAGGTGTCATTTGAATACTCTCCTGGTAATTGCTATTATAAGCAAACTCCACAAAAGGCAAGTGCTTCTCCCAAGAGCACTGGAATTCAATAACACAACACCTCAACATATCCTCAAGCACCTGGATAACACGCTCTAACTGTCCATCTGTTTGTGGATGATAAGAAGTACTGAAATTCAGCCGTGTACCCAATGCTTGATGCAAACACTCCTAAAACCTCGCGGTGAACCTCAGATCTCTATTTGACACTATAGATTTTGGTACACCGTGAAAATGTACAATCTCGACAATGTACAACTCCGCAAGCTTATCCAAGGTGTACGTAGTATGCACAGGCAAGAAATGCGCACACTTCGTAAGGCGATCCAGAATTACCCAAACATAATTCTTCTTTGATGGCGATAGAGGCAAACCAGACACAAAGTCCATGGTGATCCTCTCCCATTTCCTTTCAAGGATCCTTAACAGCTGCAACAACCTTGAAGGAAACTGATGTTCAACCTTATCTCACTGACAAACCATACATTTGCTAACGTACTCAACGACATCTTTCTTCAATCCCACCCAATAGTACTCATCCTTCAGATCACGAAACATCTTTGTACTAGCAGGGTGCATAGCAAAAGGACTACTATGAGCTTCGGTCAAAATAGTGCGCCTCAACTTAAAATCATTCGGTACCACTATCTGACTCCCAAAACATAAAACACCATCATCGTTAAAACAGAAATCCGATGGCCTATCTTCAGCAATATCCTGAACATGTGGCACCAAGGAATCATCCAACAATTGTTTATCCTTTATCAACTGGATTATAGATGGTTTCACTTGCAATTCAGCAACAAGACCACCATTTCGCGATATGCTCAAGCTAGCAAACATCGCTCTTAACTCCACCGCCACTTTTTTGCGCAAAGCATCAGCCACAACATTGGCCTTCCCCGGATGATACTCGATCGTTAGATCGTAATCCTTAAACAACTCCACCCAACGTCGTTGCCTAATATTTAACTCCTTCTAGGACATCAAATAATTCAAACTTTTGTGATCCGTATACACGGTACACTTCTCACCATAAAGATAATGTCTCCAGATCTTAAGAGCAAAAACCATTGCAGTCAACTCAATGTCATGCGTAGGATAGTTGCGCTCATGCACTTTCAACTGTCGCGATGCATAAGCCACCACCTTACCCTCTTGCATTAACACACACCCCAAACCAACATAGGATGCGTCACTATACACCACAAACTCTTTTCCTGATTCAGGTTGAACCAAAACAGAAGCTTGTATCAAAGCTGCTTTTTGCTTCTCAAAAGCTTGATGTCTCGCTTCCGTCCACTCATACTTAACATCCTTTTGCAACAACTTCGTCAAAGGGGCATCAATCTTAGAAAATCCATCCACAAACCTCTAGTAGTAACCTGCCAACCCAAGGAAACTACGGACTTCATGAACGGACTTAGGAGGCTTCCAATTCATCACCGCCTCAACCTTCTGGGGATCAACTCGAATCCCTTCTGTAGAAACCATATGACCAAGGAAAACAACTTCCTTTAGCCAAAACTCATATTTGCTCAGCTTACCATAAAGCTGATTTTCTAGTAGCGCTTGCAAAACAATCCTCAAATGACCTTCATACTCCTCCTCAGTACCCGAGTACACAAGGATATCATTGATGAACACCACAACGAACTTGTCCAAGAATTCTTGGAACACCCTATTCATCATATCCATGAAAGCAGTAGGAGCATTCGTCAACCCCAACGACATCACAAGGAACTCATAATGCCCATATCTTGTTCTAAAGGTTGTTTTTGGCACATCCACATCCTTCACCTTTAATTGATAGTACCATGACCTCAAGTCAATCTTTAAAAACACGGCGACTCCCCGAAACTGATCAAAAATATCATCAATCCTCGACAAAGGATACATGTTCTTGACAGTCAACTTATTCAGCTGACGATAATCAATGCACATCCTTATCGTGCCATCTTTCTTTTAAACAAACAAAACCAGTTGTAACACCTGAGGTTGGGGGTCTGGTGAAAATAATATTAAAATATTAAAAATAGTATTTTGGGCCTCAGGTTTACAAAGCAAATAAATTACGTTGGACCATTTTCAAAACAAGCCCAAATAGCCATGAATATCTCCTATTTGTAAATGACTTATTTAATTAAGGGTATTTTGGTCTTTTGCCTTTCAATTTTAAACAAACATTAAAAAATGCTTTTGGCGCAACTTCTTCCCCTCTTTAATTTCATTTTGACGACAAAGAGACCCCACCTTCCCTAGTTACTATTCCATCTCATATCTTGCTTGTTGTTGGAGCTTTTGCAAAGGTAAAATCATTTTTGACCTATCCTAGTCATCCTCTTCAAGCTCATACCTTTAGTTTTCATTAATGTCCATGGTTTTGAAATTGGAAGTTTTGAGTTTTTAGATTAAAAATGCCATATTTAATGTCTATAACTTAAGCTTTTGAATTGTTGAGATAATATGAGTTATTTACAACCTAAATGGTCCAACATAGTAGTTTTTTACAAGGTTTTATAGAGTTTCCCGAATTTGGTTTTTTAGGGGTTTTTGGAGGGCTCTAAGTTGAGTTTTGGGGGTGATTTATGTGGAAGAGTGTGGGCTGATGGTTAGACTATGTATGAGGGCTGTTTTGGATGCCTTAGGGAGTAATTTAAGTGTTGAAATCAAGGGTTTTGTGCTGAACTTCATGGCTGCTCGGGAATGAAGATTTTGGGGGTTGTTCTTAGCTTGAAACATGTGTTTTGTGCTTGAATTATGTTCCGGGTTTGCTACTTTGGACCGTGGACTGAATTTTTATTGTTTTGATTTGTGTTGGGATGTTTAGAAGTAAGAAATCTTGTTGGTGAAGCCTCGAGAGCAAATTCAGAGATTTTGGAAGCTTGAGCTTGGTTTTCGGCTCTCTTTTGGGTAGCGACGGTGAGTAGAAATGTCGAACTTTGATTTGTTTAAGAATGGGAACTCTTTGGGGTTTGGGTGGGACCTTGAGAGTTCACCTAAACCCAACTCTAAGTTAATCCTCCTACATCTTGTTATGTGTTGATGAATGGTTGTATGATGTGATCTTGTGCATCTTGAGTTGTTTACATTGTTGTTGTTGTGTAGTCGTGTAGAAGTTGAGCCTCACGTGATGGTTGTCTAAACTACGGTAATGAGTGGTCCCACCGATAGTGACTAGTAGTAGAGTAGGATGATGAGTGGTTCCATCGGAAAACTACTAGTCGAACAGTGATGTGTGGTCCCACCCTGTGTATGTTGGTTGTGCAAGTGCAAGCCATGCGTAGTCTTGTTATTATAATCATTTGCACATTCATTGATTTATTATCAACTATGAAAAGTGTTTTGAAAACTGCATGCTTGTTGAATTGTAGAGCTTCTCTCACTAAGCTAGTTAGCTTACGCTCTCTTTTGTTTCCAACATGCAGATCGTTAGTGTTCGGGAGGCAAGCATGCAAGGAAGGAGCCTTTGGAGTTCTCAATTTAGCTCAAGTATGATTTACATATTGTAATAATGCCTAGACGATGGGGGTGTAGACTTGTAGGAGTTGGTGTCAAACTCCTTAGTTGATGTTTTGTTTTGTTGAGCATGCTAAATTGTTGAACTTCTGTTGGCCATGTGTATGCCTTTATGTTATGGATTGTAAACCATATCTACTTGATGCATTCTTGTTTTGTGGTTGAAAACTTATATCCATTTATGAATGCTATATGTATGTTATTCTAAAGCTTGAATCTTGAATGTTATGTATGAATCCGTGTTGTGCTTATTGATTATTTTAATGTATGGCTATTACATGTTTGATGTGTGCTAAGCATGTCTATATAGGGTGTCTTTCATCTAGAATTGATGTATGTTGAATCTTGGAGGTTTTAGATGAGTTTTGGGGCTACCTTGTACCAAAAACCAGCTAAAATTTGTCTTTTCGCAGCCAGTGTATCGAAACGGTTGGTCCCGTTTTGATACAACCTCTTATTTCAGGCCAGGTGTTTCGATACACATAGGGGTCGTTTCAGTACAATTTTGCCACTGGAAATCTGAGATTTTTCTTGTAAATTTAGGTACCGAAACGGGTCTTGGCGTTTTGGAACGGTCTTCATATCGTTGACCACGAGAAGTTGACCATTGGGGGTGTTTTAGAATGGTTGACCACCGTTTCGATACGGTCTTCTCGTGTTGACTTGGGCTCGTTGACCAAGTCAAGGCGTTTCAATACACCTCTTGGGTGTTTTGAAACGACCTGCTTATCAAGCTAAAAATGAACCGTTTTGTAATGGTGTTGAATTGATCGTCTTGTTTGTTGCTTCCGTTGTTGACCTTTCATATAGGATTTAATAAAGCCATTTAGACAAGATAATAATAAAATAAAATTTTTATAGGGTTGCTAACCGAAGGGGAGCCTTAGCGAGTTCCACTTTGTTTTTTCCCCATGTAGCCTACTCGGACTGGTCAGTCATCCAGACCGGGATGAGGGGGTTACATTTGGTGGTATCAAAGCCTGAGCTTTTCGAGACCTCAGGTAGGTAAGTGAAGTAATTTGATGTGTTATGATGTTGCTTTGTATTGATGAGTATTTTATCATGTATGCATGAATGTTTGCTTGCTAGTACGCTGTTTGTAAGCATGTTTTAGTGGCTTTTTCTGGTTGGGTTAAGGACTAGTCGAATGTCCCCATTGTTAGGGGTTGTTGTCAAAAAGGAAAATTGTTTTTGTTTAACGAGCTTGAGAACCAGAGTCCTTGCCCTTTTGCTAACCTAATGTTTCCCTTGTTGTTGTGTGTTTGTTGTTTTAGATCTTATTTGCAATGGTGAGACCGAGGGGACGGTCTACAGCGGGTGACCAGGCACTCGAGGAAGTGCCTTCTGCTCCTCGTGCTTCCGATGGTAATGGGGTTGATGCTGGAGGTGATGGTAATGGGCCTCAGGTTGATGCTAATGTGGGAGGTAAAAGGGCTCAAGCGGGCCAGGGTCAGGCAGGTGCAGATGTGGCCCATTTGATTCATACCATAGTTGGAGCTTTTCAGACAGCTTTGGCCTGGATGCAAGCTGCAACACCACCTGAGGGTGCGGGGACATGATTACACCTAGAGAGGCTTCGTAACTTGGGAGCAGTTGAGTTTTGTGGATTGACTCCTGAGGGTTCAGAGGGGTGGCTTGAGAGTACTACTCGCATCCTGGGTTAGATGGAGTGTTCAGACGCCCGCAAGTTGGGTTGTATTGTCTCCTTGCTTCAGGGGGACGCTTATACTTGGTGGACCATTGTTACCTCTGGTATGGCCGAGGCGGATATCACATGGGAGTTCTTCATAAATGCTTTCAAGAGGAAGTATCTTGGAGTCCGGTACTTAGATGAGAAGAAGAGAGAGTTTATGTCTTTGGTTCAAGGTAATAGGACCGTGTCTGAATACGAGGTTTAGTTTGTGAGATTGAGCTAGTATGCACTTGAGTTGGTTCCTAGTGAGAAGGAATGGAGTGACCGCTTCAGGTATGTGTTGACTACAGATGTGAAGATCTACATGCTTGCCTTCGACTACACTGAGTTCGATGTCTTGGTCTCTAGGGCCAATGATATAAAGCAGAACCTAGGCTATAGAGCACGTGCTAGTGGGTCTGATTCCGGAAAGAGACATGCGAATTGGTATAGAGACCAGGCCAAAAGGCATAGGGATAGGAGGTACCAGTCGGATACGAGGTATAGGGGTGGTAACTATGGTCAGGGCCATCAGGGCCAAGGAGCTGTTATGCACACCAGAGTGCAATAGGTGTGGGAGACACCATCAGGGCGAGTGTGCGGGCACCTTTGGGCCTTGTTGGAACTGTGGATCTCGAGACCACATGAGGCGTAACTGTCCACACCCAGCTAGGGGCGGATCGGCTCCAGCTAGGGGCTTTGAGCACCAGAGAGGCCGTGGGCGCGGTCGCGGGAACTTTCAGCCATAGAATGAGGGTGAGAGGAACTTGGCTCATTTTGTAGCAGTCCAGCCCGAGGGAGGAGGACCGGCTAGGGTGTATGCTCAGCGAGAGGCTGGGAATGACACTGATGTCATTGTAGGTAATTTCTCATTACAGTCTTTGAGTTTCCTTTATTTGATAGATTTGGGGTCGACACATTTGTATATTTTTGGTGAGTACGCAAGGTCTTTAGGGTTACCATGTGATTGGCTAGAGGTAGGTGTAAATGTTACTAGCTCTTTTGGTGATACAGTGGTAGTTAGGAAGGTGCATAGGAGGTGTCCCTTGATGGTTCAAGGCCACGTATTTCCTGTCGATATGATGGAGTTACCCTTCTACGGCTTTGATGTGATTTTGGGCATGGATCGGCTTGTAGAGCATAGAGCTAGGGTTGACTTCGAGACCAAGAGAGTCTCCTTGAGGCTTACCGATGACTTTGAGGTCATGGTAGTTGGTGAGAACGTTAAGTTCTTGTCCAATGTGGTTTCAGCTTTGGAAGCCCAGAAGTTGTTGAGTTCGGGGTGTCAGGCTTACTTGGCTTATGTAATGAATCCTAATAAGAGTGAGGTGAGACCTCAGGACATCAGGGCATTATGTGATTTTCCTAGTTTTTTTCCGGAAGAACTACCAGGTTTGCATCCAGACAGAGCTGTTGAGTTTGATATTGAGACGTATTCTGATTCAGCACCAGTGTCGATTGCTCCGTATAGAATGGCACCGAAAGAGTTGAAAGAGTTGAAGACACAGCTTCAGGAGTTGACTGATAGAGGCTTCATTAGGCCTAGTATTTCTTCGTGGGGTGCTCCGGTCTTGTTTGTGAAAAAGAAGAATGGTAGCATGAGGATGTGTATAGATTATAGGTAGTTGAATAAGGTAACGATGAAGAAAAAATACCCTTTGCCTAGGATATATGACTTGCTAGACCAGTTGAGAGGTGCTTCTGTGTTTTCAAAGGTTGACTTGAGGTCCGGGTACTACCAGTTGAAGGTAAAGGATGTGGACATACCGAAGACGGCCTTTCGTACACGTTATGGGCACTATGAGTTTTTGGGGATGCCTTTTGGGTTGACTAATGCTCCAACAGCCTTCATGGATATGATGAACCGTGTGTTTCATGAGTTCTTGGACAGGTTTGTGGTAGTGTTCATAGACGACATCTTAGTGTACTTTAGGACTGAAGAGGAGCATGATGAGCATTTGCGGTTAGTACTTAAGACCTTACTAGAGAATCAGTTGTATGCCAAGCTAAGCAAATCTGAGTTTTGGATTAGGGAGGTAGTCTTCCTAGGTCATGTGATCTCGGCTAGTGGGATTAGTGTGGATCCCAAGAAGATAGAAGCTATAGTGAATTGGAAACAACCGAAGTCTGTGATAGAAATCCACAGTTTCCTAGGCTTGGCGGTATACTATAGAAGGTTTGTTGAGGGGTTTTCTAGAATAGCGGCTCACTTGACTAAGTTGCTACAGAAGAATGTTCCGTATGAGTGGTCAGATGCAAGACAAGAAGCGTTTGAGAAATTAAAGAAAGCTTTGACCGAAGCTCCTATCTTGATTCAACCTGAACCGGGGAGAGAATTTGTGATTTATAGTGATGCATCCTACGTAGCGCTAGGTTGTGTGCTTATGCAAGAAGGTAAGGTGGTAGCATATGCTTCACGACAGTTGAAAGTTCATGAGAAGAATTATCCCACCCATGACATAGAGCTAGCCGCAGTGGTGTTCGCTTTGAATATTTGGAGACACCATCTTTATGGTGAGAAGTGCACCGTGTATACCGAACACAAGAGTTTGAAGTATTTGATGTCTCAGAGGGAGTTGAACCTCAGGGAACGTAGGTGGTTTTGAACTCTTTAAGGATTATGACCTCACTATAAAGTACCATCCGGGAAAGGCAAACGTAGTGGCCGATGCCTTGAGTAGAAAAGTGGTCGTTGAGTTACGAGCAATGTTTGCAAGGTTGAGTGTGTCTAAGGATGGTGGGTTGATAGTCGAGCTTCGGGTTAAGCCTTCATTAGTTCAGTTAATTCGAGAGAAGCAATTACAAGATGAGTCTTTGTCACCTCACATGCAAGACATAGCCGAAGATAGGCCTACCGAGTATTGTTTTGGTGAGAATGGGATCCTATGTTACAAGGATAGGATAGTGGTTTCGGAGGATGTCGAGTTGAGGCGTACGATCTTGATTGAAGCTCATAATAGTCCTTTTTCTATGCATCCGGGTAGCCCGAAGATGTATCGAGGGTTAAAAGAAGGGTATTATTGGGTTGGTTTCAAAAAGGACGTGGCCGAGTTTGTAAGTAGATGTATGGTTTGTCAGAGAGTCAAGGCCGAGCATCAGTTTCCCTCAGGTTTGTTACAGCCGTTGAAGATTCCGGAATGGAAGTGGGAACGTATCACCATGGACTTTGTGTCAGGGCTACCGTTCACTCCTTTGAGGAAGAACTGAGTGTGGGTGATAGTGGATAGGTTTACTAAGTGTGCCCACTTCATACCAGTTCATACCACCTATACCTTAGATAAGTTGGTTGATCTGTATATATGTGAGATAGTGAGACTACACGGGGTACCGAAGTTGATTGTGTCAGACCGAGATCCGAGATTTACAGCTAGATTTTGGGAGTGTTTGCATCGAGCTTTGGGTACTTGGTTAAACTTCAACACTTCGTATCATCTGCAGTCAGGTGGTCGGTCTGAGAGTGTGATTCAGGTGTTGGAAGAGATGTTGAGATGTTGTATCATTGATTTTCAGGGGTCATGGGAGAAACATCTACCGTTAGTAGAGTTTGTGTATAACAACAGCTCTCAGTCGAGTATTCAGATGGCTCCTTATGAGGCCTTGTATGGTAGGAAGTGTAGATCCCTGATTTGTTGGGCCCAAGCCGGATAGAAGCTTGTACCGATGCCTGAATTGCTTAAGGGCACCACCGAGAAGGTAAAGTTGATATGTGACCGTCTAAAGGCAGCTTCAGATCGACAAAAGTCCTATGCCGACTTAAAGAGGAAATAGGTAGAGTATTCCGTGGGAGATAAAGTGTTTTTGAAAGTCTCACCTTGGAAGAAGGTGATGAGGTTTGAGAGGAAGGGCAAGTTAAGCCCAAGATTCCTTGGAAATTATAAGATAGTTGAGAGGATTGGTCCCGTTGCGTATAGATTGAGACTCCCGACTGAGCTAGAGAAGATTCATGATGTCTTTCATGTGTCGATGCTTAGGAGGTATACATCGGATCCGTCCCATGTAATACTCGTAGAAGAGATTGAATTGAATCTGGATTTGACTTATGATTAGGAACCAGTGGAGATCTTAGCCTCAGACATCAAGGTGTTGCGTAGTAGATCAATTGAGCTAGTCAAAGTGAGGTTGCAACGTCGAGGTGTAGACGAGGCCACTTGGGAGAGAAAGGAGGATATGAAAAGGCAGTTTCCTTATCTCTTTCAGTCAGGTAATTTCGGGGACGATATTCCTTAAGTGGAGGAGAGTTGTAACACCCGGGGTTGGGGGTCGGGTGAAAATAATATTAAAATATTAAAAATAGTATTATGGGCCTCGGGTTTACAAAGCAAATAAATTAAGTTGGACAATTTTAAAAACAAGCACAAATAGCCATGAATATCTCCTATTTATAAATGCCTTATTTCATTAAGGGTATTTTGGTCTCTGGCCTTTCAATTTTAAACAAACATTAAAAAATGCTTTTGACTCAACTTCTTCCCATCTCCAATTTCATTTTGACGACAAAGACACCCCTCCTTCCCTAGTTACTATTCCATCTCATATCTTGCTTGTTGTTGGAGCTTTTGCAAAGGTAAAATCATTTTGGACCTGTCCTAGTCATCCTTTTCAAGCTCATACCTTTAGTTTTCATTAATGTCCATAGTTTTGAAATTAGAAGTTTTGAGTTTTTAGATTAAAAATGCCATATTTAATGTCTATAACTTAAGCTTTTGAATTGTTTAGATATTATGAGTTATTTACAACCTAAAGGGTCCAACATCGTAGATTTTTACAAGGTTTTATAGAGTTTCCTGAATTTGGGTTTTTCAGGGGTTTTGGAGGGTTTTAGGTTGAGTTTTGGGGGTGACTTATGTGGGAGAGTGTGGGATGATGGTTAGACTATGTATGAGGGCTGTTTTGGAAGCCTTAGAGAGTAATTTAAGTGTTGAAATCAAGGGTTTTTGGCTGATCTTCATGGCTGCTCGGGAATGAAGATTTTGGGGGTTGTTCTTAGCTTGAAACATGTGTTTTGTGCTTGAATTATGTTTTGGGTTTGCTACTTTGGATCGTGGGCTGAATTTTGATTGTTTTGATTTGTGTTGGATTGTTTAGAAGCAAGAAATCTTGTTGGTGAAGCCTCGAGAGCAAATCTGGAGATTTTGGAAGCTTGAGCTTGGTTTTCGGCTCTCTTTTGGGTAGCAACGGTGAGTAGAATTGTCAAACTTTGATTTGTTTACGAATTGGAACTCTTGGGGGTTTGGGTGGGACCTTTAGGGTTCACCTAAACCCAAGTGTGAGTTAATCCTCCTACATCTTGTTATGTGTTGATGAATGGTTGTATGATGTGGTCTTGTGCATCTTGAGTTGTTTACATTGTTGTTGTTGTATAGTCGTGTAGAAGTTGAGCCTCACGTGATGGTTGACTAAACTACGGTTATGAGTGGTCCCACCGGTAGTGACTAGTAGTAGAGTAGGATGATGAGTAGTCCCATCGGAAAACTACTAGTCGAACGGTGATGTGTGGTCCCACCGTGTATATGTTGGTTGTTCATGTGCAAGCCATGTGTAGTCTTGTTGTTATAATCATTCGTACATTCATTGATTTATTATCAACTATGAAATGTGTTTTGAAAACTACATGCTTGTTGAATTGTAGAGCTTCTCTCACTAAGTTAGTTAGCTTACGCTCTCCTTTGTTTCCAGCATGCAGATCGTTAGTGTTCGGGAGGCAAGCAGGCAAGGAAGGAGCCTTTGGAGTTCTCAATTTAGCTCAAGTATGATTTACATATTGTAATAATGCCTAGACGATGGGGGTGTAGACTTGTAGGAGTTGGTGTCAAACTCCTTAGTTGATGTTTTGTTTTGTTGAGCATGCTAAATTGTTGAACTTATGTTGGCCATGTGTATGCCTTTATGTTGTGGATTGTAAACCATATCTACTTGATGCATGCTTGTTTTGTGGTTGAAAACTTATATCCCTTTATGAATGCTATATGTATGTTTGTCAAAAGCTTGAATCTTGAATGTTATGTATGAATCCTTGTTGTGCTTATTGATTCTTTTAATGTATGGATCTTACATGTTTGATGTGTGCTAAGCATGTTTATATAGGGTGTCTTTCATCTAGAATTGATGTATGTTGAATCTTGGAGGTTTTAGATGTGTTTTGGGGTTGCCTTGTACCAAAAACCAGCTAAAATCTGTCTTTTCGCAGCCCGTGTATCGAAACGGTTGGTCCTGTTTTGATACGGTCTCTTGTTTCAGGCCAGGCGTTTCGATACGCATAGGGGTCATTTCGGTACGATTTTGCCACTGGAAATCTGAGATTTTGCCGATAAATTTAGGTACCGAAATGGGTTTTGGCGTTTCGGAATGGTCTTCTTATCGTTGACCACGAGAAGTTGACAGTTGGGGGTGTTTCGGAACGGTTGACCACCGTTTCGATACGGTCTTCTCTGTTAACTTGGGCCTGTTGACCAAGTCAAGTCGTTTCGATACACCTCTTGAGTGTTTCGAAACGGCCTGCTTATGAAGCTAAAAATGTACTATTTTGTAATGATGTTGAATTGATCGTCTCGTTTGTTGCTTCCGTTGTTGACCTTTCATATAGGATTTAATAAAGCCATTTAGACAAGATAATAATAAAAGAATTTTTATAGGGTTGCTAACCGAAGGGGAGCCTTAGCGGGTTCCACTTTGGTTTTCCCCGTGTAGCCTACTCGGATCGGTCACTCATCCAGACCGAGACGAGGGGGTTACAGGTGCACCCCAAGGTGACACACTAGGCTGAATAAAGCCATGGTCAAGCAACTCCTGAAGTTGCATCTTCAACTCCTTCAACTCTTTGGGTGCCATGTGATAGGAAGCAATGGACACCGGAGTTGTGTTCTCAAACAACTAAATTCCAAATTCAACCTCTCGACTAGGCGGCAAACCAGGTAATTCCTCCTGAAACACTCCAGGGAACTCACACACGGTTCTTATATCCTAAACGCGCACCTCCTTTGAACTGGGATTCATAACAAAGGCTAGGTAAGCCTCACATCCTTGACGCAACATTCGGCTTGCTTCAAGCGTCGACACCACATTAGCTAGAAACTTCACATTTTCTCTCGCCACCACAACCTCATAATCATCCACAAGTTTCAACGAAACCCGCTTGCTTTCGAAATCCACAATGGCTCTATGCTCAAGAAGCCAACCCATGTCAAGAATTACATCAAAACCATAGAATGGCAATTCCATAAGATCAACAAGAAACACATGATCTTGCACATTTAAGGGGCATCTCCTATACAACTTTCTTGTTACAACCATCTCACCAAAGGAACTAGTCACACGCATACCAACATTCAAAGACTCAACAGGAAAACCAAGCATTTGAGCATGTTCACGCAATATGTACGAATGTGTTGATCCAGAATCAATCAAAGAAAGTAATGACAAGGATTGCAAAGTAAAGGCACTTGCGATCACGTCCGTGTCATTCCTTCCCTCATGATGGGCGTACACTCTAGCGTGTCTGCCACCCTCAAGTTGGACAACCACCACAAGCGCCACATTCCTTCTACCCTCATCTCTGCGCTGGAAATTACCACGGCCGCGCCCAAGACCACTCTATGGCTCAGCTGCTCTCACTGGAGCTTGTCCCTCTCTCAACGGCGGAAGACAATCTTTCTTCATATGCCCCCGATTACCATAGTTCCAGCCTGTACCAAGGTTACCCCAACACTCACCAGCGTGTCTCCTACCACACCGGTTACACTCAGGAGTCCTCAAGAAAGCATTTAGTCCTTGCTGACCTCTTCAAGGGTTACCACCCCCGCGTCTAGCATCAAAATGCGGCTTTCTATCCTTATGCCTCTTGTTGCGATCTCTACCATAATTACGTTCTGCAGCCCGCTTCCCTGAGCTAGATCCTCCTGCTTGACTCGCCAAACCAAGATTCAACTCAATGTCCTTGGCTCTAGTGACCAAGACATCGAAATCAGTATAATCAGCTGCGAGCATATAGGATTTTACGTCCGCCACCAGCTCATAACAGAATCGTTCACATCTTTCTCTCTCTCGTTAGGAATCAGCTCAGGCGCATATTGACTAAGGCATACAAATTGAATCTCATATTCCACCACCGTCATGCTCCCTTGCACAAGGGACATAAACTCCCTCCTTTTCTCGTCGAGGTAGCGAACTCCCAAATATTTCCGCTTGAACGCATTCAAGAAGAATGTCCAAGTCACTTCATCATCCTTCATTCCCGCAATAGTGGTCGTCCACCACGTATTTGCATCACCATGCAGTAGTGGCACAATGCATCACAGCTTCTGAACATTGTTGTAGTTCAGTTGTACAAGTATCTTCTTGGTACTCTCTAACCAAGACTCGGAACCTTCCGGGGTTAACCCCCTAAACTCAGTCCCTCCCAGACTGCGAAGACGCTCCAACGGCTATCTTACATTAGCACCATCCTGTGGTGCAGCTTCTTGAGCTCCAGCTACTGCTGCCTGGAAAGCTCCAGCAATAGCTTGTATCAACACAGTCATATCGGGAGCAGCTTGCCCCTGACTTCCCTCGGGTCCAGCAACCCCAGCACCAACTCCAGCAGCACCAACCCCAGCTCCACCACCACCAGGTGGTCCTCCATGGGGAGGAGGAGGTAGATCCTCAACATTCTCTACATTCTCATTCTCAGCCATAGCTCGAGTATTGATTCTAAGCTCTCTACGTGGCCCCATAATAAAACAATGCACTGACAAAATACAACAAACTCAATTAGGCATAATAAGGTAAGTAATCCAAGTACTCAAGCTCATTTTTGAAAACAATTATTCTCATTAGTAATGATATGGCAATGGGATCCCCAACTATACCCCAAACACAGCACATCATCATAAATTCATCTCAATAGAATCATACATCAATATCCACATATCACACTTTTACCGAAAAGTCACAAACATACATAATCACATACATTAACCACTTATCAAGCCCCAATTATTCGTTAACCTGGCTTTGATACCAACAAATGTAACCCCCTTAGCCCAGCCTAGACGCTTGACCCGAACTACAAAGATTACACGGGGAAAACCAAAGTCATCCCAGAAGTCAACCTTGATTAACGACCCTTTTTTCTTTTTAATCTTTTCTCGACGCACATTAAACCTATATGAATACTCAAGAATCATATGAGAGAAGGGCACATCGATCGAAAATCATTTAGGGACTCAATTGCATGAATTACACGTTTAGGAACCAAAATGTAATTTTTAGAAAATATAAGGACATTGCAGATTTTCAGATTACCAATGTGTAATTAATCATATTACATGTCTCCTTGCAAAATTTCAGCTTAAAAAGGACATTCCAAGCTCAATCAATTGCATCCACAACATTCGGGACTAAAATGTAAAACATGAAAACTTAAAACAATTCAAATCATCATCCAACGGTCATCCGTTTCGGAACACCAACCTTCATATCGAAACGCCCGTATCGAAATGGTGTTGACCGTTTTGATACTCGGGTGCGTTCCGAGACCGGTATCGAAACATGCCTCTCCAGTAGCCAAAATGTTCCGAAACACCTTTAACCGTTCCAAAACGTTATGGCCATTACAGGCCCCCGTTTCAAAACAGTTAAGGGTGTTTCGATACACCCTGCCTTGTGATAGCAGAAAATGTTGGTTTTTCACCTCTTAACCCACTCAAACATGCTTCAAAGCATACCAAATCATACCAGCAACATGATTAAACATCAAGGAACATGTATAAGAAGCATAAGCTCAAACATGGCATCAAGCACAAGAACACTCAAACTATATGCATGCTTCCTATCCACCAAACCAAATATAGACCTCAAACCTTCAACCAAACCATTACGACCATTTACAACCCATAAAAGCCATCACAAACATGCCACAAACTTAGGGAGTTCAAAACACATCTCCCAAATACAACCTTGGTTCCCATTGCCAAATATCAAAACTAAAGGGTATAAAAACGTCACCATACATGAGCTTTGCACTTCCTTGGATGTTCTTAACCTTCTTGCTGCCCAAAACACCTCAATTATCTGCATTATTGGTAAGAGAGAGCGTAAGCACATTTGCTTAGTGAGGCATGCTCTAAAGAAAACCAACACAATAATGCATTATTCAAAACACTTGTTCAAAAACCCTTCTCAACAACATGCTCATTCTATCTCATGCTTGAAACCCATTTCAAAGCAAATCCTCATTTGAAACCACATGTACCTCTATTCTATCTCATGCATTTAAACCAATGCGAATCTCATGGCAAGGCCATACACATGCTTGTGAAAACTAAAGCATTTCATATACAAATTTCATATGCATTTCTCATAGCATAAATCTTCTCTTCAATAGGTACATGTGAATCAAAAGCATTTTCATATATTATATTGGCATTTCACATCTCATTATTACTCGGATATGAGGACAACTTTCTCAAACCACTAAACACTTCCGGTGGAATCTCACATCACCGTACTCACTCGTCTAGTAAACATAATTTCTGGTGGAATCTCTCATCACCGTACTCACATGGCGAAATCTCTCATCGCTACAATGCTTGGGTATTTCACCAAGTCCTACCCGATGGAATTGCCCATCATCGGTCTCTCCATTTGGATTGAATCCAAAGAGCACGTACAAATTTTTAGTTTGTAGTGCACTCTCATCTGATTGATCGATCAATTATATCCGGTAAGTATCTCATCTTCTATGCCAATATATTATGTCAAAACATCATCTCACCTACTGTTTTTAATGCAACATTTCTCAAAGCTTTCTCATCTCATTCAAAATTATAACATTTGCCATGCTTTAAAACAAAAGCTCAAAACTCATCAATGCAACATGTTATTTCATGAAATCTTTTCAAGCATCATCTCATGCTACATCTCATGCATAAAAACAATAGGAATTTATCTACCCCAAAACATGAGCATGTAAAAGCATTTTAGGGGCAACCACCACATATATGAGAGCAATCTAGCCAATACTTACTTTCGGACTTAGAAAGGTGTTTCAACCCTTTCCTAAATCCCCAAACCTTGTTTCTTTGTCCCTCAAGGATTTCTAAAACCATTCGCACTCACCTATTACGTTTCGCTTGCTCGCCGAAATGCTATCTAAGCTCCCGGATCAACACCAAAGGCGTCCGAAGATGTCTCCCCTGTTTATAACACATAAGAGCAGATGATTAATGCATCATCCTGCATTGAAATCATCAGGCACACATCTAAACTCGCTGCTCTACTCAAGAGCCTCATTTTGGCTACCAAAAACAACCGAAATCATCTCCAAACTCACCCAAAACAAAGCCCAGCCAAGATCTATCACTTCTAATCATTTCTAAACATCAATCAACATCAAAAACCACCATAAACTCGTCCTTATACCTCCAGATATAAAAGAACACCAAAATCACCCCAAAAACCACCATTCTAGCATACAAAACTTAGGAATCCAAGCCTATTCAGGATTTGTTTGATAAAACCTCATTTATAATATCAATTACCATCCAAAATACATTAGAAAACAACCTCAAAACAGAGCCTAACCAACAACCACGTAAATCATCAAGATCTCTCAAAGAACATTGAGTTTTAATACAATTTCTTGTTTCTAACATTAAAAAAACTCAAAAATCATTAACAGAGGATTGATAACTTGGAAATTTCAGTAAAGAACTGATCATTAGAGGAGAAGGACGAAGCATACCTATAATGGTTGATTTCTCCTTGATTTGGGCAAGTTTTCTTGATAATCCAATGTGAAAACAACAGGATTTGGTGAGGAAAAGATTAGGAATCAAAAGGAGATTAAAATCTCATCAAAAGGAATGAAAATCAGAGGCTAATTGATGGAGGAAATGTGTTTGGCTGTAAAGAAATTGAGAGAAAATGAAATGAGAGAAAATTGACGTAAGGTAGTTATTTGAAAAGTCAAATATGGTTTTTCCTTTTAATTATCTTTATTTCACTTAATTAAAATATTATTAAAAACACTCAAAATAAGGAGAAATATGATTAAAAACATTTTGGTAAAATTAGCTCCTTAAAGATTAAAAGTTTCAATCCTCTACAAAACAGTCATTATTTATCTTTTGCAAAATCTGCGATTTGGTCACTACACCGAAATGAAGTATTTCCAAACCTTATTTTGTAAAATTGTTTTTCACCATAATCATTTATATAATAAATGAGGGTTTTTAGGCATTTTCCATATTTTTAAAGCATCCCGAACTAGGTGTTCCCTAAATCTCCCTTTAAGACTCGAACCGTTCTCGACCGGTCCGATTCGAACTCTAAAACATCTATGCCCAAAATCGGGGTGTTACAAAATATATTTTCCAAACTCGTGTGCAACTTAGCACTTGATCATCTCTATCCATTTCTCCATCACTCTCGGTCAAACCAATTGCTCCCTCAAATCTTGGTCAAAATCAGTATATATTCATATCATGTAACACTCACTACCCGGCCTGGTCGAGAACTGAATCAGAGAGTGTTACCAACGGATGATACAAAGAACAGAGCACAAAAATTTCAACTTAAACATTGATAATCAATGATAAACAAGAGTTAATACCAGATATGATATTTAATCCAATTTACCCTACGAGGAATTAATTAACCAGTTAGGGCCTAAGCAATATATTAAAAGAAAACATCAAGGTCCGAAGTGTAAATCTTTTTAAACAAATTAACATGACTCAACAGAATGCAATATCTCATAAGCTCACATTCATTTGGTGTTTCATGCAGTTCATTAATAGTTGAATTCATCAATTAAAAGATAAGGATCAATCATAATCCAAGCCAATTTCGTCTCACTACAAGTAATTAACTAAGCAGCCTACCCGTATCGATACACCCTTGGGCTGTATCGATACAAGTGGTCAATGGTCAACACGTGTTATTATGGCTTAAGGTCTGTATCGACACAGGTAAGACCCATATCGATACAGGCTAGGCTCGTATCGGTACGAGGGTTCACAGTGGTAAAAGTGGCGAAAATTGCATCGATACGGCACCGACTGTATCGATACGATGGTTGACAGTGGAAAAAATGGCATCGATATGGCTCAAACCGTATTGATATCCCCTTTGATTTCCTTAATTCCTAAAACAAGGGCACATCGAGACGCCATCACCCGTATCGATACCCTGTTCTGTATTGTCAAGATTTTATCTGGTTTTTCATCGATTTACCCTATCAAACCTTGTCCAAAAGCTATGAAATTTTACCAGCAATCCATAAAACATGTAATCTAACGGCGTACAAGATTTCATGATCATATGATTACGTTTGCTATGTTTTAACCCTTAAGCACCATATATGACAACTTTGGCAACTTATACAACACCAAAAGTACCATTTTGGACTATAGAGAAAAACACACTACAAGCACTTTACATACACACAAAATGGGTATAAAGGACTAGTTCGACTACTCTGCCACCTTTCTAGGAGTTCAAAAGATCAAAACACGTTACTTGTAGCTCGAAGGTGACTTGCTTGCTCGACTAATCCCCGATCTTTGTACGAACAACTTCTTAACCTGAAATGCATAAGATGAATGCATTAGGCATATTTTTCCTAAGTGAGGTAGTCTTTACCATGCAAATAAATAAGAGAAGCAACACAAATCATGCTTAACAATGATGCAATAACGATAACAATAACAATAGGCATGGTATGTTTATAATCATTATTCCATATCAATCATCATAATCTCATATCAATACTCCTTGGATCGATTCTAGACCGTGGAAACGCAAATTCCTATGCCTCTCCAAACAATGATTGGCCAGTACCCTCCGCCTCACCTGTATGACCAAAATCAAACACATCCCTCTGCATTGCCAATCAATATAGGCCGTAGCCTTAGGACCGTAGTCCACCCATACACTGAGCTCATGAATTCTATGGCATGCCAATTGTATCCCTAATCCATCGAATCCAAGGTCCATAACAATGACAATAATTGGTAATTAAAATCAATATTTCAATGGCAATATTTACACAACTTGTCCGATGATCATATCAATATCAAAATTAATAATTCCTTAACATAAACAAGGTCGATAGCAATATTCGATGACAATGACAGTAACATAATCAATGTCCGATGCTTACCATGTCTTACCTACATGATCAACATGAAACAAGAAAATCATGAACAATGGATTTGGGCTAGGTACCTTGCCTAGTCTCGAGACTCTGACTACACACACCTTAAAATTCGATGCTTTTACTGCTCTCGGATAACAACGCCCTTATTTCTAGCTTTGTTGGATAATGATGGATTGTCACAATCCTCTTCTTGAGCTAAAAATCCAATAAGAAAATGTTAGAATCGATATTACGATATCGAAATCGATAAAACAATACCAAAATCGATATCTAACTTAATAAAATCAATAACTATGAATTCTTCCATGGATGAGAAAACCTAACTTTTGATTAACCTTCTAATCTTCATGGGTTCCAACAATCGACTAGGGGAAATAGCTTACTTGGACGATGGAATTGATTTACTTTCAATATTTTGAAGAAACTCAAGCTTGGATTCTCCTTCAATGGAGGTGCTTGCTTGATATCTAAAGGAAGAAGATGAAGGTGGAGGTGTTTGCTTCTAATTTTCGGTAAGCTTTCCAATAACTATTCACCTTTTTTTGTATAACAAATATGTATTCACCTAAATTAGCTTTCCTTTGGGTGAAGCTTTCTCACCAGACTATCCCACGTATACAAATATAAATTGAAGAGGGGATAATCGCAAGGTTAGTCCCTTACTTCTCACTACATTATGATTTTGCCCTCTAAATTACACTTTCTTCAATTTAGTCACCAATAGGTTTAATATTATTCAATAGAGTTCAACGGTGATGTTTTAATCCCATTTAGGGTTCGATATCAATAATCAACTAGATGATACAAAGAAGAACAAAAGGAAGGAAGCTTAAATTGGCCATGAGGGGGAGGAACCATGAATTAAGGGGGTCATAGATTAGCACAGAGTATTGGGCACGATTGACAGAGAACAAAGAAATAGGCTATGGCCTCTCAGCCATAGCACCATACACCATCTCATCACCATTCAAGTCCATCAATATTGCCCTTGTCACAATTACCCAAACCATTTCATGAATCATCGCACAACCTCGCAACCCCCAAACCTGAACCGTAAGATTACAAAGGGAACAAGAGTTGTCGATCAGTGGCATGAGCTCGTCGGAGATGGTGACCGCAGCGACTGCAGTTTAAAGGATAGCGGCGTTGAAGCTTTCGGTTCGTGTTTGGGGATAGCTAATCGAATGAAAATAGAAGGGAATGTGATATGTCGACTGGTGGCCTGGGTTCATAAAAAAATAGCAATCGAAACGGCGGTGATGGAAGAAAAATGACGATTGTGATGCTAGTTGAGAAAAAAATAGTCTTTTCAGCGTTATTGCGTATGGAGAAGATAATGACCCATACAGGTTACCTTGCTTGAATATAAACCAGGTCCCACCCGTGTGGCCTAAGCCTCAAGGTAGAGGCCTAGATTATTTGCTGCCAGGTCTGAATTTTGGACTTTGAGAACCATTACCTTTGTTATACCATTTAATTAATATATATATATATATATTGTTGGTTATTATTTTATATACTATTATTATTGTTAATAATATGCATGTGTTTTTTTTTCATTACTTTAATTTATTTTTATATTTATCACCTTTATTTTTATTCATTATACTAACACTTTTTCTTCGAAACAATATGTAGCCTTTTAGGTATTAATTTTGGGCGTAAGGGGATCTATAACCTTCCTTACTCGTAATCGATTCCCGAACCCGATGATGATCTCGATTATTAACATAGACCAATTTTACAAGTTTTCGGCCATACCGACCGAGGACGACTCCAATTGTTTGACGAGGCTTTTGAAGGCCCAACTTATTTCGACCCAAAAAAATGGCGTCGACAATAACTATAATTTTTATGAGTTTTTAATTTTTTAGGAATATTTTTTCAGGATTTCTTTATATTTAGATTTTTTAATTTTTTTCATATGTGACAACTTCTCGTTGGGCTATGCCATCTTCTCTTAAACAAAAAAGTGAGGATTTAAAGTATTAGACAAAATGTTAAAATTTAACTTAACAAACCCTAGCATGATCAGAGTTTTTGAGTCTAGCGTCGCCCCCCCTCTAACCCTCGTAAACACCGTTGTTTGGAAGAGAAACCACCGAACGATGGCAGCCCGGGCGAGAGGCCAGATGGCCAAACAGTACCGGAGGGTGTCAAGGGCACTCCTGACAATCCTTCTTATAAGGAATCATTATTGCATGGAGCATCTGCATCGCTGCAAGAGGAGGAAGAGATTCTTGACAATGACGACATTGAACTCAAAGAAGGAGACGTCACCCATTCTGTGATCGATGGCCTAATCTCCATTGACTTCTCCGAGAGACTCCAAGAACTGGCTGAAAAGAGCTTTGATCGCACGGTAGTCTTGAATCTGCTAGGGCATCGTATTGGTTATACAATGCTACGAAACAAGTTGTATGATCTGTGGAAGCCAAAGAAGTCTTTCAAACTTATGGACATAGATAATGACTACTTCCTTGCTACTTTCCGTTTGATTTCCGACTTCTTCCACGTCCTCGCTGAGGGGCCATGGACTATGTTTGGGCATTACTTGACGGTTGAACCATGGTCAGCCAATTTTAGCACCTCGCAGCCATACCCTTACATAATCTGGTCTTGGATTCGCTTGCCTGGGCTGCCGGCGACCCTGTACAAGCGTAGCCTCATTACGGCAATAAGAGAGTGCATAGGGCATATTATAAAGATTGACTACCAGACTGAGCATTGACAGCGCGGTCGTTTCACACGTATGGCCATTAAAATCGACCTTCGGAAACCCCTTGTTTCTAAGCTGGTGATTAACGGAAATGTCCAAATTGTGGAGTATGAAGCTCTTCGGACAATCTGTTTCCACTGTGGAAATATCGACATTATAAGAAATCCTGCCCCGATGCTAAGGCTGGAGCCAAGGATACCACGGCCACAGATCAGCAACAGCAAGATGCAGATGAGGCAGGTTCGTCTGCACCTTCAGACAACTCTCCCTACAGCTCATGGATGGTGGTTGAGCGTCGCCAGAGACGAACCGCAAAGAAAACTCCAGACATGGCTGCAAACCAATGGAGTGGAGCCTTCAAGGCCTCTCACTTTAACCCTATTTACGAACCTAAAAATGAGCCACCTAAAGAAAATGCCAAGGAGGGCAGTGATCTCCCTGACAGTTCGAGGGCAAAGCCAGCTCCTCCTGCCCCATCTATAAAAGTGAAATCGAGAACAAAAGGTAAGCAATTTGGCATCCCAAAGACTACTCCCACCCTTCATGTGCGTAAGCCTCTTACTCTTGCAGAGTTCCCCATTCTTTCACGTGGTTCGTTGAGAGCCAGTACGTCGAAGTTGGCCCATACAAGCACTGCAACTGGCCTAGATAAATCAAAGCATTCGGTCGTTAGTGTGGATGAAAATGTCGATCCAAACACCCACCGGACTCCTGTGCCGGTAGTTATTGATGACACCGATGTAATCACCAATTTTGTCTGGGTTAACCTCTTTTTATTTTATCTTATAATAATGGGCTTTATTACTCTTATATATATATATATATATATATATATATATATCGAATAATTCAAAACTAAGAAAGGAAAAAGGAAAACAAAAAAGAGTATATATATATATATATATATATATATATTAATGTTATACACATATTTATTATATTATCACTACTATTTTATTATCATATCTTATTATTATTATTATTTATTACTCTATTATATTATTATTAGCATTACATTTATTACCGTTATTATAACTATTACTAGTATTTATTAACACTACTATCATACTTTTATGCTTATTATTATTACCGTTATTATTTTTGTTATCTATTATTATCTATATTTATTATCCCATATATTGTTATTATTATCTATTAATGTTGCTGATAGTATTATATTAATAAGTCTAAAAACAAAACAAAAAACTAAACTGATATATATATATATATATATATATATATATATATATATATATATATATATATATATATATATATATATATATATAGTTAACCCAAATTAAATAAATAAAAGCCCAAGTAAATAATGAGCCCAATATATATTAATATTAATAAATAAAGCCTAAAGTTTATTTAGTGTTACGGTTCATCAAATATTAAAAACCCAAACACAAAATAAAATACAAGGCTCGTTGGCCCAACACTAACCCCAATCTAATAACACAAAAACCCTAATTGTCTCTTTGTTTTGCGCAGCCGGCTCCCGGCCGTTAGATCATGGATAGATCTAACGGCCCAGATGATCCCAGATGAAAGGAAACCCTAGAGAGGCCCCTTTTCTCTAGTGCCGCACCATATCCACCGTTGGATCGAGATCGTGATCGGACAGCCAGGATCGCCTCCCTCAAGCGCGTGAGGTCCACGCGCGACTCCCCAATGCCCAGACGCGCGCGTGCAGCACACCGATGGCCTCTTCGAGTCTCCTCGTGACCGTCAAGATTTCCCCAAAGGTCAGGATCGCTCCACGGCATCGATCCGTCAAGTTGTGCCTCTCTGCTCCCCTCCTCAGCCGTCACATGCACACCAAAAACAAACAAACGTCAAAAGATGCATAGAGCAAGAAAAACGCAATAGAATTTCAGAATTCAGAGGAAAAAAAATGAAATCGTACGAGGTAAAAAAACAAAAATTTCAGAGAATAGCAGCAACCAATAAGGATTTTTCGATTTAATTGCATGTAATGCAAAATGTAATTTCTTCGGACTATAAAAGCCGAAGTCACACACAATGTAACCAAAGAAGCATTATCGGGTAAAGTTTCAGATATCAATACATAAAGCAACCATTTTAAGAGGTATCATCTTCATTTTAGCATTTCGAAACATTTTAAAAAAAAGGGGAACTAGGGTTTCGTTTTTTTACCTTTGTGATCGTCGGTTCTCCTCTCAATCGTTTCCGTTTCGTCCGCCGGTGATAATCCCTTGGTCTTCTAGATCGCACAGGTGAACCGACGACGATTGGAAACGTTTACAAATGAGGTTTTCACAAATCTAGGGTTCGAATCTTTTTTTGGGGTGGTTTAAAAGAATGGGATTGTTTTCGGAATCGAAGGTCAAAACGAGGTTTAGGTTGGAATGGGTTTCTGTTTTGGGGCATTTAGGGGCTCGCCAGCCGTCGATTAACGATGGTCGACGTCTCAGGTGCCATGGTCGAGAGAGTCAAGGGGAGAGGCCTCTGGCGGATAGGGTTTCTGAGGGTGAAAAGGGGGCTCTGTCGAGTTAAGGTGAGCTTTTATAGAGTTTTTAGGTTTTAATTTTAGGGTAATCTCGTATTTGGTCCCTCCGTGTCGCGTCCTTAGCACATTAGGGGTCTCCTTCTTCCTAAATAACACCCTAGGTCCTTAGGGTTTTGGGTCCATTTTCAATGTCGTCCTGAGTCGAGTCGCCCATGGTCTAATCGTCTGTCTGCCCCCGTGTTTTGTTCTCGTTCCAATTTTGTCCCCGTTCAGAGTTTTATATTTATTTTTGTGTTTCTTCGAATTGGCTACTGTTTTTGTGTTTCTTGTAATATAGTCATATTCTGTTTTTATTTTTTATGGCATTATAAATGTGTTTGATGATCTTGATGTATTTTATTTGTTTTTTAATCGTATGTTTATATATGAAATGTGTATGTTATTTGTGGTTATGTTTCTTTGAGTTTTATGCCAATGGTGTTGTGGTGGGTTCTATATGGTTTAATGTAAAACTTGCTTAATGAAACCTAAAGTTTAATGTTAAATATGGGTAAATGGTCTTTTATTCAAATGTTTAACTTAATTTAATTGATTAATGGTGTTTTCTAATGTGATGTATAAAAGCGATTAGAAGCTCATTTTTCAATGTGTTAAAAACGCTAATATGTTTAATAAAATAATATGTGTTTAAAATGTTGTTAATTTTGAGCCTTATGATTGTTGTTTTTTTAACATCCTTCTTTGTGGGCTTTTTGGGTCTTAGACTTTGAATAAGTTAGTTTGGTATCTTTCCGGACTTCTTTCTTATTTAAAATGGGCTTGGGCTAGTTAGCTTAGTTTTAAGATAGTTCGATCGATTTAATTACCCCGGATCATGTGCCCGCCTTATAGGGGCATGGTTCGAGTAATTAGGTCGGTTTAGGTTTGGAGCTTTTATTAGATTTAACCACGTCCACTTTAAAAACTAAAATTAATATCACATTTAGACGAAATGATACGAGATATTCTATAATTGACGTGAGCCTTTTAATTAGGATTTAAGCGACCTATGATTAAAATATTAGAATCGCATGATAGATAATTAGACCACTAATTAAATTTCCATAATTTGAACCTTTAAGTTAGGGCCTTGGGGGGGCTTTTATTTGTTTTTTAGTACTTATATGACATACATCTACACTTATCATTCATGAGGCCCAGTAATTATTAAGCATGATAATTGGACTTAAATATACCCAAAGAGAGGTATTAATTAACTCTGGTATTCGTGATATGACAGTCCTAGCTTAATGGATGTCGGTCGAATATTTGGGTTAATTTTCACCGTCTCTAGGTAAAAGGAAGCGTGAAAATGAAAATGCCATGCATCATCCTTTATTTGCTTGCATCATGCATAAAGGTGACATACGGGATCCGAACCTTAAACTAACACGGCAGTCAGTCTTATATGATGTCGGTTTAGTCTATGGTCCGGTGTACCGTCATCCTTTCTAATTAAATGTTTGATTAATTCCAAAGCCACAATTCGATAAAGCCCTTGCTATTTAAGTCACATTTTCATTCAAGAACACTTTATTAAATTCACTTCGGTTTTCAAATAATCAAAAGGCAACAAGTAATTTGGTACCGATTTTTGGGCGTGATGGGGGTGCTAATCCTTCCCCACACGTAACCAACTCCCGAACCCTTTTTAAATTGAATCTCTGGTTTTGTGGTGTCCGGCCTACCTTAGTGGCCGGTGGCGACTCCAACTTTTTGTACAGTTTTCCAAAATTCATATTTCCACTTTTTTTATATAAATCTTTTTTCCTTTCAAAAAGTGATAAGACCTAGTAGTTTTTCAAAAACCTTTTCACAACCGACACCCAAACTCTTGGTGACCCATCGGATCCTCCTGATGGACCACCTTCTATGCCACCTGAGTCTAACATGTCTATAGCGATTCCAATTCGTGAAGATGAGCAAAGCCATGTTCCTTGGGGAAATAAGGCAGTAGCCATGCTTGAATACCCCAATGGTTTTCTTCCTTTGTTATCTTACTATTTTAATGGATATTAAAATCTTTAGTTGGAATGTTCAGGGTTGCAGGCATTGGCATTTCCTCCCTGCACCCAAACAATTTCTACGCGATTACAGACCATATATTGTTGTCTTTGTGGAACCACAAGTTAGTGGTGTTCGAGCTGATGCCATCATAGCTGCTCTGGATTTTCCTAACTCCCATACGGTTGAAGCCGTGGGTTTTGCTGGAGGCATTTGGTTTGCTTGGTGGGATACAGTCTCTGTGGATGTTGTATCCAATCACTTTCAATTCATTCATTGTCGTGTTACTGTCAAACGAACTGGGGTCTCCTTTCTTGCTACAGCAATATATGCTAGTCCTTGTTCAACTCAACAAAAATTGTTGTAGGCAAATGTGAGGAGACTTGCGGCATCCATACGCTCACCATGGGTCCTTTGTGGTGATTTTAATGCTACACTTCTGGATAACGAAAGGGCTGGTTGTGCCGCTTCAAGTAAACCAAGTAAAGTGTTCCAGGATCTCTTTCATGATCATGGTCTTCGTGATATGGGATACTCGGGGCCGGACTTCACTTGGACAAGGGGTAATGCTTATGTTCGTTTGGATAGATTTATTTGCAATAGTTATTAGGATTCTAACTTCCCCGATTCAAGCGTGGAACACCTCCTCCGCATTCGATCTGATCATCGGCCTATTCTTTTGTCCATCGGTGCTTCTTGTCGTAAGTCTCATTCCACCATGTTTCGATAATGTTCTAGGTGGCAGATGCATGCAGACTTTCCACGCATGGTTAGAGATAACTGGCAACCTTTGGAATCCATGACTGAGACTATTATTCACCTCTCTAAAGCCACTGACACGTGGAATAGGATGGTCTTTGGCTACAGTGGTGTGAGGAAAATACATTATGGCTCGTTTGCAGGGTATTTAGAAGGCACTTTGTACTCGACAATCTATTTTCTTAAGACACCTAGAAGTGGACCTTCTAAATGATTTGGAGCACCTCCTCGACTAAGAGGAACTTCTTTGGAAGCAGAAGTCTCGATCAGATTGGATCATTCAAGGCGATCAAAATACGAGGTATTTCCACCGTAGAGCAGTTTGTAGGAAGCAGAAAAATCGTATTTCATCGCTGAAAATTTATGATGGAACATGGAGTGAGGATGAATCAGTTCTTAAAGAGGAAGCCGTCCGTTTTTTCTCTTCTTTATTTTCCGGGGAAGCATATCCGACTAAGCCTTTTCCATCCTCCACCTCCTATCCCGTGGGTCCGATTGACTTGATGCAACATCTTGATGATATACCGTCTGTCCCGGAAATCTATGAAGCCCTTCGTGACATGGCACCCCTTAAATCACTAGGATGAGATGGCTTTCATGCGCACTTCTTTCAGCACCATTGGAGTATAGTTGGGTCGGCTATATGTTCAATGCTATAGGGTATCTTTAGAGGTGATTCTATCAAACCAGACTTGTATCGTACAATCCTCGTGCTTATTCCTAAGAAAGACTCTCCGGAGACCTTTTCAGACTTTAGGTCGATTAGCCTTTGCACAGTGCTATATAAATTGATTAGCAAGGTGGTGGTCCGATGTTTGAAACCAATCTTCCCGGCCATTATTTCTCCACACCAGACTCGCTTTATAGCGGGTCGATCGATCTCGAAAAATATTATTGTTAACCAAGAAGTCATACACTCAATGCGTACTCAAAAATAAATACAGGGATGGATGGCCATCATGGTGGACTTAGAAAAGGCCTTCGATAGGCTAAACTGGAGTTTCATTTCCGATTCTCTGATAGTAGCAGGCTTTCTGTCGGGTATACGCCGGATTATTATGCATAACATTACCTCTTCTACGCTTCAAGTTCAATGGAATGGACAACTATCTCGGCCCTTCAGTCCTGAGCGTGGGGTATGCCAGGGTGATCCCCTTTCGCCATATATTTTCGTACTTGCCATGGAGCGTCTGGGTCATCTCATTTCCAAGGCAATGAATCAAGGTACTTGATCACCTTTTCGTTTTACTAGACATGGTTCGTATGTGTCACATCTTTTTTCGCTGATGACTTAATCATGTATGCTCAAGCAAATGAAAATCAAGAAAAGGTAATTGGAGAGATTCTAACGATCTTTGGGTCATACTCTGGCCATCGTGTAAATAGGCGCAAGATGCATCTTTATTTTTCTCCCAATACGCCTCTGCCGATGCAAGATGCCATCACCACCCTCTTTGGCTTTCAGCGAGTTGACACCTTGGGGAAGTACTTAGGGGTGCCAATTTTGCACCAAAGGATTCGATGTGCGGACTATGATTTTATCTTTGAAAAGATGAAGTCCAAATTATCTAGATGGGAAGCTCGGTCTCTCTCAATGGCAGGGAGAATCACTTTAGCAAAATCGGTGTTAGGTGTTATCCCTGTTTATTTCATACAAACCACTATGTTGCCAAAAAAGATTTGTAACAAGATTGAAAAGCTGATCAGACGCTTCATTTGGGGGACAAGTGCGGGTATCGCCAAAACATCCCTGGTTAATTGGGAAGCTCTTTGTCAACCTGTTGATCGTGGTGGCCTTGGGTTCCGGCGCTTGCATAATTTTAACTTAGCCTTCATCCTGGATATTGGTTTTCAGATTATTAGTAAGCCAAGTTTGATGCATGTCCAATTGTTGCGAGAAAAGTACAAGCTTCTCGAGCTATGTTCGCCCACTGTTGCGAGGCAATCTTGCACGCCTCTCTGGTGCGCTTTATCCTCTGCATGGCCTCTCTTGCTCTCAAACATATCGTGGTCCTTGGAGAACGGTAATCTAATACGTATGCTCGATGATGTCTGGCTGCCACATCTTGGCCCTTTGCGTGAACATCTAGTGGATGGTTCTGCGACTGTTTGTTTTGATCAACTCACATTGCCTGGGTGAGGTTGGGATGCAGCCAAGCTATCGGCTGTGTTTACAGCTGTAGCTGTCTCGCACATCTTGGGCGTCAAAAGCCCTGACCTGGCTGATGCAACTGATGCAATCGTATGAAGGTGGAGCAAAAACCACGATTTCGATGTCTCCTCAGCGTACTCTTGTGTGGCAAGCTTCGACTGGAATGATAGGCATCCAATCTGGCCTGCTATCTGGAAGCTTCACGTCCCGCAATGCCTCCGTCTTTTCCTTTGGTGTACTTATCAGGAGTGTTTAATGACGAATGTCGAGCGTTGTCGGCGTTCTTTTGGTCAGACAAGCCTTTGCCCGCGTTGTGGTATGCAGTCGGAAAATACACTACATACCCTTCGTGATTGTGCTTTCTTTTCCGCTATATGGCAATCGCTTTTGGCAGCTGAAGCACGAGTTAGCTTCTTTTCTCTTGACTTGCGAACATGGATGCAACAAAACCTTCGGGATGCCTCTACTACTATGTACTTACCTTGGCGAGTTGTGTTTGCCTCGGTCATGTGGCATTTATGGAAGAGTCACAATGAATTGGTGTTTAATGCCACCCTCGGTTCGCCGGCATCATTACTACATCGTGGTCTGATTTGGGCTCGATATTACACAGATGCTCCTTTTCCCTCTCGACAAATCGGTGCACCGGGTGATGTTTATTCGCCTGAGGCTCGATCGTGGAACCGCCCTCCCCCAGGGTGGGTATGTGTCAATGTTGATGGAGCAGTTCGCTCTGCCTCTGGCTTGGGAATGATATGGGGCTCGTCCGCAATAGCGATGGTGCCTGGATTTTTGGATTTCAGCAAGTCTTGGGCGTTTCCTCAGTTTTGAACACAGAACTCTGGGCAATCCTTACAAGACTTCATCTTGCATGGGATAACAGGTTTAAACACGTGCAATTACAATCCGACTGTCGTAATGTTGTTAATATGATTGTGGATCGAAATGCTTCTTCGAGTCCTCTCTCCATCATTAGAGCAATCGACGCACTGCGAAAATGCAGTTGGGTAGCTGACATCAAATGGATACCTCGGGACGAGAATGCGCCGGCAGACAAAATGGCCAAGACTCAAGATGGCTCAAGTCGATCACTAGTTACTTTCGAGTTGCCTCCTTCTATTTTAAACCCTTTTCTTGAAAGGGATGTCCTCGGTTCTGTAGTCCCAAGTACTTAGTAGTTTTTCTTTCTTTCCTCTATAATTAAAAAAAAATGATAGACAAAATCAAAGTAGAGATGTCGAATTGATATAAAAAAAGGGCGAAAATGAGAATTTCATTATTGTATAAGGGGGAAAACATGATTTTAGCATTTATAATGATATGCCGTAGAAGTGAAGATTTTGATTGTCACAAAAACAGTGATGATATTTATTTGACATTAATTAAAATTTTAATTGTGTCAAATGTTTTTTTAACCAAAGTTAAAATTTAAAGTGACAAACAATTGTATTGTCACAATAATGCTAAAAATAGTGACCAACTTTTATGTCGTCGCTATTATATTATTTTCTTCTATAAATATAGTTGGCGCCAATAAAGGCATTTAATTTGTGACAAAGTATTGACAAATAAATTTGAGTCAAAAATTGTACATTTATAATGACCATTTAATTGCGAAAAAGTTTTAACAGTCACAATTACTTTTATATTACTCACTAAATAATTATATACCACAATTACTTAGGCCAATAATGTCTTACAAAAAATTAATCACAAAAAGCTTAGCTTTTGTGACAAAATAATTGATAGTCATAATAAAATTGTCACTAAAACTCTTAATAGTTGTAGTATATTGTCACGGGGCTAAACTTCTGCTCGACAAACCGTGCTGACCTTAGTCGCTTTCTCGGTCGAAAGGACGACTAAGTCACCATGAACACTCTAAGTAAAAGAACTTAGAGAAGCGCGGAAACAAAAGAACAAAAGTGATGGCAAGTAAAGTAAAAAGAGAATGCTTACAGTGAATGCACACTTGTATTCAATCTGAAGTAATGAAGTGGTGGTGAGCCTCCTTTTATAGCTGAACCCCCTACAATCAATGGTTGAGATTACATTACAATCAATGGTCCAGATCTTAGCCTATCTTATCTACATCTCTGTTTGAATTTTAAGCAAGAGATAATGTGGGATTTAATTACAAATATTATAAATGATAAGTACACCGCCTTATCGTATTTACCATGGTAATTACCATGCCTTGTTATTTCACCATGGTTGACAGGCCAGCTTTCTTGGGTCATCTGGCAAGCCCAAAATGCTGCAAAGATAGTCTTGGGTTGCCTCCAATGCACTTGTCTCAGTTGCGATCTGTGACATTCTCACCCACTACTTCTAGTGATGCCCTCATCGCGAGGTTAGAATTGAACTGGTCGGTCTGCTCTCACAATCACCATAAGGCTTTGCCAGGTTCCCAACTCGGAATCAGGCACTGATTTCCTCCCACAAGGACTACCCGTATCGGCTCATACCGTCTTGTAACATCTCGCTCACCATCAAAGCGTACATCTCGATCGTAAGAGCCCCCTCTTACAAGTTGTGATTCGCCTCGGCTTGGACCCTCTTGATCCTCGATCAAAGGCTTGGTCAGCATAATGTAGAACACAAGATGATCTCGAAGAACTCTAAAAGGCCTCTTGTGTTCTTGCCAAGTCTTTGAACTTCTTCTCGCCAAGTCTTTGAACTTCTTGAAGTGATAGGTTTTCCGCACCCTACACCCCACAAATGCGGTAAATCAAACTGAAAACTACTCATAGTGTGTTAGAGATGTACCTCTCTCGCAATATTGTCAGCGTCATTCACTCTAAAGTGCACCAACCCATCTTTCTCCATGATTCTTAATGCCTCGGGCATCATCCCTTCTTCTCTCACGAAGTCCAATGCCACATTCACCTCGCCCAAAGATTATTCTCTAACGGGTTTCATGTCCTCAAGTGGCTCCGGAAACTCTTGCCCCTCCAAGTAGTGTCCTCAATAGTAGCCTCCAAAGAGATGTCTCCTTGGCTCAGAGCATTCTCGGCAAGCTAAATGGCAGTCATCGTCTTGGTTCCTTTCCCTTTGTCTCGACAAATGGGCACAATGCATTGTTGTTTAGGATCCAAAATGCAGACAACATCGGCACAAGGAAGAGTGAGAGCATCTACACGGTCAAGGAAGCGTAGTCCCAAAACAAAATCAAAGTCATCTAGGTTGATTACGTTGAAATTTTCCTTGCCCTTCCATTCACCAATCTGCAGCTCAACTTTTTGTGCCTCCCCAACAATCAGAACTTCCTCAGAATTATCAGTCTTGATCTTACCGGTTGACCCTTCAACTCTAAGACCAAGTTTCTCAGCAACCTTCTTAAACATTAATAGATCGGTTGCCCCGGTGTCCACAACAGCACTCCTCGATCGTCCCGCAACGTTGATTTTGAAAAACATCAACCCCTCTGCTTCTGGCCTTTCCGCGCCCTGCAAAACTCAATATCATTGAACCAAGTTTCGCAGCCTCACTACTCTCGAGCTTGTCCTCTCCCTTAGACAGCTTGACTTGATTCGGCCTTTGTGGCTCATTGCGTTGGAAGCACTTCAATTGTGCCTCTAAAAACCTCGGCTTGACTGCCTTTACAGTCGCAATCGCACCAATTCTCATAGACTACTCTTATGATTCGTCTTCCTCATGAGTGATGGCATTGGGTGCTTCTTTCTTTGGGCATTCACTTGCATGGTGCCCCTGATTTTTGCAATTAAAGCACCTGTCAAACTGTTTGTCCCTCTTATCTCCCTGCTTCTGATTCGACAGCTTGCCAGGGCCCCTCGAATCTCTATCAGCTCTGAACGACTTCTTCTCACCTTCACCATTACCGTTGTCCTTTGGTTTTGGTTTAGAGTAGTCATGCTTTTTGAGCCCAATCTCGATGACGGACTCGGCAGTTGTCAAGGCAGCGGAGAGTTTTGTCACACCCCGTCGTTGCAACTCCATCTTCGCCCATGGATCCAACCCATCCATGAAGGTGAAGAATTCATCTTCTTCAATCAAACTCGGGACTTGCAAACTAAGCTCAACAAACTTTAGGACATGGTCTCTCAATGACCATGCATCCTCCTGCTTGAGACGCCTTAGCTTCGATCGTGCCTCATCTTCGGCATACTAAGGGTAGAACTGTGCCTTGAACTCATCTTGGAACTCCTTCCGAGTCTCGATGGCAACTTCCCCACGCTTCACATCTTCGCACCTACGTCGCCACCACGTTTGTGTAAGATAAATTAAGTAAGTACTAGCAAAGCTTACCTTCTTGGCATTCTCCTCGATGTCCATGGCTTTGAAGTATTGGTCCATCCCCCAAAAGAAATTCTCCACATCCTGGGCGGAACTTGTTTCCTTGTACTTTTCAGGTTTGGGATAGCACACAAGGCTCTGAGTGTCATAGCAACCACGATATTCCCAACTACAACCTTCAACACGAGCAACTCAGTCTTGAGTAGCTCCACCTCCTTCTTCAGATCCACAATCTTGGACTCATAACTCTTTTCCTTGAGCTCCTAGACATCCTCCCTTAGAGCTACCATTGTAGCCTCTAAGGCATCGCCACGCTTGACCATCTTCACATCCAACCCATTAAGAGCCTCTTGAACCTCCTCCTTGATCCATTCCATGGACTCGAGCTTCTTAAGATCCAACGAGCTAAGCTTCTCAAGGTCTACAGATTCTAGTTGTTCCATCACCACCTTGACCTCCGCCATGGATTCCTCAAGCTTGGTGACCTTACCATGGATCGATGTGATCGCATCCTTCGACGATCTTCGCTTGGCTTTGTCAGCTTGGGACTCAATTTCCCTTTTTCACTACAGTGCTTTCTCCATCACGTGCCATCTCAAACCAGCAATACACTCAGCAAAACTCGTTCTGATACTACTTGTCACGAGGCTAGACTTCTGCTCGCCAAACCGTGCGGGCCTTAGTCGCTTTCTCGGTCGAAAAGACGGCTAAATCACCTTGAACACTCTAAGTAAAGGAACTTAGAGAAGCGCGGAAACGAAAGAACAAAAGTGATGGCAAGTAAAGTAAAAAGAGAAGGCTTAGAGTGAATGATGACTTGTATTCAATCTGAAGTGAAGTGTGTAAAATGAAGTGGGGTGAGCCTCCTTTTATAGCTGAAGCCCCCTACAATCAATGATTGAGATTACATTACAATCAATGGTCCAGATCTAAGCCTATCTTATCTACATCTCTGTTTGAATTTTAAACAATAGATAATGTGGGATTTAATTACAAATATTATAAATGATAAGTACGCTGCCTTATTAAATTTACCATGGTAATTACCATGCTTTGTTATTTCACCATGGTTGACGGGCCAGCTTTCCTAGTTCATCTGGCAAGCCTAAATTGCTGCAAAGATAGTCTTGGGCTGCCTCCAATGCACTTGTCTCGGTCGCGGGCTTGCGGTCCGTGTCAATATATTCTAATTACATAATTTATTACAATGACTTAAGTTTTTATATATTGGCAGTAGTACTTAATTAATTATCTAAATCCCATGCGTAGTGGTAGACAAAATCTAGTGTATATATAAAACTTGAAACTGGCAGAACCAATACGGAATCCGTCGGACAACAAAAACATTCTTCCAATATCTCCAGTAAAGGAGTGGTATTTATATATTGGCACTAGTACTTAATTAATGAGCATGCATTTTTATTTTTTGTTGGTGAAAGAATATAAATAAAAATAAGAAGCAGGCGAAGCGAAGCCTAACAGAAGTTGGGATGCCTTTGAATATTCCCACTTGATACATTGTTTTCTTGGTTAATTTGTTGGACCGTCTAGAGTTCCGGCCTCATTATATTTTAAATTAATTTGTTGGGAGAGAGATGTATTGCAATAGCATGGCAACATTTCCACTAGTATATGGCGTAATCAGCCACTGAAAACAATGTTAGTGCTCGAGTTCCAATGGAAAACGCTAATGCACTGATCAAATATAAGTGCGGAATTACAAATTTCGTGTTATCGATCGAGATTGAATTGAGATTATAAAGATTAAAATAGCGTATTCTAAACAAATAATAATTATGTTATGTATATTTAATTGTTTGAAGGGAACCAAAGACCCTGCTTGCACCTGGATCTTCTTCTGATGAAATTTTAAACTTTAGAGTGTTTCTTTATTAAGTAGAGATATTATATTCTCAAGATAATATTTAGATTCGAAATTATATAAGATGAGATAATAGAAGCATTCTTGACCGCTCAACCATAATACTATGAAATTTGGAAAGTCTTTGAACGGAAGAAAATGGGGTATTAAAATACTACATGTGGAGTTATATAAAATTATCTAAAGTGAGATGGAGCGAGCAACACTCGTGGACCGAGAGCTGTATAGTCTTGAGAGGCATCTCCACTCCAAGCACTACGGGTGCACTAATTGGGTTTACTAAAATCTACGTTTCTCTTTTTATTGGGTAAACCACACAATAGTCCCTCAATAATAGGGTACTTTTTTGTTGAGTCATCTGTCTATAAAAAATTACAAAATAATCTCCAACTTAAAAAAAGTATAAAGTTTTCAGTGCCGTTAAAAAATAACGACAGTTAATATACATCAATATAATAATATATTTAGTCTTTCCTATTTAAACAAACAAGATGGTGAACACCCGAAGTGTTCAAAACGGGGCTCAAACCCTGAATCCCATTGATAGAGAGCCTACGGTTAACCGCTAAGTTAGAAGATAATTTTGATAGACTTTCACCGCAAATTCTATTTAACATATACTATATTAGCTCCTGAAAATTAATCAAAATGTTTTTATTGTGGATTGAACCTGCACCAATAACAATAGAAAACTAAGGTTTAATACCTAAACCTATTTATAAACTTAATCTAATTTTAACCAAAATAATACTTAACTTAAAAATGTGTTTAAAATTAAAGACCAAATGAAATTTATTTTTTAACTTCATTAGGAATAAAAATAAACTAATTACATAAATATTTATTTTTATAAAATTAATATTAAATCATTCTAAAAATTAAATATATAATACAAATATCGCTTTACCCAAAAATATGTCATCCAATTAAATGATATTCAAAATTTAAAACATTAAATCTAAATCTAACCGTTATTTCTAAATGATTTAAAAATATGTAATATATCTTAAATGAATACTATAGATTTAAAATTTTAAAATGGTTTGAATTCAACAAGTGTCCCAGTAGAAAAGCGAATGATATTCATCTTAGGAGACATGAGTTCAATTCGTTCCGTCTACAAGATGTATGAACATTGTCAAAAGGTTAAGAATATGTATCAACATATACTACCTTATAATCATCTATAGACTTTTCAAAAAATAATTTAGAATGACTTAATATTTAATTTTATGAAAAAGTAATTATTTGTTTGTTTGTTTACTTAGTTTATTTTTATTCCAAATGAAATGAAAAATAAATTTAGTTTGGTGTTTTATTTGAATCAAAATTTTAATTTAAGTATTATTTTGGTTAAATTATATCAAGTTCATAATTTGATTTGGTGGTTAAACATCAGTTTTCTATTGTTAGCGGTCCCCGTTCAACCCATAATAGAAACAATTTGATTAATTTTCAGGTGCTAATACAGTATAGGATAAATAGAATTTCCGGTGAAAATCTATCAAAAATTCTCTTTTAGCTAAGCGGTTAAACGTTGGTTCTCTACCCTTGAGATTCAGGGTTTGAGCCCCATTTTGTGGCCAGCTAGGGTGTTGTTTCCTCTGTGGAATTATTCCACCAACGAAGTGGTAACACATATCATCATCCTATTGCTTTAAGTAAAATTATTTTAAAAATAACTATATTTATTGAATTTAAATTAACTAAATTTATTGAATGCCTAAATACAGAGGGCTAAATTTGGTGAATTTTTTTAATTATAGTTAAATTGATTGAATGTTTAAATAAAAAAAATTAAATGTGTAATTATGCCAACTTTTTTAACTGGCACATTATCAACAATTAATTTTTTAACGACACCAGACCAACTTGTTATTTTTTAAGTCGGAGTACCATTTTATAACTTTTTTATAGTCAAGTGATTAAAAAAACTCCATATAGTATGGGAACTATTTATGTAGTTTACCCTTTCTTATTTTTACGGTAAAATGCATCACAATTCCTTTAATTATAAGTTTGGTAATAAATAGATCTTTTCTACTAAAATAACAATTTAGCCATTGAATTAAAATTTTGTGACAAACATGTCATCTTGTCGTTAATTTGAAATAAACGGCTCGATATAATATCAATTTAATCCCACGAAATTTATAAATTCAATTAATTTAGTTCTAATTCGAAGTAATTCAATAAAATTAACCTTTCATGTTTAAAAATTCCATTAGTGAAGTGTTTATGTCTACTAGCATGTGACGTTAAGGTCAAAAAGAGTTTATTCAATTAGCCTCTCAGTTTTATAGTAGTGAAATGAATGTGTCTGTCGAGCTATCACATTTTTCGATTACCATCATGATATAATATATTACGTTTTGGGACTAAAATTATTGTCATGTTTCAACTTTAACGACAAAGTAACATATTTGTCATAGAATTTTAATTGACTTACTGAATTGTTACTTTAAAAAAAAGTAACATGGTTATTATCAAATTTATAATTAAGTGATTTACGATATATTTTTCCTTTTTATTATGAAATAGGCAAAGAGAAAGAGCTAAAATACAATGATTCCTGAATGATAGATTATGTCTCTGTAACCCCCTCAACTTGGCCTAGCCACCAGACAGAATCGAACGGGTTACACGGGGAAAACCGAAGAGAAAGTCGTTAAGGCTCCGCTCTGATTAACAACCCTAATCTTGTTTTAAAATTTAATCTTGTCTAGATGACATATTTAAAACCTATGTGAAGAGACAAGTAGCGGAGAAGCAAACGCAACATGATCCAAGAAAAATGAACATTAAAGGTCAACTTTTTAATGTTTTTACTATAGGTCGTATCGATACGCCTAAGGCCTGTATCGATACGCCTTCAATGGTCAAACTCTCTAATGTCAACTCCAAGAGACCGTATCGATACGCCCTTAATGATCAAGCTCCCAAAGTTAACACCAAGAACCGTATCGATGCGCCAAAGGTCCGTATCGATATCCCAATTTCTTATCAAAATCTTAGATTTCCAGTGATCAAATTGGGTATCGGTACACCCCCGCGTATTGGCACGCCATTCTCAAAATAAGGGACTGTATCGATACTGCTATTGAGCGTATCGATACGCCTTGCCCAGAAAGACCGATTTCTGCAGTTTTAAGCACAAGAAGAACCAACACAACTCACTAAACAAACATCTAATCAACTCCTAAATGCACATACAACTTAAGCCAACCATGAGCATTCAATAAAACAAGCTGAACAACCAACGGGAAGGGATTCAACATTGCAAGATTCAATAACGGAAAACATTCATGCACATCATTCACAAAGGGGTCAAATGACAAACCATGGCACGTTCAACATGCTTAGAGGCATTACAAGCCAAACATAACTAAATAACTTGTCTAAAGCAAGAGACATAACAAACAACCCCCTTAAACATATAGGTCCTATCCCATTGCTTAATACTATTTATTTAAGTCTAAAACCATACTTGAGAAAACTAAACCCTCTTGGAATCTCCCTTGTTCCTGAGCTGCTTCGTAGGTCTATGGGTCTGCATTGTTTGAAAAAGGAGCGTAAGCATTTAAGCTTAGTGAGCGGTGCTCAAAACGGTAACTACAACAATGCAGTTTTAAAACCATAGTTAGCTTGAAACCAAAACCATTTCCAAAACATTTCCCTTATGCTCGAACACATAACAACATTCATATAACATCTCTTGCATTTACCGAATGCATTCACAAGCCATAAGTTTACCTCATGCTCATTCTCATCAACAAGCAAAGTAGCCAAGCACATGCATAAGCATAAATGGTAATGAGCAATAAAACATGCTTAACATGAGAATTAAGAGCACTATGGGTATATTGACATTCATCACTTTTACTCAGATATGTGGATAGTTCTCAAACACACTAGACACTTCCGGTGGAATCTCACATCACCGTACTCACTCGTCTAGTAAAACATAGCTTCCAGTGGAATCACACATCACCGTACTCCTCCTTAGTGGAATCTAGCATCACTAAGGCCACGCGCGACTTTTACCTCGAATGCACTCACATCCTATTGGTCGACCAACTATATCCGGTAATAAGATTTTATGTTTTCAATATCCCACCGAACCAACACTTACCTTGTGTTCTCATGGTCACAACCATAACAAACATGGATCGATTAAAGCAAAAAAAATGCACAACACAAGGATATTCATAGCAACATGCATTATGGAAATCATTCAAAAAGCATAATAGAATTTATCGGGATTAAAGAATAGAATGTTTAAAACTTACTCTTGAACTTAGATAGGGTTATCGAGCTCAATCTAAACCCCAAAACACATCCTTAACCAAGTTAAGGCTTAAAAACAGTTCCACTCATCGGTACAACCCAAACGATAGTCAAAACACCGATTTCAAGCCTTCACAACACCGGGTATTGCGTCCGAAGTACCCAAATCTGTTTTCGCTTCTTCTAAACAATCCAAAATAGAGTTTTAGTACTCTTTTCAGCATACATGCCCACTGAATTTCACAAACAAAATTTTCAACAACATTCGCTTATCGAATTGTAGCCGAAGTTATCCGAAAACATCATCAAATCATCTCTAACCAAAATCTAGTAATAACCCAACAAATTTACCATAAAAAATACACATTTCAAAAACCAAAACACTTACCCAAAGTCTAGAAACCGTCAGCCCAAAGTTCTTCACAAGAACAAACCAAAAACCCAAATTTTCAACTCCAAACCCCCCCTCATTTTTACTAGTTTCGGGTTTCCCACCATTAAGTCACTATCCTAACATTTTTAGAACATCAAAATAAGGTTAAAAACACCTTTAAACCTAGGATCAAACAACCCAAACGAAATTTCTTCATTTTCCTCTTTTTCCAACACAAAGCCTTTTGGAAACAAATTTAAACAGTGAGTTTAAGGAAATTTTCATCAACATTAAGTTTAAGGAAGAGAAAATCAAATCAAAAGAGAGATTACCTTAAAAACTTGTTTGGATGAAATCTTGCACCAATGGAATAGTAGAAATGGAGTTTGGAGTTAACGTTAAAAGAGAGTTTGAAGAAGATGATGGTATTTTCAAAACCCTTTTAAAATTTCAAAATCCCATTTTTGCCCTTATTCATTAAAATCCTTTAGTTGTTTATTAAAAATGGTTTTCCCCCAAAATAATTTAACTCAAACTGGTTTAATCAACCCGATTATCTCTCGGGCCCTAAACTCGGGGCGTTACAGTCTCTCTAAACAAGACTAAAAACTAGATCATAGACATCATATAGGAAAACGTCTAAAACTAGAGGTGTGCATAATTAACCATAGCCATTAATTGTAACGATTAACCGGTATAAAAGTTACATTTTACAGGTTAATTAAATCGAACCGTTAAAATTAAATGGTTTCAGTTAACCGAACCGCTAAAAATGATGTATAATGGTCACGATTATGATTATGAATTTTGAAAGATGGTTAACATATAAGTTAATCGTTATTAAATTATATATATATTAAATTATTTTGTGACTTGTGCTATATTAATTCATAGAAGTTTCATTTACCTTATGTTTGTTTTATGTTAGTTAAATATTTGTGTTCAAAACTTTGATGGTGTCTTTTTATGTCTTGAACTTTAATATGTATTGCTATGTGTTGAACATTGTTGAAACTTAGAACTTTAAACTATTGTGAAGCTTATGTGTGTTTGTATTGTGTTGAAACTCTACAGTATGTATGCATTTTTTTATTTAAATATGGAGTTAGTGTTTATAATCTCTCTATTTAAGTAACTTTTGAACATTTTAATATAATAATTATCCGATAGATAATTTCATTATTTTAGTGAACATGTGAAAAAAATTGTAATAGATTATAGGAATCGTGTTCTAATGATTAACCGTCGGCGGTTAATCGTTTCTTAATGGTTATGTTATGGTTAATAAAATTCGATAATTGTTATTACGGTTAACCGACCATGAACACCACTGTCTAAAACTATGAATAAACTCTTAATTTACCCATACCACTAGCTACCATATTAACTTGACGTCGAATTCATTTAATCTTCGATACCGGCAGCAATCGAAAACTAATATATTTAATGATATGTAATAGTACATGTTGTCACTTTAAGATAGCCTCTTGTTTGTTAATCAGTGGCGCTTATATGATTTCATCAATTATATGCATAATAGTGTGCATATAAAATGCTTGGTTTATATAAAAAATGCTTAAATTATATAGGATTTTTTCATGTCAAAATCCAAACGGGTTTTAGCATAAAAGAAGCAAGAAAAGGTGGGGTGAGTGGGTGAGTGAAGGGGCTAATTTGAGGAAAAAACTCTTTTTTAATAATTATATAGGGTTTTGGCTCCCTCCAACAAATATTTAGAAAAATGACCCCCAAACTTGTCACGTAGTTAAACCTCGCGTTCTGTGGGAAGAGAGGCTTGGAATCGTGTTTTGCAGAGCGCGAGGTCTGTCTATGTGGCCTCGTTGTTTGAATTAACGGTTTTTCAGAAAGTCGCATTTTGTAGAACGCGAGGTCCCCGAGAATTTGAAAGGGCTGTTGAATATATCACTCAGACCTCACGTTATACAGAACGCGAGGTCTGTGCGAATTTGGCTTGAAAAACATGGGTGGGTAGGCATGTTCGAGCCTAATTCTGGGCTTGTAAATCGTATATTTTTAGCGAACATCGAGTTTGGGGTCGTAGTACTGGAAATTCTCTATCGTATGACACCAAATCGGTCAATTTTCGTCCATTCTAAAATGGTTTAAAATGGCTTCAAAAACCTTATGCTATCATCCTTTTTTGAATGAAATTGCCTTTGAACAAATGTCGACAGGCATGTTCGAGCAGAATTTCATACGTATAAATCGTAAATTTTAGCAAACATCGAGTTTGGGGTCGTAGTAGTGGAAATTCTCTATCGTATGGCACCAACACGGTCAATTTTTGTCCCTTCTACACTGACTTAAATTCGCTTCGAAAATGCTATCCTAGCATATATTTTTAATGATTGAAAATATAAGATGGAATATTTTATAAAACGAATTAGACTGATTTTATTGATCGATAGTTATGGGTGAACTCGCATAAACAAATTACAAAGAATTAATTAAGACGAGGTGTAACCCACTTAGCCCGGCCTAGACGGTTGACCCGAACTACGAAGATTACACGGGGAAACCAAAGTCAAACCGAAAGTTAACCTTGATTAACGACCCTTTTTTATCTTTTCTAGATGCACATTAACCCTAAGAGTATACTGGAGGAACAAATAGAAGGAAACCACAGCGATCGAACATCGATTAAGGACTCAAATGCACAAATCACAAATATCAGGGACCAAACTGTAAATTCTAGAAATTAAAAGGTCTTAGCTGAAATTTAAGTTACCAACATTAAATTAATCATATTACATGCTTCCCTGTCAAATTTCAGCTTAAACGAACATCTCGAACTCATGCAATTGCAAATACAATTTTCAGGACTAAAACGTAAAGCCTGCAAACATTAAAACCATTCAAATCAGTGCCCAACGGTCAACTGTTTCGAAACGGGGTTGACCGTTCCGAAACACGGGTTCGTTTCGAGGCTTGTTTCGAAACAGGGCCTTCCAATGGCCAAAGTGTTTCGAAACACCTCTAGCCGTTTCGAAATGCCCAGGCCAATTCATGCACCCGTTTCGAAATAGCCAAGGGTGTTTCGATACACCCTGCCCAGAAACAGTAGAAAATTCTGGTTTTACACATCCAAACACCAACAAACATACTTTAAATCATACCTCAACATATCAGCAACATGCCAAGCATCATAACTACTAAAATGCATTAAAAACCGAATACAAATCAAACCTTAGGTGCACCCACTCATTCAACACTTGATCATGCTTTTAAAACAAGAAGCATAGCATAACAACTTATGAAGAAGAAGATTCAAATGTTGCAAAGCGATAAACAATAAGATTCAAACCACAACCCCAACATGGACAACATACACAATCTCATTACACATCAATATAAAAGATTCTCCCCCCATTGCCTTTATTATCTATATCTATAAACCAAGACATACTTCTCGAGTGGAGCTCTTCTTGAATCCCTTGCTTCTTGCTGCCCCAACTTCAATTATCTGTATTGATGGACACAAAGGAGCGTAAGCACATAATGCTTAGTGAGGAAAGCTCAAAACCAAAACACCATCAATGCATCGAATCATAAAACCTTCTTAAAAAGTAAATACAATTCAATAAACCAAAGCATTGTTTGAAAAACCTCTTTTGAAACAACCTGCTTTACACCATGCATTGCTCAACATGAAATCCAACCTTTAGCTTAGAAAAGCTAAACAACTCACCTCAAAACACATTCTTACAAAAACTATTATTTAAACCTTTCCATGCATGAACACCACATGCAAATTTAAACTCAAATTCCTTGGAAAACACTTCAACTTCACAACATACTTCCCTAATGCTTGAGGATCATTTCAAAGCAAAACCTTTCGAAAACCATTTGCTCCTTCTAACTATTTCATGCATTCAACAAATGCAAAACACATGAACTACAAAAGCAACAATTGCATTACATGCCTCTTTCCAACAAGCCTTCACAAGACTTCTATGCACTAAAGAGATTCTAAGCACATATACACTGCTTACAATAGAAGATATACACTTGCATCATTTTCAAGCATCTCTCGCTTCATTTCATTCAAATACATTATATTGGATTTCAAGCGATAAATCATAAACCATCACAACATAAGACACAATCGGATACGTGGATTACAAGCGTTGTCCCACACGCTTCATACACACTACCGAACAACACAAGGTGGAATTTACCGGTACAATCACAACCCTTCAACACTCGTGATGGAGTTTAACGGTAAAATCACAACCCATCAACATCACTCATTGGTAGTTGTATAACTCACTAGCGAGAGTACGGGACACATAACACAAGATCCACACACGGACTTTTAACCACCGTTGTGATCTTACCAAGATCCTCACACGGACTTTTAACCACAGTTGTGATCTTACCAAAATCCTCACACGGACTTTTAACCACCGTTGTGAGCATACCATAATCCTCACACGAACTTTTAACCACCGTTGTGAGCTTACCAAGATCCACACACGGACTTTTAACCACCGTTGTGATCTTACCTCTCTCGCTAGGATACTTGGATGGAGTCTACGGTACAATCACAACCCCTCAACATCCAAGGCGACTTTATTCACGGTGCACCCAATCCTATAGCCGGCTAACTATATCCGATTAAAGTAACCAAAAACCACTTACATCACTTGCCAATATACATCAATTACCATCATCAATTCACTATTTTTAAAGCATTAAACAAAGCCATTAAACACCATGCATCACCATGCACCACCATGCATTACTACCAATCTAACAACATGCCAAAACAAGGATCTCTTACCTCGAGCATCCTTCAACACATAGCTTTCAAAACCAGCATTAAACCATGTCTAAACATACTTAAAAACAATAATTAAAACACAATCACCCCAAGTGCATTTGAAACCAAATCATAACACAAACAAAGAGAGAAATTCTATTTACTTACTCTTGAGCTTAGTTAAGTTGTTTAGACTTAAACTAAGCTCCCAAAACCTCATCCAAAATGTTTCAAACTGGAAAACTCGTTTCCACTCACTGATACACAAAACTATGCTAGCCGACAAGCCTTCCAAGCATCCGAAACCTCCAACGCCACCTTGTAATCACCTATTTTGTCCGGGGTGTCAAAACCCATTTTATTTTATATTCTTTAATAACGGGCTTTGTTACTTTCTTATATATCCATTATGAAAAAATAAAAATAAAAAAAAATATAAAAAAACAAAAAAACAAAAAAAGTGTATATATATATATGTATATTGTTTATTAGGGTTGTTAGTATAAATATTGTCATATTATAAAATTCTCATGTTATTATCTTATTACTGTCATTATTACTATATTATCTATCATATTATTATTACTAGTATCATATTAATATTACTATCATATATCCTATACTGTTATCTATATATTATTATTACTATTTTTAATATTTATCACCATTTGTGTTACTATATCTACCATGTTATTCGTATATTACCTTTTCCTTATCAGATTATTATCATACCATATAGTAATATTACCATTAGTATTATATAGTTAGTTGCTTTGTATTGAGTCTGAAAATACTATATTAAATAAAGACTAATTCATATTACATAAATAAAAAGCCCAGTTTATTAAATTAAAGTCCAATTTACATAAAAAAACCCAAAATATTACAGAGCCCAAAATATATATATACATAATAAAAAGATACATAGCCCAATTCGGGCCCGATTTAAGAAAACCCTAATGTCTCCATTTTGATCTGTGCAGCCGCCACCCCCTCTCCACCGTCAGATCTAATCTAGATCTGACGGTCCAGATCGCACCAGACGCGAGAAACCCTAGCCGGCCCCTTCCTCAAGCCTCAGCGCCGCTCAATCTCCACCGTTCGATCAGGAGCGCATTGGACGGCTGAGATCGAAGCTCGGAAGCTTCCAGAACCCCACGCGCCACACGCGCGACTCCCCAGCAGCCCACGCGCGACTCTTCAGTGCCCAGACGCGCGCGTATGGTCCACGCCCACCTCTTCGAATGCCTCCAGACCGTCCAGATCCATATTCGACGGCATGGATTGCTCCACGATGCCGATCCGTCGAGCCACGTCGTCCCGTGCCTCTCTGGTCCCCTCCTCTCACATGCGACACAAAAACAAACCAAAATGTCAGACCAGAAACGAAAAACGCAACCAAACAAAATGCAAAAGGCAGATGCAACCAAAACAGAATGGCGGAGGCAAACGGAAATTGCAGACAAATCGTACAAATCAACAGCAATTATCAGCATTTTCATGCAATTAGAAAAGAGGAAAATTTGTAATATTCCGGCTATAAAAAGCCCGAATCGACTCACTGTAAAAGGAGGATTTTTTAGAGAGAAAAATTGTAAAGGGAGGATTTTCGTTTTTCGGAGGAGGATTTTAGAGAGAAAAAATTGTAAAGGGGGGGATTCGAAAAATCTCAGAAACGTTGTAACCAAACTTTCGGAAGCAATATAATCAAAGGCAGTTTCTCAGAGGTATCTTTCATTTTTCGTGTTTGCAATTTCGAAACAAAAATAAAAATAAAAGTAAAAGGTCAAGTTTTTTACCTTCCGTTCGAGCCTCTCCTCCCCGCGTTTCGCCCGTTCTCGTCGGCGATAAGCCTCGTGACCCTTCGCAGGGCATGCATGGTGAGCCGTCGGGGCTAGAAGCACGAAAGGTAAGGGCTCTACTGACTTTTGGTCTCCAAACGAAAACTGAAACATTTTGGGTTTTCGGCTTCGAAGGTTTTTTTCTTTGATTCGGTATTTGATCTCAAAATGATAGAGTTCTTTTTTCGGCTTTAAGAAAGAAAAAGGTTTTTTAGGGTTCCGGCGCCGGAAACGGCGACCGGAACCCCTTGCGGCGCCGGAGTTTTCGACAGAAAAGGGGGAGAAGATTTTTAGGTTTAGGGTTTTGAAAATGATAAAAGGGGGCTAAATTCTTTCAGAATTGATTTTATAGCCGTTTTTCATTTTAATTTTGGTTTAATCTTGTTTTAAATCCCTCCGCATCCTTTTAATTACGCGGGGAGGGCTTCCGCTTTTCAAAACCCTCCCCGCAGTCCTCGTCCTTTTCCCAATATTTTCAATTTAACCACCGGTCTCGTTTCAATTGATTTTCAAAGGGGGTATTCACTGTTTTGGTCCCTGAAGTTTCCTGCGCCTTTTTGATTAAGTCCCGATTTCGTGTTTAATTAGTCTTTTCGATGGTTTTATTGCATTTTCAGTCCCTACCAGTTGGCATTTCATTTATTTTGCACTGTTGATATTATTGTTCATGCATGTTGCATTTTTATATCGAATATATATATATATTTCCATTTTGTTTATATGTACATATATGTTCGTAATGTTGCATGCCTACTTGTTTTAATGTCATTCGAATATACTTTTGTTGTACGCTTTTTTTATGTCGTTCGAATATATTTGTGGCACGTGTTATAACATGTCATTCATACGACTTTTAGCATTTTAATTTGAATATTAATTAATTTTAAATTCTAAAACGGAGACACTTATTAATTCGCGTATTCGGGTCGACATGCCTAGCTTATTGGATGTCCCGCGAATATTCGGATTAATTCGAATCGTCTAAAGGTAAATCTGTAATTAAAATGAACAAGACCATAGCACCATATTTTATCTGCTTGCATCATGCATAAAGGTGACGTACGGGATTCGAACCCTAGACTAACACGACAGTCAGTCTTATATGATGTTGGTTTAGTCTTTGGTCCGGTGTACCGTCATCCTTTTTAATTAAATAATTAATTAATTCGATACCACCAATTTGAGAAAGCTCGTGAATTAAAACCTAATTTTCAATCAAGAACCCCTAATTAAATTCTTCTTAAATTTTAAATAATTTCCATCAATTAAAGGCAACAATTGTTTTGGTACCGATTTCCGGGCGTGATGGGGACACTAACCCTACCCCACACGTAACCAACTCCCGAACCCTTTCAAACGAATCTCTGGTTTTGTTTTTTTACGGTGTCTGGCCTACCATAGTGGCCGGTGGCGACTCCAAACCAAAAAAAAAGATTTATTTAAAAGGTTTTCTTTCCAAAACCCGAACCGAATTAATTTTAAACTCCCCCATTTTTAAATCAAATTGAATATTTTTCCAAAAGTAGCGGGAACTTGATTTGCGGAGAAAAAACCCCGTTACAGCTTGGCGACTCCGCTGGGGACGATTTTGTTTTTCAAAACAAAAAAAGAGTTAGGCCAAAGAAATAATTGTTGCTTTTAATGATGGAAATTTTTGAAATTTGATTTGACTTTAGCGAGTTGGTTCTTCCTTGAAAATAGAACTTTAGTTACACGAGCTTTGATAATTGGTGGTCTTGAATTAGTTTTCCATTTAATTTCAAAGGAATCACCGACATGTGTTGCATCACGCATTAGGCTCTATACCCGAGCTTCGTCCCTTAAGTGGGAGTGAAACGCCCATACCCACATGAGTCTCCCTCCACGGGTCGGTAATTCACTTCCGGAATCCACGCCTTTGACATGTGAGCAGCCTTCCACGTCATTAGGTCGTGCTTTCCCTCGAACCGAAACCAATTCGCAAGCTTGTAATGGGCCAGAATTGGGGTTCTTGTTACCTTAGTAGGTAATGAGATAGGTTCGGGTACCCTTGTTAGAACCGAACCACATGCGTGAGAATTTAAGAAGCCTACCCCGATTAGAGCCATGCGGATAACCGTAGAATTAGAATTCGTGCTATTAGGTCTTGTTTTGTTAACCTGCTTTGGTGTTTTCTGTTTATTTGTTCAAGTATTCATTCTCGGTGTTACTAACCCAGTTGCCTTTTTGTCTTATTTTGATTATTCTTGCATACTCATCGCATTTTCATACGAAGTGTTGATTCGAGAACAATCTAAGTTGAAAACTTTCACAATGGGAGAAAGAGTCCACAGCAACGGAGTTCTCGGAACCCTAATTTAATGGAAAGGGACGAGGAAATTTATTTTATAAAAAAATCATACCCTCGTGTTTATTTTCTTACCTCGTTGTAACAAGATTTGATCTCCGTTATGGAAAGTTGTTTAATGAGGATGTTCGTCGAATCAATGTTTCCTTGCATTCGATTGTGTTTAATTTTTTGCCTTCAATCATTTGTTTCAGTTACGCATACACATTTCATGCATTACACCATTAAGTCTCGGAATTAATTGTTCGGAGTTATGGCAGCATTCGTGACTATCGAAGATTCCGCACCCACACTTTACTCGCCATCAAAAGAAGCAAATGGAGGAGAGTTTTGCTAAGTTGGAAGCTGATTTGAGAGGTCAGTTAGAGCGAGCCCAGCAAGAATTAAGGGACACCATCATCAAGTCCCAACAAGATATGATGAACGAGATATCTCAACTGTTGCAAGCAAATCTGAAAGGAAAGGGTGCTGCCGGAAACCCTAGTCAGGATAAGGGAGACCCCTCGTTTTCTCCCGGTTTTGTTACCGATACCTCTAAGCCCTCACAAGGAGCGGCTACTCAAGGAGATGGGGCAACATCGCATCAGGCGGACGCCTCTACCCATGTTCCAACGGGTCTGATTTTTAATACGGAGAATGTCGGGGATAGTGTCCCGGACTTGGATGAGATCGAGAACTTAAACAAGGTGAAGGCCGAGTTCTCAAAACAACTAGAAGAGACCCGGAAAGACCTCGAGGAGATATTCCGAACTAAAGAAGGAGAAGAGGGGGCATACGGGATGAATGCCAGAGACCTCAGTTTGGTTCCAGATCTGACAATTCCGCCTAAGTTCAAGACACCGGAATTTGAGAAATTTGACGGGACGACTTGCCCTACCGCTCACATAACCGTGTTTTGTAGAAAGATGACGGGTTTCATCGACAATGAGAAGTTGCTAATTCACTGCTTCCAAGACAGTTTAGTGGGGCCCGCGGTGAGGTGGTACAATCAGTTGACTCGTGCTCAAATTAGGTCGTGGAAGGATTTGGCCAAGGCTTTCACCGATCAGTATAGGCATATAACCGACATGGTTCCGAACCGACTCATGCTACAAGGTTTGGAGCAAAGGCACAATGAGAGCCTCCGTGAGTACGCCCAGCGTTGGCGAGATGTGGCGGCACAAGTTCAACCCCCACTTCGTGAGAATGAGATCTCCCCTATGTTTATTGACACTTTGAAAGGGACCCTCTATGACCGCATGATAAGCAACCCTATCGGTAACTTCTCAGATATGGTTATGACCGGTGAGCGGATCGAAGCAACTATCAAGAGTGGTAGGATTGATGGAGGAGAGAATGCCCGAAAGCAGTTTAAAAAGAAGGACCATGAGGTGAACAATGTCGGTGCTTACAAGGTTTCTAAGCACTTCACAGTTTCAGCGCCTCAAGCCGCAGTCGGGAATGCGCAAGGCCAGAACCGAAGAGAGAATAGGGCTCCCAAGAAGGAACAAGAGAGAATGACCTTCACCCCTCTACCGATATCGTACAAGGAGGTGTACAAGCACTTATACGAAGCCGATATGGTTCGCCCGTATCATGTTACTCCCTTCCAGCCGTCTTACCCTGCATGGTACGATGAGAAGGCACACTGTGAGTACCACGGCGGAGTACCGGGACACACGATAGAAAATTGTGCACCATTCAAGAAGCTCGTGCAAACCTTGATTAACACCGGGGTCCTAGAGTTAGAGGAGCCCAATGTGATGACCAACCCACTTCCGAAACATGAAGGTCGGGGCGTGAATGCTCTTGAAGTGGTAGATGCGAAGGGAGTAAGGATGGCAGTGTCAGAAATTAAGTCACCTCTGAGTTGGGTGTACGAGCAGTTGTGTACAACGGGCTTGATTGAGGAAGGGCCGAACGGGGCATATGATGGCCATGAACCTTTCTATGAGTACCATCAGACTACGGGGAACGAGATTCAGAGTTGTTCCGAATTCAAACAGTTGGTCCAGGAATTGATGGACAATCGGGAGGTTGAGTTCCTCGAAGAAGCTTAAAGGGGTGGGATGGACGGCCAATTTAGTCAAGAGTTATAATGCATCCAAGTTTGTTTGCTTTCATTTCATTGCATGCTAGTTTCTTCCCTGAAGTGATGTGTGGAATCCTGTTTGCTACCCTTTGCCCGAAGGTAGCAAAGATCTTTTTGTAAGGGCCTCAGACTGCACTTTTTTAGTTTCAATGAAAGGATGCCTTATGTGTCAATTGCCTTTTCATTTTGTGTATATATTTGCCTATTGAGTCCCTGTATATCAATTGCATAAGGGACATAGACTTTGACCCCAAAGGTTGACTTCGAGCCACCTTTTTCTAGTGGAAATCGAAAGCTGTGAAGATGATGAATATGTGGCTTACACTCCAAGTTAATTTGGTCATCTAAATAAATACACATAGAATTAGGGCCTTCAGGAGAATAACCGAAAATCTTCAGTGCTAAAAGAAGAAGAGTAAAAGAAAAAGAAAAAGAAAAGAAAGAAATAAGAGAAAGAAAAGAGAAAGAAAAAAGAGAAAGGAAAAAAAGAAAAAAAAAGAAAAAAAGAGAAAAAGAAAAGAGAAGACAAAAGAGAAAAATACTAAAAGTCTAACAAAAGCACTCCAATGTTCGAAGTCTGGTAATAGGCATTTTCGGATACGAGTGTGGAATTTTTGGGGCACTCCGCTGTAGCAAAAAGACCAATAAGGTTGCTATGCACCATTCACTTTAGCTACATGAGTGATGGTAATATTTTCAAATCATGACAATGCCGAGTAGCTCGGGGTTTTGCTGTTTGCTCCATCATTTATTTCGAGCCAAAGGAATGTGATGAGTTGACTTCCCCAAAATTATAAAGAATTGATAAAGGCGAAGCCTATAGAAGATGAATCTAATTGATTAAAAGCTGAAATAACTTGGAGAGTATGTCACATTTTCAGACATCAGCTTAGCTTTCGAGGTCTCCTAGACACATGATGCTTGAGGCAATCATTGGTAAGCCATAACAGTGTCGTTCGCGCACATGATATTCAGGGTATTTGATCTAGCTTGATATGTCCATGATTTGAAAAGAAAATCTAGTTTTCGAAAACGCATCTTATTTTGAAATTAGAAGATGCAGTCTAAACCTTTTTGTGAACACAAATTAATCTCCCTTTGCTTTAGGGATAAAGTTTAGAATGCAATGACATGAATACAAATGGCAGTTTGTCAGTTACTACAGTTCAAGGACTTGGAGCAATTTTTTGTCAAAATAATTCGATTGCTTCAAAGGATGAGAACGGACCTTGAGAAACTTAAGAGAAAAGTTCAGGAACTTGGGGGCATGTGCTTCCCCTATTATTGAGAAGAGAAAAAATTGCCGCGTTGAGTAAAGACGAAGAGTAATTGAGCACCTAGTTTGAGAAAGGGGCAATATTTTGGCGGCAAGCACTATGAGAAGTGTTGTGACCAGTCTGACCAGTGAAAGTCAGCAGTCGACTTTTGAAAAGAGGCCAAAAGACTGATATCTGGCAAAGATGAGAAAACCCGAAGAAATTGAGGAAAAAAAAGGAAAAGAAGAAGAGGGTCGAGATTGACCAATCTGAAGAGTGGGAGCGTCCGAGCACTCCTTAATGAGCTTAAGAGAAAAGTTCAAAGACTTGGGGGCATGTGTTCCCCCGATGTTAAGAAAAGAGAAAATTCGTCACATTCAGTAAAGACGGAGAAAACAGTTGAGCACCCAGTTTAAATAGGGGGCAATGCTTTGAGTATGTGCACTGCGAGAAGTGTTACGAGAAGAGACCAAGAGATCGAGATTTGGCAAAGATGAGAAAGCCAAAAGAGATTGAGAAGAAGAAGAGACAAGAAGAAGGTCGAGATTGACCAACTCGGAGAGTAAAAGCATCCGAGCATTTTGATGTCATAATTCATGCATCACTTGTAGTTAGGCATCCCTAGGATTAGGGGCATGCTAAGTCACATAATCATATTATTTTTACCTATTTCGACAGGTATTTTAAAGCTTTCCCCGTAAAAGGAAACCTGCCTATCTGTTCGGGCTTTTAGAGAATAGAACCTGCCTATCCGTTCGGGCTTTCAGAGAATGGAACCTGCCTATCTGTTCGGGCTTTCGGAGAATAGAACCTGCCTATCTGTTCGGGCTTTCGGAGAATAGAACCTGCCTATCTGTTCGGGCTTTCGGAGAATAGAACTTGCCTATCCGTTCGGGCTTTCAGAGAATGGAATCCGCCTATCTGTTCGGGCTTTCGGAGAATAGAACCTGCCTATGTGTTCGGGCTTTCAGAGAATGGAATCCGCCTATCTGTTTGGGCTTTCAGAGAATAGAACCCGCCTATCTGTTCGGGCTTTCAGAGAATGGAACCCGCCTATCCGATCAGGCCCTTGGAGAATGGAACCCGCCTATCTAATCAGGCTCTTGAAGAATGAAACCAGCCTATCCGTTCAGGCTCTTGGAGAATGGAACCTGCCTATCCGATCAGGCCCTTGGAGAATGGAACCCGCCTATCTGATCAGGCTCTTTAAGAATGAAACCCGCCTATCCGATCAGGCCCTTGGAGAATGGAACCTGCCTATCCGATCAGGCTCTTGAAGAATGAAACCCGCCTACCCGATCAGGCCCTTGGAGAATGGAACCCGCCTATCCGGTCAGGCTCTTAAAGAATGGAATCTGCCTACACGTTCAGGCTCTTGGAGAAGGGAACCCGCCTGTACGTTTAGGCTTTCGAAAAATAGAACCCGCCTATCCGTTCGGGCACTCGGAGAATGGAGCTTTTTGAATATTTGTCTATATGTTCAGACCTCGAAGGGTTGAAGAATGTTGAAATGAGAGAAACAACTTCGAGCCTCTGCGACAGTTGTATTTTCCCGTACCGACTTCCGGACCGCCAGAAGTTCAAGTGCATGGTGACTCGGAATCCAAACAGGGAAGTCGGACAAAATTGGTGTTTATGGCCTTTGTTTTATCCTTGTTTCACAAGTATAAGCAAAGGGGGGCAGCTGTAATCACCTATTTTGTCCGGGGTGTCAAAACCCATTTTATTTTATATTCTTTAATAACGGGCTTTGTTACTTTCTTATATATCCATTATGAAAAAATAAAAATAAAAAAAAATAAAAAAACAAAAAAAACAGTGTATATATATACGTATATTGTTTATTAGGGTTGTTAGTATAAATATTGTCATATTATAAAATTCTCATGTTATTATCTTATTACTGTCATTATTACTATATTATCTATCATATTATTATTACTAGTATCATATTAATATTACTATCATATGTCCTATACTGTTATCTATATATTATTATTACTATTTTTAATATTTATCACCATTTGTGTTACTATATCTACCATGTTATTCGTATATTACCTTTTCCTTATCAAATTATTATCATACCATATAGTAATATTACCATTAGTATTATATAGTTAGTTGCTTTGTATTGAGTCTGAAAATACTATATTAAATAAAGACTAATTCATATTACATAAATAAAAAGCCCAGTTTATTAAATTAAAGTCCAATTTACATAAAAAAACCCAAAATATTACAGAGCCCAATATATATATATATATATATATACATAATAAAAAGATACATAGCCCAATTCGGGCCCGATTTAAGAAAACCCTAATGTCTCCATTTTGATCTGTGCAGCCGCCACCCCCTCTCCACCGTCAGATCTAATCTAGATCTGACGGTCCAGATCGCACCAGACGCGAGAAACCCTAGCCGACCCCTTCCTCAAGCCTCAGCGCCGCTCAATCTCCACCGTTCGATCAGGAGCACATTGGACGGCTGAGATCGAAGCTCGGAAGCTTCCAGAACCCCACGCGCCGCACGCGCGACTCCCCAGCAGCCCACACGCGACTCTTCAGTGCCCAGACGCGCGCGTATGGTCCACGCCCACCTCTTCGAATGCCTCCAGACCGTCCAGATCCATATTCGATAGCATGGATTGCTCCACGACGCCGATCCGTCGAGCCACGTCGTCCCGTGCCTCTCTGGTCCCCTCCTCTCACATGCGACACAAAAACAAACCAAAATGTCAGACCAGAAACGAAAAACGCAACCAAACAAAATGCAAAAGGCAGAGGCAACCAAAACAGAATGGCGGAGGCAAACGGAAATTGCAGACAAATCGTACAAATCAACAGCAATTATCATCATTTTCATGCAATTAGAAAAGAGGAAAATTTGTAATATTCCGGCTATAAAAAGCCCGAATCGACTCACTGTAAAAGGAGGATTTTTTAGAGAGAAAAATTGTAAAGGAAGGATTTTCGTTTTTCGGAGGAGGATTTTAGAGAGAAAAAATTGTAAAGGGGGGGATTCAAAAAATCTCAGAAACGTTGTAACCAAACTTTCGGAAGCAATATAATCAAAGGCAGTTTCTCAGAGGTATCTTTCATTTTTCGTTTTTGCAATTTCGAAACAAAAATAAAAATAAAAGTAAAAGGTCAAGTTTTTTACCTTCCGTTCGAGCCTCTCCTCCCCGCGTTTCGCCCGTTCTCGTCGGCGATAAGCCTCGTGACCTTCGCAGGGCATGCATGGTGAGCCGTCGGGGCTAGAAGCACGAAAGGTAAGGGCTCTACTGACTTTTGGTCTCCAAACGAAAACTGAAACATTTTGGGTTTTCGGCTTCGAAGGTTTTTTTCTTTGATTCGGTATTTGATCTAAAAAAGATAGAGTTCTTTTTTCGGCTTTAAGAAAGAAAAAGGTTTTTTTAGGGTTCCGGCGCCGGAAACGGCGACCGGAACCCCTTGCGGCGCCGGAGTTTTCGACAGAAAAGGGGGAGAAGCTTTTTAGGTTTAGGGTTTTGAAAATGATAAAAGGGGGCTAAATTCTTTCAGAATTGATTTTATAGCCGTTTTTCATTTTAATTTTGGTTTAATCTTGTTTTAAATCCCTCCGCATCCTTTTAATTACGCGGGGAGGGCTTCCGCTTTTCAAAACCCTCCCCGCAGTCCTCGTCCTTTTCCCAATATTTTCAATTTAACCACCGGTCTCGTTTCAATTGATTTTCAAAGGGGGTATTCACTGTTTTGGTCCCTGAAGTTTCCTGCGCCTTTTTGATTAAGTCCCGATTTCGTGTTTAATTAGTCTTTTCGATGGTTTTATTGCATTTTCAGTCCCTACCAGTTGGCATTTCATTTATTTTACACTGTTGATATTATTGTTCATGCATGTTGCATTTTTATATCGAATATATATATATATATATATATATATATATATATATATATATATATATTTTGCCATTTTGTTTATATGTACATATATGTTCGTAATGTTGCATGCCTACTTGTTTTAATTTCATTCGAATATACTTTTGTTGTACGCTTTTTTTATGTCGTTCGAATATATTTGTGGCACGTGTTATAACATGTCATTCATACGACTTTTAGCATTTTAATTTGCATATTAATTAATTTTAAATTCTAAAACGGAGATACTTATTAATTCGCGTATTCGGGTCGACATGCCTAGCTTATTGGATGTCCCGCGAATATTCGGATTAATTCGAATCGTCTAAAGGTAAATCTGTAATTAAAATGAACAAGACCATAGCACCATATTTTATCTGCTTGCATCATGCATAAAGGTGACGTACGGGATTCGAACCCTAGACTAACACGACAGTCAGTCTTATATGATGTCGGTTTAGTCTTTGGTCCGGTGTACCGTCATCCTTTTTAATTAAATAATTAATTAATTCGATACCACCAATTTGAGAAAGCTCGTGAATTAAAACCTAATTTTCAATCAAGAACCCCTAATTAAATTCTTCTTAAATTTTAAATAATTTCCATCAATTAAAGGCAACAATTGTTTTGGTACCGATTTCCGGGCGTGATGGGGACGCTAACCCTACCCCACACGTAACCAACTCCCGAACCCTTTCAAACGAATCTCTAGTTTTGTTTTTTTACGGTGTCTGGCCTACCATAGTGGCCGGTGGCGACTCCAAACCAAAAAAAAAGATTTATTTAAAAGGTTTTCTTTCCAAAACCCGAACCGAATTAATTTTAAACTCCCCCATTTTTAAATCAAATTGAATATTTTTCCAAAAGTAGCGGGAACTTGATTTGCGGAGAAAAAACCCCGTTACACACCTCTATTGCTTCCAGATCATTCTCCCCTGTTTTAAACACATAACAACAGAGGATTAATGCATCATCATGCATTAAAATCACCAGTAACACACCTAAACTCGCTGCCCTACATAAATCCAACATTTCTGCTACCAAACACAACCAAAATCACATCCAAACTCCTCCAAAACATAACCCAGCAAAGATCCATCACTTCTAACCATTTCTAAATATCAATTAACATCCAAAATGAACCCAAACTCGTCCTTATACCTCCAGCATTAACAGAACACTAAGATCACCCTAAAAACCACCATTTTCATAAGCAAAAACTTAGGAAACATAACCTATTCGGGATTGCATTGATCAAACCTCATTTACACATCATTAGACATCAAAAATACATTTAATAATCATCTTAAAACAGAACCCAAACAAACACCACGAAATTCTTCAAGATTTCTTCCAAATCTTGAGTTTTAAGCCAAAATCAAGATCACAACATTAAAACCTTTTATAAAACTTAATTTAAGGATTGAGAACTTGGAATTTCAGTATAGAACTGAGTATTTAGAGGAGAAGAACAATCTTACCTCTAAATGTAGATTTCTCCTTGATTAGAGCCAATTTTCTTGAAAATCCAATAAGCAAAACAATAGGATTTGATGTAGAAAGGATTAGAAATCAATTGATGATTGAAACCTCATCAATTCGTGTGAAAATCAATAGAAATGTTGCTGTAGAAATGTGTTTGGCTGAGGGAATTTTGAGAGAAAATGAGATGAGAAAGTTTTAACAAAAGTTATTTATGAAAATCTAAAATATGGTTTTCCAATTTTCATTTAATTAATTAAACATTAATTAAATCATTAAAATCTAAGAAAAATCTGGAGAAATCCTTTCTTGGGTAAATTAGCTCCTTAAAGATTCAAAGTTTCAATCCTTACAAAACAGTCACCACTAAACTTTTCAAAATTCGCATTTTAGTCACTATTTCAAAATGTTGCACTTCCAAACCTTATTTTGTAAAATTGATTTCACCACTCTCTTATATATATTAAAAGAGGATTTTTAGATATTTTTCCATATTTTTAAAGCATCCCGAACTAGGCTTTCCCTAAAACCCCCTTTTATATTCGAACCGAAAATCAGACCGGTCCGATTCAGACCCTAAACTTCTAAGCCCAAAATTGGGGTGTTACAACTCTCCCCCTCTTATGAAATTTCATCCTTGAAATTTCAACCTGCGAAAAGAGCACGATACCAAACTTCACAAAGCAACACACAATGCAACACATGATTCTTAACCACCATTGAACATCTTCCACCCAAAACACCACAAAAATCAACTCCTCCTCAAATCAAACTTAAACTATAACCAAACCCAACACCACTACACACTGTTCAAGACTTCCAGAACACTCAGATATTGACCACAGCTTAACCTTTCACACTTCCGAACCGCGCATAGCCCCAGCAACCCGAAGAGCTTTCAAATTTTTACAACATACTCCACCTTTACTCATAACTCCCAAACTCGCACACACGGTGACACCAACCCATCCAGATTCAGGAGCCATGTGACCCACAACCTTTACTGCTTCCAAAACCCCTTGTAAAACTACTCAACTTCTTTCAAAGGTTACCACGACAAGCAAAAATTCCTTAAGAATCAATTGCTTACTCAAACTTCTCAATGTATTGATGACATTCCTTCACTTCCGCCACTATCACTACCAAAACGACTCACCAAAACTACTCACACCACATTCGAAATCCACATCACAAAACTCCAACCTTAACTCTGCCAGCTGTTCCACGCACCCCTAGCTGACTTTAGAAAAGATTTACTTATACCCGACTAGCAAACCACTTCTCACAAGAACCCGGCCAACCAACAATGGCCCTTGAACTTACATTGCCCTTCCACTTCAAGCTTTGACCATAACACAAACCTTACCTGGATACCTCCCATTCTATACAAACATATTAAGATTATGAAACCTCTACTCACTCCAGGCCAAACCTTTTCTACAACCCTCAACACAACCTCTTCTCAACTCCTCGAAGGTTGCCACGAACCACCACCTACATAAACATCCCTCCTATTACAACATCAACGCCAAGACACCTCAGTACTCTGGAAACACATCTATTAGCTATTCATGTAACCCCCTTAACCCGGCCTAGACGGTTGATCCGAATTAAGAAAGTCACACGGGGAAAACCAAAGTCAACCCGAAAGTCAACCTTGATTAACGACCCTTTTTTTCTTTTTAATCTTATCTAGACGCACATTAACCCTAGTGGTGATCACACAAACATCATACTCAAAGATCACAAACATCAGAGATCAAACAGGGACCCAAATGAACAAATTACAACTTTAGGGACCAAATTGTAATTTCTGATAATTAAAAGGACTTAACCCAAATTAATCTTACCAACTTGAAATTAGTCAGGTTTCATGCTTCTCTGTGAAATTTCAGCTCAAAAGGACATCCCAAACTCATACAATTGCATAAACAAGATTCAGGACCAAAATGCAAACATTTCAAAACATTTAACCGCCCATGTCAGCCCCCAACGGTCACCCGTTCCGAAACAGGCAGAACCCGTTTCGAAACACGGGCCGTTCCGCAACCAGTACCGCAACGGGGGTCTGGCAGAGACCAAACCGTTTCGAAACGGTGCATACCGTTTCGGACGCCTGGGTTCAATCAAGGCACCCGTTCCGAAACGGTGCACACTGTTCCGATACGCCCTGCTCAAATATGCTCCAAATGCATTCCAAAACATGCAATTGATCATTCAAACAGGCTCCAATTGTCACCAAACTTTACCAGCATGCAATTCAACATATATAGGACATACTTGCATCAACAGTTCATCAAAACAACATCATATGTAAAAAGCCCCAATTCTATAGGCATGCTTCCTACCCAAGCTAGCTATTCAAGCACAAACTTCCACAACAAGCATATAATGATCCAATCCAAAAACCAACATTCATAACATCATCCAACATACTCAGGGAGTTCCAAACACCTCCCAAAACATACACATTGGTCCCCCATTGCCAAATTACCCAAAAGCTAAAAAGTGCTTATAAAACCTTCCATACATTGAGCTTTACTTGAACTTGATTGCTTGCCCTCCTTGCTGCCCTCTAGATACTCTAATGCTCTGCATTATTGAATTAAGAAAACGAGGAGAGCGTAAGCAATAGCTTAGTGAGGAATGCTCTTAAAAACCATTCAATAATGCAATTAAAAACCATTTATAAACATGCTTAAAATCAACCTTTGCACATGCTCAAAAGCATACTTTAAACAAGCAATCTCATGCTTCAACATAAACATAACATGTCATATTGGCTCAAGTGACAATTTCCATTTCTTAAAACAAGTTCATCAACTTCCCAAGGACTTTTAAACACCTTGGCCCCAAGGACTTTTAAACACCTTGGCCATGGACTTTTAAACACCATGAATGAGGACCACACAAGGACTTTTAACCACCTTTGTGTCCATAGCTTGAATCACCCCAAGGACTTTTAAACACCTTGGCCCCATGGACTTTTAAACACCATGGAAAGGATCACCTAAGGACTTTTAACCACCTTAGTGTCCGCAACAAGAATCATCCAAGGACTTTTAACCACCTTGATGTTCTTAAGAATAGAAGGCTCACTCAAGGACTTTTAACCACCTTAGTGACCTTAACTTTTTCAAAACATCACTTGCCAATATACATCTTTTACATCATTTAATCCACTGTTTTAAAGCATTAAACCAAGCCATATTCAACATGCATTTCAAAGCATCAAACCACATTATATCAATGTATAAAATCAAGGAACTCCTACCTAGAGTTACCTTCAACATATGGCTTACAACATCAGCAAAAACCATGCTAAAACATGCTTCCAAAACAGTAATTAAAACATGCAAATAACCATTTTGCATCACAACAAAATCATGGCCACCACTAGAGAGAAATTCCGAAAGCTTACACTTGAGCTTAGCAAAGTTGTTTAGACTTAGACTAAGCTCCCAAAACCTTCAAACCTTGGTTTTAAAATCTGAAAACCCAACTTCACTCACCGATTTCCACTTTGCTTCAAGCCAAAGCACCAAATCAAGCTTCCGGATCAACAACTCTTGGATCCAAAGATGCCTCCCCTGTTTCAACACATTCAATGAAAGCACCTAAACTCGCTGCTCTCATTCAACCTCTATTTTCGGCCACCAAACACAACCGAAAATGCATCCAAACCACTTCTAAACAAAGCCCAGCCATAAACCAGCAAAACCACACTTCCATAAACATCATACAACATCTAAAAACAACCTATTAACATCCTTATACCTCCAGCAACATCAGATCACCAAGATCACCTCAAAAACAACCTTGAAACACAAGCTAAACTTAGGAAACTCAACCTATCCGGGATTGCATCAATCAAAACTCAATTCCTTATCAATTTAGAGTTCATTTAACATCAAATACACATCTCAAATCACAGATTAATCAGATCTAACAAAAATCATGAAAAATCATCAAATCTTGTATTATAAGCCAAGATCCATTTCACCACTTAAAAACCTTTAATTAAACATCAATTTAGGATTGAAAACTTAGGAATTTCAGTAAAGAACTGATAGTTTAGAGGAGAAGGACGTTCTTACCTCCAAACTTGAGTTTCTCCTCTTTTTGGAATCAAAATCCTTGTTGAAACAAGTAGCAATTGAAGAGGTTTTGAAGATATGTTGATTAGGAATCAAATGAGAGTTGAAAGGAGGGATTTAGGTGAAGAAATCAGATCCAATTCTCTGGAAAAGAAGTGTTTGGGTTGAGAGAAAATGAGAGAAAGAAAATTAGGAAAAGTTGGTTATAAAATCCAAAAATAGCCAAATGGCTTTCCCTCCACTTTTAATATCCTTTAAAATCAGATTTTAGACTTAAAATATCTTAGAAAAATCTGGAGAAACTCCCTTTGGGTAAATAGCTCCTTAAAGATTCAAAGTTTCAACCCTTTATAAAACAGCCACCAAACTTGCGAAAATTACATTTTGGTCACTAGCCAAAATGTCACCCTTCCGAAACTCATTTTCCAAAATTGATTTCACAGTTCACTTAATTATATTAAAAGATGATTTTAGAACATTTTTCCATATTTTTAATGCAACCCGAACTAGGCTTTCCTAAATTCACCTCTTTAGATTCGAACAACACTTTGACCGAACCGGTCAACGCCCAAAACTACTAAGCCCAAAACCGGGGCGTTACAATTCACATCCACTTTAACTGATTCTAAATTCAACCGGTTATCTCCTCACCACCACACCGTTAAACTCTTTGAGCACCAAAACACTTTCCTTCTGCCAACATGCTATATCGCACTCACTATTACTGACAAATCGCTTACTACCCTCAACTACTAACATTCTCCTAGCACTAAAACAACTCTCAAAACCCACCATCCAACCTAACCCTACCACAACACTAACGGATCCAACTAGCTATTAGCAAGTGTGAACGTTCGTATGCATGGTCACCAATATGCCCTATCCATGCCTGTGTACATGTATGCAAAACCTCTAATGTCATGTCGCATGTATGCATGTACCAACACATATATATAATATAGTATATAACAAATGGTTTTAACTGTGCATGTATGTCGGTTCACACTCACCAATAACATCCTTAGAATCCGCCTAAGAAAAACATCTTACCTCACTTCTAACTTGACTAGCTCTACCATTCTAACAATCCGCTAACCACAAAATACCCACTAATGCCCTCTTCACACTAAAGTTGTTTTCAAAACAACACCGGCTACTACCCCAAACGTGCTAGCTATAAGACCATACCCACTACGCAATGGAAACCAAACCGAAACCAAACAAAGATAACTAGGGCAAAGATTACTTAACAAGGTTACCTGGAATCACCTCACTGCCACGAAGCTTCAACAGAAAACTATCTTCCTCGCCGAACCATCATTCTCTAGCCGCACCGCCGCAGCATCAACCAACACTTTAAGGTCATCACATCTCCCTGCGGTAAAGAACCCTGACTACCCCGAGCCAACTCCAAACAATTTCGTCTCAAATGTCCAACAGACCCACAATTCCAACAAGATCCATCCCCCAAGCTCCTCACACCTTCCTGCCTTTTTTGCCACCTCTGAACTCTGTCTCGGTCGCGCCCATGACCCTTCTAAGACCCTTTTTGTAACCCCCTAGACCCGCCTATGCGTTAGTACGAATTCTAAGAAGTCACATTAGGGTCACTAGAGCGACCCACGATAAGATTTCAAATAAACATATATTTAAACCTTTAAAATCATAAATCAAACATATGATTTAAAATAATATTTCAGAAATCGTTTAAAACGATAAAACAATTATGTTACAAGTTGCGGAAATAAGTTTCAAACTCATTTGTATAATACAAACACGACACACATGTCCCCTAGTTACACAGATACTATACTCCCTGATGAGCCGAAGAAACTCCCATACCGACGTTGATAGGTGCAACTTGTCTGATCTTTTATCCTGAGATGGTAAAAACAACATGAGCTTCGGAAAGCTCAGTAATACAAAACTACCAGAAGATGCTATAAGCTCATGCAGATATATGGTAGGCATGACATTTTCATGATGTTCCAGGCAGTGATAGTCCTCTATTTCTGTTCTACTATTTCGAGATTACATCATACTCAAGAATAATGGTATTTGTTCTCTAATCAAACCTTGAGAAATTAGACGGAAATTATATAGGCTGGTAACATACGAGGTAGGAATCAGAGAGTTTGGCGTCTAGTGTGTTCCAATAAGTGCAGATCAACATACATAAAGACTTAACATCATATCATATGAGCACATAACAGATTAAATGCAAATGTTCAATGTTCATACAGAAGTTTACAAGAACTACCCTCCAACCTTACACCAATATGTAGTCCCCCAGAACTGCATCCATAAGGACTTACCCTAGGCCCGATGGGCATAGGTGCCACCTAAGGTGCTGCCTTAGGTCCATAAGGACTTACCCTAGGCCCGATGGGCATAGGTGCCACTCAAGGGGAGACCTTGAGTCCATAAGGACTTACCCTAGGCCCAATGGGCGTAGGTGCCACTCAAGGGGAGACCTTGAGTCCATAAGGATTTACCAGCTTGATCAGGGCTGTACCAACAGAGACTTCATAACATAACCCAACAGTATACCCCAGATAGTAATCAGTGTTCAGATTCCAGACATGGGTAACAGAATACATGTGACAGATATATTTTCTTCAGAACATCAGAAACGGAAGAATTCATGCTTTTGACAGATAAATGGGCATACTATTGAACATAGCAGACATTTTCAGCGTTCATCATGCAAACAGATTGTACCATCATAGGTCAAACTAACAGATCATACTAAAAAATTCATCAAACAGTCAGACAATACCATCACAGATCAAACAATCACATACCAAGTATACAGATTGAGCAGACATATATCAGGTAGGCAGAGAATGTCATCATATATCAAGTTTGTCAAACATAATATTATTCACGATTAAATAATTATACAATCCATTAAACAGAATATATCACACACGGAACACACTAGATGGAATATTTTATTTCCTGAAGATACTTGGCATTTACAAAAAGGGGACACATTAAACTTTTGACAATTTGAGCGGATTTCTGAAACGAGGTCCCTATTACAAAGGGGTTCGTAAAACGATTCATATCATGTATTCAAGAATTGATACATCAAGATCTTAGAAGGTTCAGATATATTATGAGTACTTTAGTCATTTAAGCATACAAGGGCATTATGGTCATTTCGACATTCCTGGACAGTCTGGTAATTATACCAACATTGAATAAGCAACGGTTCACAGAACTCGGGTATCCTATTTGCTCATTAGTTTTCTAATCGGACATTCAAGAATTTCTAAATTAAAGTCTTTTAAGTTATCAGATATTTTCAGTGATGTTCCGACTATTTAGGCTATCATGGTCTTTTAGTTATTTGACTGTCATGACAAATTTTATACTACGGCACATTCATATCAGAACAACAGTTATACGTCTCAGGGGCTCTAACAATTTATCATACCTCCAGAAATTGTTTAATGCGACATAACCCAACTTGACAATACTTACCAACGTTCAGATGTGAGTAATTTGCGTGCATCAGAACTTAACACTGACTATATTGTATGTCTGAACAGTCGCCCTCATATTTTACTATACGGTTTAACTTTGAGCAATCGAACGTACAATTTATGTGGATCTTCCTACCTTACATCAATATGGTGAGCGATGGGCATACACGTGTCTTTATTTCTCAACACTTAAGGGAACCTTAGTTATTTAAGTCGTATTAACAAATTCAGAATTTCGTCAAGTACAAAGTTACCGATTAACTCAGGAGGATATTTCGGTTATTTTAGACTAAGATAAATCTACCATTTCTTTCTGAATTACCATTTGGTACCTCTATTATTCACGTATTTAAACGAGATTAAGCCGTCCTAACTCTCCAGCCCCCTTTACGGACGATTCATTCATTACAGAATTTGAGGGTATAACGTCACTCAGACTAATTAGACCTTTCGGTGCTCGAGGGCATTACCATCTTTTTGGTTATTACGATCATTCCCATTTAATTCACGCATTACTGTCATAAGGATCGACTTAAGATTTCAACAATATTTCCAGAGAATTCTCATTCATGTGTTAAACAGAGTTTGAGGGATTATCCAAGTTTGCATCACACGTATTGCATAATGATGCCGAAGTCTTTCCATTAAAACATACATCTTGGGTAGCGTAAATTGCATAATCAAGTCGAATGCAGATTTTAGGTCATTTCCTTTAACAGAGGGGTAGTTTAGTCATATTTATGCTCCAGAGGCATTTTCGTAATTTCATATCCAACATCTCATACTCCGCATTCTGAACATTGGTTCTTAGACACCATTGATAGAGTTTCAGATTTAACTATATTATTATTATTATTATTATTATTATTTGCACTTTCAACACTCCTGGTCTATCAATATTCTTATCCGAGTATTTTGATCTTACTGACTCTCATACTTATTTTTCGTATCGAAATTGGCTTAAGCAGAGTTCACAAAACACTTCATCATAAGCATGCATGCGTTAACCGGATATCGACATGTACATAAAGCATACAAGGGGTAGTAGTGTATTACCTTAGTTCCGAGCTACAACGGTTGACTCATGACACCTCATTCGATCGCACTCGATCCCAAGATTTAACGGCCCCAAACATCTCGAATTTCAAGGATACGTAGATACCTTCAAAAACATAAATCCACATTTCAGTCCTTATCCAAAGAGCTCTTAACAAAATTAAACACACAAACACTTTCGGGATCAATATCAGATTCGGAGGTCTTCGGGTCAGAATTTTGCAAAACGGGCTTCAAAAACGGACTCAGGACGTCGAAAAACATAAAATATGAGTTTTCAGAAAATTTGACTTTTTGGTCAACGGTCAAAGTCAACGCTGACATCAGCAGGTCAACGCTGACGTCAGCAGGTCAACGCTGACGGGGTCAGAGTCAACTGGTCAAAGTCAATGCTAACGTCAGCATGATGTCAGCAGTCAACAGGGGTCAACTGAGTTGACTCGGGCTGACTCGGGTTGACTCGGACAAGTTGACTCGGGTTGACGGGTCGGGTCAGACTCAGGTTGACGGGTCGAGTCGGACGGGTCGGACAGGCTTGACCGAGCTGACCGGTTCAACCGGTCCAGCCGGTTCAGACCGGGTTAGACTCGGTTCACTAACCCAAATCTCTGGTCGCCGGAAATGATCGCCGGAAGCTGCCGGAAAAATTGCCTTTGGCATCGATTCTGCCGGATTCAAAAAGCCATTAACACCACAGTTCAACCAAACATATACATACCAAAATAAATCTTAAATTTAACCGGAAACTCACCAAAACGAAATAGGACGGTTGGAAAATAGCGTAGCTCCGATGAGGCTCTTCCCATCGACGAACCAACGACTACCTCGGTGGGTTTTGCTCATCGCGATGCGTCGAGTACGGTGGTGAAGTCGGCTTGACGAGCCGACGCGAGAGACGGCCGGAATCAAAGCTAAAACCCTAAGGTTCCGACGAAGCTTTGAATGGCGATTCACGGTGATCGGGGAGGGCAGCCGGCGCGTGGTCATAGGGGTTTTGGTCGAGGCTCGACGGGGAAGCCAGCTGTGGTGGCGGTGAACGGGGCGGGGTCCGATGGGGGAAGGTGTAAGGTCACCTTTAAACTTCTTAAGGATCTGGTATTTTTTTATCTAAAATATGCATTGGTTTCGGGTAGGTGAGGGGTCTCACTTTTTATTTGTTATTAGATCAGATAATTAAAATATAGCTTAAATAAAAAATGGACTAAACTAAGGCCATGGATTGCCTTAGCTTAGACGGTTAAAGCTTGGGTTTACCAAGCATAGGTCACGGGTTCAAGTCTTCACAACCACACTTCTCTTCTTTTTTTTCCCCTTTTTTTTCACATGCTTCTCATAAGCATCTACTCTTTATTATAGGGTGTTACAATTTTGCACCCACTAAAGCCGATCTCACCACTTGAGGACAATTTCGCTTCACATGATCCTTAGAACCACAGTTCCAACAAACTCCCACGCCCCAACAACCTCCAACTTGACACCTTCCACGATGGTCACACATCGGCAACCGAGCTACCACTCCTTGATCACGTAGCACTTGACCCACATCTGCACCACTACCCAGACTTTGATTCAAGCAAACCCTTCTGTCACATAGCCTCTTACATGACCACTTTCGAGATCAGTACCCACAACTCTTTTGCTTAAATTTTTCCCACCTTCACAATATGAAGCCACACCCCCACGTTGCTTAACCCTTGAAAACTTATCTCCAAGGTATCTTCCATTAAAGGCAGACACAAAGAACTCCCAGTCTATATCGTGGATATGCGTTGCCACTGCCACAGATGTCCACCAGGCACAAGCGTCTTCCAACATCAACGAGACAACACTTCCCAGCTTACAGGCATAGTCACACCCTTCCTGATCCAAAATAAGAATTTTACTGGCTAACCAGGCTTCGAACGCCTCAGGTGTGGAACCATGATACTCCACAGCTCCCAAATCATATAAACGCTATTTTGACAAACTCACGTGTCCCTCAGTTGGCACGTCTACATGCCTCACTTTCACTACGGCCTAAGATGTTCCCGACACCTCTTGAACCATAGGTGATGAACCCTTCATTACAGAACCAGCTTCCTCCTCCTGCCTTACTACCTCAACTCCAGGCAGTGTAGACTGAAACGAAACACCTCCACCAAAAGGTGAATTCCACGCCTTAACAACCTGCTCTAAAGCAGCAACCATCTCACCCAACTTCCATTCTCTCATCGATTCCATCATGCTATTAAAAACAAGCAATCATAACAAAACAAACAAAACGATCAGGCCAGCTTCAAGCAAGGATTCAAGACTCCAACTCCAACATAACACAATAGCTATAATAATAAGGCAATGGGTATCTTGAATCCACCCCTTTTAAACGACATACCACTCAATAAAACATGGTTATCACAATATCGAGCATATCAACAGAAAACCTCAATCATGCTCTCACCAAACAAAATTCACCCGCAACAACATAATATCAACATAACATACCCGTCACATTTTCGACATTCAGAAAATCAACTCTCAACACCAGCATATCATCAATACAAGTTCACATTAGCTCATAGAGGATTTATAACCAAAAAACATGATAAAAACATTAACAATTCGCACAAAGACACACTTTTCAACTAACTTTCAACCACACATCAGAACAAACATCAAACACTTATTATAACAACTTACCACAACCTTACCATCGCCCCAAATATTCGCAACATGGCTTTGATACCACCAAATGTAACCCCCTTAGCCCGGCCTAGACGGTTAACCCGAAAGTTAACCTTGATTAACGACCCTTTTTTATCTTGTCTAGATGCACATTAATCCTAAGAGTATACTAGAGGAACAAATAGAAGGAAACCACAGCGATCGAACATCGATTAAGGACTCAAATGCACAAATCACAAATATTAGGGACCAAACTGTAAATTCTGGAAATTAAAAGGTCTTAGCTGAAATTTAAGTTACCAACATTAAATTAATCATATTAAATGCTTCCCTGTCAAGTTTCAGCTTAAACGGACATCTCGAACTCATGCAATTGCAAATACAATTTTCAGGACTAAAACGTAAAGCTTGCAAACCTTAAAACCATTCAAATCAGTGCCCAACGGTCAACTGTTTCCAAACGGGGTTGACCGTTCCGAAAAACGGGTTCATTTTGAGGCTTGTTTCGAAACAAGGCCTTCCAATGGCCAAAGTGTTTCGAAACACCTCTAGCCGTTTCGAAACGCCCAGGCCAATTCATGCACCCGTTTCGAAACATCCAAGGATGTTTCGATACACCCTGCCCAGAAACAGCAGAAAATTCTGGTTTTACACATCCAAACACCAACAAACATACTTTAAATCATTCCTCAACATATCAGCAACATGCCAAGGATCATAACTACTAAAATGCATTAAAAACCGGATACAAATCAAACCTTAGGTGCACCCACTCATTCAACACTTGATCATGCTTTTAAAACAAGAAGCATAGCATAACAACTTATGAAGAAGAAGATTCAAATGTTGCAAAGCGATAAACAACAAGATTCAAACCACAACCCGAACATGGACAACATACACAATCTCATTACACATCAATATAAAATACTCTCCCTCAATTGCCTTTATTATCAATAGCTATAAACCAAGACATACTTCTCGAGTGGAGCTCTTCTTGAATCCCTTGCTTCTTGCTGCCCCAACTTCAATTATCTGCATTGATGGACACAAAGGAGCATAAGCACATAATGCTTAGTGAGGAAATCTCAAAACCAAAACACCATCAATGCAGCGAATCATAAAACCTTTTTAAAAAGTAAATACAATTCAATAAACCAAAGCATTGTTTGAAAAACCTCTTTTGAAACAACATGCTTTACACCATGCATTGCTCAACATGAAATCCAACTTTAGCTTAGAAAAGCTAAACAACTCACCTCAAAACACATTCTTGCAAAAACTATTATTTAAACCTTTCCATGCATGAACACCACATGCAAAGTTAAACTCAAATTCCATGGAAAACAATTCCACTTCACAACATACTCCCCTCATGCTTGATGATCATTTCAAAGCAAAACCTTTCGAAAACCATTTGCTCCTTCTAACTATTTCATACATTCAACAAATGCAAAACACATGAACTACAAAAGCAACAATTGCATTACATGCCTCTTTCCAACAAGCCTTCACAAGACTTCTATGCACTAAAGAGATTCTAAGCACATATACACCACTTACAATAGAAGACATACACTTGCATCATTTTCAAGCATCTCTCGCTTCATTTCATTCAAATACATTATATTGGATTTCAAGCGATAAATCATAAACCATCACAACATAAGACACAATCGGATACGCGGATTACAAGCGTTGTCCCACACGCTTCATACATACTACCGAACAACACAAGGTGGAGTTTACCGGTACAATCACAACCCCTCAACACCCGTGATGGAGTTTAATGGTACAATCACAGCCCCTCAACATCAGTAATCGGTAGTTGTATAACTCACTAGCGAGAGTACGGGACACATAACACAAGATCCACACACGGACTTTTAACCACCGTTGTGATCTTACCAAGATCCTCACACAGACTTTTAACCACCATTGTGATCTTACCAAAATCCTCACAAGGACTTTTAACCACTGTTGTGAGCTTACCATAATCCTCACATGGACTTTTAACCACCGTTGTGAGCTTACCAAGATCCACACACAGACTTTTAACCACCGTTGTGATCTTACCTCTCTCGCTAGGATACTTGGATGGAGTCTACGGTAAAATTACAACCCCTCAACATCCAAGGCGACTTTATTCACGGTGCACCCAATCCTATAGCTGGCTAACTATATCCGATTAAAGTAACCAAAAACCACTTACATCACTTGCCAATATACATCAATTACCATCATCAATTCATTGTTTTAAAGCATTAAACAAAGCCATTATACACCATGCATCACCATGCACTACTACCAATCTAACAACATGCCAAAACAAGGATCTCTTACCTCGAGCATCCTTCAACACATAGCTTTCAAAACCAGCATTAAACCATGTCTAAACATGCTTAAAAACAGTAATTAAAACAAAATCATCCCAAGTGCATTTGAAACCAAATCATAACACAAACAAAGAGAGAAATTCCATTTACTTACTCTTGAGCTTAGTTAAGTTGTTTAGCTTTAAATTAAGCTCCCAAAACCTCATCCGAAATGTTTCAAAGCTGGAAAACTCTTTTCCACTCACCGATACACAAAACTATGCTAGCCGACAAGCCTTCCAAGCATCCGAAACCTCCAACGCCACGTCTATTGCTTCTGGATCATTCTCCCCTATTTTAAACACATAACAATTGAGGATTAATGCATCATCATGCATTAAAATCACCAGAAACACACCTAAACTTGCTGCTCTACATAAATCCAACATTTCGGCTACCAAACACAACCGAAATCACCTCCAAACTACTCCAAAACATAACTCAGCCAAGATCCACCACTTCTAACCATTTCTAAACATCAATTGACATCCAAAATGAACCCAAACTCGTCCTTATACCTCCAGCATTAACATAACACTAAGATCATCCCAAAAACCACCATTTTCATAAGCAAAAACTTAGGAAACATAACCTATTCGGGATTGCATTGATCAAACCTCATTTACACATCATTAGACATCAAAAATACATTTAATAATCATCTCAAAACAGAGCCCAAACAAACACCACGAAATTCTTCAAGATTTCTTCCAAATCTTGAGTTTTAAGCCAAAATCAAGATCGCAACATTAAAACCTTTTAGAAAACTTAATTTAAGGATTGAGAACTTGGTAATTTCATTAAAGAACTGATTATTTAGAGGAGAAGAACAATCTTACCTCTAAATGTAGATTTCTCCTTGATTAGAGCCAATTTTCTTGAAAATCCAATAAGCAAAACAATAGGATTTGATGTAGAAAGGATTAGAAATCAATTGATGATTGAAACCTCATCAATTCGTGTGAAAATCAATAGAAATGTTGCTGTAGAAATGTGTTTGGCTGAGGGAATTTTGAGAGAAAATGAGATGAGAAAGTTTTAACAAAAGTTAGTTATGAAAATCTAAAATATGGTTTTCCACTTTTCATTTAATTAATTAAACATTAATTAAATCATTAAAATCTAAGAAAAATCTGGAGAAATCCTTTCTTGGGTAAATTAGCTTCTTAAAGATTCAAAGTTTCAATCCTTACAAAACAGTCACCACTGAAATTTTCAAAAATCGCATTTTAGTCACTATTTCAAAATGTTGCACTTCCAAACCTTATTTTGTAAAATTGATTTCACCACTCTCTTATATATATATATATATATATATATATATATATATATATATATATATATATATATATATATATATATATATATATATATATATATATATATAAATATATATATATATATATATATATATATATATTAAAAGAGGATTTTTAGATATTTTTCCATATTTTTAAAGCATCCCGAACTAGGCTTTCCCTAATACCTCCTTTTATATTCGAACCGAAAATCAGACCGGTCCGGTTCAGACCCTAAACTTCTAAGCCCAAAATTGGGGTGTTACACGAGGGGCCGAGCGATTAGAACACTTAGTCCTTGTGTGTCTAGGATTTTTACATACACTACAATGCTTCTTTTGTCCGGTTTTTTCTCGATGTTCGACCATATCCTCGGCACAGTATATTCGTGTAGACCATGGACGTCCTTTGTCTCTTAGTTGTGCTGGATTTGGGCGTATGGTTAGTTCAGTGACCACGACATTCGAATCAACCTCATTTTCGATTGGAGGAAACTCTTTTTCGTAAACCTTGAACACTGTTTGGAGTAAGTATACCAGATCAACCGGTTGCATGTATTGTATCCGTTGGTTTGCGCAAGCAGCAATGGCGTGTGTGCACGGGTATTTGAATGTTTGGAATATTCCACACTCGCAAGTTCTAGCCCTCTGATCTACCACGTACGCGTTGTGTTGAATGCCTTCCAATCGCTTGGAAAATTCTGAAACACGAAACTTGTGTCCTTCTCGCGAGAAGAGAGTTGCAGTCATTTGTCTAGATTGTTGCAATTGAGTTTGCAGTTTTGTGCGGAAATCCGGATGGACTATGTGTCCACCTGCCATGTACTCAGTTGCTTGCCTTCCCAAGGTTGAAAATAGGGTAGCCAAACGATAGTATGTCGCTTTGACAATGGAACTGATCAGCAACTGCCACGCTTCCTTTAGTGATGAGATCACTGCCTCAGCCAAGTTCGTTGTCAGACCATATCGTTTACCCTCGTCATACGATCGAAGCCATTTTTTCCTCGGAATTTTTTCAAGGTATTCTGCGCCATCTTTGTTTCTCGCTCTCAGTTCCTCGAGCACCTCCCCCACCTCTTGTTTGTAGTGCGAGTTGCCTAAGGGATGACAGTTGAATAGTTATGGGCGAACAACACATGCAAAGATGTCGTAAATGAAAGCGAGCAGCAAGTAATATAGTAAATGAACATGACATAAAGGACGTACCCATTGTGAGCACAAGTTCACGTTCATCATGGTTCTTGAATTGTTGCAGGTAGTTTGCGGCTATGTGCCGCAAGCAAAAACGGTGGTAAATGTATGGAGGCTTCCAATACTCACCCAAATGTTCCAACGCCCACAAGAGCACTGTGCCTCTGTCAGAAATAACACATACCCCTCCTTCCCTTGCCCGTATTATAGGATCAAGGACATATTTTCGTAGGTTCTGAAGAAATAACGCATTTTTGATTGTCGTCATATGCAATAGCTAGAAGTAGGGTTTGTGTATATCTTCCGTACAACCATGTGCCATCGGTTTGCAGTGCTTCAATGTGTTGATGCACTGGGGGAAAGTCCAAAATAACCGGTGGAATTGACAAACACCTTGAACGACACGATCATTTTCGTATGCCAGAACCGTATCAAGTTTGACAACCATTGTGGGGATGTGTTTCTGCAGCAGATTTAGCCACGGGCGCAACTCTTTGTAAGAATCCTCCCATCGGCCAAACAGGTCTTATACGGCTTGCTTCTTTGCATACCATGCTTTGTAATATTCTGGACGGTAGCCGGTGACACCTTTAGCTGCAGCCTGACATGTGGGGACCGACACTTTGGGATTTGCTTTCACCAGTGGCATAAAGATGTCGACAAGGTACTTTGCATCGAGGTTCTTGTGATCCTTGCTTAGGCTAGCAATGGTGCATGTATGGTGCCCTTCAAGTTTTGTTATTTTCCAATGGTCGCATGCCCTCTTCAATTGTGATATACGGATTTTCCATTTACAGTCGTGATCCTTTTGGGTGCAGTGCGCCTTGTAGTATTTTTCTTGGGTTTTCTTCACTATCGTCTCAACAGCCTGATGAATGTTATACTACTTAACTGCGGCCACCGCAATTTCCTTTGTCAAGAACGTCATACCAATTCTCAGTGCACCATCAGAACGGTTGAGTCTACCATCTATTGTTTGGTCTTGCGAAAATTCAGTGACGTCCATGGCATCCATATCAACCGTTGTGAAGTGGGATGGTGGTTGGTACATAGAAATAGGTATTGCTGATACAAGAAAGCTGGTGGTTGCTGGCTGTTGTTCGAAATATGTTGGTGGAACGGTCAAGTCTTTTGGTTCATCATAGAATGGCCCTTGCCCGTCGCTGTCAGGCCCGAGTTCTCTAATCGGTTCTTCGTCAGATGCATCCTCCGGGAGCTAGTATAGTACAGCTTCATCGATCGCTACCCTTGGATGCGAGGATGTTGATCGATGATCGCGAGACCTCTCACGAAATCGCTCACGAACCGCATTTCCAAGACCAAAATCAAGAGCACCATAAGAAGAATGTCTCCCCATAGATGGTTGAACGTAATCCGTGCTAGGGACATACGTTGAGTGTCGTCCATATGAGGAATCATTGAAGGGGTTGAATGTTTCATGGTCGTGCATAGCGTAAGAAGACGACGCTCCCTCCCCTCCAAAAGAAGAATGTCTCCCCATAGATGGTTGAACGTACTCCGTGTCAGGGACATACGTTGAGTGTCGGCCATATGATGAATCATTGAAGGTGTTGAATGCTTCATGGTCGTGCGTAACGTAAGTAGACAACGCTCCCTCCCCTCCAAAACTATACAAATTGTATGGACGGTATGTTGCATTTATTAGTGTATCGAATTCATCATTTGGGGGTTGGTTCAGGTCGAACCTGATACTAGCTACGCATGAATGTCTTGGCACAGCAGATGGTGATGTACAAAACTCGTTGTCTTGGCACAGTAGAATCATGTCGTAGACTTGCGGTCGGGCTATCAACGTTGGCATTCGGATCGAAGTCGAAATTCGCCCGACCCTAGCTTGGTATTTCGATAGCAGGATTAGACTTCGAAAATGATGCATACAGCTCTAGGGGCCACCCAATCAATACTCGAAGTGGGTAGCCAGCATCAACTCCACAATAGTAGTGTCTGCAATGCTGCATTCAGAGTATGTTAAAGGAGCTATAGATATTGGCACCCGATACTTCACGTCGGACAAATGGTGGTTTTCGAAATGCGGGACACTGCTCTCCAGTTCCTTAACCAACTTCTTGTACGATAATCTCCTCGAAATCTTTAGCGTTACTCGACCTTCGCACTAAAAAACGATGTCGAGTTCGTGTTGAGTGGATCGAATGATCGAACTAAACCAAGAGGGGGTGAATTGGATTTTTAATGTTCTTGGTGGTGGAAATTGCAAATAAAAAGATTGACAAAGAATTTTAGAGTGGTTCAAGTTCCAAATGAACTCTACATCCACTACCTTAGCTTCACTAAGGATTTGCAACAACTCCACTAATTGCTCTTCCCCTTTTCTAGGCTAAGGAGGTAACCCTTACAATTTTCGGTCAAATTTTCTACCCAAAATTTGACCCAATCCTCACACAAATAAAACAAAGAATTTATTGGCTAAGCAAGTATCTCTCAATACAAATTGTAGCCCAATTACAAGCACTCAACCCAATTGAAATGATAAGAATGAAATATACAATTGGGGTTTCTAGACAATAATGGGATTTAAGCACAAATGCTTGGATTTGATGTTTGGATGTTTGCTTTAGGATCAATAGTTGTTGCTGAAGCTTTTAGAGGCCCCTTTTATACATTCTCATTGATTTCTAGCCGTTGTGGTTGTTGCATTCATCAATAGAGCCGTTGGGGGTGTTATCTCCCCTCCATAAATGCAGTCTGCAACCAACCGTTTCGAAACGCCCGACCTTGTTTCGAAACAGACCAAAATAGAAAGAGTCATTGGGGTGCATTAAAGAGCCCATATCGAAATGGTCAGACCTATTTCGATACTCTAAGAGCTGTTTCGAAACTTGTTTCGAAACATTTTGCCACTATCAATGGTCGTAACGAAACGGCTTGAAAACGTTTCGATACGCCTTAATGGTTTGTTAAAAATCAGTTAAAAACATTCAACGGTCAAATTTTTAAAATCAATTAAAGAACCGTTTCGAAACACTGAATGTCGTTTCGATACGGTTTCTCTATGTTCTAAAGCCGTTTCGAAACTTGTTTCGAAACAAGGGTTGGCAGTGTTGAAATCGTTTCGATACCCGTTTCGAAACACATGTTCACAGTTTCGAAACGGTGACTCGAAAATCACTGTTTTGGCTTTAAGAACACTTAGAAAATATTTGATAAACTTAGTTTTTAACTTAGGCATATTCTTTAAATCATATAGGGATGTTTGAGGACATAAAAATTCGTTTTCACATTTTAAATTTAGTCCTTAGGTTCTTTAGTTATATCAAAATTAAAATATCGGTTTCACAATCTCCCCCTTTTTGATATAACAAAACAAATGTTAGAATTTTTAAGAGTTTTGAAAATTTTGAATACATTCTAACTCCCCCTCAATTTAAGATAGGTTTTTAAAGTTTTAAAAGGATTTAAATCTTAAATTCAAGGTTTAAAACTTAAAAACACTTTAAACATTCAAAACGAATTTTTGGCTCTAAGATTACTTCTCCCCGTTTTTGTTAGATCAAAAATAATAAACAAGGCTCATAGAGAAGAAATAGGGTTAATAGCAATAATCATTAAGCAATAAGAAATAAGCAACAATAATATTAATTCATAAAATTAAAATATCCAAAACATAAATCTTGAACAATAAGTTCAAAGCATAATCCCAAATAAAATCAAAAGCATGGGTTCATAAAACATAATGGAAATAAAGATGCAAACTTAATCCTAAAATGCATAGCTAATATGATATGTCATTAGAAACCTAGGCCTCGTCGTCACCATCATCATCCGAGGACTCATCATCTCTCTTGACTTGAGATTGACGAAACTTCATCCATTGGCCAAAAAAGGTGGAGAAGGACATATCCATGGCCGAGTGTTGATTCTCGAGGGATTGGAGCCGGTCCTCTACATTTTGCAAGCGTGTATTGATAGCACCAAAGCCCAAAGCCATGTTAGTGTCCATGGCGTTGAACCGCTCGGTAAGGAAAGCCGTGAGAGCTTCATTGTTCGCAACTTGAGCTTGTGGTTGAGGTTCAACGGGAGGAGGAGGTGCTTCCCTATCAACATGTTCCTAATGTCCATTGTTTACATAGCGAAAATCGGACTTACGGAGAGAGGACTCACCAATTTTTGACTTGCGGGGTTCCGGAGAGTCGTAGGTGCAATCAAGATTAAGCTTGCTAAAGATGTGACTTAAAACCGTTCCATAAGTGAAGGATTTCGGTGCATCGGTGTCACGAAGCTTAACATTGTTAACTATTTCGGCAAATATGATCTTAACTAGATTAGGGCGCTCACCACGACGGAAACACTCAAGCCAAAAATAGTCTACTTGACGAATGTGATAATATTTACCTCTGGAGGGGCGAAGGAACCATGAGACCATCAAATGGAGGAATCGATCGTGCGCGTCCAAGGTAAGCACCGAACCGGTGTGAGAACCAAAGTGACTCTCAATCTCAATTCCTTCGTCCTTAAGAGAGAACGTAGACTCCAAGAGAGGGATGTTAATGACAATCCTTTTCCCTAATATAAAAGACTCAAGGTCAACAACTTCGGAGTTGTCTTCATCATTGATAAATTGAGCATTTGAGTAAAAGAGAAGTACCATGTGCTTGTAACAAATGTCAGGGATGCTTAAAAGACCAAGGAAACTCTATTCTCTCAAACGGTCGAGGTAACGAAAAAGGAAGCGCTCGGAGTCAAGAAACTTGAGATCAATAACACGCTCACGACGAACTTCGTACTCCTTGACATAAGCGAACCGATCCCTCATCTCTTGAGTTCGAAGACTTTTTTGAAAAAGTTGAGTGAGATTAGGGCGAATACTCGATTCACTTGCTTGACTGGTCTTACGCTTTTTCCTAACATTGTTCGTAGCCATCCTAAAAACATTAAGCAAGCGATTTAAAACAAGTTTAAGTGTATGCATGGGATTTCGTAATTCAATCCAATGATAAATCCCATTTATGTTTAAAAACAAGTTTTTAAAACAAATATACAAAACAAGACAAAAAAATTTTTAGAGAAAAACAGTAAAGAAAATATGAGTGAAAATTTATATACTCGAATCAAAAAATTAAAGATTTTGAAAAAAATTTACAAGATTTGAAAAACCCAAGTATCAAAACATATAAACTATACAAAATTAAAATTTTCTAACCTAAGATTCGAATATAAATTGAAGGAAAAAAGAAAAGGATGAAAATATACCTTAAATTGGGATTTTGGATGAATAGAGGAAAATCCTTGCACAAGATTGTTGAAGCGTGCTTAGACTTGTGTTTAAGAGAAAAACCCCTCAAGATTTGGTGAAAAACAAAGAGGTTTAGAGGGTTTTTATAGGGAAAAAACGATCCTAGGGTTTTTAGGGTTTGGGAGAGTTTTAATTAAAGCATAACTTTATCATTAAAAGCCCCTTTTAAAGCAGTCCGCGAAACCGTTTCGGAACGTCGTCGACCGTTTCGAAACGCGGGCACGAAAGTTTGACCGATTTTTCAACTCCAGCTGACCGTTTCGATACGTGTTTGACGGTATCGAATCCCCGTTGACTCGTATCGAAACTTGTTTTGATACACCCCTTTGCAGTAGCCTAAACATTTCGAAACCCTTGAAAGGTGTTTCGAAACGCCCTTCTCTCAGATAGAAATTTAAAGCATCCGTATCGAAACAGGTTCACCCGTTTCGATACACCTGGGCCTGGAAGTGTAGATGAGGCTCTAAAAGTCCAGAAAAATGAATTTTTCTAAGGCCTAACTTGCATGAATGCCATGAATGAGCAGGAAAAATATATGCAAACATAAACATACTCCCCTAGCTATAGGCATGGATGAAATTAGGAGTAAAAACACATAAACATGGCATTTCACAAGATCAAGCAATTTTAAGCAAAAAAGAGGTCCAAAAAGGTCAAGATAGGCTAGTTAGACCTAACTCTCTCCTAAGGGACCAAAAACGCTCTTTGTCTAAAGGTTTTGTAAATATGTCCGCTAATTGATTTAAGGTGTCTACATACTCTCTAACCACATCTTCTTTAAGGACGTGATCTCTAATGAAATGATGCCTTATTTCTATGTGTTTGGTTCTAGAGTGTTGGATGGGATTTTTTGTCAAACATATAGCACTAGTGTTATCACATTTAAGGGGTATGGTTTCAACTTTAATACCATAATCTAAGAGTTGTTTCTTCATCCAAAGGACTTGAGCACAACAACTCCCTAAGGATATGTACTCGGCTTCGGTGGTAGATAAGGCTACACTATTTTGTTTCTTAGAGAACCAAGATATGAGCATACTACCTAGGAATTGACAAGTTCCCAAAGTACTCTTCCTATCGATTTTGCATCCCACATAATCCGCATCCGAATAAGTATGAAGGTTGAAGGTAGAGTCTCTAGGGTACCAAAGACCTAAACAAGGAGTATCTCTAAGGTACCTAAAGATTCTTTTAACGGCTATAAGGTGAGACTCTTTAGGACTAGCTTGAAATCTAGCACACAAGAAAACACTAAACAAGATATCTGGTCTACTTGCGGTAAGGTAAAGCATGATCCAATCATAGAACGATAAAGCTTAGAGTCGACACACTTACCTCCTTCATCTTTGTCAAGCTTTGTAGATGAGCTCATAGGTGTGGCTTGAGGCTTTGCATTCTCCAAGCCAAACTTCTTGAGCATATCCTTTATGTACTTTGCTTGATTTATGAAGGTGTCATCCTTCTTTTGCTTGATTTGGAGTCCCAAAAAGAATGAGAGCTCCCCCATCATGCTCATTTCAAATTCACCTTGCATTAGCTTAGCAAACTCTTTGCAATGACATTCGTTAGTAGAACCAAAAATAATATCATCAACATAAATTTGTACTAATAAGATGTCATTTTTATACCTTTTTATAAAAAGTGTAGTGTCCACCTTGCCTTTTTCAAAACCCTTTTCAATTAAAAAGTTTGAAAGCCTTTCATACCAAGCTCTAGGAGCTTGTTTTAAACCATAAAGAGCTTTAGTGAGTTTGAAAACATGATTTGGAAATTTTGAGTCTTCAAAACCCGGTTGTTGTTCCACATACACTTCTTCATTTATAAAACCATTTAAAAACGCGCTTTTAACATCCATTTGAAAAAGCTTGAAATCATGATAACATGCATATATGCAAGCAACATCCTAATGCCTTCCATTCTAGCTACGGGTGCATAGGTTTCATCAAAATCTATTCCCTCTTCTTGAGTGTAACCTTGTGCTACTAGTCTTGCTTTATTTCTCACAATGTTACCACTCTCATCTAGCTTGTTCCTAAAGACCCATTTAGTTCCTATGGTAGATTGATTACAAGGCCTATCAACTAATGTCCAAACGTTACTTCTCTCAAATTGATTTAACTCTTCTTGCATAGCCATAATCCAAAATTCCTCTTTCAATGCTTCTTTTATATTCTTAGGCTCTATGCATGAGATAAATGCAACATGATTCATTAATCTAAGAGAAGATCGAGTGGTTACCCCCTTGGATGGATCACCCAAGATTTCACCATCTTTGACATATTTGAACTCCCTTGGGTAGCTCACTTCCTTTTCCTCAAGAGCCAAGTCCTTCAAGGCTTCAAGAGGTGGATCTTGTGTGTCCTCTTCTTTTGTTGGAATCTCATCCTCCTTTGAAGTTTGCCCTCCATCAAAGGCATTTATGATTCCTACATCATCATCATAACAAGAATCCTTCCTTGTAAGGAAGATTATCATCGAATACAACATGTATAGATTCTTCTACTACTAAAGTTTTCTTGTTAAATACTCGATATGCTTTAGAGGTTAAAGAGTATCCTATGAAAATAGCTTCATCACTTTTTGCATCAAATTTACCTAAGTTGTCTTTTCCATTATTTAAAACAAAACACTTGCAACCAAAATGGTGAAAATAGCTAATGTTAGGCTTTTTAGATTTTAAAATCTCATAAGGTGTTTTCTTTAAAATTGGCCTAATCATTACTCGGTTAACAATATAGCAAGCGGTGTTTGTGGCTTCCGCCCAAAAATATTTAGGTAAATTATTTTCACAAAGCATGGTTCTAGCCATTTCTTGCAAAGTTCTATTTTTCCTCTCAACTACCCCATTTTGTTGAGGAGTTCGAGGAGCCGAAAAATTGTGGCTAATACCATTTTCATTCAAAAAATCTTCAAACCCTAAATTTTGAAACTCGGTTCCATGATCACTTCTAATATGTGAACTTCTAAGTTCAAGATCATTTTGGGTTAGTTTTGAAAATGTGATGAATTTTTCTAAAGCCTCGTCTTTAGTACTTAAAAATAGAACCCCAAGTAAATTTAGAAAAATCATCAACAAGTACAAATGCATAAGATTTACCACCCAAGCTCATAGTCCTAATTGGCACAAATAAATCCATATGGATAAGTTGTAAACATCTACTTGTAGAAACATCATTAATGGATTTAAAGGAAGACTTATGTTGTTTACCCTTAGAGCATGCATCACAAATTTTATCGTCTTAGAATTTAATCTTGGGTAAACCTCTAACTAGATCAAGGGAAACTAGTTTTTCTAAAACACTAATGCTAGCATGTCCTAGTTTTCTATGCCACAACCATGCATCATTTTCATTTTGTGCTACTAAGCATGCATGAGATGTATGTATGTCATCTAGATGCACCATGTATATGTTCCATATACGATGACCTATGAGCATAATATTATTAGATTTAATATCAACAATTTTTCACCCATTTTTATCAAATAAAACATTAAATCCTTTATCACACAATTGACTTATGCTCAATAAGTTATGTTTAAGACCACCGACATACAAGACATTTTCAATGAGAATAGTAGATTGATTACCTATGGAGCCAATACCTTTAACGTGGCCTTTGGAGTTGTCACCAAATGTCACCACTCCTCCACTTTTTGGATTTAGATCCATGAATCTACTCTTGTCTCCGGACATATGCCTTGAGCCTCCACTATCAAGGTACCATGAGTTTTGACTTTGTGCTTTGGCCTTGTAGCAATGCTCCCCTACAAACAAAGATATTAAGCTTTTGTTTTTGGTACCCAAATCATTTTGGGTCCATGAGTGTTAGCTCCCAAAACCTTGGTTCCCTTAGGAATCCAAGATGACATAGCAACAATGTTATTAGATTTTACAAGTTCCTTAGGAACCCATACACTTCTAATCCTTTTAGTTCTACTATGTCTAGGAAAGCTACCTTGTTTGTAGTAATTAGTCTTTTTCTTAGGTTGGTTTGTTTTTGAAGATTCACCTATTTCATGCTTGACACTACCAACATTTTTAAAAGACTCTTTGAGCTTATTTAGCTCATCTAACACCTTTTGGTGTTCACTATTACATTGAGATAAAAGATTATTAAGGTCAATATTTTCATCTTGAAAAAATTTTAGTTCATCTTTTAACCCTAATATCTTTTTCTCAACTTTTAAATTAGCTTGAGATAGTGAGTCATTTTTATCATTTAGTTCCAAAATAATTTTCTTATTCCTAATGACCGACTCCTTGTATTTGTCAACTATTTCATCATAGACCTCTTGCAACTAAACATATGCATCATTTAATTCATCATATGTAAAATCTAAAGATGATGAGTTAGAGGTTACCATGGAGGAATATTCCTCAAGTGCCATGAGGCAAAGGTTGGCCACTTCTTGTTCGTCATCCTCGGATGACTCCTCATCACTCCAAGTAGCAAGCTTGGCTTTGAACTTCTTCTTCTTCTCAAAGCCCTTATTCTTGAGTTGAGGGCACTCCGAACGTATGTGGTCGGGTTTATTGCACTCAAAGCAAATGATTTGATCCCTTGCTTCCTCTTTGTTTTTACCTTTGAAGTCCATCTTCCTTTGAATTTTTCTTCCCCGGTTGGACCTTATAAAGCGTGAGAATCGTTTGGCTATCATAGCCAATTCTTCTAGCTCATCCTCCTCACTAAAAGAGCTCTCCTCAAGTAATGAAGCTTTGAGAGCTATTCCAATCTTCTTCTTCTTCTTTTCAACCTCTAGCTTTTCTACTCTCTTCTCTTCCTTCTTCTTCTCTTCTTCCCTTCCTTGCTTCATAATCTCATGAGTAAGGAGAGAACCCACTAGCTCGTCAAGATTTAAAGTCTTCAAATTTTTAGCTTCTATGATGGTGGTTCTCTTTCCATCCCAAGATTCGGGAAGTGAGTAGAGTAGCTTTCGGACAAGCTTGTCTTCCGATATTGTCTCTCCAAATCCTTTGAGCCCATTGACTATGGTGGAGAAACGATCAAACATCTTGGACACCGTCTCATCGGGCTCCATCTTGAAATTTTCATAACTAAGATTGAGAATTTCAATCTTAGTTTCCTTGACATCATTGGTTCCCTCATAGGTAGTCTCAAGAGTGTCCCACACTTCTTTGGCACTCTCAATGGATGATACTTTGGAGTAGATGTCCGGACCGAATGAACAAAAGAGCATGTGGAGAGCTTTGTCATTTATTTGGATCTTTCTCCTTTCTTCTTCAATTACATCCCAAACCATGTAGTCATTAGACTTGATGAAGAGACCCATTCAATTCTTCCAAAATGGATAGTTGTCACCATTGAAGAAGGGTAGTTTTGTAGTGGATTGAGACTCATACATGCCCGAACCGGAGGTATTAGCCATCTCTTGATTTTTGGATGATCACACTCTTCCTAGGAACTCCTCTTGTGGTTGTTAATCCTGAAAGAGGTAGGCTCTGATACCAATTGTTGAGTGGATCGAACTAAACCAAGAGGGGGTGAATTGGATTTTTAATGTTCTTGGTGGTGGAAATTGCAAATAAAAGGATTGACAATGAATTTTAGAGTGGTTCAAGTTCCAAATGAACTCTACATCCACTACCTTAGCTTCACTAAGGATTTGCAACAACTCCACTAATTGCTCTTCCCCTTTTCTAGGCTAAGGAGGTAACCCTTACAATTTTTGGTCAAATTTTCTACCCAAAATTTGACCCAATCCTCACACAAATAAAACAAAGAATTTGTTGGCTAAGCAAGTATCTCTCAATACAAATTGTAGCCCAATTACAAGTACTCAACCCCATTGAAATGATAAGAATGAAAAATACAATTGGGGTTTCTAGACAATAATGGGATTTAGGCACAAATGCTTGGATTTGATGTTTGGATGTTTGCTTTAGGATCAATAGTTGTTGCTGAAGCTTTTAGAGGTCCCTTTTATACCTTCTCATTTGTTTCTAGCCGTTGTGGTTGTTGCATTCATCAATAGAGCCGTTGGGGGTGTTATTTCCCCTCTATAAATGCAGTCTGCAACCAATCGTTTCGAAACACCCAACCCTGTTTCGAAACAGACCAAAATAGAAAGAGCTGTTGGGGTGCATTAAAGAGCCCGTATCGAAATGGTCAGACCTGTTTCGATACGCTAAGAGTCATTTCGAAACTTGTTTCGAAACATTTTGCCACTGTCAATGGTCGTATCGAAACGACATTAAAACGTTTCGATACGCCTTAACGGTTTGTTAAAAATCAGTTAAAAACATTCAACGGTCATATTTTTAAAATCAATTTAAGAACCGTTTCGAAACACTGAATGTCGTTTCGATACGGTTTCTCTATGTTCTAAAGCCATTTCGAAAGTTGTTTCGGAACAAGGGTTGGCAGTGTTGAAATCGTTTCGATACCCGTTTCGAAACACAGGTTCACAGTTTCAAAACTGTTTCGAAACGCCTTAGGCCGTTTCGAAACGGTGACCCGAAAATCACTGTTTTGGCTATAAGAACACTTAGAAAATATTTGATAAACTTGGTTTTTAAGTTAGGCATATTCTTTAAATCATATAGGGATGTTTCAGGACTTAAAAATTCATTTTCACATTTTCAATTTAGTCCTTAGGTTCTTTAGTTATATCAAAATTAAAATATCGGTTTCACAGTTCGGGATCGTTGATTATCTGACCATCATAGTAAACTAGAATAGTAACTCCTCCTTGTTTTGTCAAACTAGAATGGTTCTGCTTCATATAAGGGGACACTTATGGCTTATTATTGGCACAGGAAATCTCGGAGAATCCGAGTGTGTAAGGGAAATTATTGTACCGGGAGTCAGCTTTGAGAAACTCGTGTTCTACAGTACGCGATATCCCTGAGATTCCATGACCTCGTGTTCTGTACAACGTGAGTTCTTTTGAAACACACGTTCTACATAAAACGAGTTCCTTTTATATCTATTGGGACAGAGATTATGTCAAAATGAATAATACTCGTACTGTGTACTCATTTTCTGTTTGAATAATTGAGTACATGTTTGAATAATTGAGACAATTGGAGTCTAGTAATGTAATTTGTTCGAGTCTTTTAACATTAAATGGAACGTGTTGAGATAATATAATTGAATACATGTTCTACATAATGTGAGGTCCCTTGAACATTAATAAAGAATGGAAAAAGACATCATATAATATAATTCGATGATGATTTCAGAAGTTTATGGTTAATCCGAATCATCGTAGCCGGTGGACACGTCTGAACTTAAGTTTAGTTCTTCGATCAGCTGTTGTTTTCTTTGTCTATGCCTGTACATAAAATGTTGCAGCTCGTCGGTAGCCGCATCAACATCTGGTGAAGACAGAGCTTGTTCATTGGTCGGAGCAGGTTGTACGGGTGTAGACGTACTACCTTCGTCGGCGTTGACCTCATCAAACTTAACATTTAAATCGATGTATTTAGCTCAAACGGAATTGAGCTGGTCATACATGTTACGAACGTTTGTTTCGTTCGTAAGCTTCAGAACGTAGTGCATTTCGTTTGCTGACAGTGTTGGGATTTGACATTCCAAGGAAGAAATTTGTTTGTCGGTGTGTTTACTAACCTCACTTGATGTCAACTGTATTAAATCTTCGAGTGACATTTTGCTGGTGATTGTTGATTCAAAATAAGTATCGAGAAAATAAAATGTTGCCTGAAATTTTGCCACAAGAGGAGTAAAGATTAGCGTTGGGTGTTTAGGGAGAAATAGGAATGAGTAAATGATGGTGGAATTGGTGGGTATTTATAGTAAAGAAAAAACACCACATAAGTAAATTTAATTCGAATGAAAAATTTAATTTGCATTTCATTTAACAAAACTTTTAACAAGTATTCTTCAATAAGTAAATTGAAACAAGTCGATACAATATCAATACAATATCTACAAAAAGTCGATACAATATATGCAAAAAGTTCAAAGTCAAAGAAGCGAGCGCGATAATCATCATCTTCTGAAATGGTAGAAGCTTTGATCCGGTGGGCAAATGTAATCGGCACCGGCCGCATTAGCAAAATAGGGCTGCTTATGCAACATGGTCGATCTGAATCCTCCCTCGCTTCTTTCACTCTGCACTTTAGAAAAGAGTCCCCAAGAGTCTCTAATATGCCCTAGAAAAGTTAAAATGAAAGCTTTCTAGGCACTTCTTGGGGACAAATGGCAGACAGCCACACGCTCCCGAATATTACGATATGTCAGTAAGTATTCTTCAATCAACGTAACATGTGGAGGTCTGAACCCAGCGAAACATAAAATCATGACAAAACTCTAACTATCATGAACCTAACAGAAAAAAAAATACATAAAAAATCCAACTTCAAAAACCCAGCAAAACACGAAATCATGAAACAACTTCACTGGTTAGGTAAATCCATCGTCGTGCAAATATATAGACCAACCTCGCTTTCTAAATAAAGCGATTTTGACAGAAATCTGACGTCACGGTGAACTCGCGTTCTGTATAACGCGAGTTTCAAAAGACCTCGCATCCTACAAAACACGATTTTGCCACGTCAGCATATCCACCTCTATCAATAAATAGCCAACTCTTGGGGAGGCAAGGACCACCCACCCATCAATTTTAACAATTTTCGATAACAACTACTAATAGCAACATATCGCGTATCTGTGAAGTTTATTTTTAAACTAATTTCCCGGATATTGCGATATGTTGTTATTTGTAGTTGCATATATATGTCACCATATCCACGTCAGCAATTTTCGATTGCAGCTACTAATGGCAACATATCGCGTATTTGGGAAGTTTATTTTCAAACTAATTTCCCGAATATTGCGATATGTTGTTATTTGTAGTTGCATATATATGTCCTCTTGGGTTTATTATGCGTAATTTTTTCATCGTTCTTGATCGACATCAACAAATCGCAATATCCGGGAATCTAGGAATTTGGAAGGCATGCACGAGTTTCACCAAAAGATAAATACATGTGTTTACGGTACCCCATAATACGCTGAAAGGCCAGGTTGCTTGTCATTCCAAACAAATATCATCATGAATTCCACCTTTATGATTATCATCACCGTCAGAACAATTTGAGGATATTTTTAAGAAATGTTGGGTTCGGTGTAACTATGATTTTATAAATTCAATTGTTATGAAATACTCAAATTCGTTCAATTGTAAAAAAATATTATTATTTTTAATAAATAATAATATTTAATACATTATTTATTTACACTATATTTATAACAATATTTTAATCGTAATATAAATTAGTATTATTATTGCTAATAAATTTATTATAACATTATTTATTTATTTATTTAATAATTATATATATAATTAATAGGATATTAATGACTTTCCCGCCTTGGAAGTCTTCATTTAAAAAACTCACGACATCGCGTCCTGTAGAAAGCGAGTTCTTCATAAACTAGCGTTCTGCAGAACGCGAGGTCCCTTCTGCCCGTTCTGTTCACGCGTCTGTTGCGTGACGCTTCTTTTCAATGAACCTCGCATCCTGTGGAACGCGAGGTCTTTGGAATATTTTGTTTCCCAGAACGCGAGATTCATTAACTTCGCTTCCCAAAGGGCGTGAGCTCTTCTATAATTGGTGGCCCTACCCCTATATCAACCACAGAACGCGAGTTCTTTTGTTTTTTACACTATACTTACCTAATTTTCATTCGATACAATGGCGGGCTTACTACGCAACGACGCGAATCATTGCTGTAACTATTTCAAAACAACGCAAGAGGCATTATTTTTTTCTTTTTTATTTTACACGCATTTTGCCAACTATTTTATTTTTTATTTTTTTTATTTTTGAAGGGATACGAACGTCGGTTAACTTGTTACCTTAACCGTATCAACAACGCACATGATCCCGTTGTTATGAGATGGATTGATCGAATTGGTTTTGGCCACTAGCGAGGATCTTAACGGGGGTGAAGTGTAACCCATCGTTGATTAGCGCGCTAATAGAACGGTGGAGGCCAGAGACACATACTTTTCATTTCTCGATAGGCGAGGCAACAATAACGCTGGATAATGTTGCCTATCATCTAGGGTTGCCTACAGACGACAACCTTATTACGGGTGTAGTGTTGGGGCATTGGCCAACTCTATTTGCTGAACAAATGGGAGTGGAGCCCCCAGAGGATGCGTGGGACAGTGAGAAAATAGCCCTATCTTATTTGGAGGCTGAATTTGAAAACCCTCCCCCATGCGGATGAAGATACACTCCAGGAATTTTTTTCATTTTTTTCACTATTTTATATATTTTTAATATATTTCGTTTATTAAATATTTATTTTTTTAATATCCATATTTCTTGCTTTTTCTTTACTATTAAATTTTGTTTTATTTATTATTTTCACAACGGTTTGCGCGTGCCCACATCTTGCACATTATCGCTGGGATATTAATGCCAGACAAATCTCGCACCAAGGTGCACGTGATGTGACTTTATCATCTTACTGATTTCGATGAAGCTAGAGGAAAATGTTGGGGAGCAGTTGTCTTGGCGTTTCTTTTTAGAGAGCTATGCAGAAACGTCGACCATTCTAGAGCAGCAATTGGAGGATGTTGTTTACTCCTTCAGTCTTGGGCTAGGTTTCGGATGCCTTTTTTAAACCCGCAGCCTAGACAGTCTGCCCCCTATTTATTTTTGCTTCTTCGGATGTACTATTTATTTATTATATTTATTTTATTTTTTTAATTATTTTATTTAAAGAATTATTTTTATTTTCCATTACTGATAGGTGGAGCGAAACACTGACCCACCAGGACTTGCCGAAAAACCAAACAGAGTACAGGATTGTTTTGGATAAATTGAGGCATGATCAGGTAATTCGAAAAATAATTTGAATTTTTTCATACTTTTTTCCAATAATATTTCATATAACCGTTAGAAACGTTCTCATTTTTTTAGTTCGTGTGGAGGCCCTACGCTTCAGAGGATATTCAGCAGATTACTCCACTCGAGATTCTGCGTCACCAGCACGTATGGCTTTCCATAGTGCCGCTGTTCAACTATGAAATTCTCGTGTGATATCCTACAGACCGGGTTCTCTGACAATTCGGGTACGTCCAAAATATTCCGCTCGTCGATCCACCAAATTTGGACACATTCCACCTTCTAACGCGCCAGAGGAAGACAGAGATTGACTGAGCCCTTTACCACGCATACTGGATACAGATTTGGGATGATCGATTTGCCCGTCGCCCACGCATTCTCCGACCCATTGTGGATTGGGCCGATTCGGTCACTTTCGATTACTTTCAGTGGTATGGGGTAAATGGGAAGAAGCATATCCTTACTGACGAGGAGCACGATCAAGAGCTTCCCCAGGCTCCCTGAAACCGCCCACGCCCCTCACGTCGACCGTGCCAGAGCCAAAGCCAGTCGAGGCAGCGCAGTCCGAGACCGCGAACTGACACTGCAGGGGCCTCATCTTCTGCCACAACATTTCAAAATTTTAGCGGTCCTTCGACTTTCCAGCAGATGAGGCCTCCACTCGAGTTCGGCTTCTCCGATGCCTACCGTGCCCATATGCCGACGAGTGCTCTTTCGCTGATCAATATTCCACCGTTGGCATCTCAGTTTGACTATAGCATTGTGGAGAAAACGCCGCTGGGTAGCTTGTTTTACTCCCCGCCCGGGCCTAACAGAGGTCTGCGTATCGCAGACGATGATGATGATGATGAGGACCAGGGCCCAGCACAGCTTGTTCGGAGGAATCCAGATCTGGATCGTCATCCACCCGACTGCGGAACGAGTGGACATAGACATCATTAGTCTTTTTTTAATGGATATGTACTTATGTTTCTAATATTTTTATTCCAGACATTTGTTTTTTAATACCGTATTTTAATTTTGTTTATCTATTATAATTAAACTTTTAAATGTTTATTTAATTTCAGTTTTTTATTAATTTTATGCGATTACTAAACTGAAATTATCAATTGTTCTTCAAAGGCAATTTCATTCAAAAAGGATGATAGCATAGGGTTTTGGAAGCCATTTTAAGCCAGTTTAGAATGGACGAAAATTGACCGTGTTAGTGTCATACGATAGAGAATTTCCAGTACTACGAACCTAAACTCGTTGTTTGCTAAAAATATACGATTTACAAGCCCGAAATTGGGCTCAAACAGGCCTACCCACCCTTGTTTTTCCTAGTTTTTCAACCCAGATTTGCACAGAACTCGCGTTCTGCAGAACACGATTTCTGTGCGATATATTCAGTCGCCTTTTCAAATTTTTGGGGACCTCGCGTTCTGCACAACGCTATTTCCTGAAAACCCGTTAATTCATTTAACGAGGCCACGTAGACAGAACTCGCGATATGTAGAACGCGAGTTCTCATCTCGCTTCCCAGAGAACGCGACGTTCCACTACGTGGCAAGTTTGGGATCATTTTTCTAAATAATCTTGGGAGGGAGCCAAAATTTTATATAATAATTAAAAAAGGATTTTCCACCCAAATATGCCGAGTGGAGGAGTACGCCAGATTTCATGTCATGAGCTGGAATGCATGGTCATGGGTAGGGATGTAAAAACAAGTCAGAACCTGAAAACCCGACTGAAACTTGCTCGAGTCAGAACCTGATTTGACCCGAGGTTTTGATGACCTGATCCCGATCTGCAACCGACTGTTGTTGATCCGAACCCGAATTTGACCTGTTACTGTAGTAACCGAACCTGATCTGTGTCCGACTGAAAACGACCCGAACCTGAATTGGACCTGTTAATTTGGACCTGAAACCCGACCTGCATCCGACTGAAACGAACCCGAACCCGAAGTCGACCTGGAAAATAACCGAATTTACCCGACTGAATTGACCCGATATCCGATTTTACCCGACCTGAAATGAACCTGACCTGAAATGAACCCGACCTGAAATGGACTCGACCTGAAAATGGACCCGACCTGAAATGGACCCGACTTGTTTTGAACCCGACCTGCTTTAAACCTGACCTGTTAAGTGACCCGACCTGTTGTTGACCTGAGCTGAAATTAACCCGAAACCTATGACATGATGAATTAAAAAAATTTAGAAGTTGATATACCATATACATATATAATGTATATACATATACACCTACATATATTGATGTAGGTGATGTATATGCGCGCATACATACATACATATATATATATATATATATATATATATATATATATATATTAAGTACTAAAGTTGAAAAAAGAATAAGTAATTGATAATTTATGAACTACAAAAATTAAATGAGGAGTTGTTTTTTATTTTTAAGTTTATTCATTAACTTGAATAAAATTGTAGACTTACAAATTATAAAAAAATAAATAACAGTTGTATAAGTCTTTAACGTTAATTTATGAACTACAAAAATTTACTAAAGTTGTATATGCATTTGTAGTTCATAAAATTTACTAAAGTTATAAAAAAATTTGTAAGTACAATTTTATTTTTTATACTAAACAGATTCAAGTTATAAAATTTAGTAAAGTTATAACATATGTATATCATTTGTAGTTCAAATATGATTAAATAAATTTAGTAAAGTTACAAAAAAAAATTGTAAGTACAAATTTATTATTTTATACTTAACAGATTCAAGTTATAAAATTTAGTAAAGTTATAACTTATGTATAACATTTGTAGTTCAAAAATGATTAAGTAAATTTAGTAAAGTTACAAAAAAAATTGTAAGTACAATTTTATTATTTTATACTTAACAGATTCAATTTATAAAATTTAGTAAAGTTATAACTTATGTATAACAGATTCAAGTTTAAAATTGTAGACTTAAGTAAATTAACGTTAAAAAGAAAAAGATTAATTAGAACAGATTAATTAATTTTATTATTTTTGTAGTTCAAAAATTTTCGTACAAGTCTTACTACAATTTTTGAAGTTCAAAAATGATTAAGTTATAAAATAGATGATTTACTTAATTAGAACAAATTAATTAATTGTTGTCTTAAGTTACAAATTGTAGACTTAAGTTAAGATATAAAATAAAATTAATACACTTAAGTTAAAAAATTAACTGTTATAACATAAAAATAACTTAAAATTAATACACTTAGTGTAACACTCAGTTAAGAAATAAAAAAAAAAAGATAAAGGAAGTGAGGGTAGGGAGGCTCGAACCCGAGACCTTAGCCCTTACCACCCAACATGCTAACCAATTGAGCCAAGTGCTCTCTTCTGTCAAATATTACCAACGGTAATATTTATTTGTTAATTAAGGAGTTATTTCGAGGCACCTTTAATCTGATTCTGACGTTTCACTTACCAAAATTTGTGTACCCTTTCCCTCTTTCAAGATTCGACAAACACCCACTCTCCCAAAGCTCCTACCTACCCCGACCGGCCACCGTTGCTCCCCCTCCACCGTCGCTCCGTGCGCAACACCGCCGCCACCAGCGTGTGCGCCGCCCTTCCCTGAGCTCATCCCCGGTAGTCATTCGCTCACTCCTCGCCGCCAGCATCGTGTTTTGAGGGCTGAAGGTTCGACAAACCCTCACCCTATTTTCCGTCAACTGTTGCTCGCCGTTTCAGCCTCCATCAGTAGTCCGTTCGGTGTGTTGTTGCCACCACCGTGTTCCCCACGTCGAGCCAAGCAAAACCCAGCCAACCCTTCGTCCAACCGACGCTGGCGAGGCTTCCATCGGAGCTACGTAAGTTCCGACGACCCTTCGGTTCTTCGCAGCGACTTCTGTTTAAATCCGATGATATTCCAAGCTTGTGTGGGTTGGGTTAGATCAATAATCGATTCTGCCATTTTTTTCAGGTGAAACCGATCCGTTACCAGCTCTCCGGCGAGTTTCCGGTGGCCGTCCGGCGTTGTTTCCGTTGGGGTAAGTGAGCCGGCCTGAACCGGCTGGACCGGTCGGCCCATCACCCAAACCCGTGCCCAAAAACCCTGATGGCCCAAAAACCCAAACCCAGTTAACCCGAGCCCATCGCCCGAGTCTAGCCCAACCCATCTCTGACCCGAACCGACCTGTGTCCGAGTCAACTCGTTGAGTCAACTTAGTGAGTCAACTCGCCCGAGTTGACTCAGTGAGTTAACTCACCGAGTCAACACAGTTGACCCTGTTGGTTGCTGGCGTCATCATGACATCATCGGTTGACCTGGCCTCGTTGACTTTGACCTGCTGACGTCAGCGTTGACTTGCTGACGTCAGCGTTGACTTTGACCAAAAAGTCAAATTTTTTCGGAAAGACCCTATCTTATGTTTTTCGACGTCCTGATTCCATTTTTGAAGCCCGTTTTGCGAAATTCCGACTTTAAGACCCCCGAATCTGCCCTTAAACGCAAATCATGCATATGTACTTAATTATTCCATTCAGATATCAGTAAATCGAATAAGTGTTTAACTAGTGTTTTAATTGTGTAAAGGTACCCGAGACCCGTGTGACCACTCACCAGCTCAGCCTAGCTCCTCTCGACCCGCTCACCCTCACGCTTAAGTGAATATCAATATGAATTCAAACCCTATGTATAAGAATGAGTTTAACTCTTATTTCACATTATGACCATTAATATTTCTTTATCTAGGATCTGACCCCGTATCTGAGCGTACTGAGGCAGGTGTCCATTAGACCCTTCTCCGACCAGCTTTGAGGTGTGTTCCATGTGTGCTATATTATGTTGAATGAATTGCTTAATGATTTAATCATAAACAATACTATGTTGTTTAATATCTTAATTGTTGTTGAAATTGCATCACTATGTTAGAATAAGATGAAATGATGAACTGGTTATATGATGACATTCTTTGCCGACATGATGTATATTTGCTCAATTCGTATACTTGTAATATGATTTCTTGATCTGTGATGGAATTGCCTGATTATCTGATGAACGTAAAAGTATGACATGTTAGCTTGACTTGAGATGTTACAATCTGTTTGCATGTTTAATGATGAGAATGCCTGCTTTGCTCAATAGGTATGCCCAATTATCTGTCAAAAGTATAAATCTTCTGTTTCTGATATTCTGAATAGAATGCCTGCCACATGTACTCTGTTATTCATATCTGAGATCTGGACACTGATTACTATCTGGGGTATACTATTGGGTTATGTTGTGAAGTTTCTGTTGGTACAGCCCTGATCAAGCTGGTAAATCCTTATGGACTCAAGGTCTCCCCTTGAGTGGCACCTATGCCCATCGGGCCTAGGGTAAGTCCTTATGGACTCAAGGTCTCCCCTTGAGTGGCACCTATGCCCATCGGGCCTAGGGTAAGTCCTTATGGACCTAAGGCATCCCCTTAGGTGGCACCTATGACCATCGGGCCTAGGGTAAGTCCTTATGGATGCAGTTCTGGGGGACTGCATTTGGTGTATGGTTGGAGGGTAGACACTAGTAAACTCATGCATGCATCCGAGCTTTTGCATTGATCTGCTATGTGTTATTATGATCTGATTGTTATGTATTCATTGCTTGTTTGATCTGCACTTATTGGAACACACTGAGCTCCCTAGCTCATGCCTTCTTCTTCTCCCCTTTCAGATACTTGTGATAGGCTACCCCTTTTGGACCCGGCAACTGGAGGATCGGCACATTTAGCTCTAGACTGTTGTAATGTTCTCATCTCCCAAACTGTCTGTATTTGGGTGACTTATGCCTATATTTTGATACGACTTATCTTTTGGTTTTTGCCGGGTGTTGGCTTTTGATATAACTGAACACTTTATGCTTTCATATCATCTATTTTGTAATCACATGATACTAAACTTTTGCTTACTACTTTTTGATGGATTTGAAAGCGTTACTAGTAGATTTTATAATCGATCTGAGAATAGTATTGATATGTATTTGATAACAGGTTTTATGGTATGATTCGTAAATCTCCCGAAAGGGGGAGACTATGTCAGTTTTGATATTTTGACTATGATATTTCACAAGGGTTTGATTATAGGTTGTGACTGCCTGGAGTTGGGTTAAACGCATAAACGGGTCCAGGTGGTTACACTTAGGTTGGCCTTCGTCAATCGTCATTGATTTGGAGTTAATTATTTAAAGTTATATCAAATTAAAATTATAAAATATTGGAGTAATTGAAAAAATAATGAAAATGGGTCAATTTGGATTAAAAATAAAGTTTCACGGATTATAATGAACAAAAATATCAAATTAAAATTATAAAACATTAGACAAATTTAAAAAAAAACAATGAAAACGGGTCAATTTGGAATAAAAATAAAGTTTTGGGAACTATAATAAAAAAAATATCAAATTAAAAGTACAAAAGATGATTAATTAAATATATATATATGAGTCAATATAGAATTAAAATAAAGTTAAGGGACTAGAATGAAGAAAATATTAAATTAAAATAATAAAACATTGGACAAATTAAAAAAATAAATGTAGGTCAATTTGAAATAAAAATAAAATTTAGGGAGTAAAATGAAAAAAATCAAATTTCAAATTTTGGTGGGAAAGTGTCCGCCAAATTTGGACAAATGTAATATTTGGAAAAGAATTTCCAATCTAGATTTGGTGGGAATGTGTCCGCCAATTTTTTGGTTTAGGAAAAATCATTGCTATAGTCCTCTTATGCTTTGGTACTTTACGTTTAGGTCCTAATTTTGGCTTTTAGGTTTCAATTTAACTCGTTAAAACTTTAAATTATTAGGGTTTCGTATTTTTTTTATTTTAAAATTTATATTACAATATATGTATATATAAATGTGGATACCCTAAACCCTAATCTCTAAACCATAAAACCCTAAGCACTAAACATTAAACCCCAAACCATAGACACTAAAACCTAACCCCTAATTTATGTAAGTGTGTACATGTGTACATATTAATGTATAAACCCTAAACCCTAAACCATAAACACTAAAACCCAACCCATAATGTATGTAAGTATGTACGTGTGTGCATATTAATGCATGAACCCTAAACCCTAAACCTTAAACACTAAAACACTGAACCCCAAACCCTAAACCATAATCCTTAACCCATAAACCTTAAACAATAAAACCCAACCCCTAATGTATGTAAGTATGTGCGTGTGTACATGTAAATACATTAACCCTAAACCCTACACCGTAATCCTTACACACTAAAACCTAACCCCTAATGTATGTAAGTATGTGTGTGTACATATTAATGCATTAACCCTAACCCTAAACACTAAACCCTAATCCTAAACCATAAACACTAAACCTTAAACCTTAAACACTAAAACCCAAAACACTAAAACCCAACCCCTAATGTATGTAAGTATATACATGTGTACATATTAATGCATGAACCCTCAACACTACCCCAAACCCTAAACCCTGATCCCTAAACCATAATCCCTAAACCATAAACCTTAAACACTAAAACCTAACCCCTAATGTATGTAAGTACGTGTGTGTACATATTAATGCATGAACCCTTTAACTTTATTTTAATTCCATATTGACCCTTATATATATTTTAATTCATCATGTTTTATAGTTTTAATTTTAAATTTTGTTCATTCTAGACACTAAAACTTTATTTTTATTCTAAATTGACCTATACTTATTGTTTTTTTAATTACTCTAATTTTTATACTTTTAATTTGATATTTTTGTTCATTATAGTCCCCAAAACTTTATTTTTATTCCAAAATACCCATTTTCCTTGTTTTCTTTTAAATTTGTCTAATGTTTTATAATTTTAATTTGATATTTATGTTCATTATAATCCCTGAAATTTTATTTGTAATCCAAATTGACCCATTTTCAGTCCAAATCGACCCATTTTGATTATTTTTTTAATTACTGTAATGTTTTATAATTTTAATTTGATATGACTTTAAATAATTAACTCAAAATTAATGACGATTGACGAAGGTCAACCTAAAGTCTATCAACTACTTATACGGTTGTACGGCCGAACTCAAATTGAATACGAATTTCAATCCCGAAAATACCCCGACCTGAATTACCCAACCTGAAACTACCCGACCTGAAATTACCCGACCTGAAATGCACCCGACCTAAAATGCACCCGACCTGAAATGAACCCGACCTGAAATGAACCCGACCTGGAATAGACCCGACCTGAAACGGACCCGACCTGAAATGGACCCGACCTGAAATGAACCCGAACTGAAATGGACCCGACCTGAAGTTTATCCGAACCCGAATTAACCTGCCAATTATCTGCTTCGGACCCGACCCGTTCTAACCCGACCTGGAATGGACCCGACCTGAAATGGACCCGACCTGAAATGGACCCGGCCTGAAATGGACCCGACCTGAAATGGACCCGCACCCGACCCGAGTCGAGTCAATTTTTTTTTATACCTGAAATGACCTGTATCCGATTTTACCCGACCTGATAGAACCCGACCTAAAACCTGTCCGATTACCTGTTTTTACATCCCTACTCATGGGAATATAATATATGGTTCCCGCACCACATTGGAACCCAATTCTTTTTGTTCAACATCTAGGCGTGCTCATATCATATCGTGTCCTCCACGCGAAAGTGTTTTCCCATCCTAATTATTAGTTTTCAAGGATTTTAATTACTCCATAAGTCCTTGTATTCTAAGTGTAAGTAATAAATTAGTCTTTTTACGGTGAAAGTGAATTATCTAATTCATACACATTTGTCCTCGTTCTGTTTTTTTTTTTTTTCATTTTTAATTTCTTCTTTTATGCCACTTTAACACACAAGAAGTCTTTAAAAAAAATATTCAAAACATAAGTCTCTATAAAAAAGTTGTACGGGACTAAATTGCATAATTTTATAGTAGGGGCTAATTTGCTTTCCAGCTCGTAGTAAAAGATTTGTCGCTGAATTATGAATTCAAGTAACTTTTTTTTAATAATGGATGGAAATTGTCTGCCCCAAACTATGCCCTCTTTGATGCCCTACTTTTAAATTTTTGATTTAAGGTTTAGGGTTTAAAGTTAATGGTTCTGGTTAGAGTTTAAGGAATTAGGGGTATGGTGTATTTTCTAGTGTTTAGGGTTTAAGGTTAGGGGTTGTGGTTAAGGTTTAGAGAATTAGGGGTATGGTATATTTTTTAGTGTTTAGGGTTTAAGATGTAGACATTAGGGTTAGAGTTTAGAATTTAAATTTTAAGTATTTTTTAGTATAGGAGATAAAAGAGGGCATGGTTAGGGGCAAACAATTTTTGTTCTTTAATAACATGGTATTAACATATTTCTTAAAAATATAGAGAATTATACATTGTCAAATATATTGAATATGAATTATATTTCTATTTGAACCCAACAAGTGGTCTAAATGGAAAAGCTGATAATGTTCATCTTAAGAGATCTGAGTTCAATCGCTTTGTAGGTGTATGTGCATTGCCAAAGGGTTAAGAATATCTATGAACATATACTACATTATAATCACCTTTAGACTATTCAAAAAAATTATATTTCTACTTACTGTTCTATTTTAAAATTTGGTGCTAATCCTTTTAAACACGTAACACAAATATATTTCTTTTTTTCGTTAATTAATTTCCATCAACTTTAGACGCCGCTTGTACCAGTCGACGCATCTCACCGTTCTAGAATCTGCAAAAAACTGAATCGAAAAGTCAAAACCTAGGCTGGAATCAAGGGAGAAATTCGCCTCCAAATCTGAACCAAATTGGGAATTTCTTAAGTGGTTTTTCCGAGGATCATGCTCTCTGTCGGATTTCAGCTCCAATTTAAGGTTTAAATCTCGATCCGGCCTTGAATTGCAAGGTTGGGTATTAGTATAAATACCCTTTAAACCTTCATTGTTCTTCACCACTTGAAAAAGCAAAAAAACGCTTAAAAATTCGAAAATTCTTGAAATTTTCTCTGATTTTTCTGAAAAAAAATTATTGGAGCGTGTTCGAGCTTTGGGTCACTTTTTGGAGACGTTCGAAAGCTATTCGAGAAATAATCATACGCAAATTCTTCAATTCCGGTAAAGTTTCTTTCTTTTCTTTTTTGAAATTTTAGTGTGTTTCTTTGTTATTCTTGGTTGAATTTTTTTGTGTGCTTGTTCGTGTTTTTAGGTTGTGTTTGTTGGAATTGGAGGATCGGTTCTAGAGTTCGGTAATAATTTCTTTTGTGGTTTAATTATTGATTTTGGTTTAATCTTGCATGTTCGTACAAAACTGTAAAATTTTGTTTTGAAAGTTTCACTCTATGCACATCCTCAAAAATTTTAAAAAAATTGAATAGTTGGAAATAAAGTTTTTTTTTTTTAAAAAATGAGATTTTGATCCACTCTTCTTCTAAAAACTAAAAAATTGCGTTGTTTTTAAAAATGAAATAAAAGTAGGTTTTGACCCATCACATTTTGAAAAAAATAAAAAGATGTTATTTTCTAAATAAAGTTTTCTTTTAAAAAATAAAATGAGATCTTTTAAAAGGGGATGTCTAAAACCAAAATAATAATAATAATAAAAGGCTTTAAAATTTTAAAAATAATAATAATAAAAAGGTTTTAAATATTTTCATAAAAACTCAAAAATCAAAAATAAAAATTTAAAATGGGATTTTTGGAAATAAAAAGTTTTGAAAGTAAAGTTTTATAAAAAGGAATAAAAGGTGTTAAAAAATAAAAAGAAAAATTTCAAATATAAAAGCAGTTAAAGTTTAAAAATCAAATAAAAATTTCAAATAATGAATAAAAGAATAAAAATATTTTTAAGAAAACTCAAAAATATAAAGGAAAAAATAAAAAAAAAAGTTTCAAGTTTGCTCTGATAGTCTTGTTTGCCTTTTAGAAATATGTTTAACCTTAGGACTGGTTCCTCAAGCTTAGATTAGAGACTTGTTTGTGAAAAAACTTTCTTCACAAAGAATAAAACACATTTAATAAAATCAAAACCCTAATTAGGAATAAAAGACTTAGATTCTTTTAGAGTAAATTTTAATTTAGAATAAATAAAAATGTTCAACGCATCTATATTTCCTTGTTGTTTGAAAAGTAAAATTAAATTAATGTGGTGTCTTATCAAACGAGAATGACGGGTTAGCGCCAGAAGTGTTGGCGATGATTAAAGTTCATTTCTAGGGCGATAAGGTTGTTAAAATAGATTTATATTCATTAAACGGACAAATAAAATCAAACCTTCATGAACTTGAAAATTCCAATTTTTTAAATCAATGAGGTACCAATTTTGGGCGTTGTGGGGTGCTAACCCTTCACCACGCGTAACCGATCCTAGAACCTATATTTCTTGTTTTCATAGACCAAAACTATTTTTTAATAAAATAAAATATTTTATTAAAATAATCTTGCTTTAAAGTGATCCAATCACACTTTTTTCAAAAAGATTGGTGGCGACTCTGTTGATTTTAAACTTTTCCAAAAAGTCGAGCTCGGAAAGGGTTGCGACATCTTGGCGACTCTGCTGGGGAAGTGTTTTTGTTTTCAAAATAAAAACAAAAGCGAGTCGGACCACAAATTGATTTTAAATGGTTTTTAAAGGATTTTTTAAAGAAAAAAAATAATGGAATTTGCAAGTTCATGATAAGTTCAATTTATTTGTCCATTTAATGAATGTAATTCTATTTTACGCATTTAAGACTTAATTCCAAGCTCTATACCTGAGCTTTGTCCCGTTCGTTTAAGTGGGGAGAACACGCATTGCTCATGTAAGAATATTTATTCTTCGTATGAGCCTAAAAAGTACCTTCGTGACTCATTCCCTTTGTCTTCGTAAGAATATTGATTCATTGAGAAGGCATCGATGGTGAGTCCTCCTGAGTTGAACTAGATTTGTTTGAAGCCTGTGATGGGTGAGAATCGAGGGCCTTGCTACCCTAAGTAGGGGACAACAAGGACAACTCGGGTACCCTTTTAGAACCGAACCAAGTTTGAGAATTTAGAGCCTACCCCAATAGAGCCATGCGGAAAACCTTAAGCTTTTAGTTTGGTCAAAATTCTTTTGTAAGGATAATCCGTGGAGACATATCCTTTGTAAGGATAACCTGTGTTGGAGTGTGTTGCCAAGAATTATTCGTACAATGAAATTAATTTAGACCTTTTAGGTTTTGTTTTTGTTTTTTACTGAAAAGAGTACTAACCTTTTTGTGTGTGTGTTTTGTTTTGTTTTGGCATACTTGCTTGCTGCATACATCTCACATTTAGAGGGGATCAATTTTAAAACATGTTGCTCAATTAGAAAAAGCTTCTACCATGGATGAAGGATACCTAATGGAGAAAGACAACGCAGGTGTACGCTACCAGACTGAGGTCAACCAACAAAAAATGAGAATTTGTCGAATGATCACGTGGAGGAAACATCAAAGTATGCACACATCAACGTCAAGAAGAATACCATAAGTTGCAAGTGATATGGAACCACTTCGACGGTCCAACCAAGCATAATTTGAAGATGATCATTAGGGGCAAGGTCGAAAGGACCCAGGGGAAAAACAAGTTTGATATAAACATCACATCCTAAATTGAAGACGTAGCTAATCATGTGACGTCAAGAATCTACATTTCTTCGCCCCCACGTCATACCGATAAGACCAAGGATTCAGAGGCTGGGTGCTCAGACTGAGACGTATTTTTAGGACCTTTAACATTCAATGGAAGCTACTTCAAGAGCAATATCTTAATAAAATTGATGGCCCCTCACCTACATTCACACAGTTGTATTCATTAGCATTCATGCATTTGCATTTTTGTTTGGTTGTTGCTCGAATTAATTTATGTTGTGATCTCTGCATACATTCACACATAATAAGAATTTAATCAAATTTCCAAAAAAAAAATATCTCACAAGTACGGTACATGTGCCCAGACTCGAGCCATAAACACTGAGGAAAGATTGACAACTCTGGAAGCAAATTAGAAGAGCATCTGTGATAAGCTTGAGAAAATGGAAAATGATCTAAAGAAAGAGATTGAGTTATCACACAGGAAAACAGTCAGCCAAATCACAACCTTGTTTGGGTTCAAAAATCCAGATGCAATTGAAGCAGAAGACACCAATACTTTGCCTTCCCGGGGATAGCTTTCGTACATTCATGGATGCAAAAGGAAGTGGCTTCCCCTAAAGTCAAGATCTCACCCCATTTTGTAGAATTTTTTGCCCATGCTAAATTAAAAGACAATACCGATGAGGTTCGCAGCCACGAGGTGCCTGACCTCGATGAAATAACGAACAAGGTAAAGGTCTAGAGGAAATTGGAAGACCGCTGCAAGAAGTTGGAGGAAATGATTTGTAACGCCCCGGATTTAGGGCCCGGGAGATAACCGGGTTTTGTTAAACCGATTCGGGTTAATTCAATTGAGAGAAAACATTTTTTTATTGAACTCAAAAAGGGGATTTTGGAAAACTTTTCAAAAAAAGGTTTTTTATTCAAAAAAAGAAAATCACCATCATCTTCATCCTCCTTTCCACGTTATTTTCCCCAAATACACTATTTTCAACTATTTCATTGGAATAAGCTCATCACCCACACAAGAATTCAAGGTAAGCTCTCCCTTGTTTTGATTTTTCTTTCCTTAAGCTTGTTATTAGTTTGATTTTTCTTAAAACTCATTGTTTGAAATTATTTCAAAATGCCTTGAGTTTGAAAAAGAGGAAATTGAGGGGATTTTCGTTTGGGTAGTTTGATATCATGTTTAAGGGTGTTTTTAATATTGTTTTGGTGTCCTAAAAATGCTAAAATAGTGGCTAAAGGTAGAAAACCCGAAATTAGTAAAAAGAATGGGGTTTTGGAGTTTAAAATGTGGATTTTGGGTTGTTCTTGTGTGGAATCTTGGGTTGATGGGTTCTAGACCTTGGGTAAGTGTTTAGGAAGTTTAAAGAAGTAGTTTTGATGGTAAATTTGTTGGGTTTAGGATGCTAGTTTGTTTGGTATGTTTTGATGGTGTTTCCAAGTGTTCCGAGTGTAAACTGATTCGGTTTTGTTGATGAATGATGAGTTTTTGTGTTGCTGCAAGTTTGGGGGCTTGATTTGGGTATAATGCATCATTTTTGGATTGGCTAGAAATGGGGGAAATGAGTTTGGATCCTTTAGACACGAAACTGAATAGTTCAGAGGCTTGAATCGGTGTTTCAGCTATCGTTTGGGTTTTATCGGTGAGTGGAAACATTTTGAGAGTTTAAGTTGAGCTTGAAAGGACAACCTAAGCTCGAGAGTAAGTATTTAAAGTTCACGTTTTACTTTTCCGGAATTTCCTTTTAAGCTTGTTATACCTTGTTGATATGATACGATTGTGTGAAATCGATTTATGAATGTGGTATTGCTATGTTGGTTTATGTGATGGTTGAGTATTGGCAAATATGTGAGTCTTACCGGGTATAATTGGTCGACCATAGGATAAGAGTGCACTTGTAAAATTCACGAGTGGCCCTAGTGATGTAAGATGCCATTAGGGAGGAGTACGGTGATGTAAGATGCCACCGAAAGTTTATTTAATAGACCTCGGTGGTGTAAGATGCTATCACGAGTCTTGTTTTCCTTATAGATTCAGTGATGTAAGATGTCATCGAGTCCAATCCATGTATCCGAGTAATGTAACCATAATTTCCATTATACTCCTGCGTTGGAAAGTTGAATGTTATCGTGTTGATGTTGAGAATCATGCCTTGTAGTTTATGTCGTTGCATTGCTTGATGTAAGATGCCAAGCATATGTATGATTGTTGTTAATCATGTGATGGCATTTATGCTTGTGGCTATGTTTTTAATTAATAAATGGTTTTTATCTAAAAACTGCATTGTTGTTGTTGTGGTTTGAGCACCGTTCACTAAGCTTTTATGCTTATGCGCTCCTTTCCAACAATGTAGATTTTTAGTGTTCTGGGAAGCAAAAGAAGGCGAGGGAAAGGTTCTGGTGATCGTAGCTAAGCTCAAGTATGGATTTTTAGTTGAAATAATGATTTAGCAATGAGAATACTTGCTTTTATGGTTTAGGGAGGTTGTTGTAAACTCCCATGTGTTAGACCTTTGCTACATGTTTTAAATGTTGATACCATGCTATGTTGAGGCTTCTTAAGGCTTTTGGTTAATTGACATGTGTTTTGGCTTCTTGGTGTTTTTGAGTTAAGGTGTTCTTATGAGCTTTTGGGGTTGAAATGCATATTTACGTGTATGTTTGCTTGAAGCCTGTTTTTAGGGTGTTTTGCCTATAGAATGTTTGCTTGATATGTTGACATGTGGTTTGTGGTCTTTCAGGGTAAGTTTGGGATGTTTGGAGATGCCAAAATGCATTTTTGAGCCAACATGTGCCCAGACGTTTCGGAACATCTGGTATGGTTTTGGAACGGCCAGGCTTTTGGGGCACCTATATCAAAACGGGGGTGGTGCCGTTTCGGTACGTTTTGCCTTTGGAGACTTTCGTTTTGAAGCCAAGAGGACCCATTTTGAAACAGCCTAATTTTTCTTTTTGATGAGAGCTCGCGTTTCGGAACGGGCAACCTCTGTTTCGAAACACAGGTAGTTAAAGTGGTTAAAAGGCATATTTGTTGGTTTTCAAATGTTACATTTTAGTTCATAATGCTTGTATACTTCCTAAATGAGTTTATATGTATTATTTTTGAGTTGTCTTTGTCTCGTGTCTTTGAAACTTGATTTACATCTATTTGGTAAGGTTAATTTACCTTTTTGCCCCTCACTTGGTGTGGTTTGGAAAAATAGTCATTTGTGACTGTTTGAGTCCAATGGGACATCTGATCGATGTCCTATTGAGACGTTGTTTCTTCCGTTGTGATCTTTAACACCTTAGGATCTCTAAAATGCATTTATACAAGATAAATTTTAATTTAGGGTTGTTAATCAGAGGGAAATTCTTAGATTTTTCTCCAGTTATCCTCATGTAACTCTCTCAATTCGTTCTCGCGACCAGACCGAGTCGAATAGGTTACATGATTAAATCTTCTCAAGAACGAAGAATTTATGGTGGCATAGATGCTAGAGATTTTATTCTAGTATCTGACATGGTGGCTCCTCCAAAGTTCAAGGCCCCATGTCTTTGAAAAGTATAATGAAACTACATACTCGTTGGCACACTTGACCATGTACTGCCGAAAAATGTCACCACATTTAGAAAATGAGAAGTTACTGATCCACTGTTTCCAAGACAGTCTATATGGGTCTACTATCTGATGGTATACCCAATTAAGCCGGGTCAACATACGGACTTGGAGAGATCTGTCGAAAGCATTCCTCAAACAATACGAGTATGTGACAGATATGGCCCCAAGCAAGATCGCACAATAGAATATGGAACAAAAGCCCAATGAGAGCTTCCACCAGTATGCCCAGAGATGGCGAGATGTGGCAGCCCTAGGACAACCTCCACTGTTGGAAATTGAGGTTACTCAAATGTTTGTGGAAACTCTAAATGGTTCTATGACTATATGTTAAATCACGCCACCGAAGTTTTCGCAGACGTGGTTATGAATGGAAAGTTGATATTGGCAACCATCAGAAGTGGAAGACTCGATAGAGAAGAATATGATGAACACATTTAGAAATTCGTCATGAAACAGACGGAGGCAAGATTAGTTGGAATTCATCCTTGCCTCTCTGAAATAATGTAGAATCTTCCTAGACAGTTGGGATCATACTTGGAATCAACCCTTTTGCTTTTTCCCGCGACCATTAGAGATCTTTTGTAAGGGCTTCTATGTCAATTTACTTGTTTAAAGATGCATTTTCTTTCTTTTTTTCAAGTGGAAAATGTCTCGTTATTTTTCATCCATTTCTCTTCAAGCATACATCTTCTTTGCAGAATCCTTATTATTGATTGTATGAATGATTCTTGAATTTAATCCCAATATAGAGGGGCAATAAAGAGTGTTCAGGATTAATGGGGAGATCCCACTTTGAGTGAATTTTTCCTCTTAGACATTGTTGTTAAGGGTCTTTTAATAAAGTGATAACTCTAAAACATCTACAAAGTGAAGATTGTTTCTCTTTGACAAGATTGTGTGTGAAATGACATTTGACATTCCTTCATTTCCCTTCACGAATAAGAAAATCCATTTGTTGTCCCCCTTTGAGACTAATATTTTTCTTGTGATTTAACTTTAACCAAGGATTACTCCCCATACTAGGGGGAAAAGAAGATGAAAAGCTATTTGCAAGCAAAAGGAAGAAACACGATAGATCAAGTAAATGTCCTAAATTCGAAATGAAAAGGACACAAAAAGAAACAAAAAGGAAAAAAAAGATAAAGAAGAAGAAAGAAAAAAGGAAAGGAAAGAAGAAGAAGAAATAAATAAAAAGAGAAAATAAGAAAGCTGGAGTGCGGAGGAAAATTTGAAACAAATCCTCCAAATAAGACATGTGCCAAAAAAGGAAATGAACTCTAGGTTCAAAACCCAAAATGGGCAGTCTAAAGTGATCCAGAGAAAAAAGAATGAAGATTTCATCAGTTGATCCTTGGTTTAATCACCCTTAAACTTGTGTTTGAGCCTATATATCTTTTTTGGCAACCCGAGCCTAGCCTACGTTACAAGCCTTAAAAGATCATTTGGATCACACATGAATATTTGAGAAAATGAGTTTGTCTTCAGAATACATTCTGCCTAATTGAGTTAACCTTTCTTCAGGGACCTTAAACCTTCTAATGTCTGATTGAGATTAGAAAAGTAGGAAATTTTAAATTTAGGAAGTGTGTGAGTAAAAGAGAGCCACCAAAAAGTGGGTCACTATCCGGAAGATGGATTCATGAATCATTCATGCTATGAATTTTAGGGCATCAGACTTTGACCTATTATTGTGTTTGCCATGACTTTTTTCCCTTCTTCCCCTGTCTTAATTCATATTTTTAGACTTTTCTTGCATCTTACAAGTAGGCTGACATAGATTCATGAAAAGCAAAAGATTTCTTGTTATTGATCCCAACCATAGGAGACCATGAACGAATGTTTTCATCACTTCAGAAAACAATTGAACCTCAGTTTGAACGGGGCATCGCCTTGCATGGGAAGGTAAAAAGAGAAAAGAAGAAGACGCACATGTGTTGAAGAATTTTAAGTGGGTTGTGTTGTTAAGAAAGATACACACTTAAGATGTAAGATCCCTAAAGCATAAAAAGGGATAGAGCCATGTCGAGTGGGCAAATTGTTTCGTCAGACTAAGGAAAGTTATGTCGACCAAGGATTTAGGATCCCAAACTTTGATAGGCGAGAAAGGAAGAGATTAAAGCGCCAACATTATATGAAGACATTCGAGGTGAAGGTTTAGCGTGCAAATGCCTCAAGATGTCCTGCATGGGCAAGAATTTGAGAATTCACTAGAAGCACTGAAGATGCTTGATATTTTAAGGAGCATATGAAGACTTGAAGCTTTCAAGACCGCACAAGGAAGCCTTTCACTAAATATTGATGTATCAATTACAATGATAGTAGATCTTGAAACATTGCCTATGAAGATCAGATGTTTTCAATTAAGCAAAAGGATATAAAGAATAAGAATGACGAAGCAATGACAGTTGAAGAAGTCTGTCCTTCCAACCAGAAATATAAGATCACTGGATTAAGTGAGCAAATTTGCAAAGATCAGATGGTTTCCATGAGTCAAAGAAATACAATGAAAAGGAGCAATTGTTTATCTAGACTAAGTGAGTAAACGTGTGGATTCAAAGGAAAAAATAATTCTGAGGAAATGAATCTAAAAAGAAAAAGAAATCGAAATGCATCCATGTTTTAGGCATCCTTAAGGTCATGCACATCAAGAGACTGGAATCCAGCTCATCTATTCGGTCATTTGGAGAATAGAATCTACCTATCCGTTCAGGCATCAGGAGGATGGAACCCTGCTCATCTATTCGGAAATCTGGAGAATAGAATCTGCCTATCCCTTTGGGCACATGGAGAATGGAACCCTGCTCATCTATTCAGGCATCTGGATAATAGAATCTGTCTATCCGTTCGAGCGTAAGGAGAATGGAACCCTGCTCATCTATTCGGGCGTTTGGAGAATCGAATCTTCCTATCCGTTCAGGCGTAAGGAGAATGGAACCCTGCTCATCTATTCGGGCATTTGGAGAATAGAATCTGCCAATCCGTTCGAGCACATGGAGAATAGAACATGTCTATCCATTCGGGCATCAGGAGAATGAAGCCAACCAGAAAATCGGTGAAAGTTAGTGCCTTTTTGGTCTTTGCTATATCTCTATTGCACAGAGATAAGCAAAGAGGGGCAGTTATTGTCACTAGATTTTCACCCCTAAATTTATCTTTATTATTATTATTATTATTATTAAAGCCAAAAATTAATGAAATGCAAAAAAAACATAAAAAAGGAGCCCATTAGGATTAAATAAGGTGCCCATTAATAGTCCTACCATTTTAATATATGATATAAAATCCCACCCCAAATATAATAATAAAGAAGCCCTTTTTAATTCTTTTTTTAAGTGGCCCAAACTAACCCTTTTGTCTTTTTTTCAGGTTTAATATTGGCCATTAGATTAGGAGCAATAAGAATCAAGGGCCAAGAAAGGATCAAACAAAATAAAGGAAAAAAAGAGGAAAGAAAAGGGATCACGCGCACGACCATGCGCCTAGAGCATGCGCTACACGCTCTCAATCCAGCCCCAGGTCGTGACACCCATGCCTTCTGTCGGGCTTCCTTCTGTCGTCCCTGGGTGACGGCTGGCGTCACCGCCGGTACCAGTCGACACGTCTCGCTGTCACCGCCGGAATCTACAAAAAATCGAATCGAATAGTCAAAACCTAGGCTGGAATCAAGGGAGAAATCCGTCTCCGAATCTGAACCAAATCGGGAATTTCTTGAGGGGTTTTTTCCGAGAATCATGCCCTCTGTCAAATTTCAGCTCCAATTTAGGGATTAAATCTCGATCCGGCCTTGAACTGCAAGGTTGGGTATGAGTATAAATACTCTTTAAACCTTAACTGTTCTTCACCACTTGAAAAAGCAAAAAAGGCTTAAAAAATTCGAAAATTCTTAAAATTTTCTCTAAATTTTCTGAAAAAATTCTTGGAGCGTGTTCGAGCTTTGGGTCACTTTTTGGAGACGTTCGAAAGCTATTCGAGAAGGAACCATATGCGAATTCTTCATTTCTGGTAAAGTTTCTTTCTTTTCTTTTTTAAAAATTTTAGCGTGTTTCTTTTTTTTTATTAAAAAGAGGGGTAACAACACATGCCTCGTTAAAAACCCCCCTAAAACTAGGTGGGGGAAAAGAGTACATGCGTTGTTACGTACAAGACATTATAAAAAATACAACGAGCACAACGGGCTAAACCAATAAATTCCTATCGTCTAAGATCAAATTCACCACTTCCGGGGGGGACTGCGCCATGTTCTTCCACCAAACGACCAATCAAAAGCCAGCGAAGCCATTTTATCAGCAACCGTATTGGAGCCCCGAGGTATATGACGAATAGATAAATCCCAGTCGCGCTTCCTAATCTCAGTTAACTTACTAGTTAAACCATGCCCACACATAATGTCATTCTTACCATTCAACATATCTGCCACCGTAGAATTGTCCGTCTCAAAATCTACAGAGCGGTAACCAAGATCCCATGCATGCTTAAGTGCCTCATAAGCCGCCCAAAGCTCGCACACGAGAATCGAACAACGACTAACACATCTCCCAAATCCGAATAACCAACTCCCCGTCTCATCCCGAATAGTGGCACCAATAGCCGCCATCTGTATCGGTCCCCTAACCGAGCCATCCGCGTTAACTTTAACCCTCCCCCTATCCGGGCAAATCCAGTGTGATGAAACAACATCACGTCTGGGGCCTCCATCTCCCCGACCCATCGAAGCCGCAGCACCAGTGTGATGAAACGTTGTGGCGTATTCCGCCCTCAATCGAACAGCATCAGCCACCAGGTCCCGCGGAACAGCAACGGTGTCTTCCAGCACTCTAGCTCAGCGTTCCTTCCATACCAGCCAAAGGACAGTAGCAAACAGAATGGCCCAATCGACATCCGTCGACCCCCCTGCATCTGCCCAGCAACATTATTCCAGAACCAAGTCTCAAACGACAGCTCCCGAAACTCCTGCAGCCGAGAAGGAGCGACAATCTTTGACCACTGGTCCCACGCTCGTGGACACGCGCGAAGAACATGATCCAGGTCCTCCATGACACCATCACACACACTGCAGTCCAACGATGCTGTCAAGTGTCGTCTCCCCCGCTCCACGTTCGTCAATATTTTCCCATGCGCCACCAACCACAGAAACGCCTTAATACGTTGGGGAACTTTGATCTTCCAAATGCTCAGCCAGCGCTTCGGACTTGCCAGCACGTCCCAACTACCCAACGCCCTATACGCCGATGCCGTAGAAAAGGTACGCGGCGGCTCCCATTTCCAAGCCACTCTATCCGAACCCAAGGCAGCGTGCAGAGGAGTAACAGCATGAATCTGCTGAATGACATTATCCGGAAAAACACTCTCTAGCTTTCCCCAATTCCATTCACCTTTCGCGTCAATCCAAGACGCTACCGGTGACCTCTGGCCCGTGTGATCAACAGTGCACTGCTCAGCCAAAACGCCCGCACCGTCTAGCCACTGGTCAGTCCAAAATTTGGCGCTCCACCCATCGCGGATCTCCCAACAAATTCCGTTACGAACATGATCCCATATTTGGCTCAAACCTCTCCACAGACGCGAACAACCAGCCCGATAAATATACTGGGGAATAGGCGCATCCCACTTATATTTATGGCGAAGAACTTGCACCCAAAGCTTGTTCTGATCAGTAACTAACCGATACCCAACCTTCATAAGAAGCGCTTGGTTTTGACGCTCAAGATGACGCAAGCCAAGACCTCCCTCTCGAACCTGTGATGAAATAGTATCCCATCGCACCAGTGGAATTCCTTTAGAGCCACTAGAAGAGCCCCAGATAAAGCGGCGAATAATGCGTTCCATAGCCGAACAGATACCTTTCAGAAGCCAAGTCGTTTGCATAACATATGTGGGAATAGCCTGAAGAACCGCCTTAGCCAAAGTGATACGCCCAGCTAAGGATAGCGTGTGCGCCGCCCAACCAGTTAATTTACTCTCAATTTTATCTAAGAGGAAACTATACGTAGCAGCAGTGACACGCTTATGCAATAAAGGAACTCCGAGATACATACCCAAGTCCTCGACAAGTTGAAAACCCCCAATTCCTGCCAAAGCGATACCCCTTTCCTTACTTAAATTCCTAGAAAAGCACACAGTGGTTTTAGCTGTACTCACGCGGTGCCCCGAACATGCACAGAACATGGATAAAATCTCATTCACCAACCGCATCTGATCAATGTTTGCTTCCGCAAACAGAACCAAGTCGTCTGCAAAGAAAATGTGAGATATGCCAGGCCCATGCTTAGACAGGACAATACTCTTCCACCTCCCCTCATCCACCATCCTATTAATCGCATGAGACAACCGTTCCATACAAAGCACGAACAGATACGGGGAAAGAGGGTCCCCTTGCCGGATACCACGCGATGGCCGAAAACTAGGAGTAAGGTCTCCATTCATAATAATCTGAGTCTGCATAGAGCTAACACAGAGCATAACCCAATTGACAAACCTCGCTGGCAGGCCAATTTCGATCAGAGTGGACTCAATGAACCTCCATTCTAACCGATCATACGCTTTCTCCAGATCCACCTTAACCGTCATCCAAGCTTTTTCCCCAGTCTTCTTCGCCATTGAATGAATAATTTCCTGGGCCAAAATGATATTATCAGTAATTTGACGACCAGGGACAAAGCTCACCTGGTTTTGACTCACCAAAACAGATAACAACGGTTTAAGCCTATTAACTAGAATCTTTGTAACAACTTTATAAAGTACAGTACAAAGACTAATAGAGCGGTATTGACTTATCTTAGTCGGATTCGGAACTTTCGGGATAAGCACTAAAAGCGTTTGGTTTGCATCATCAGAGAGATGTCCATGCTCAAAAAAATCAGTAACAAACCGAAACACCGATTCACCCACCGTACTCCAATTCTTTTGGAAGAAAGTAGCATGAAAGCCATCCGCACCCGGAGCCTTGAGAGGGCTCATACTAAAGACAACCTCAGCAACCTCTTCAAAAGTCACCTTCCGTAACAAACCCTGCATGTCATCCCTATGAAACCGCGGAAAACCCTTCGAAACCAGCTCGGGCGGTTCCCGACACGGCTCCGACGTGAAAAGAGAAGAGAAATACTCGACGGCATGTTCCTGCAACACCATCGGATCATCACACCAAGTACCATTATCCAACCAAAGCATTTTAATCGAATTTTTCCGGCAACGACTCAAAGTCTTCGCATGAAAATATTTCGTGTTCCGATCCCCCTGTTCAATCCACTGACTGCGAGATTTCTGAAACCAGAGACTCTCTTCCTACTTAAGCACCTCAGCCAAATCCTCTTTTAAACTCCTCTCTAACTCCAAAAGAAACGGCGTTTGATGTCGTTCAATAGCTATCTCTACCCCACGGATACGGGCTAACAAATGCTTTTTCCTATGCCCGAAAACCTCTCTGTTCCATCGCTGGCTACTGTTCTGGAATTCGGCTAAGTTCTCAAATACCTCCCGCTCCGTATTCCAGCTCTCACTCAACAAAGATGCAAATTCCGGATGCTCATTCCATGCTGCGATGAAACGAAACGGTCGAGCCCCCTGGTTCCCTTGCAAGCGGTCAGTAGACAGCAAAATTGGTCTATGATCCGAGCCCAAGCGTTGAAGATGAAACACTTCAGAGAGGGGAAAAACGCAATACCAAGCACCAGAACAAATCCATCTATCCAGCCGTTGATTAAGATCCCCCCGTTTCCAAGTAAAACGAGGTCCATTAAAACCCATATCGTACAACCCAGACTTGAACATAAAATCACCAAAAAGACGGCATACACCCGTCCGTCGTTGAGACCCTCCTTGTCTATCATCTACAGAATAGATGGCGTTAAAATCCCCACCTAGAAACCATGGGACATCACCATCCATCTCTAGCACACGAAGTTGGTCCCAAAGTAACCGTCTTCCCCTCTGATTAGGGCTAGCATAAACAAAAGTAAGGAAAAACTAACATTGGAATCCAAATCCTTACACCATCCATGAACAAACTGATTCGATACAGCCAGCACATCAAAATGAATTTTATCTCTCCACAGCACCCAAATACCACCAGATAAACCATTGGCTTCAACCCTGTAAGAAAAGTTATATCCAGCGCGACGAATAAAAGCATCCGCCGCAGCACCACTGATACGTGGCTCAACAATAGCAAACATATCCGGACAGTACAATCTATCCACCACTCTAAAATAACGGTTAAAATCAAGGCCAAGAGCGCCTTGAGCATTCCAAACAATAAACTTAACCATAAAAGGATTTAGGTAAAAGAGAAGGTCATTGAGGCGTACCCGACGACGGCCTCTCAAAGGTTTCATTCCTAATCCACTGGACTGAGTCTCTACTCTCACCTCTATTAACCCGACGGTCCTTCGTAGGATGTGGTACACCTTTTTTCGCCACTGTTAAGGACTTGGAAAATTCCTTGGCCCAATCCTTGACCGCTACTTGCGATAAACCAGCGCTATCAGACTTTTTCGCTTTGATTCCTTTTAACGCCATTCCCTTAGGGGCTAATTTATTCCGACTACCACTTTTGCTTGCACTCCCACGGTTGCCCCCTGTATTATTTCGGCCATTCAAGTCTTTCAACAACTGTCGTCCATCATCCTCTACCACTCTTACTGCCGTATGGTTCGCAGACGGAAGTGAAGAATCCTCAACAATAACCATATCAGTCGAAGCTACCAATCCGTCCCCCATCCCATCAGTATCAACATCACCCATATCGACGTGCTCACTCCCCCCAGCACTTTCCGCGTGCGGTAGAACTGTATCAACCTCATCTACGACATTCAAATTCGCCTCTCTTGATACCCGCTTCTCCATCCCATCGTGTGACGCATTTATACCCGAGGTTCCGTTCGCAGCACCCACCTTCTCCCTACGATCCTTGCTGCTCGATCCATTGTGATCCAACACCCTATCTCCCATCGCAGCCATCGGATTCTTGTCCCCATCGTCCACGACAAGCGGACTAAACCGCGACCCCTGCTGCTGTCTAGGCGCTGCTCGCATAGGTACTTTGTCCTTCGCCACAGGTTGCCGACGCCGGCGGCTAGGTGCCTGCATCCACGGACCAAAGCGTTCAGTATTTTCTGGAGCAGCCTCCTCTACAACCTTAGCCTTCCCCTTATTCGCCGTTGAAGTCGGACAAGCTTCCTTCAAGTGGCCATACTTGCCACAATCGAAACAAATATGTGATAAACCTTCGTACTCAATTAATTGATGTTGTCCATCGATGATAATAGCCGGGATCAACATCTTCTCCAAATCCACAACCACAGCAAGGCGAGCAAACTTCCCCCGAGAGCCTTTCATTGTATTAAAGTCGACACGAATCACCTCCCCAAGGACTCTGACAATGGCCTCAAATATATTACGCGAGTAATATCTATAAGGTAATCCTGGAAGCCGCAACCAAACCAACAACTTCCTAGGGTAATCAATTGCCGTAGAAAACTCCCGAGACCATGGTTGCACCATGAGATAACTACCATAAATCATCCAAGGTCCTCCGGATAACACACGTTCATAATCCGAATCCATCGCAAACCTCACTAAGAAGTAGTAATTATCAAGATCAACAATATTAATTTCACCTACCGGTTTCCACATCGCATGCACTCGATTGTGAAGCGCTCGATACCCAATTGGTATTCCCAAAAGTCTCACCACCAAGGATTTCGCTAATTTCTCATCAATGATGCGATGAACACGCTCGAAAAATTTGATCTCCGGAATCTCACCCACGTTTCCAATGCTCACATCCTCGGCTTCTAGGTCAACGTCCAAATCACATATAAAATTATCCTTTTGTCCCTCCGATCGCTGCCCAACAACCGTATCACGGAAAGATAATTTTCCCTTCGCGTTTCCGATCGACCCACCTACGTCCGATGAACCACCCGCCAAACCAATAACAAATCCGTCGACGCCACCATTCACAGGGGGCGATGGCTCCACGTCCATTCGGTGATCCTCCACGTTGGGATCGTTAGCAGTGATAATTACACCGGCCCCAACTCCTCCGGCAGCCGTAGTATCCAGAACCCGATCCTGCCGATCAGGGGGCCGTCCAGCCGGCGCCAAACCACAACCCTGCCCGGTTTTCTCGGAGCTTAGCGTCATTAGGTCTTTTTTAGTTAGTGTGTTTCTTTTTTATTCTTGGTTGTATTTTTTTTGTATGTTCTTGTTCGTGTTTTTAGGTTGCATTTGTTAGAATTGGAGGATCGGTTCTAAAGTTCAGTAATAATTTCATTTGCGATTTAATTCTTGATTTGGTTTAATCTTTCATGTTCGTACAAAAATGCAAAATCTTGTTTTGAAAGTTTCAATCTATTCACATCATCAAAAATTAAAAAAATTGAATTGTTGAAAATAAAGTTTCTAAAAAAATATTTTGATCCACTCTTGTTCTAAAAACTAAAAGATTGTGTTGTTTTTAAAAATGAAATAAAAGTAGATTTTGATCCATCACATTTTGAAAAAAATAAAAGATGTTGTTTCTTAAATAAAGTTTTCTTTTAAAAAATAAGACGAGTTCTTTCAAAAGGGATGTCTAAAAACCAAAAAAAAAAATAAAGGGCTTTAAAATTTAAAAATAAAAAATAATAATAATTAAAAGGTTTTAAAGATTTTGATAAAAACTCAAAAATTGAAAAATAAAAATTTAATATGGAGATTTTGGAAATAAAAGGTTTTGAAAGTAAAGTTTTCAAAAAGGGAATAAAAGGTGTTAAAAAATTAAAAAAAACCAAATATAAAAGCAGTTAAAGTTTAAAAAAACAAATAAAATTTTCAAATAATGAATAAAAGATAAAAATCTTTTCAAGGAAAATAAAAAATATAAAGGAAAATATCAAAAAAGTTTCAAGTTTGCTTTGATAGTCTTGTTTGCCTTTTAGAAATATGTTTAACCTTAGGACTAGCCTCAAGCTTAGATTAGAGATTTGTTTGTGGAAAAATTTTCTTCACAAAGAATAAAACACACTTAATAAAATCAAACCCCCAATTAGGAATAAAAGACTTAGATTCTTTTAGAGTAAATTTTAATTTAGAATAAATAAAAATGTTCAATACATCAAATTTCTTTGTTGTGTGAAAAGTGAAATTAAATTAATGTGGTGTCTTATCAAACGAGAATGACGGGTTAGCGCCAGAAGTGTTGGCAGTGATTAAAGTTCATTTCTCGAGCGATAAGGCCGTTAAAATATATTTATATTCATTAAACGGACAAATAAAATTGAACCTTCGTGAACTTGCAAATTCCAATTTTTGAAAACATTTTGAAATCAATGAGGTACCAATTTTGGGCATTGTGGGGTGCTAACCCTTCCCCACGCGTAACCGGCCCTCAAACCTGTATTTCTGGTTTTCACATACCAAAATCGTTGTTTAATAAAACAAAATGTTTTATTAAAATAACTCTGCTTTAATGTGATCAAATCACACTTTTTTTAAAAAGATCGGTGGCGACTGTTGATTCTAAAGGTTTCCAAAAAGTCGAGCTCGAAAAGGGTTGCAAGAAGTCCCCAGCCTGTTAGTGCGATGGTGGGGACGAGGAAACATGTCATTTTTTTACCAAGTAAATCTTCATATATATTTTTCACATCATATTAAAAAATCAATTTTTTTGAAAGTTATCATTTGAGTGGATTGATCACATAGAAAAAAAATGATGAAGTGTGTGATTTATGTTGGCTGAGACCATGACTGATGTAGTAAGTAAGGATAGAAATTTATGCTATACCTAATGGCCAAATTAAGTCAATGACCATGTTTGGCAATTAGCGAATAACTGATAGCTGATAGCGGATTATATTAGCTGATATCTGATTGCATTAGCTTATTTGACTAGCGGATTGTATTAGCTGATTGTATAAAAGTGTTTAGTAAAATTAACCGATAACTGATAGCCGTTTGGTTATTTAAACAAGCGCAATGACATATAAGAACATGATTATATTTGATACGTGTTTAATTAATTTGATTATGAAAAATATTTTTTTAATATAACATTACTAAGCATATTTGAAGGATCTATATATTAATTTATTATTTATATAATTATTTTTAGTAACAAATATAAATGTGTGAGAATAAAAAATAATAAAAAAGTATTAGTTTACAAATGTCACAATGTAAATACATGAGGGTGAGGAATTAAAATATAAAAAGTTAAAACTTACGTTATCTGGAGATATTTTATAATTATTAAGGGTAAAATAGACTTTATAATTCTTATGTCAAAACCATTAATTTCAAAAAGCTCTTATTAGTAGCTTTTTCAAAATTAAAGGTTTCACTCCAATCCTCTATTCACCAAGCATTTAAATTAGCGAATTTGACTGGTCAAACCTTTAATATTAGTTCAAACCTCTGATTTTAACTCAAATCGCTATTTACCAAACGTGATCAATGTAATATAGCAAGTAATTAACAATGTTTGAATTTTCTTTTGAGTTGTTCTATATATGCCCTTAGTCACTTTATTAAATAGGAAATTTATAATTTTGATATTTTCTAAAAATTAATAATTTAATTTAAGATTTTAAACTTTTTACTTAAATGGAAAAATATAAAAATGGAATTGATCATTCTACTTTAAAAAAAAAAGTGGAAGGTAAGTTCTACTTTAATTTGCTTGAGTCTACGCATCATATTTTATGAAAAGTGAGATATTAATCCAGTTGTCAGTAACTTCTCATCTAAGTAGGTTTTGAGCCCTATATTTTTGGTGTTTTCTGAACTAGGCATACTTTTCCTTTGAGATTAATAAAATCGGGTAAATGACTGTAATTGTCATGTTCCTTTAACGAATTTAGAAAATTAATATTTTGGTCACTCACGTAATCGTTTTATAACATTTTAATCATTATGACATTAAATGTCATTAATTTATGACGTGACACGTTAATATAAGGGGTTAATTTTTTATTAACATTTGAACTTTAGATAAAACATTATTCGACCCCTAAACTTTAAATAACATATTAATTTAATCAAAGCATGTCCCTTATTGAATGAAATTTTCAAAAATATACTTAAAATTTCTTCAAAAATTTTATTCTAGTTTCTTTCTCAATTATTTCATTCCCAAACTCATTTATACAAAGAATATAAGCTAGAACAAATTTCACTCCGTAAAACAATATCATAAAACCTAAATCGCTATTAAACCCCTACAAGAAAACTCAAGGTTAAAATGACATTGATTTTTAAAAATAATGATGGAAATTTCATTTTTAAGGTTTAAATAACTTAAAAAGAATTTCAAATATCGTTTTTTTAATCTTGAAAATAAGATTTTTCAAATGAAAATGGTGAATCAACCAAAATCGTTTCTTTGAGCGAATTGAGAAGTACTAATGGTAGGTTGGAATCAAGATCCATTAAGTGTTTCTTTCTCAAGTTTAAAGTTAGTGTAAAAGTGTAATCACCTAATTTTATCGGGCCCATTTTCTTTATTATTATTATTATTATTATTATTATTATTATTATTATTATTATAAAATATTTTAATTACATTAAATATGAGAAGATTGCAAAAGATCTTGTTCAACAAGTATAGAAAGTCAAGTTATGTGCAAGCAATTTAGGGGTCATGAAGTCTTCTTACATATTTACCATATTTCAGTTACCTTTTCAAAGCGTCTTTAAACATCTCAATCAGACATCGAGAGCTCAAGACATGCTCATTTCATTGAAGACAGTGCGTGCAGAAAATTGGATGTGAGTTCAATACGAAAATTTGATTTTATTACAAATTTTTAATTATTTTCTTGATTATTTGTAAATAAATTCAAGCTTAAACATTTTCCTATTTTTTTATATTTATTTAGGACCATATTGAATATAAGAAAAGTGGTTTGATTCCCTTTATAAATGTATTTAGCATAAATAAGAAATATGCTTTTAGATTTTTTTTTATTTTAGGGTTTCTTGAAGCTTATAAATAGGCTTTATTCTTTTGTAATTTTCACAACACACAACTAGGGGTGCTTATCGAGCGAGTCGATCGCGAGTTGGGTAGTGCTCGACTCGTGCTCGTTAAAAAATTTTGTTGCTCGACTCGACTCGTTAAGCTCGTTAAAATTGTGATCGACTCGTGCTCGTTAAAAAAAATTGTTGCTCAACTCAACTCGCTGCTCGTTAAGCTCGACTCGTTGCTCGTTAAGCTCACTAAAAATTTGTAACACCCGTGTTTTGGGCCTAGGAGTTAGCCGGGTATTAGTTCGAGTCAATTAAAACTTAATTAAAACATTTCAACTTCAAATAATGGCCTAATTGAATTTTGGAAAAAGGGGAGGGCTTATGAGGTAATTTGACCCTAAAGTTTTTAAAAAGCTAGACAACTTTAAACCAAATGTTGTCATCTTCTTTTCATCTTCTTTCCAACGTTAAAGTGAAGAAAACACCATTTCTAAAACCTCTCAAGCTTTGTCACTATTCCATTGATCTTACCACTTGTTTCCAACACCATTTTAAGAGGTAATTATATTTTCTTAACCTCCTCTCTATCCTCTACTTGTATATTGTCTTAAATCTAAAAAATATGGGGTTTTGAGAAATTAGGGTTCATGTGGAAATTTGGGGTTTTAATGGGGTTTTTCAATTTGTTTTGATAAATTGTATTGGGGGTTTGTTTAAGCACTATGAAATACACAACATATGTTAATTTGGTTAATTTTGGATGAAAATTCGTAGTGGGTCTTTAGGGCAAGTTTTAAGGTAGTAAAACTTGAGTTTTTGGTGGGTTTTATGTTGAAATTGAAGGGCTGTTGGTCTACCTATGGTATGAGGGTGTTTTGGGATGATTTGGAAGTCATTTGGATGTTTGGAAATTGAATTTTCAGCAAGCTTTTAAGGGAGCACGAAAATTGGGGTTTTAGGAGATTATGTGATTTGAGAAATTGTGGATTTTGGGTTGTGTTAGCAAAGTATATTGATGGTTGAGTTTAGCATCGATTTGGGAAGTAATGTGTATGTTTTGTTTGGCTAGAAGCAAGTGGAAGCGCGGAAGAGACTTTGGGACCGAATCCGGGTTCGTAGGAAGATTGGTTCGAATTGCTAAGGAAGGGCGGTGAGTGGTTTCAACTTGTTTTTAAAGTTTGGTTCGAGTGTGTGTGTGTGTGTGGGTGAAGTGTGCTTGGTAAGCCACTTCTAGTTGATTCAAGTTGATAGCTTAGCCTTTGATATCCATGTGCTATTGTGCTTACTAGCTATACTCTTGATTTGTGGTTAATTGATACTTGTATATATATCATGATGAGTAGATATGTGATGAGCATGTATTGTGGTTGATGATATATGTATGATGTGGTTATGATAATTGGCACTAAAATGATTACCGGTTGTAAATGATCGATCATTAGGATAGTGTGCACACAAATTGAGTCAAAACGTACGTGGCCTTGATGGCGTTAAGTCATCAAGGAGGAGTACGGTGATGTAACATTCCACCGGAAGCTTTTATTACATTTCTACGGGATGATGAGTGGAATCCCATCCGTAGGGCATGTGGCGATGAGTGGAATCCCGCACATGCAAGGTCCGGTGATGAGTGAAATCCCACCGAGGTAAAGTGTTGTCGAGGTTTAAATCCGCACAATCGGGGTAATTAAAGTGGCCAATTAACTTTTACATACATTGTGATATGTGATGATGATATATGTTGGTGATATATGATATTGATATATGAGCTTGTTAGGATTGAGAGACCATATATGCTACTTGAAAGACTAGCTAAGTCTACTTGACTCTTATGCCTATGTTTGATGTATGTAAGACTAAGATTAACATGCTTGAACCCTGCATTGTTGATGTTTTTCGCTTTAGAGCACCCTCACTAAGCTTATAGCTTACGCTCTCTATGTTCAACAATGCAGATCATTAGCGTGGCGTTAGCTCGAGGCAAGGCAAGAAGGGCTTTCCAAGTTGTTGCTCAAGTATGGTTAATTTTGTAGTAGTTAAGCAATGTGGCAATAGGGTGTGTTTGTATGAGCCTTGTATGACTCCTTTGGATGATGTTGTTTTGGGATCGATGTTTTGGATTGTAAAGCATGTAATGCTATGTTGACTGATGGTGTGTGATGGCATGTCTTAGATGCTTAGGTTGCATTATGTATGAGTGCAAACCTCTTGTGTTGAATTGTGCCATTTTGGCTCTTGAGCTTCCATGTTTGGCCTTAAATGCTGAATTTTACTCTTTGTTAGAATATCATGTTCGAATGCCTTGATTCATGTTAATTGCTACGTATGGCTCATGTATGATTGCTTAAATGAATGTATGTGCGAGTCTTGTGAGTGTTAATTCATGCCTTTGATCCTTTTTAAGCTTCTACAAATGTCTATGTATGATCTTGGTGTTTTTCAAAGTTAGGAAGTCCTTAGATTGGGCAGTAAGTGATCCCCTGCACTAAGGTTTCGAAACCATGGGTAAAGTTTCGAAACCTTTGGTGAGAATTTGGTTCCAGGGGTCACTGCCAGCAAAAGTTTCGAAACCTTTGGGGTAGGTTTCGAAACTATGGTCAAAGGTTCCGAAACCTTCCCCAAGGTTTCGAAACCTTTGGTGAGAATTTGGTTCCAGGACATTCTGCCAACCAAAGTTTCGAGACCTTTGGGAAAGGTTTCGAAACTAAGGTCCAAGGTTTCGAAACCTTCCCCAAGGTTTCGAAACTTTGGGTGAGTTTTGGGTTCAAGACCTTACTGCCAGTCTAAGTTTCGAAACCTTTTGGGGAGGTTTCGAAACCTCTGCTTAAAACTGCCCTGTTTTGACTTGTTGACCTTTTTAAGGAGATAAACACATAGGAATCAATACGCTTCTAGTCAAGATTAAAATTTGGGTGTTTGAATGTGGTTTGGGGTTCGAATGTGACAAGATTAAAATGAAAAAAAAAATTTAGGGTTGCTAACTGAGGAGGAACCCTTTGGGTTTCGCTTCGGTTTTCCCCGTGTGGCCCACTCGGACCGGTCATCCGGCCAGACCGGGACGAGGGGGTTACAAAATTTACCTTATTTTTAACTAAAAGTAAAATTTAACAATACTATATGGGGCTTAATATTAACATAAATTAATAAATTTAACCAAAAAAATATCAAAAGAGTGTATAAAGCAATCAAAGTCTAAATTCCAAACTAACAATCCACAAATAAACCAAACTAACATATTAAAACTAAAGTAACAACCCACAAATTCGTCAAACTAACATATTAAAACTAAAGTAACAATCCACAAATATTTTAAAAAATTATCGAGCTACTCGCAAACTTATCGAGTCGAGTTAGACTTTGCTCGACTCAACTCGTTAAGGTCTCAAGTTAAATTCGAGTCGAGTCAACCCGAATCGAGTGTTTATCGAATTTTGACCGAGTCCCTACGCACAACACAAAGAGAGCATTGTAACGATAACGGAGAAACAACACATGAAGTATTCTACATAGAAATAAAAACCAGAAGTTTTTTCTAACCCTTTTTTTCGAAATTTCACTTTTATTTTTGCTTCAGAATAATGAAGATTCAAGGCATTACGATGTGTAAAAACCCTTTTAGTCCCCTTTCTTTTTATTTATTTAATTTCGGTATTTGTTTAATTTTATGCAATTTAAATTTATGTTATGTTTTTCATTTCATTTAATCTCATCCCTTTAATTAAGTTCTTGTATTCTATTTTCTTTATATTCCAGTCCCTTTATTTGATTATTCAAACTTTTGTATTTTAATTTGTACCTTTTAAGTTTTGTTCCATTCCACTCTTATCATATTTACTGTTTAATTTATTTCCGCAAATTTTGCTTTCTTGTCGTTCGTATGTATTGATTTTTTTTTTTTTACTTTATGTACTATATCCTACATTTATGCATGCATTTATATATTCTTTATGGTATCTAATCTATATAATGTATAGATTATCTATCCTTCAATGTTTTCATGTTTATTTAAATATGGTATTTTAATTTTTAGTATATATTTTTTTGAATATGCTGGTGTGATGCAAGAGTAGCATCTGTTCAACTTTCTTAGTCTTTTTAGAGACGACACACACATCATGCATTACGGGTGCTCGAACCCGAGTCCCCAGGGATGAGCAATTTTTAGTATAATTTTTAAATACGTCTATATATGCATTATATTCTTTTTATTTTTAAATGGAAATCTTTATTTAATATATCTTAATATTCATGTATATACTTATGTATTACTCATATAATTTTATTTATTTATTTCATGTAATATTGGTTTTGTAGTATTCCGTATATACCGTATATATAAAAATTTATTTTCACTTTGTTTTGTTAAACATGTTAATTATTTTGTTATGTATCACTAAATGATCCAATGGATGAAGGTTGGTATGTTGTCCTTCTTAACACCCTAAGAGACTTGATAGACATCGGGGATGAAAATAGAGATGACATTGAAACAAGATGAGAAGTTTTTTCTTTTGCAGCCCAAAACTTAAATGGAACAATCATTGGTTTTAGTTCACAATTTCAATGGGTTCGGGAGGACATGGATGTAGATTTTAATGAAAACCGATGACATAACAATGTAGTAACATATTATAACTCTAACTTGCTTTTAAATACATATTAATAGTAATATTGTCACTAGTTTCTAAGATTATTGTTGTTTGTTTATTGCAGATATTATGCCTAGGAGAAAGTTGAGTGACCTACGGATTGTTCAAGTTCCTCGAGCAGAGGAAGGAAAAAATAATGAGGAAATGTCTGGTGTTGAATCTTCATTTGTCCCAGAAACAGTTGAAGAAAATGTAGAAATTGAAGGTAATGTTCAACACTTTATTTAAATGTTAGATGCTTTTTGTTTTGACTTGATTTTATAAATTTTACTGAACTATTTCTTATATAGATGAAAATGGTCGAAGGCGGTAGAGTAAAGGGCACACTATGTTGACGGAGTTATTGTAACCCCTCGTCTCGGTCCAGACGCTTGACCGATCCGAGTGGGCTACACGGGGATAACCGAGGCGAAACCCGTTAAGGCTCCACTTCGGTTACCGACCCAAGGAAAAACTTTTCAATTAGATTATCTTTTCTAAATGTATTATTAAACCCTATGTGAGAAAAGCAACAGCGGAAGAAACGATGAGGTAAACAGACAACAGCCCACTTAAAACAGCTCATTTTAATCTTAAACAGCAGGCTGTATCGGAACGCTCATAGGGTGTTTCGATACGCCTTGACCTGGTCAACTGGCCAAAGTCAACCCGAAGAGACCGTTTCGAAACAGGGGTGGCCCATATCGAAATGACCTAAACGGTCAGCTTCTCGTGGTCAACGATACGAAGGCCGTTCCGAAACACTATAGTCTGTTCCGATACGTTAATTTATCGTCAAATTCTCATATTTCCAGTAGCAAAATCGTATCGAAACGACCCCTAGCGTACCGAAATGCCTGGCCCGTAACAAAGGGACCGTATTGAAACGGGACCAACCGTTTCGAAATGCCCTCTGTCTGCAGAATGGTTTTAGCTGGTTTATGGCACAAGGACGTCCCTAAACCCCACTAAAACCTCACATAACACACATACAACAGCACTAAGACAAAACAAACATAACAAGCATGCTTACACACTTCAAACATAACAAATCCATACATTAAAGGAATCATCAAACAACATATCAAACATCCATACAAAGCATTAAAGGTAACATGCTTCACAAGAACATATACTTAGGCATTCAAGATAGGCAACTTCAAAACATGGTTCGCAAGCAATACAAGGCAACCAAAAGCCAACCTACATAAACATTTAAAGGAGTCTAACATGCTCCTAAACAACCAACACCAACATAAATCAAAAGCTCAAAACAACTAATACATGTCCCATTGCTTGACTATTACATCCTTTAACTAAAATGTCCATACTTGATAGCTAAGATAGCACCACAAGGCACACTTGAAGGCCCTCTCCTTGCACAAGCTACCCACGAACTACGGATCTGCATTGTCGAACAAAAGAGAGCGTAAGCATAAAGCTTAGTGAGGGTAAGCTCATTAAAACAAACCTCGACAATGCAGGGTCCAAGCACGAGCACAACCAAGGTAGAATGCATGATCTTACCTTCGATCCACAAGAGCCAAAATATACATGATGCATGAACATATATTCAATATTATGCCATGCTCCTCAAGTCCAAAACTACATCATATGTAAACACATATAATAAACCATATTGGCAACATGTAATCTCATATTGGCATCACATATCACATCATATTGGCACCTAGCTATGACTCGAATACGCGGATAACACGTTGGAACTCACATCCAACACAACCATTACCTTACGGTGGGATTACACTCATCACTGTTCACGCGGAGAGGATTCCACTCATCCTCACGCCCCGTCGATGGGATTACACTCATCATCGACTACCATATAAATAAGAAGGTTTTTCGGGCGAACCCGTACTCCATCTTGATGACTACTATCACCAAGACCACGCGCACATTTGACTCACGTGTGCACACTAACATCCTAATGATCGATCATTTGTACCCAAGCATACTAGTGTCAATATTAAACACAATCAACAATATCATTTCATATCCACTTCCGTGCTTAGCACGTACTCACCATGATTAACATCATGCACAATCCACATGCATATAACAAAGCATCAATCCAAGCCTCAACATACATGTATAACACATTACACATCACACCATAATCACAATTTGAAAAGTGAGGCATCCACAACATATAAAGATCAACCATAGTCTCTATCTAAAGCTTGGGATTAGGCTACCACTCTAATCCAAACTCTAGGTGGGTCTACCAAGCCCGGCCTAGTCCACATGCTTGAACCAAATACTCGGAAACCATTTAAAAACATTTAACCACTCACCTTCACTTCCAAACTCAACAACCAAGCAACCAAGACCTTCAAGCTTCCGGATTCACTCCCGATGCTTCACCAACACAAACTCTTGCTTCTAATCAACTCAACACAAACAAAACAACCTCGAATCAGTCAACACAACAATGTAGCAACCCGGAACACTAAACAAGCAATGAACACATGATTTTCAAGTCAAGAGCAACCCCAAAATCTCTAAACCCGAGCAGCCCTCAAACCCAATCCAAAACTCTTGTTTCAAACACTTTTAACACTCTTAAATGATTCCAAAACAACCCCCAACTATCATACTAACCTCAGCCCTCAATTTCCAACATTAAACACACCCAAAACTCATCTTAAAACCCTTCAAAAACCCCATTAAAACCCAAATCCGAAAATCATGGTAAAACACTTTAAAATTCACATACGTTGGACCTTTTAGGTTGACAACAACTTATATAACATTAATAAATCAATAGCTTAGGTTAAATACCACAAAGTTCTCATTTTTAATCTCAAGACTCAAAACCTCAAAATCCAAAAACTATGAGCTTTTTGAAAAATAAAGATACTAGTTTGAAGAGGGAAAGGAGGACAAGTCAAAAATGAAGTTACCTTTCAAAAAGCACCAAAGATGAGGATGCTAGGTGATGGAATAGTGATTTCGAGAAGAAGACTCTCTTGTGTCGTTGAAAATGGGAAATATGAAGAGAGAAGAAGATGACAAGGAAACTATTTTAATAAAAGGGGATTTAAATTTGAAAGTCCCTTTTATTACCAAAATGTCATTAATGAGGATGACTATTTCTATTTTCCAATTCCATGGAATTGGGCTTTAAAACCAAAACATGTCCAACATAATTTATTCGTTTGAAAACCCGAGGCCCAAATAATATTTTATTATTTTAATTATAAAATCGAAACTCAAAATAATTATTTTAATATCATTTTCACCCGACCCCCAAAATCGGGTGTTACAGTTATACCATCTTCCTCCCGGGGAACGAGTAAAAGTTTCAAGAAATGATGTTGGCCAACCTATTGGGTAGAAGCAGGTGTTCTGGACAATTTCATAGGCATGACTTCACGTAATGCATCACTTTTGCCGATCAATTATGAGTCATGACGTGAGATGCCGAATAATAATAAAAACCAGACTGTGGATCATGTGAAGGTAATAATGTCATTATAATAGATAATCGATTACAATTCGATAGTATTTTATATTTACTTTGGTTGTGTCATTTTTAGGAGAAATTTTCTTTAGAGGTCTCAGACGATTATGTGAAGCACGCATTGGGAAAGAAATGGAGAGACCATAAGAGTTTCTTGAAAAAAAAATATTTCAAGAATAATCTTAGCCTTCAAGAGAATATGCAAAATGCCCCACCTGGAATGCTTCGGTATCAATGGGAAGATGCAATCAGGTTTTGGAGTTTAACGAAAGAAGAGGTATGATTGATGTACTTTAAAAAAAATATGTCATTACAATAATGGCTTTATATGTAATACAACTTTTAAATTTAGGATCGAGAGCGCATTGGAGTTGCTAGCAGATAACAACACAAATTTACTCACACAGCCGGATCGAAGAGCTTTGCTTGTATAGCTAATGACGAGGTATTGTTTTTTTTTTTCATTTATTGATATTTTTTAATCTACTATTTTATTAAGTATTAATTTTTATTATACATTGTAGCAAGTTACTACCGGCAATAGTGTTGGACGAGTAAAACTCTTTGACATTACACACACAAAGAAAGATGGCTCTCCTATGACTGTTGAAGTTGCAGAAATTATGATATATTTATTCGACACAAAATCTGAATTATGTTATGTTTATGTTTATATCAATAGTTTAACATATTTATATTAAATAATAGGGAAAACTACATCGGTGGTCCCCAAACTATTATTGTTTTCCTATTTTGGTCCCTAAACTATGTTTTTCGGCAAAACCGTTCCTTCTGTTACATAGTTCTCCTGTTTTGGTCCATCGATGTTAAATAACTAACGGTTTTGCTGACGTGGCATTTTTTAAATATTTTTTAATCATTTCTCTCCCCTCTTAAAAAATGTCACGCCAGCAAAACCGTTAGCTATTTAACGCCTGGGACCAAAACAGGAGAACTATGTAACAGAAGGGACGATTTTGCCGAAAAACATAGTTTGGGGACCAAAATAGGAAAATAGTAATAGTTTAGGGACCACCAGTGTAGTTTTCCCTAAATATATTTGAATTCATTTTTGTTACTTGATTATCAGGCAAAATTGAACGATAAAAAGATTAAGTATGAAGCTACAGCTTCAACTAATGATTCTGCTAATGTGGATGAGATCGACAATCAAGTTATTGCTGATGTTTTGGGTCTTGGACGATATGGTCGGGTTCGATGTCAAGGATCATTCTTTACCCCAACAAAATATTTTGGTGCTAACTCGTCTTAGTACATGCCATCATAGAGCCAGTCTTCCCAGGCAGAAGTTAATCGTTTACAAAACAATTAACTCAATTTAAAGCCGAAGTAGAAGCGAGGGAAGCAAAGAGAGCAGCGAGAGAGGCGGAGAGAGAAGCAACATATAAGAATCTCGAAAATAAATTTCAAGAAATGATGGTCATATTCAAGCAGAACCAACCGCAGAATCCTCCATCTTAGTTAATTTATTAGGTTTGTTCATGTTTTGTTTATTCTACTAAACGAAAGTTTAAATACATTTCACTTTAACTTTGAACTACAATGTTGAATTACATTTCACTTTAATGTTATAGACTTGAACTTATTTTTTTGTTGTTAAGTATTTTTTTCTTAATTTCTGTAATTATTTCTTGGATTGGATATGTTACAGGTTAAATTTGGGTAGTAAATAAAATGAAAACGACACTTTCAATGGGCACTAAGATTCGCGGCGTTTTGAGCTGCAAACGCCGCCAATACCTACTCTATTGCGGCGTTTATATAAAAAGCGCCACTACAAATGACGACCATATTGCGGCATTTGTTATCAAAGCGTCGCTATAGAGGAAGTATTTGCGGCGTTTTTCAAGACAAGCGCCGCTACAGAATAGACTTCTTGCGTCGTTTTGCTAGCTAAACGTCGCTACATAGTAGGACCTATTGCGTCATTTTACTCGCCAAACGCCGCTATAGAACAAGTTTTTCGCGGTGTTTGTAATACAAATGCCGCTACAGAACATGATCTATCGCGACATTTTTTTACCACAAAGGTCGCGAACCTTTGTGGCGCAATTATCAACGGCATTTTTGTTAGTGCCGGGGGCGTTTTTGGCGGCGCTAAAAAACGCCGCTAAAGAACAAGTTTAGTGTAGTGGATGTTAGTACTATAGTATGTAAAGTGTACATATGTGTAGTTTTTACTTGTGTATTTTTTATATTAATTGTATACATATATCTTTTACTTGAATTTTTTATGTATGTCATTCTTTAATTTTGTTCATATCGCTTTCCCGGATATATAAATTGTCAATGTGGTGTTTCACCAAAAGAGAGTAAACTGAGTTAGCGCCAGAAGTGTTGACAATGATTATTTGTTTATTCTCCAGATAGAGGGGATTTAAAATGAATTCACATTCACAAATGGATAATAATTTAAATTTTACACGAACTTGCAAATTCTGACATTAAAACACCTTGTAATCGGCTAGGTACCAATTTTTGGGCGCTGTGAGGGTGTTTACCTTTTCCCACGAGTAACCGACTCCCAAACTCGTTTTTCTGTGTTTTCGTAGACCAAAATTATTGTTTAAGTGCAAATAAAATGTTTTTATTAAAATAATCCGTTTTAGGTGATCCAATCTCATTTCAAAAAAATTGGTGGCGACTCTATTTTTTATGTCGAGCCTGAAACGATTGCGACAAAAAAATATAAGCTCTGGTGTCTCATAAACTAAAAAAGTCATAATTAACAAAGATATTATCTTTGATGAAATTGCTATATTACGGAAATCACCTCTTAAGGATTCCACCAATCAAGACCACCAGAAACCAAACACACAACTGAAGCAGGTGGAGCTTTAGGTTGTCATAGGATCTAAGGACATATTCGCAGATTACATTGGAGACATCCTTAGAGAATAATTCATCTCTTCAAAGACAAACTTTTGTGCCATATATAGAACCCCAATATTACGTGGAGGCCGATATAGCGGAGGATATAGATACAAGCTAAGAACCATCAACTTATTCTGATGCAGTAGGTGGTGAAGACTAAAGCAAGTGAATGGTTATTATACAAGAGCATATGGAATACATTGAGTGGATCAATCTATGTTGGTCAAGAGAGATGAAATGACAATTTAAAAATAGGAGGGAGTAAATTGTAAATGATAGAAAAATTGCGAACAGATTTATAATGGTTCAACTCCCTCAATAAAGTCTACATCCACTATCTTAGCTACCACACTAAGAATTTTACAAATTTACTATTTTTTTTTCTTTTAAGAGAAGGAGATAACCATACACTTCCAACTATACTTATACTCAAAGTCTGGTAAACCCTTTCCTAGAATTTGATAAAAAAAAAAACAAACTATGAAAACCTCGAAAGGAAATTGTTTGCACAAATGAAGCTCACTAAAAACCTAATACTCTTGATAAATGAAAAAACAAGAAAAGCTCTCAAATGTATACAAGAAAATTTGGAAATGAAGCTCTTGTAACTTTGGATATTGCTTGAATGCTTTTGAATAGTTGTCTTGTTTTTGAAGAAGCTTTATAGACTTGTTTTTATGCACTATGATTGTTTTCTAACCGTTTGGGTAATTGAGATATTGAATATAGTCATTGAGGAGAGTTTTTCTCGCATTGTCTGGCAACTGCGGGTATCGGTACGCGAAGGACCGTATCGGTACCTGCCTAAAAAAGAAATAGTCGTTAGTAATACGAGGCATACCGATACTCAAGGTCATGTATTGGTATGAAGTAAAGGATATCGATACTCAAATGGTCGTACCGGTACTGAAATTGCTCATTAGAATTTTGGTGGAGCTTTACGTATCGGTACGTTTAAGGTCGTACTGATACTCACATTGTAAATAATATACAATTGCATCAGGCCGTATTGGTACAGGTTCACCATACCGATACTCACTATGTTACAAATTTATAAAGAGTTTAGGGTATATCATTACGGGTAACCCTACCGGTACTGACAAAGTATTCGTGAAGAAAAAATTCAAAGGGTTGTACCGGTACGCAAAGGGTTGTACCGATACACCTTAACCATTTTAGAAAACATATTCAAGAACTCGTACCAGTACACATATGTACTGGTATTCACTGACCAAAATGGTCTCTTTGAGTACCAAAATACTTAAAAAAATTTAAAGCTAACAAGGATTGACTTATAAATAATTTCGGCGTTAAAGACAATTAAATTTTGTTCGAATGTTTGTCACTTTAAAAATATGTGAGTAATTTTAATTACCTTAAAATTTTATGTAAAATAGAACTCATTAACATGAAAATACTTGTTATATCAAAATAAAAAAACATAGGTTTAACAGAATCAATTCAACGGAACAACACATGGAACTTAATAAAGCTTCATAATGGTAAAAAAATTGTTTGATGTAAATTGATGCTTAAAAAGAAGAGACTCGCAGAGATGAAGAACCCAAATACAAAGCAACAATCATAATCCGAACGTAAACTTCATTGACGTATTTTCTCCAATGGGAAGCATAGTTTGATTAGAACTTTGCTTGACATAGTTGTTATACACGATTTTGAGGTTGTGCAATTAAATATCAAAACATTATTCTTGCATAGAGAACACGAGAAAGACATCTACATGGAATAATCTTAGGGTTTTGTGGCCTTAGGAAAGGAGGATCATGTTTGTTTGTTGAAGAAATCTCTTTACGGCCCAAAGTAGTCATCTAAACAGTGGTAGGTGAAGTTTGATTTATTTATGACTACTCATGATTTCAGAAGAAGTTTGGTAGTTGTGTCGAATTCAAAGAGGGTAGAGATGGTTCTCGGATATTCCTCCTCATTTATGTTGATAGCAGTCAAGGTCCAAGGATAAAAGAATGATAAAAAAAGATTAAGGGTTAAAATGTTCCTATAGTAGTCCCAATTTATTGATTTTGATACACAATCTTCCATGACCTATCTAAGTTGATTCAGTGATCATTTCTTCATTCTTGAGTTCTATCTTTGTTTCTTTCAAAGATACTATCATGGTATCAGAGTTGGAAGGGGCGTCTGCCTTAGGAAAGCCTTTCAAGAATAAGACGGTTTCTATTCGTTTAGACGATTCCAACTATCTTTTATGGAGGCAACAAGTCTCGTTTGCCATTGAAAGCTTGGCTCTGACGAGCCATGTTGATGGTACTATCAAGATTCCTCCTCAGTTTGTTCTTCAAGATGGTGTCAAAACTGTCAACAAAGAATTTCTGGTTTACAAACAGCAGGACAATGCTCTCTACTCATGGCTTCTTTCTTCGACCGGGTCTTCAATCTTGCCAACTTTGGTGAATTGTAAGACGACTTTTGAAATCTGGAAAAAGATTCAGCAAGTTTTTTCCATTTCTTCCACGACGAAGATTATGCATCTTCACTGCTCCTTGAAGAGTCTTCGAAAAAGGGATTAGACTATGCGTGAATATTTGGCCCAGATACAAGCCATCTGTGATAGCTTGGTTGCTTGCGGGAATCCTCTAACTGAGGCTATGCATATATCAGCAATTTTATCTAGGTTGCCGCCGGAGTATGAGCCGGTGGTGGCTGTGATCACTTCGAGTCAGCAGTCGTACAAGCTTGATGGAGTGTGCAGTGTTCTTTTGGATACGGAGGCCCGACAACAAGACTTTCTTGGTCAATAACTCTCGGTGAATCTTGCTTAGGGTCCGTCAAATGGGTCTAACTTTCGGCAAGGCCCACAAGGTTTTGGGTCCAATAACCAATATGGACGTGGCGGCTTTGGGGGAAATCAATTTCAGAATCAGAGAGATCAATTCAATCAAGGGTTTTCTTCCAATCAAGGATTTGGGTGTAATCAGATGTCGGTTTATAGAGGGCCTGTTTCCAATCGCGGTCGAGGCGGTCGTTTCTTCAACGGTGGCGGTCGAACTCGAATCCAGTGTCAAATTTGTGGGAAGCTAGGGCACTTGGCGAACCGTTGCTATCATAGATTCGACCAGTCTTTTGATGGTAATTCCAGCGTTCTGGTGAACAACTGCTACGTGACCGATGAAGTCTCAGAAGAATCTGCTGGAGATGATGGTTTTGTTCAAGATGGGTCTCTTTTGAATCTGGCTGCTGTTGCTTCCGACGAGTTTGGCTATGGAGATGCGGCTTGGTATCCGGATTCAGGCGCGACCACTCATCTCACTCCATATGCAGGTATGGTTTCTAACTCTTATCCTTATTATGGCACGGGTAAGGTGTCTGTTGCAAATGGTATGTCTGTTCCTATTTCTAAAGTTGGGGAAGCATCATTAAATTCTAGAACTAGGCATTTATTTTTAAATAATCTTCTTCATGTTCCTACGATCAAGAAAAATTTGATGTCTGTTTCTCAGTTCACTAAGGACAATAACGTTTCGATTGAATTTTACCCTAGTTCTTGTGTTGTGAAGGATCTGGAAACGCAACAATTGATTCTTCGAGGGTCGGAAAGTGATGGGCTATACAAGTTCTTTCCTGAACAAGATTTGTCTAATGATCATACTGGTGTTTCTGAATTTTCTTGTTGCAATAGGAATAATATTTCTATGCCTAGTGTATCTAGTTTGAATAATCATATTGTTTGTATTGTTTCTTCTGTTGAGAATTTTGAACTGTGGCATAGGAGATTGGGTCATATTTCTAGTGAGAATCTTGTTAAGTTTCTCAAATCTTGTAATATTTCTGTTGATTGCAATAAAATTGGTTCTTTTTTCTGTGATGCTTGTCAATTAGGAAAAAGCCATAAGTTGCAGTTTACATCTTCTTTGACAAGTTATGATCATCCTTTGCAATTTGTTCAAATTGATTTGTGGGGACCTGCTCTTGTTGTTTCTAATAACTTCACTTATTATTTAAGTATTGTTGATGCTTATAGTAGATACACATGGATTTACTTCTTACCTCGTAAGTCTGATTCTTGTGATGCTATGAAAAAATTTCATGTTCTTGCTGAGAATCAGTTTGGCTTTAAGCTTAAGGTTGTTCAGTCTGATTGTGGGTTAGAGTTTAAGCCTTTAGAGTCGTATTTCAGTCAGCATGGTGTTGTTTTTAGGCACTCTTGTCCCCATACTTCTGAACAGAATGGGATAGTGGAAAGGAAACACCGTCATATTGTTGAACTTGGGTTAACCCTTATGGCTCAGGGGTTTGTACCTTTCAAATATTGGTCTGAATCTTTTTATATTGTTGTCTTTCTGATTAATAGGGTTCCTTCTAAGGTTTTAGATGGGCGCAATCCTTTTGAAAAAATCTTTAAGAAAAAGTCAGATTTAAATTTCTTGAAAGTTTATGGATGACAATGCTTTCCTTTAACAAGGCCGTATAATAGTCATAAAACTTGAATATAGGTCCAAGCCTTGTGTTTTCTTAGGTTATTGTTCCAATCAACATGGGTACAAATGTCTTAGTGAAGATGGACGTGTGTATGTGTCACGACATGTGAAGTTCAATGAAGATTTCTTTCCTTTTTCGAAAAAAATCTGCTGCTACTTTTTTTTTCAAGAGGATCAGGATAATGTCGTTTCAGCAAAGTTTGTTTGTCCAAGTACTAAGTCTGTTGCTCTACCTTCTGATGGCTCCAATGGAAGTTTGTGTACAAGGAGTGTTGGTGTTAGTAATACTGTTGGTGGTAAAACTGTTCCCAGTGTTCCTGAGACTCCTAGTGCAGTTGGTGGTACAGCTGGTGTTAGTTTGGAAGTTGTTCCTAGTGTTGCTGAGACTCCTAGACCAATTGGTGGTGCAGTTGGTACTAGTTTGGAAGTTCCCAGCACTGTTGAAGTTCCAGTGCTTCTCCACTTGCTGATGTTGGTCCTAGAGTGTCTTCAAGTTCTTCCAGTTCATCTGCTCATGGTAGTTCTTCTTCCAGCAGTAGAGGACATCACATGGTGACCAGGTCAAAGGCTGGAGTATTCAAGCCTAAAGTCTTCTATACTGAAGCCCCTGTTGTTGAGCCTAAGAATGTCCATCAAGCCATGAAATCTGAAGAGTGGAAGGTTGCAGTTCAGAAGGAAATTAATGCTCTCGTTGAGAAAGGAACATGGGATTTAGTACATCTACCTCCTGATCGTATTCCTATTGGGTGTAAGTGGTTGTTTAAAATTAAAAGGAATGCAGATGGTAGTGTGTCTAGGTACAAGGCTAGATTGGTTGCTAAAGGATATTCACAGCAGGCTGGCTTTGACTTTAGTGAGACCTTTAGTCCAGTTGTCAAAGCTGTTATTGTTCGTGTTGTCTTAAGTTTGGCCTTGAGTAATGGATGGGTGCTAAGGCAAATCGATGTTGATAACGCTTTTCTGAATGGAGACTTGGCTGAAGAGGTGTACATGGACCAGCCTATTAGATTTGAACAAGTGGACTCTGATGGTAATTTGCTTGTTTGTCGCTTAAGAAAGTCCCTTTATGGTCTTAAACAGGCTCCTAGGGCCTGGTTTGAGAAATTCAGAGGATTTCTAGTTTCAAATCTCAAGTTTACTGCTTCTTTAGCTGATTCCTCTCTCTTTATTTTAGAAATACTAGCAATGGGAAAGTGTTTATTATGGTGTACGTTGATGATATTGTTGCAACAGGAGATAATGCTAATGAAGTTGATGGTATTATTAAGGAGATCAATTCTGTTTTCTCTTTGAAGTATCTGGGTAAACTTAGTTATTTTCTTGGTATGACTGTACAGCAAGTTAGTCAAGGAGTGGTTCTTAGTCAAAGAAAGTATATTGTTGAGCTGTTGGAAAAGATGAATCTTTTAGATGCTGCTCCTTCTACTTCACCAATGGTCACTTCTCCAACTCTTTCTTCAACAGATGGTGAACCCTACCTAGATCCAACATTGTATCGACAAGTTGTTGGAACACTCCAGCACATTTGCAACACAAGACCTGATGTTCAGTATGCAGTCAACAAAGTGAGCCAATTTATGCAAGCTCCTCTTGATAAACATTGGTCTGTTGTTTAAAGAATTTTGAAGTATCTCAAAAGAACTTTGGATCATGGTTTATTCTTCAGCACCGATCCTGCCACTATAACTATAGCAGTCTTTCCTGACTCTGACTGGGGTGCTAGTTCTGATGACAGAAGATTCACGTCTGATCATTGTCTTTTTTTGGGAAAAAATCTTGTGTCTTGGAGTTCAAAAAAATAGAGTGTTGTGTCACGATTTTCTACAGAAGTTGAGTTCAGAGGAATAGCAAATGCTATGTGTGATGCGATGTGGGTCAAGTCCTTGTTAACTGAACTAGGCGTTTCTTTAGCAACAACACCAGTCATCTGGTGTGACAACACCAGTGCAATAGCACATTCAGCCAATACAGTCCATCATGCCAAACTCAAACTTGTTGAACTCGACCTAAGTTTTGTTCGAGAGAAAGTTGTGGGAGGAGAATTTCAAATCAACTATGTTCCAGCCTTGGAGCAAGTAGCTGATGTTCTTACAAAACCCCTGCATACTTCTTTTTTTATCAGGCTGCGTCAAAAACTTCAAGTATTTTCTCCAGAAGAGCTGAGGTTGCAGAGTGTTAACATTGTAGAAAGTTAAACGTTCAAGTAAAGCATACAAAGAAAAGAAGACAGGAAGCATAATAGAAGTCTGTTTTTTTGAAGAAGACAGGAAGCATGTCAGGAATTTGTTTCAAAGAAGAAGAGAACATGAAGTATGTTAGCCTTTATGGCTGTTGTAATGTTGTATATCGGCTGTTGTATTATTGTATGATAAAGATTCTGTTATGAATCTGTTATGAGTCTGTTAGTCTGTTAGGAGCTCTGTTATGTGTATAAAGTCTGATTGTAAACCTTCATAGTAATCTGAGTTGATTCAATGATCATTTCTTCATTCTTGAGTTCTATCTTTGTTTCTTTCAAAGATACTATCAACCTATGTGATTTTTTGTTGGTTGACTCTGCCATGGTCTTATGCTAATATATTTGTTTAAATATTGTAATTAAATGGTGAAATTTACTTTTTAACTGGAAAAAGACCAGGATTCTCCCCTTTTTGTTTGCTTGTGCAGAATATAAGTTGGATGAATTGAAGTTTTTTCCGTCGAAAAATAAAATGATTCTCTCCTTTTGTTTTTTCTCTTTTAATTTGGATGAATAGAATTTTTTTCATGTTCCGTTGCAAATAAATTTATTAATTGCTGATGTGTTTATTAACATCATGTTTGTTGTTTTATGCAGGATGGTTACTTAACCATAAACGTTTGTGTTACATTATCATCATGAAGGTTAATTTATAAATCGTTTGAATTTGATTATCTTGATGGGAAAGTAGAAAAGTTTCAAGTTTGTTATTAGAATATAATTGAAAATATGAAAAAATTGGGGTACAACTCTGATCTATGGCTGTACTCTAAGGTATCATATGTTGAATTCAATACTGGTAGTGGTAGATGGCGAATTTATTACACAATGTTTAGGGTTTCTAAACAGTAAGAGTATTGTAGACCACACAAGTAATTATGTGATATGTAACCACATTGAATAAAGTAAGGAGGTAGTTGAAAGTCTTGGTTGTAATGAAATTGGTGGGTTAATGTTGGAACTGAAGGTGTAGACATTGTGCTTTATAATGATGATGATACAGATCTCCATAAAGTACTAGAAATGAAGGTCTACACCATGTGATTTCTAATGAAGATATATAGCATGATGATGACGCAAAACATCATGAAGCTGTTTTTGTTGAGAAAAATATTAAAACTGAAGGTACAAATATTTTGGTCTCTAATGAAGATATACCCCACGATGATGCAATCCTCCATAAAGTTGTTATTGGTGAGGAAGAAGCATCACAAGAGTTTCTTGATATTGAGATAAATGTTGAAATACCTTGTAATTTTGATGAAGAAATTGAATCAATTACAAACAAATTGAAAAAAATAGGACTTAGAGTTGCAGATTACATTCAACTCAATGAGGCATTGAAAAAAATATTCTCTTGCGTAGGGTGTTTCTTTGAGGTTCTCAAAAAGCGAACCAAGAGAGTGAAGGTAAAGTGCAAGAATAGTTGTTCTTGGTTATTATTTGCAAGTTTTTTATCCAAGGTTTGACTGCCTTGTTGTAAAAACAAACAACCTTGTCCAATTTTGTAAGACTAATGATAAGAGTAGGATATTGCATATTTTTAATGTGTTTTATTATTATTTTCTTGATACATATACTACTAAACCGCTTCTTTTGAAATTTATTTTGGTAGGAGCTCTATTGAACTATGTCAGCCCAAAACCAACAATTAAAGGCAGAATTTAGATTTTCACTAGATGTCATGGCAAGAGTCGTAAGAGATAAAGATGTGATTATCTAGAAGACATACCGACATTATTCCAAAGTCAAAATTCAGAATCATCTTAACGATAAATGCTTGGGAGATAAAGATGTGATTATCTAGAAGATAAAGCAGCATTTAAACGAGAGCCACATAATTCAAATTCATTACCTTTATCTTTTGTGAAATAATTGATTTAAATGAGGGTCACTAGTTTAAAATATTTATCCCTTACTTTATCTTTGATTTCAGAGATTTTTTATTTTATTTCTTTTAAATCTTTGTGTATAAATACCCCCTTAAGCTAGTTTATTCAACATGTTGGAATTTGTATTTCCCTTGGTTAATTCTAAAGTAGCTTATTTTCCTTTCATCTTTTACTTTATTCTCTTTTTTTATTTCCCATACCATAATGCATCCATGCTTAGCTAAATTTTCGCTAAGTCTTTCAACTCAAAAAGTTGATGTTGATTTGAAAGGTGTTTTGACTTGAAGTTTGGGAGTTAGATCGGTTGGTCGTAATTCGACTAACTCAAGTTGAGATCTTCCAAAATTCAAAATTGTTTTGGTGCTAACAACGATAGACATTGTTAAACCAACAAAATCCAGATTTCAGAGATTGACTTGAAAATTTTAGTTAACCGGATAGAAGAGTTAATTGCAAGGGTTGAGTCTTATTGTCTGTAACCGGCTAGCAAAGCCCTAAGGCTAAATCATCACAATTGAACTCTTTATTTACGATTTACTTTTACTTAATTATTATTTCTAAACCCCCATTTTTATTTTGTTTTTAAATTAGGAATTGAAATAAGGATGCTGACATTAAAAATTTCTTGGTCCTTGTGCATCGGCTCTACTTCTCTATACTACTTTCCATAGTCATTATTAGAGATTAAGATTATATTTATTTTACAATTTTGACACTTGTCAACAAATAAGAAAAAATGATAAGTTTTAAGTTTATTGAGAAAATTTTTTAACTAACCCAAAAATTTAAGTTTACATTATGAAGGAGATGTGCGAGCATGAGTTAGGTACATATTCTACCTATAACCAGTGTCATAGAGCTAGAAAAATGGTGCCTAAAAGAAAAGGAATTCTTACATTGATGAATGTCAATCTGTGAGATCTGTTGTTGAGTTGCTTCGTAGCAATCCTGGAAGCACAATCTCAATTCAAGTTCATATAGATAAGGAAAACAAATCAATTTTTCATATAATGTATATATGGTTAGCAACTTTGAGGAAATGAATGTTGAAATTTATAATGTTACATTGCAGTCGATTCTAACTTTTTAAAGATCTAATAATTAATATGCTTTTATCTTTTAGGTTGGAGTGATAGGTGCATACCCTTTATTAGAGTAGATGGTTGCTTTCGAAAAACAATGACTTAAGGTGAATTTCTTGTTGTAATTGATAAGGATGCCAACAATCAAATATTTTCAGTAACATATGCAATTGTCGGAGGTGAAGGCAAGGAATCATAGAAGTGGTTCCTCACTAAGTTACCGAAGCACTTAATTCATCAAAATGGTGCATGGTTTACATTAATGTCAAACCAACAAAAGGTATAAACATTAAAATTATTTTGTTTAGTAATAATTTTTACACTTAGACAATATAACATATATTTATTATATTATATCTTCCATAGGATTTGGTGTCAATATTGAATTAATATTTTTTTAATCTAGAGCATAGGATGTGTGTCAGGCACGTCTATGCTAATTAGCACAAAATGAAAAGGCTTTAATAGAAAGATCTAGTTTTAAAATCGTGTAAGATAAGCTTATGTTGAGAATTTTAATAATCAAATTGAAAAAATTTAAATGATAAGTCAACTAATGACTTGTTGGTTATTCTGCACATCGTTAGAGTCGTACATATTTCTCAGGAACACCTAAATCTAACGCGATCGACAATAACATAACATAAGCCTCCAATTGATTGACTTTGGAGGTAAGATGCTACCCTACTATCAATATGCTTGAAGAAATATGATCGGCAATAAATCTAGGTGAAAGGGTTGGATGATTCACTTCAAACTCATAAGTTGAAACCTATGCTGGAGAGATAAAAAAGGACAAAGGGTAAGGATCAATTGCATACGATATTTGTAAGCAAATGGGCTATAGAAAGATCAATTGTCCTCACTTGGTCCCTAAACAAAACACTGGACAAGTAAACAATATAACATAAATATTAATTATCTACAATAAACATCAACATCTAACATATTATTTTTCACATTTAAGATACAATTGTTAATAAGAGATCAACTTCCACTAAAACTATAATGAGACCAATTCAACTTTCACAATCTTTTCTAGTAATTTTAATTACTATAATTAAAATCAGCATCTAACATTTTATTTTTTTAAATTTAAGATACCATTGTCAATAATGGATTAAGTACCACTGGGACTAGAATGAAACCAGTTACACTTTTACAGCCTTTTATAGTAAACCATCAAGGATAACCATTTTTTGTGCGAATTAGACCACTTTTCATATTTTTTTTACCAATAGTGTCATCTAAAATTGATTTTTATTCATATTAGGATAACAAAAATGGTCCACCACTTACAAGCATGAAAAGAAATATGATGGAAAGAGTAGGAAAGTGTTTGGTATGAGCCTTTATATGAACTTTGTATCTAGTGATGAAATTTTAAATGTGAGTCTAAATTTATCCACTATGCTTGGAATTTATAAATACTGAACTATATATGCTTTCATTCGATTTAACTTTTTTACAGCCTGATTTGCTTAATGAAAGAATAGTTACATCTTATCAATGAGAAAGATTGGGGCATCAACTTTTCAATACCAATATACTTAGAAAGAACTTGACTTGGAATGAAAAGGGAAGCAAGAAATGACTACAAGACAACATAAGCAACAACAATCTGATGAACTTAAACAAACAAAAAAAAAACAAAAGCATATTGCAACAAAGTTTCATTTGAGATGAAGCTTCAACTGCATTTGCGATGAATTTGGAAAGGACCGGTAGATGATGATATGAAATTATTTTGTTTTGAAAATATTGGCCAAACTTGATATTTTTATTGGGATGAATCTTATCATTTTGTTATTTGAAAATTTTGATATATGATATTTTAATTTTCAGAGCTATATATATTAAATATTGACCAAAACAATAAAACTATTTATTCAAGGAATGACATTTTGTTCAATGAATGATATTATTTCAAGTTTGATAGTAATGTTGTTTAAGCTTTGTGTCTTATGTTAATTATTTTATATTACTGCTGCAATTTTCTTATTTTGTTCAATTTGATGAACTATTATTACAAAAACTTTTTTTAAGCAACAAAAAACACTGATCATACCTCATAAGCAGGAAGTTTCATTATCATTTAATTTTCACCACACATGATTCAAACAACCAACAATACACATACTATCCAAGATATTATCATCCCTTTAAAATGCATATCTTTCTTCATCCCATAACAATAAACTCTCATTTCTTATATCAATTTGTTTATCCATTTTCTTTCTCTCAGGATAAATTTTCTTCAACTAAATCATCTTCATTTCTTTCATTCAACCTCTTCACTGCATTATTCTCTTTTTTTCAGCTCGTAAATGACAAAAATTAGCTCTTTCTAAGAGCGATTCATCACACCATCTAAAAAATCTACAATTGTTAGTCCAAAAATTTGGACAACTCAAAAACACTCTTCCTAAATTCTGAGATTTTTTCATGCAGTCCACATCGAACATTTCACACCATAGTGATAGAAAACATCTTCATGGCCATACCCCCAATTTGTTGTCAAACACACCTTACTCCGATGACCTCCACATGATGAGCACGATGATGATGCCATATTAAAATCAATGAACCTCAACAAACACAAATAGTAATAAACACCTAAACAAGCTCTTGTCACTAAAATTTTACCTCATTTAATTATTTTATTTATCCATTTATTTTATTTTTTTAAAAAGAAGGATAAAAGAAAAATAAAATATTTTTCAAGGTCCATCTATTTTATTAAGGGTTCATTTTAAACTCATTTTCTTAAAAATAAAAGGACTCATTTTAATTAATTAGAAGCCCAAAAAATAACTAAAGGAGCCCAAACTAACCCATTTTGTATTTTTTTCAGGTTTAATCAGCACTGTTAGATCTAGGGCTGAAGACATGAACGAATTGAATCGAATGAAAGGGAAAAGGGGGAGAGCCCACGCCGTCACGCGCCAGCGCGTGCGCTGCACGCGCGCGGGATCATCTCCATCAAATCGCCTAGCTTGCGTGATTACCAGTCGTCTGCCGTCCAAGGCCGCACCGTCCCCGGGTCACGGCGGCAGCCGAGGCTGGTACCGTTCGACCCGCCTCGACCGGCTGAGTCCGATGCCGCTGACTCTGTCCCTTGTCGTCTTCGTTTGCTCGCCGATTAAGGAAGAAAAGCTTTCGAACCTTAATTAATCTGGGGGAAAAATATCCCAAATTGGAGCTGAATCTGATGAAATTCGGATTGAATTTCAACAAATTAAAGCTGAGCATATTAAATGGGATGATTTTATGGGACGAAAATGGGGATTTTGTCCCCCAAATTGGCTTGATTTCTAAGCATCCAAACCCTATAAATTGAGCTTCTTTTCCCCCATTGTAATACACGCCAAAATTCATCCGAAAATCACCTCTAAAAAATTCTCTGAAATTGCTAGAAATTGTTAAAGTTTGGAATAGCTTTGGTTAGAATTTTTGGATTGGAAGCAAGCTTTTTTCTGTGGCGATTGAAATCGGTTCGAGTGGAGAAAGTTTGAGGTTTCTACCCTTTCTGTAATTTCTTTTTTTTTCTTTTCTTTGTTTTTAATATTATTTTCTTTGTTGAATTTTTTGTTTGTTCATGTTCTTAGGTTGCAAATCGGATTAAAAGATCGACATTTATTTTGGTAATAATTTTCGTTCTTATCTTGCTTTTATTTTTGTTTTAATCCTTTAGATTCTTAAATAAAATAAAATTGTTGTTTGTTGGAAAATTGTGAACTTAAAAATGAAATGTTGGTCATTTGATCCATTTGAGTAGATAGGTGAAGAATAAAAAATGTTTTTGTTAAGAATTTAAGATTAGTGGCTAGATTTGGAAAAAATAAAAATTAGGTTTAAAATAATAAAGTTTTAATAATAAGAGTTTTTTAGAAATAAAATGAGTGTTTCTTTAAAAAAATGTTAAAAAGTTAGAAACAAAAAAGTTTTCTTAAGAAATTTAAAAAGTTTAGAATTAGAGACTCTAGATAAAATTTTAAAAATAAAAAGTGGGATTTTAAAAAAATTAATAAGGGTTTTGAAAATAAAAGATGAATAAAATGATTTTGAAAATTTTGAAGAGAAAAGATTTCTAAGCATATAATAAAAAGTTTGAAAAATGTTTTTAAGAAATATAAAGAATAAAAGTTTTGATCTTAAAAAAATGAGTAAAAGGTTTAAGTAGTTTGAAAAATGGGGAAAAGATGATTGATTTAAATAAAATTTTTAAATAAAATAGGTTACAAAAAAAGATTTAAAAAATGTTGAAAAAAGAAAATTTGGAAAATGATTAAATAATGCTTTCAGTTTGAAAAAACTAAAAATAAAAACCTCAGAAATAAATAAAAATTTAATATGTTGTTTGACTTCGTTTGCCTTCATGTGTTTGACTTTTAGGGTTTAGAATTTTTGGGCCTAGAATAGAGGCTTGACTTTTTAAAACTTTCTTCACCGTTCGAAATAAAACACACTTTTAAAATATCATAACTTTGAATAAAATGAACTTAGATATATTTTAGGGTTTAAACCTTAAACTTTAAAAAAATGCTCAACACATTAAATTTTCATGTTGCTTGAAAAGTGAAATTAATTTAATGTGGTGTCTTATCAAACGAGAATGACGGGTTAGCGCCAGAAATGTTGGCGGTGATTAAAGTTCATCTCCCGGGCGATAAGGCCATTAAAATAGTTTAATATTCATTTAACGGACAAATAAAGTCGAACCTTCTTGAACTTGCAAATTCCAGTTTTGAAAACAATTTTAAAATCAATTAGGTGCCAATTTTGGGCGCCGTGGGGGTGCTAACCCTCCCCCACGCGTAACTGACCCCCGAACCTGTTTTTTGGGTTTCGTAGACCAAAATCGTTGTTTTATTAAAACAAAATGTTTTATTAAAAGAACCCCATTTTAAAGTGATCCAATCACACATTTCAAAAAGATTGGTGGCGACTCTATTTTTTTAAAGTTTACCAAAAAGTTGAAGCCTCCTAAAAAGGGTTGCGACACAAACAACAACAATACCATTGTCAAAATAGTGAAGAATGAAAGTGGATATTATGCATTTTAGGGTTTGCAACTAAAAATGTCAAACAACTCCTACCGAATGAAGTGTTTTAGGTGTAAGTAAAACAGACCAACAATTTCCCTTAAAAAATGACGAAGGAATCAAAAGACAAATGAAAGGGCTTTCTATTTGAAAAAACAACAAGGAAAAGGGAGAAAACAGACAATACTTGGTTATGAGGTTGAAGGAAGAAGGGGAAATTTTTAAGAGGATTAGTTTTAGGTTATCAACTTATAGAGAAAATTAGGTTATTTTTCTAATACATAGGCCACGTCAACAAAATGCTGCATTAGAGAATTGGTTGGTGTGGTAACAGTTGGCGTACACATTTGCATAAAACTAACAGTTCCGTTAGTCAAAATGGTCAAAAGTATAAGCTGATGCAATTAAACAAGTACGAGGGTCAAATTGATGTAAAAATAAAATATAGGTAAAATTGATAAATTGAGACTACTATAGGGGCGAAGTAGCCCTTAAGCTAAAGTTAAGCTTAGTGAAGAGTTTGAGATGAAAGATTTGAGACTAGCAAAGGAGATACTCAGTATGAAGATCCTCTAAGACATGAAATTGGGTAAATGAAGTTCCTCTAAGACAAGAAATTGGGTAAGTTGTACCTAAGTAAAAAATGGTACATTGAGATAGTTATTTATAGGTTTAACATGCAGCGTGCTAAACCATTTAGTACTCCATTGTCAACCCATTTCAGACTTTCATGAGAATTGCCTTCAAAATTAGATGACGATACCAATTACATGTCACGAGTTCCATACTATAGTGCAATGGGATAGCTCATGTATGCTAAGGTTTGCACACAACCATACTTAGCACATACAGTCAGTTAAGTGAGTAGGTATGTGGCGAACATTGGAAAGTTGTCCAATGGATCTTATGATACATTCGAGGTACCGACGATGTTTACCTTCAATTTGGATTTATTGGGTATGTAGATTCTGATTTTTCTGGAGACCTTGATATATAAGAGAAGACCCCTCACATGTTACATCTTTACTGATGGAGGCTACGCCATTAGTTTGAAAGCTACTATACAAACTACGATTACTTTATCAACCACTATCAGCGGACTAATGCTTGGCAACAGATCAACGGAATAGTGTAATTAAGCAAGTAAATAATGTCAAGAATAGGTTTTTTGCGTGCAAGTATACACGGTCAGCAAGTAATACAACAATAAGCTGAGGATCGTATCCACAAGGATTTCTAGGAATTAAATGTCACAATAATTACTTGTGAATTGAAATGAATAGGTTGGTAACTAAGATCAGATTTTAATTAAGAAAATGACTAAGAGAAAATAAAATGAGAACTCAGACATACTGGCAAACGAATGTGTCAAGATGATTGATTGATGTTGGCAATGGATGCTTGGACTTCACTCTAGCGAAGACTGTGATTAATAACTTTCAGCCTTGGGTTTATTTCTGAGCAGATTTTAAGTTAGTATTGCTTCTGTCGATGACAATACTCTAAGTTAATTACCTTTAACACCTATATGTCTATAGCGTTGTTTTCAAATAATTAACCTGACAAAGCTTTAATCTTTACTCCTAAGGGGTAGATTCACTTCCGAAGTAAGCTCATCTACTTGAACATCTTCTGTCAAAATTTCTCTCCTTAGTATTTGGCAATTAATCCTTATCTCCTAAGCCTGTTAAGATATTAAGGGATAATGAGCATTCACTGCCAACTATCGTATGACAATAAATATGATAAAAATAAGCACTAGCAAAATAGACAAGAATGCCAAGGCATTCAATTATTAAAAACCTAAATAAGCGTTCATCGCAAACGCCCCAAGCTAACTTAGGAAATTAGTTCATGGCTGAGGAAACAACAAACAAATCATCGTTTGTAAACATCATCATAAAATCAGAGTTAAAATGTAAGAGAAATGGACAAAGAAAGATAGCCATCGATGAAGCCCTACAATGGATCCAGATTGAACCACAGTTTGCCCTTTACTCTTTTTCTTCCTCATGACGCATCCCTCTTTGCTCGATCATTGATCTCCTTTATATAGGCGCTCGTAGAAACCCTAGTTAGCGTTTGATAAGTAGTTTATTTGGTTAGCTTTTTATATTCACTTAATGGTTAGTTCATGTACTAATTTGGATGTTTTTGGACGTTTTCTATGCATGACTATAATTATGGAAATTGCACTTAAAAGACTGTATTCTGCAGTTTTATTTCCTGGAATCAAGGCTGGGCTAGTGGGCATGACTCTGGGCATGAAGTCTGATGTGGCATCCAGTCAACATCTTCCATAAGGCGTGATCAACAAGGACGAATAAGAAGATCGGTTACGTTTTAAATTTCAAACTTAGAATTATCTTTTGTTTTTAGGAATTGATTTGAATATTTTTAGGACTTAACCTTTATCATTTTAGGAGATTTTTAGGGTTTTAGAATACTATAAATACCCTCTCGAGGTAAGCTAGAAAATCATATCTCATTCTTAGTTTGTTCTTACTTTTAGAGTTCTATAAAATACTTTTTCCCTTTTAGCTTATTTTTTATTTTATTTTTATTTCACTTTCTTTAAATATGCTATGACTTATATCATGCTTAGCTAAATTTTCATTTATCGAATAGCTATGCGACAACTCAATCTGATTCGTGAGAATTGAAAAAGCTCTTCATACCTTCAAATTTCTTTCTTGATTTTCGTCATTATTGGACTGGCAATCAGCCTTTCCTTTAACATCTCAACACCTTCAATCCAAAAAGCGCACATTGGTTTAATTGACGTTTTGATCTATCGTTGGGGAGAAGAATCAGCTTGTAGCAAATTCAACTCTGTAAGAACACACTTAGCGGCGGTCCGCTAAGGGGAATCAAGATCGAGTTCGATTCTCATTTAGACACTATCATCTGAGCACGGGCTTTTCCAGCACTGAAGACAGCATAGGCGTTAACATCGATAGCCGTTGTTAATCCAAACAAGGACTAAATTATAAGGATTGAACTTGGAAAATTAGTTCGTCGGAGAGAAGTAAGTTACAAGGGTTCAGCCTCTTAGACTGTAACCCATAAGTGTTTGAAGTAAAATCCATTTTAGTGATCGAGACGAATTGAGGCGAAACAAAGCTGGAGGCTATCTCTCATAATAATCATTTTCAATTATTTACTTTTCTTATTTTTAGTATTTCGATTTACTAAACTTGTTTGCTAAACCCCTTTTTTCTTCTTACAGAATTCTTGGTTAAAGACCGATACAAACCGATATTGGAAATTTCTTAGTCCATGTGGATCGACCCTTCTTCTCTTTACTATGCTTATTTTCCATTTATTTTGAGATTAAGGCTTTATTTAATTTTACAATTACGACGCTTGTCAAATTGGCGTCGTTGTCGGGGACTTCGGCAAAGTTACTGATATTATTTTGTTTTGATTTATAAACCAGGAAGATCCGGGCGAACTAACATATTCCGTACCGGAGATTGCAACATTAGCCCGAAGACTACACGCACAAACACTTCGAGAAAAAAGACAACAACAACAAGAACGTAAGCAACATCAATCCGAATCAGATCTAGAAACACCCTCTAATGCAAACACATACTTGAAATACGACAACGTAGAGTAGGTTCTGATGGCTAAAAACGACCAAACTATTCGCAAACTTGTCGCGGCGCCTAACGATCAACAACTATTATGCATTACATTCCCGAATGGAGAAACACCATCCGCACTTGTTGTCACTGAATTTTCACCCAAATTCGTCATTTTCATTTTTTTAAATTGTTGTATTTTATTTATTTATTTATTTTGTACATTATTATTATTATAGTAATATTATTAGTATTAATCTTATTATTAAAACCCCCAAATGAATTCATTTTAGTTTAAATAGGAGTCCATTTAATCTAATAAATAGTCCATTAAATAAGAATGAACCCACATACAATAACGGCCCAAATTGACCCAAAACAAAATTCAAATTAATCATTTTCTTATTTTATATGCAACATTCAACCTCAACCGTCAGATCTAGGGTTGAAGAATGAAGGGTTTAGATTGAATCAGCAGAAAAAGGGGGAGTGGGTAGCCACCCACGCCGTCAAGCGCCTAGCGCGTGCGGTCCACGCACGCGGGTTTGCTTTCCCCAACCCCGACCGACACCTCTATTCACGCCGACAACCACGGCGATCGGTCGTTCTAAGGCTAGGGAGGAGTATCAGAGATCGCCCAGCCTACGTCGAATCCATCCTGCGTCACCGTCGGTCACCTGCAAAACAAGGAGTAAAGAGGGTCAAACCCTAGCTTGAATTTGGAGACAAATTCATCCCCAAATCCGAGCCATTTCAATCTGTAATTTTGAAAAAACAAGCAAGATTCAAGTTGTTTGCCTGATTTTTGCTATTGTTTAGGGATTAAAAACGGATTTGAGGGTGTAAATTCGAGTTTTTAGAAACCATTTAACCCCCTCATCCCTCATTATTCATGATCCAAGAATCATCTGAATGCCATTTGAATTTGATTCAAAGAAAAAATACTTGTAAAGGCTTGTAATTCCTCAGTAGAAGTTTGAAGAAAGTCAATACAATTTCCAGTGAGCTTTGTTGAAGAATCGAATCAAGTCTTTGTTCATACTTTGGTATGGTGTTTTTTCTTTTAATCTTTGGTCTTAAATATGTTGTTTAATTTGATGTTTAAATTGCATTTGATTGATGAAAGTAGACGTTTATAGTTTTAATTTGTTTTTTACTCGAAATATAATTAATTTTTGAACCATTTTTGAAATGATTTTCAAAAACTAAAATAAAAGCCTTTCATCCTTTTGCCCTTGAAGAACACCAAGAACAAATAAAAGATTTTTTATTTTTGGGTGTTTGATCCTGTTGAGATTTACGTGCTCGATTTCCTTCAACTGTTCTAGCTCGCCAAGTGGTGGAGAAGTTGGATATTTGGGTGATTTTGTGTAAGGTGAAAAATAAACAATAGACACAATGATTTATAGTGGTTCAACCTTCTAACAAGCACCTACATCCACTACCTTAGCTCCCCACTAAGGATTTCAAACAAATTCACTAAGAATTTCGTCCCCTTTTCTCGGCAAAGGAGGAAACCGTTACAATGATAAAGCTTTCTACCCAAAGCTTGATCAAACACTCTCTCAAAAGAGAAATTCTAAGCAAACTTGAAATCCCTCTAATAGGTATTTGTTTTCACTATTAAGCTCTCACCCAAAACCTAAATACTTGAGCAAATTTGACAATTAAGCTCACAAGTGTTGTCTATACAAGAAAATGTACAATTCTGCAGCCGTTGATGTTGTCTATACAAGTGAAGCCTCTCACAAGACAATTTCTTTATCATGATGTTGTTGGCAATTGAAGCATTAACCATCCCTTGATGCTTGGAGGTTCCTTTTATACTCCCAATTGAGTTTGTAGCCGTTGAGGACTGTTGGAGTTGTTTTGGAGCCGTTGGAGCCTTTATTTCTCACCATAAATGCAGTTCTACAGCTTGGCTTATCGATACTCCTCAAACCGTATCGATACAGTCCCGATCAGAAAGTAGTTGTTGAGCACTCCAGGTGGTGCGTATCGACACGCCTAGTAAGCGTATCACTACGGTCCTGCAATTTAAAAGACCGTTGGGGGTAGTTGGGCGTACCGGTACGCGATACAACCGTATCGGTACACGAACTAGCCGTTAGGCTATTTTAAATCACATCATATCGATACGGCTAAGCGTATCGGTACGAGTTTTAGATACTGGAAAATCATTGTAGTTAAAACCCTAAAGGGTATCGATACGGTACCCTACAATATCGATACGGTTACACTTAAAGCATGGTTTTGACTACTTTAAATGTACTTTAAATCATTCCAAAGCTTTGTAAAACCCTTGAACACATTTTCAAGTTGTTTTTGACTAAAAACATATTTTAAAATCTTCTTAATTTAATCCAAAACATTTTCAATTATTATATCAAAACAATTAGTTCTACAATCTCCCCCTTTTTGATATAATAAAACCAACTTGAAAATTTGTTTGAGAATCTCTTCCCCTTTGTATTTTAAAATTTTGAATAAGAGATTTAAAATTTGAATGAGATTAAAGCTCCCCCTTATTCTCTTGAAAACTTGAAAAAAATCAATTTTCAAACTATTTCTCCCCTTTTTTGTTATATCAAAAAGAATTTAAAATGACATTAGGCTCAAAATAACTTAGGAGGTAAAAAATGACACAATTAAAATTTTGGTTTTAAAATTGGCTCCCCCTTACTCAAAGTATTAAACAATGTTAGTCCAACATATATGATAATCTAGTTGAAAAAAATAAATCAAATCAGACAAATAAAACAACTAGATTTTTACCACACTTGAACTCAAGAGAGGATGTGAAGCCTTCCTTCTTCAAGTGTTCTTCCTTGTGTGCATGAAGCTCCCCCTCAAATTTGGACTTGTTGATCAATCTCCATCACACCTAAGCAAGACAATCAAGTAATTTTTTGTATCCAAATTGCTTTCGATGCATAGACATTAGTTGCACATAGTTTAGTCCCCTTAGGAATACATTTTTCAATTCATCCTTTTTAGTTGAAGTGATTAGTTCTTTTGGAACCCAAAAACTTCTAAAACATTTTCCATTAAAGAATCTAGGGGCACTAGATTGTCTAACATAAAAATTTGATTTTCCTAAGTTGTTTTTCTTTTGAAGTTCATTGAAAATCAAATCTTTTTCTTTCTTAAGATCGCCAACTTCTTTTGATGATCTTTTTCCATTGTTTGAAACAAGTTTTGAAAGTCTAAAACTTTAAGCTCAAAATCTTTAATTTTTGCTTCAAACTCTAAATTGGTTTTGGAAACCAAATCATTTTCGGTTTTTAATTTTGAAATCAATATCTTCTTTTTCAAAAATGATGCCTTGAATTCAAAAACCAATTCATCATAGGCTTCTTGTAACTCATCAAATGAATATGAATTTGAACTAGATGAGTTAGAATTTACCTCCCCTTCATTAAGGGCCATGAAGCATAGGTGGGCTACCTCATCATCGGTGGAGTCTTCATCACTCCATGTCGCCACATATGCTTTCTTTGAAAAAGATTCCTTTTTGTTAGACTTGTGGGATTCCTTCATCATCTTTTTCGATTCATGCTTGGATTTATCCATTTCTCTCTTCATGAGTCGAGTGAATTTCTTGAAGAGATAGGTCATCTCTTCATCTTCTCTTTCTTTCTCACTTAGTTCTATATGATGGCATGTGGAGGATTTGAGAGCAACGACACTCGTGTTGATGCCTAGCTCCATGATCTTCTTGTTCCCCATATTTCTTATCTCTTCCTTCTTCTTCTTCTATTCTTTGTCTTTCTTCATGATTTGGTGAGTGAGGAGTGACCCCATGAGTTCATGTAGCTTCAAGGTCTTGAGATTCTAGGCTTCGATGATGGTGGTCTTTTTTTAGTCCCATGACTCGGGAAGGGAGTAGATAAGCTATCAGATAATTTTTTCTTCCGGAATGACTTCTCCAAAGCCTTTTAGTCCATTGGTGATGGTGGAGAATCGATGGAACATCTTCTCAATGTCCTCTTCCAGATTCATCTTGTTGAGTGTGTAAAAGTTCTATTATTTACACCCTTTTAAACCCATATTTCTGCTGCATTCAAGCATTATTCATTGCATTTAGGTTAGTTTACAACAAAACATCACATATATATATATATATATTAAAAGGCACAACCTCTACTAAAAATGGTTGTTTTTGCAGGTTGCTGCCGTAGCAGACGGAAAGAGGCATGCGCTGGGCAGTGAAGCAGAGAAGCTGGAACTGGACAAGCAGTCAAGGAGGACGATGCTGTCATGGTTGCTGCCGTGACAGCAGAGGACAACAGCAGTTTTGAGGAGAAGAATCAAAGTGGACCTCGACAGATAGAGAAAATTCAGCCCGTTTGTCGTGTGAAAACCTCATATTTTTCCAAGCCCCAGATCAAAAGGAATGTCAAGCCCAAAGTTCAGGGAGAGAAAATCCCAAGCAAGAAAGATGACGGCTGGAAAGTAGTTTCCTTGAAGATTTAGTCTTTATTAGAATCATACTTTTATTTAAAGTTGTATTCTTGCTATTTTAGATAACTTGAGCACAAAGCTTATATAAGGGCATATATTTTGACCTAGGAGGGCATAACCGATTACCCTAGCTTCCTTCCCAAATTCTAGCCGTTTTTCTTCCCACAACATGTTCTAAATTCCCCCTAGGGCCACGGGTTGATTTGAAAAGTAGTTGCAAGGGTTGTTTTGTTTTAGGAATTTTCAGTTCAATAAAATAAACTTCAAGTTCTCTTATTTTGGTTATTAATATCTTGCAAGAGCATCGGGAGAGCATTGTGAGGTTATATATTTACTTAGCATCGGGAGAGTTAAGTATACGAAAGAAATAAGAGCAAGTTCTCTAGCTTATAGTTGAACTATCTTGGGCCTAGGGATAGGACGAGGTTAAGTGGCTAAAGAAGAATTCATACACATCGGTGTTCATCATTCGATTCACGCCGGGAGGTATCATCAAAGACGTGATCATCGACAGACTTGGACCTAGGGATAGGCCAAGGCACATCTGGGATTCTTGCCAAACTTGAAGTCCTGAGTTGAGTGTTTGCTGCCGCGACATTCAACGGACTGCTACCGCGACGGGAAGCGACAACAGAATTGGATTTCCTAAACTCTGCAATACCTGCACTACTGAGCAATTCAATATCAGCCCATTCTCTCTCTCTTGATTTTCCTACTCTTTTATTTACGTTTACTTTATTATTTTCGTGAAAACTTCTCAAATATTTTCTTTACTTTCGTGCAGTGAATTAAGGTGAAGCTATTAGCCCAATCCCTCTGGAGATGATATTCAATATTCGTATCACTTTACTACTTGCGTCGTGTATACTTGCACTACCATTGCGATAGAATATTTTACACGAAACACATCTTAAAGTTTCCTACTCGTGGTTGAGGAGGTCGATCTTGGTCTCATTTACTTCGTTTGTTCCCTAGTATGTAGCTTCAGGCTTGTCCCATACTTCCTTGGCACTCTCACAAAAAGGGACTTGGGCATAAATGTCCAGGCCTAAAGCACAAAAGATGAAGTGCAAGGCTTTGCAATTAAGCTCCATCAGCTTCTTGTCGTTGGCATTCCAGATTCATCTTGTTGAGTGTGTAAAAGTTCTATTATTTACACCCTTTTTAACCCATATTTCTGCTGCATTCAAGCATTATTCATTGCATTTAGGTTAGTTTACAACAAAACATCACATATATATTAAAAGGCACAGTCTCTACTAAAAATGGTTGTTTTTGCAGGTTGCTGCCGTAGCAGACGGAAAGAGGTAGGGGCTGGGCAGTGAAGCAGAGAAGCTGGAACTGGACAAGCAGTCAAGGAGGACGATGCTGCCATGGTTGCCACCGTGACAGCAGAGGACAACAGCAGTTTTGAGGAGAAGAATCAAAGTGGACCTCGACAGATAGAGAAAATTCAGCCCTTCTGTCGTGTGAAAACCTCATATTTTTCCAAGCCCCAGATCAAAAGGAATGGCAAGCCCAAAGTTCAAGGAGAGAAATCCCAAGAAAGAAGGATGGCGGCTGGAAAGTAGATTCCTTGAAGATTTAGTTTTTATTAGAATCATACTTTTATTTAAAGTTGTATTCTTGCTATTTTAGATAACTTGAGCCCAAAGCTTATATAAGGGCATATATTTTGACCTAGGAGCGCAAAATCGATTACCCTAGCTTCCTTCCCAAATTCTAGCCATTTTTCTTCCCACAACATGTTCTAAATTCCCCCTAGGGCACAGGTTGATTTGAAAAGTAGTTGCAAGGGCTGTTTTGTTTTAGGAATTTTCAGTTCAATAAAATAAACTTCAAGTTCTCTTATTTTGGTTATTAATATCTTGCAAGAGCATCGGGAGAGCATTGTGAGGTTATCTATTTACTTAGCATCGGGAGAGTTAAGTATACGAAAGAAATAAGAGCAAGTTCTCTAGCTTATAGTTGAACTATCTTGGGCCTAGGGATACGACGAGGTTAACTGGCTAAAGAAGAATTCATACACATCGGTGTTCATCCTTCGATTCACGCCGGGAGGTATCATCAAAGACGTGATCATCGACAGACTTGGACCTAGGGATAGGCCAAGGCACATCTAGGATTCTTGCCAAACTTGAAGTACTTAGTTGAGTGTTTGTTGCCGCGACAATCAAAGGACTACTACCGCGACGGGAAGCGACGACAGAACTAGATTTCCTAAACTCTGCAATACCTGCACTACTGAGCAATTCAATACCAGCCCATTCTCTCTCTCTTGATTTTCCTACTCTTTTATTTACGTTTACTTTATTATTTTCGTGACAACTTCTCAAATATTTTCTTTACTTTCGTGCAGTGAATTAAGGTGAAGCTATTAACCCAATCCCTGTGGAGACGATATCCGATACTTCGTATCACTTTACTACTTGCGTCGTGTATACTTGTACTACCATTGCGATAGACTATTTTACACGCAAAAAGTTTTTGACGCCGTTGCCGGGGATTGGAACATAACTCTACCTTTTCTTTTACTGCACTTTTCGTTTTTGTTTTTATTTTATTTTTCTGTTTTTCATTGGTGCATTCAACTCTTGCTTTTCACAAGGTTTCTTGTTTATGCGCAGATCGGAACAAGGTGAAGATCATGAGTATCCATTAGATCTGGAGATCGAACGTTCATTCAATCTCAAGAACTGACTTCGTCACATTCTAGCCAGGAACGAGTACCTTGATGAACAGTTAGAGACGATGGCCCACAATGGAAACGACCCGCCTGTTGGAGATATTATACCTCCTGTCGGCAACCCTGCTGCCGCTGCCGGACGACGGTCCTATCGTGACTACATGTTGAATGATCATGTGGAACTGGAAACCACGCTGCCGGACATAGATGTTGACAACTTCGAGCTGAAAACTTTCATGTTTAGTATGATCAACAATGTCGGTCAATTCAGTGGTGCTGTTATAGAGGATGCTAGGGAGCATCTCAAAACGTTCCAGGAAATCTTTGGTTTGTTTAGACTGCCAGGAGTTAATCCGGAGATACTGAGGCTTCGGTTATTTCCCCGTTCATTGAGGGACAGAGCAAAGACTTGGTGGAATAAACTTACGTCGGGTTCAATTAGAACTTGGGCAGATTTATCTCGTGAATTTTTATCTCGTTTTAATCCTTCGCATTTATCTGAGCGATTACGTAATGAAATTGCTACTTTTCAACAGGAAGATGACGAGACGATGCACGAGGCCTGGGACAGATTTACCACTCTTCTACGGAACTGCCCAATGCATGGATTCCCCGTATGGAATCATGTAACTAAGTTTTATAATGCTGCCAACTTACAAACTCGTATTCGAATTGATTCAGCAGCAAATGGACTATTATTGGATAAAGATCCGGACGAGGCAATGCAAGTATTGAAAAATCTTGCTAAGAATGAGGAGCAGTTTCCGACAGCAAGAAGAGGGGGTAAACGGGTACTAGCTGTTAAGGATTATGAGGCCGACAGCACAATGAAATCACAGGTGGCATTCCTTACTAAAGCAATGAAAAAGCTATTGAATGATGATGCACAACATGGATTTGTTGTCGAGGAGGTATGTGAAATCTGTGAGGGAAATCATAGTGCGGATGAGTGTCTTATACAATCAGAAGAGGGAAAGTATGTTGGAAACTACAAGCCGAATTACAACTCCAACAACTATAATCCCAACTAGAGAAAGGATCCCAAGTTTTCTTGGAGTAATCCTAATAATGCCCTGAATCCTCAAAGCACACAGTAATCAGAATCAGGGAGGACCTAGATTGCTGACGCGACAGCAACGGCAGCCGCAACAGCAACAACAACAGCCACCAGCTACCACGAACAGTATACTGGAACAGACTCTGGCCACTTTTATGTCTCAGACAGGTACTTATATTGAGAATATGAATCAGTTTGTTAAAAAGACAAAAACATTCATAGATAAAACAGAGATGCGAATAACGAATCATGAAGCTACTCTGAAATCTTTGGAGACACAAATGGGTCAGGTTTCCCAGTATATAAAGCCAGGGCAGAATGGAGGATTTCCTAGCAACACTGAAAATGCTAGGCAGCCCACACATGAGCAATGTAAGGCCATTACTACTAGGAGTGGGAAGAAATTACCAGGGCCGAAAAAGGAAGCTGAAACAATGAGGAAACCAGCCTTGGATAGACCTGCCGAGGAAGCTGCCCCGACAGGTAACAAACAGACTGTTGTCGATGAGCCTGTCACAACAGCAGAAGTGACAGAGGAGAAAAATGATGAACCCAAACCTCCTCAGATTCGTATGCAGTGGGAAGGACGTATTGCTGACTATCGTCCCCCACCACCTTTTCCTCAACGGTTACAACAAGCACAGCAAGAATCTCAGCTCAAAAGGATTTATGATATTTTTAAGCAGGTTCACATTAATATTCCATTGTTAGATGCTGTTAGGGAGATGCCCGGTTACGCCAAATTTCTCAAGGATGTCATGTCAAAGAAATCTAAACTTGGGGAATTTGAAACGGTTAAGATGACAGAAGGATGCATGAGTATTCTTCATCGGCAACCACCCCAGAAAAAGAAGGATCCGGGGAGCTTCATCATACCTTGTGTAATCGGAGACAAATATGTGGGTAAGGCACTTTGTGATCTTGGTGCTAGTATTAATTTAATGCCAAAATCTGTTTTTCAGAAATTAGGTATTGGAAAGGCGCGGCACACGACAGTAATTCTGCAGCTGGCAGACCGCTCTTACGTTCATTCGGAAGGAAAAATCGAAGATATTCTGGTAAGAGTGGATAAATTTATTTTTCCTGCTGACTTTCTTGTTTTAGATTGTGAAGCAGATGAAAACGCACCAATCATCCTTGGGCGACCCTTCTTAGCCACGGGAAGATCATTGATTGATGTGGAAAAAGGAGAACTCACCATGAGAGTGAACGACCAAGAGATAAAATTGAATGTTCTCCAAGATATGAAGCATGCTGATGCAGACGAGGAATGCAAGGCTATCACTGAAGTTACCCTTGATCAACCTTGCATCAGGTCAGGCTGTCACGACATCAGAATTGGTCATTTCCTCGGCAGCCACCTACAGGACTGTTACGACAGCACTGACGATAGCAACTCCTCTGAATCTGATATATCTGATATTGAAGATCATGAGGAGGTAAACTGGATAGGCGATCGTCCAGGTAAGTTATTCGAACCTTTAAATTATACTTCAGATAACCATGCAATCCAAAAGCCATCTACTATTGAGCCCCCTGTTTTAGAACTGAAACCCCTGCCAGGGCAACTAAAATATGCTTTTCTTGGTTCAAATGATACGTTGCCCGTAATCATCTCTTCTAAGTTGATGTAGGAACTGGAACAACAGCTAATAAGGATGTTGCGGCAGCACAAAAAGGCAATTGGATGGATGATAACTGATATTCAAGGCATTAGTCTGGCGTTATGTATGCATAAAATCCTTTCAGAGGAAGATCATAAGCCGACTATAGATGCTCAAAGGCGACTAAACCATGTGATGAAAGAGGTAGTGCGTAAAGAGATAATCAAATGGTCAGATGTTGGTATTATTTACGCCATCTCCGACAGCAAATGAGTGAGCCTGGTGCAATGTGTTCCCAAGAAAGGTGGAATGACCGTGGTGACCAACGAAAACAATGAGTTAATGCCAACCAGGACTGTGACCGGTTGGAGGGTTTGTATGGACTATCGGAAGCTTAACAAAGCTACCCGAAATGACCATTTTCCTTTACCCTTTATTGATCAAATTCTTGATAGATTAGCGGGTAAACCTTACTATTTTTTTCTTGATGGTTATTCAGGGTATAATCAAATAGCTATCGCACCAGAAGATCAAGAAAAGACGACTTTCACATGCCCCTACGAAACATATGCTTTTAGGAGGATGCCTTTTGGACTATGCAATGCACCCGCCACCTTCCAAAGGTGCATGATGGCCATATTCTCCGATATGGTAGAGGACTTCCTTGAAATATTTATGGATGATTTTTCAGTCTTTGGAGACAATTTTGAGAGCTGCCTAGGCAATCTACAAAAGGTACTTGAAAGATGTGAAAAAGCAAACTTAATCTTAAATTGGGGAAAATGCCACTTTATAGTGGATGAAGGGATAGTCCTTGGCCATAAGATTAGCTGCCGTGGGATAGAAGTCAACAGGGCCAAAATAGAAGTGATCGAAAAGCTGCCACCGCCGACCACAGTCAAGGGTATTAGAAGTTTCTTGGGACATGTTGGTTTTTATCGAAGATTCATTGCAAATTTCTCAAAAATCACCAAGCCCCTATGCCATCTTTTGGAGCATAACCGACCCTTTGACTTTAATCAAGAATGTACTGAAGCATTCAAGGTTCTGAAGGAAAAACTGGTAACAGCCCCAATAGTACAGCGACCAGACTGGACACAGCCATTTGAGATTATGTGTGATGCTAGTGACTATGTTGTCGGGGCAGCACTTGGGCAGCGGAGAGACAAGTTATTTCATGTCATATACTCTGCCAGCAAGACACTGAATGACGCCCAAGTGAACTACACCACCACAGAAAAGGAGTTATTAGCTGTGGTGTTCTCCATTGACAAGTTTCATTCTTACATACTTGGGACAAAGGTAATAGTGCACACAGACCATTTTGCCCTGAAGTATCTGTTTGCGAAAAAGGATGCAAAGCCTAGATTTATACGGTGGATCCTACTATTGCAAGAATTCGACCTTGAAATCAAGGAAAAAAAGGGACAGAAAATCAGGTAGCAGATCACTTGTCAAGGTTGGAGAAGGGACAGAGTCTACCAATAGATGAGACAAACATACTGGAGACCTTCCCAGACGAGCAGCTCTTTGCTGCCGCAATCACTGCCGCGACAGCCATGGCTGCAAGTAAGTCTTCTGAACCCCCATGGTATGTTGATTTCGTTAATTTCTTAGTTGGCGGAATAATTCCTTCTGATCTTAATTATCAAGCCAGGAAGAGGTTCCAAAATGATGTTAAGCATTATTATTCCGACGAACCTCTTCTCTTCAAAATTTGTGCAGATCAGGTTAGAAGTAGGTGTGTACCACAGGAAGAGCAAGAAGACATACTTCATCACTGCCATGCTTCACAGTATGGAGGTCACTTAGGAGGCAACAAAACTGCTGCCAAGGTGCTGCAGTCAGGGTTTTATTGGCCGTCACTGTATAAAGATGCACAAATCTTCTACAAGAGCTGTGACAGGTGCCAAAGGACAGGAAACATCTCAAGGAGAAACAAGATGCCACTGCAGAACATTCTAGAAGTCGAAATATTCGACGTTTGGGGGATTGATTTTATGGGACCATTCTCATCTTCATGTGGAAATCTATACATCCTCATGGTAATAGATTATGTCTCTAAGTGGGTCGAAGCTATCGCCACTCAAAAGAATGATGCCAAGACAGTCCAAAGGTATTTACACAAAAACATCTTTCTAGGTTTGGCATCCCTAAGGCAATCTCAGTGATGATGGGAGACATTTCGACAACAGGGTTATTGCTGCTGCCTTGAAGAAATATGGTGTCAAGCATCGGATCGCGACAGCATATCACCCACAGACCAATGGACAAGCTGAAATATCTAACAGGGAAGTTAAGAACATTCTTGAGAAGATGGTTAAGCCAACTAGTAAAGACTGGTCTTTACTCCTTAATGATGCGTTATGGGCATATAGGACAGCTTTTAAAACTCCATTGGGAATGTCTCCGTACCGATTGATTTATGGGAAAACATGTCACCTACCTGTCGGGATAGAGCACAGAGCATACTGGGCAATCAAGGCCGTGAATATGGACTTGGACAGGGCAGGGCAGAAAAGGCTGTTAGATTTGAACGAAATTGACGAAATCCGGACGATGGCCTATGACAATGCAAGAATCTACAAGGATAAAACGAAGAAGTGGCATGACAAAAAGTTGTTGCAGGGAAACTAAAATCTAGATGGTCTGGCCCAGGGTAGCTTGTATTGTTGTTCAATTATAGATTGAAACTTTTTCCCAGGGAAACTGAAATCTAGATGGTCTGGCCCGTTCCAAGTCGTACAGGTTTTTCCTCATAGTGCCATAACAATTCGATCATTAAAAGATGGGCATCAATTCAAAGTCAACAGACAGCGCCTCAAGCATTATCAGGGGACTGAAGCCCCAGGAATGCAGGAAGTGGTTACCTTAGGAGATGCCCCACCTGGCATCTCTAATTTAACCTAAATTTTAATTATTTATTATTATTATTATCATTTATTTTCTATTAGGAAATAAGATTTATTTTATTTGAATAATGTTTTTATGTTTATTGTTTTTAGGAAATAAAGGAGTCAAGAAGAACAAGAGAAGTGAACTCAGCCCACCATCCATCCATCAGCCCAACAAAGCCCAAATATTGAAGCCTGTCGTTACAGCTGCCGCGACAAACGTGGAAAATACATGCCATCATCACGCTGTCATGACAGACGTGGAAACACGTCATGGACGCGTAACAGACGCGGAAACGTGTGTCAGACGCGTCAGACACGCTAAAGCTCAACAGCCGGCCCCATTATTTGCGCATGCCGTTACAGCTTCAACGTGCAGCAATTCCTTTCCTATATAACCTCGTTTCATTTTCACTCACTTCTGCCTTTCTTACTTGCTCTCCCTCTTTAGTTTGCATTTGCTTCCATTTATTTTTCACAACCCTTGCACTAATATGTCTTCTAGGAAAACCTGGCGCAATGCTGCCTCTACTTCCTGACCAATAGCAACTCCCCCACAGTCCTTTGCTACCAGAGACATGTGGGAAGAACGAGTATTTATCTATACACCAAAGGCAAAGAATCTGGGCCTCAGGCCATTCATCGCCTGGAAGGTTCGAGCTTTATTGTGACAAACATTTGCGGAATAGCCGGAGGAAATGAACGTGGCGCTGGTAAGAGAATTTTATGCTGCCATCAGCAGCGGGACCGCGACAACAGTGAGTGTTTGAGGGAAAGAAGTTCCATTTAAAGCAGAGCATATCAACTCCTTATATGGCCTCTACATAGGCCACAATGACGATGCACACCAGCAGTTCCACAACACCTTGGACATTACTGCCTATGACGCTGTCATGGCAGAAATGACCGACGAGGAAACCCAATAGAATACCAGCCGGAAAAATCCACGGACAGTGAAGCGGACCCAGCTGCTGCCGAAGGCAAAGTTATGGAATGCCTTCATAAAAAAGAGGATCATGTCGTCATCCCACCATACCACCGTCGACCAGCAAAGGTTAGCATTGATACACCCTATTTTAAATGAACGGCCCATTAATGTGGGCAGTTATATTCGAGAGAGTATTTTGGAATGTGCACATTGACCGACAGGCCTCCTTTCCCTCTCATACCTCAGAACTTCGCTCTTCCCCGGCCATAACGTGCTGGAAGTTCGCACTGATTTAGTAGTCAAAGGACGAGGTTGGACGGAAAAGAATATCCTCAGCCTTACGGAGCTGACCGTGGCTACCCCTCTGTCGTCGTTCAACCCCGCTGCTGCCACAGCTGAAACGACAGAGCAGCAAAATACTGAACCTGCTGACGCAGCAGCTGCTCCGACAGACTACTCCACCCAGATACTAGCTGCCATTCAGAAGCTAGAGGAAAGACAGTTGGGCTTAATGACCTTCATCAGGGACTTTGCCGCCTCTACGGTAACTTTTATTCAAAATACTTTAAATTTCCCTGATGTTGCTTTCCCTACTTTTCCTGCCCATTACTTTACTGTCACTACCCTGTCCACACTCCTACACTTGCCACTACCCCACGAACTCCATTTGCCACCTCCACACCATCGCCTGCCCCGACAGCAGTAGGTAGCACCCATGCCGAACCATCTGCCCGAGGAACAAAACATCCAATGGCATCGGAGGACCTTGTTGCTTTTGTTGCTAGGTTCTCCCCCTCTTCTGTTTGGGCAGCCAGTGATGATGAACCCTCTATTAAGAGGAATCTGTCAAAAGAGTTCTCATCGGTAAAAAGGCAGAAGCAGATGGCAGATAAGAACAAATTACCAAAGGCCAGCAGCAGCTCGGGTATTCAGGTTGTGGAGCAACCACCTCACATCTCCCCCACCAGAATACAGCCACCACGGGAGGTCAAAGCCAAGCACACATCTACCTCCCCCGTGCCCCAGCCCGCCTCGAAAGCCAGAGCCCGCCATCAGATTAGACTCAGCAGCAGCAGCGAAGACAGCGATTAAAATTTAAGTTTCTTATCTTATTATTGTTGCCTGCTATATATTTTGTGATGTACTTCCTTTTTCTGTTTTTTATTTTTATTTTGTCATTTGCATTGAGGGCAATGCAACCCTCGAGTTTGGGGGTGACATCCCTCCATATTAATGGAGTACATCATAGTTAAAATTTGTGTCTTTACTTAGTCATTTTTATCTTAAAAATGCTGAAAATATTGAAATCTTTGGCTGAAAACTGTGAACTGAACTTACCTGTCGTGACAGCTCTGTCGTGGCAGTGACTTTAGGATAGTTTTTAGGAGAAGTTTAGAGCCTTTCTATAGTTCTGAAACTTAAACACCATTGTGACTGTTATACTGCTTAGACTTCTTTTAGCCAAACTAGAATAGGAAGCTTAGCACTTGAATAGCCCCTAGAGGTGCCTAACACTGGCTCTAGGAAATAAGTTTAGCAAAAGAGACTCAACAGCCCTAGAGGTGCCCAAAACCGGCTCTAGGAAGTTAGCTAGAGGTGCCCGAAACCGGCTCTAGTGAAACTTAAGCTTAAAAAATTGAGTCAAAACAAAAATCAAAGGAGCATGAAAAAGTGCCTTCCAAAGATAAACTTTATCATAAAAATTCGAGTTAAGAGCTGAATATTCTAGTGAAACTAAGAGAGTCTTGGCATATAACTGTTCACAAGCATGCACACACTGCACGATGACTATAGTGAGAATCCGGACAGATCCTAAATTATCCGACAGGTTGCTACTGTCACATGGAATGAACGAGGGGTAAGGGAAAGTTCACTGTTTGAAAGCCAAAACAAAAATATTTCATTTTTTCTTTTAAGTCTTAGTTGCTTGAGGGCAAGAAAAAACTTGAGTTTGGGGGTGTGTTGAGTGTGTAAAAGTTCTATTATTTACACCCTTTTTAACCCATATTTCTGCTGCATTCAAGCATTCATTGCTTTTGGGTTAGTTTACAGCAAAACATCACATATATATTAAAAGGCACAGTCTCTACTAAAAAAGGTTGTTTTTCCAGGTTGCTACCGTAGCAGACGGAAAGAGGTAAGCGCTGGGCAGTGAAGCGGAGAAGCTGGAACTGGACAAGCAGTCAAGGAGGACGATGCTGCCATGGTTGCCGCCGTGACAGCAGAGGACGACAGTAGTTTTGAGGAGAAGAAGCAAAGTGGACCTCGACAGATAGAGAAAATTCAGCCCGTCTGTCGTGTGAAAACCTCATATTTTTCCAAGCCCTAGATCAAAAGGAATGTCAAGCCCAAAGTTCAAGGAGAGAAAATCCCAAGCAAGAAAGATGACGGCTGGAAAGTAGTTTCCTTGAAGATTTAGTCTTTATTAGAATCATACTTTTATTTAAAGTTGTATTCTTGCTATTTTAGATAACTTGAGCCCAAAGCTTATATAAGGGCATATATTTTGACCTAGGAGGGCATAACCGATTACCCTAGCTTCCTTCCCAAATTCTAGCCGTTTTTCTTCCCACAACATGTTCTAAATTCCCCCTAGGGCCACGGGTTGATTTGAAAAGTAGTTGCAAGGGTTGTTTTGTTTTAGGAATTTTCAGTTAAATAAAATAAACTTCAAGTTCTCTTATTTTGGTTATTAATATCTTGCAAGAGCATTGGGAGAGCATTGTGAAGTTATATATTTACTTAGCATCGGGAGAGTTAAGTATACGAAAGAAATAAGAGCAAGTTCTCTAGCTTATAGTTGAACTATCTTGGGCCTAGGGATAGGATGAGGTTAAGTGGCTAAAGAAGAATTCATACACATCGGTGTTCATCCTTCGATTCACGCCGGGAGGTATCATCAAAGACGTGATCATCGACAGACTTGGACCTAGGGATAGGCCAAGGCACATCTAGGATTCTTGCCAAACTTGAAGTACTGAGTTGAGTGTTTGCTGTCGCGACAATCAATGGACTGCTACCGCGACGGGAAGCGACGACAGAACTGGATTTCCTAAACTCTGCAATACTTGCACTACTGAGCAATTCAATACCAGCCCATTCTCTCTCTCTTGATTTTCCTACTCTTTTATTTACGTTTACTTTATTATTTTCGTGACAACTTCTCAAATATTTTCTTTACTTTCGTGCAGTGAATTAAGGTGAAGCTATTAGCCCAATCCCTCTGGAGACGATATCCGATACTTCGTATCACTTTACTACTTGCGTCGTGTATACTTGCACTACCATTGCGATAGACTATTTTACACGAAACACATCTTAAAGTTTCCTACTCGTGGTTGAGGAGGTCGATCTTGGTCTCATTTACTTCGTTTGTTCCCTCGTATGTAGCTTCAAGCTTGTCCCATACTTCCTTGGCACTCTCACAAGAAGGGACTTGGGCATAAATGTCCAGGCCTAAAGCACAAAAGATGAAGTGCAAGGTTTTGCAATTAAGCTCCATCAGCTTCTTGTCGTTGGCATTCCACTCCGCCTTTCTTCTTGTTGGCATGAACGGTCCATCTTCAACAAGGTCCCATAGATAATAATCTTTACCCTTGGTGAAGAATTTCATCCTATTTTCCAATAGGCATAATGTTCACCATTGAAGAATGGTAGCTTGTCAATCGAGTGCGCCATTGCCTTAGTTGATGGATTGATGTACCGAGCTTCCCGGATCACCTCAAATGGATTTTAATCTCGATCAAATGAGCTTCTCTCTAATACCAAATGTTAATATTTATGTGCTCGATTTCCTTCAACTGTTCTAGCTCGCCAAGTTGTGGAGAAGTTGGATATTTGGGTAATTTTGTGGGAGGTGAAAAATAAAAAATAGACACAAAGATTTATAGTGGTTCGGCCTTCTAACAAGCTCTTACATCCACTACCTTATCTCCCCACTAAGGATTTCAAACAAATTCACTAAGAATTTCATCCCCTTTTCTCGGCTTAGGAGGAAACCGTTACAACGATTAAGCTTTCTACCCAAAGCTTGATCAAGCACTCTCTCACAAGAGAAATTCTAAGCAAACTTGAAATCCCTGTAATAGGTATTGTTTCGCACTATTAAGCTCTCACCCAAAACCTAAACACTTGAGCAAATTTGACAATCAAGCTCACAAGTGTTGTCTATACAAGAAAATGTACAATTAAGCTCTAAGACAATTTCTTTATCATGATGTTGTTGACAATTGAAGCATTAACCATCTCTTGATGCTTGGAGGTCCTTTTTATACTCCCAATTGAGTTTGTAACCGTTGAGGACCTTTTGAGTTGTTTTGAAGCCGTTGGAGCCTTTATTTCCCACCATAAATGCAGTTCTGCAACTTGGCGTATCGATACTCCTCAAACCATATCGATACGGTCTTATTAAGGAAGTAGTCGTTGAGCACTTCAGCTGGTGCGTATCGATACTCCTAGTAAGCGTATCGGTGCGGTCCTGTGATTTAAAAGACCATTGGGGTAGTTGGGCGTATCGGTACGCGATACAACTGTATCGGTACGCGAACTAGCCGTTGAGCTATTTTAAATCACATCGTATCGATACGGCTAAGCGTATCGGTACGAGTTTTGGCTACTGGAAAATCATTGTAGTTAAAACCCTAAAGGGTATCGATACGGTACCCTACAGTATCGATACAGTTACACTTAAAGCATGGTTTTGACTACTTTAAATGTACTTTAAATCATTCCAAAGCCTTGTAAAATCCTTAAACACATTTTCAAGTTGTTTTTGAATAAAAACATATTTTAAATTCTTTTCAATTTAATCCAAAACATTTTTCAATTATTATATCAAAACAATTAGTTCTATAGATCCTATTTTAAAAGTAAAGAGGAAAGAAAAAGTGTTTATACAAAATGAATGGGTTTTATACCCAAATCTTTTGGGGCTCATTACCTTCAGTAAAACCTCCCCTTTTCACACCTCTTTCACTCAGAAAATTAAACTTTAAATTTTTTGAAAATTCGTCACTCCCTTTTATGAAATAAAACCTTGACTTTTGTTTTCTTTAAACTTTGGCCATCAATTTTTTTCCTTATTTCAAAATAAAAAGCTTTTGTAAAAAGTGAATAATAAAGAACTTATAAATAGGGGCGTGCTCCGCGATTGGGAGAGTCGAATCCGAGGTTTATTTTCCGGGGCGATCGGATTAGCAGACTCGAATGAGGCCGAGGTCCAAGCAATAGCATTTGCTCTGAAGTTGTTGAGGGAATCGTCGTGGGAGGGGGTGCAGTCGATAGTCATTGAATCTGATTCGAGGGTGGCACTTGCGTGGATTCAAGGGGTTGAACGGAGACCTTGGCGATTGTGGCGATGGTTTTTCCAGATCGACGACGCTTGTGAGTCTTTGCCAAATGTGTGTTTCGCGCATGTGTTCCGGGAGGGAAATCAATTGGCAGATGCCCTTGCCAAGGGGGGTGTAGATCGGGGGTCGTGGCTTTGGGTAACGGCTTGAGTTGTATTCGTGTTTGTCCTTTGTTTTGACACTACTAATGGTACTCTTTTCCCCCGTTTAGGATTAGGGGGTTTTAACGAGGCTATTAGTAGTGCTTTGTATGATTTTGCTTTAATAAAATCATATTGTTGTTCAAAAAAAAGAACTTATAAATATTTTTAAAAAATATATAAAAAAATGAATTCAACCTTTTTAAAACATGATCTTTTTTTAAAAAATAATAACTTTCATTTTAAAAAAAAAATAATATATAATAATGTGGGTGAAATAAATTTAAAAATTAATTCTTCTTGTTTATTTCTTGCTTTACTTCTATTCAGTTTAGGTGACCTTAAGGTTAGGATCTAAAAACCTTAGTTAGAGCTTTTTCTTTGAATAAAATGTCTTCAAACAAAAAATAATAAAATACACTTAAATAAACGTTAACCCGAAAAATAGGTAAAATACTTAGACTATTTAGGCTAATAAACATTGAACTTAGAATAAATAAAAAAATTCAACACATTTAATATTCTTTGATGGCTTGTTTAAAAACGTGAAATTAACACTTAGTTAGAGCTTTTTCTTTGATGTCTTACCAAACGGAAGTGACGGGTTAGCGTCAGGAGTGTTGGCAGTGATTGGAGTTCATTTTCCTGGCGGAAAGGCCGTTAAAATAGACTTATAGTCATAAAACGGACGAATAAATTGAACCTTTGTGAACTTGCAAATTCTAACTTTTTTTAAATTATTTTTGAAACCAATAAGGTACCAATTTTTTGGTGTTATGGGGGTGTTAACCCTTCCCCATACGTAACCGACCCTTGAACCTATTTTCTAGTTTTTGTAGACCAAAAATGTTATTTTAATAAATAAAACGTTTTATTAAAATAACCTCATTTTAAAGTGATCCAATCACACTTTCTAAAATGATTGGTGGCGACTCTGTGTTTTTAAAGTTTTCAAAAAGTCGAGCTCGAAAGGGTTGCGACATCACTTAAGACAGGTTTAATTCATCTTCTATCGACCTATCATGGTTTGCCCAATGAAAATCCGCATAAACATCTCAAGGATTTTCACATGGTTTATTTAAGCACAAAACCACATGGAGTATCCGAAGACCAAATCAAACTTCGTGCTTCCCTTTTTCCTTAGCCGATATGAAAAAAGATTGGTTATTTGATTTACCATCCAATTTGGTTACTACATAGACTGACATGACTTGACTTTTTCTTGATAGGTTCTTTCCAGCAGCCAAGGCGAGCGAACTTAGGCAAAGCATCTTGAGTATCCGGCAAAAAGATACTGAGTCATTATATGACTATTGGGAGAGGTTCAAGAAATTATGCGCAAATTGTCCACAACATTGGCTGACGGAACAGACACTTCTTCAATACTTCTATGAATGCTTAACCCCTATGGAGATGAAGATGGTCGACCCAGCAAGTGGAGGGGAACTTGTAAACATGACTGAAACTGCGACAAAGAATTTAATCTCTACTATGGCCGCTAACTCTTAACAGTTTCACCCTTCCAATGAACCATCTCGACGAGTTCATGAGGTAAGTATAGTTTCTTTGGAAAATAAAATTGATAAGTTAGCTGATAGAGTTCAATATCTTGTTGCAGGTAAAACAGTTACATCTAGAGTTTGCGGAATATGCACAAAGCCCGACCACCCTACGGATTGTTGTTCAATGTTACAAGAAGATGCTTCCGCGCAAGTAAATTCAGTGGGAAATTTTTCGGGACCTCCCCAAAGGCTATACAACCCTCACGCCAACACCTATAATCCAAGGTGAAAGGACCATACAAACTTCAACTATGGACCCAATCCTAGACCGAACCAGGCTTATCAATCACCGGCACCACAACAATATCAACCGCAAAAATCGTTGTTGGAATCAATTGTTGAACGTTTGGTGATATCCCAATAAAAATTCCAATTAAAGACCGAACCACACTTTCAAGAAATTGACAAGCAGATAAGTCAACTGACGTTAGCAGTGAGTCGTTTAGAATCCAAAGGGAAGTTTTCGTTGCAAACCAAGACAAACCCACGAGAGAATGTTAGTGCAATCACCCTTCGAAGTGGCACTATTGTCACACCACCAGTCCCTACGAATATTGCCGTAGATATCCAGAAAGATGACGAATCAAAATCCCAGAGGAAAAACAAAGAAGAATCGCATACTCTTCATGTGCCATCTCACTACGCTACTCCGCCTCTTTTTCCTTTAAGGTTGGTGAAGCGCGATAAACAAGTCGAGGAACAAGATATTCTTGATATGTTCCGTAAAGTGGAGGTAAACATACCTCTCTTTGATGTGATTAAAAAGGTTCCACGGTATGCCAGATTCTTGAAAGACCTTTGTACAACCAAAAGGAGACTTGCCGGTAATGAAAAGGTAAATTTGGGTGAAAACGTATCAGCTGTTTTTCAGCACAGGCTTCCACCTAAGCTAAAAGACCAATGTATGTTTGCTATTCCTTGTAAAGTTGGTAAAGTATAAATTAAAAGCGCTATATGTGATTTGGGTGCTTCTATAAATGTTATGCCCCTTTCAGTTTACGATTCACTTAGTGTAGAGCCTTTGAAGGAAACAAGAGTGACAATCCAGCTCACCGATAGATCCGTCATTTATCCTGAAGGACTCCTTGAGAACGTGTTGGTTAAGGTAAATGATTTAATTTTTTCGGTGGATTTCTATGTCATCGACATGGAAAATGACCGAACCAACTCTTCCTCTGGTATCCTTCTTGGTCGTCCCTTCCTTAATACGGCGAATACAAAAATTGATGTAAGAAGCGGAATTATTACAATGGAGTTCGAAGGTGAGGTTGTTAAGTTTGACGTTTACAAAGCAATGTGATATCCAGATAATGTCGCTAGTATTAATTTTATTGATGTTATTGAACCTACCGTTGAAGAGTTTTTTTAGCCTAACCTTGTTGATGATTTGTACAGGGAATTTGAGGACTTTGAAAAGGAAATCAGGGAGTTTGAGAAAAAAAAATTTAATTAATTTTGATTTAAGCCTTACTCCATCTAAATCTAAACTCTTACCTTCCTTTTTGCAGACGCCAAAATTGAAGTTAAAACCATCGTTGGAACATGTGGACAAGCTGAAAAAGATCCGAAGAAAAATCTATGAGAAAGTTCAAAGCTACAAGGATAAAATAAAAGAACTTTATGATCGTATAATTTCTCATAAGAAATTTCTTCGATGGACAAAGCGCATGAGGAAATATTTTTCGTAGTACCTTTAGTCTGTATCAGGTCGTCGAGCTAACGACGTTAAAAAGTGCTAAATGGGAGGCAACCCATTTTTATTTTTTCGTTAGCTTAGTTTTTATTTACTTATTATTTTTAATGTATTTATTTTCTTTTTCTTTGAATTTTCAAGTACCCTAAATATTTTGAATTGATCCTTAATGGTGTCACTTGCGGTATTCTTAATCGAACTAAATGCAATTTCCAGACTTTGAAAATATCTCACACATGGATCATAGTGGAGAGACCATTTTCAATGTTGTATGTTAGAGAACCCATCCCCATCTCTCGGTACATGATAGCCGAGCCCAAGTTCCCATCTTATGTTGTCATTATCTTAACCCAGTTTTCCTTTCATTTAAATTTTAAAACTGGTGTGGACCTCACACTTTGTTGATAAACAAAATCCCTTTTCCCCAAACAAATTATTTTCCCCTTTTTAATTAAACCTTCCCCACGCGATTGTAACAAATCAACAAACCTAAATCCTTTTTTTACTCCATCAACCGCATAACCCACCCCAATCTCAATCTTCATCGACCTTTCACCTTACTCAACATGGTGGGCCGCCTCAGTTCGTTCATGGCTATCTCTAGCGACTCCGATTCGCAACCAGAACCTCGTGACGCTTTCGCGGCCGTCGCTAGAACGAGGAGTATCTATATTCCCTTTCTTGTGCTTTCATTTACATATTGGGACAATATGATTTAAGTGACGCGTAGAATTTGTGTCAAAATTTAATCCCACTTATTCGATTGGTTGAATTTGAGTTTTTCTTAATTATAATATGTTGTAATTTCTTGTTGCCAATTCTATATTTCACTTTATCTCTATGTTTTACCGATGACTTGTGATCTTGCTTTTGTTAGAATTTAGGATACATGATAGATAATGTCATGACTAGTGATTTTCAATAAACTTTTAATTTGACATTCCATACATTTGTTAGTCGACATGTTGTAGGACTTAGTACACACCCCACCTCATGTAAGTTTTTGAGCCTTACGAGTATATACTTTCATTCTTCCTCTTTACTTCATTGAGTGTGTCGAACTAGTTCTCAATGTTCTAGATCTTGTAACATAATACTTATCGAGGCTATATGCTTGAATATGATGCTTTAGTGTGATAGGGGCACTTAGGATTAACCACTTCTCTACCCAAAATTTCCTTCCCATTTATTTCCCCTAGTAAGCCACTTTTTGAGTCTATGCCCATTTCTTGTTTTCACCACATTTACAAAACTCGAGCCTTTTCATATTTCCCCCTTTTTATACCCTTTTCAAGCAAAAGAAGATTTGTTCCACAAGAAATTTTAAAAAAAAAAGAGCAAAGGAATTCGGAAAAAAAATCTGGTTCGAATATTAAAAAAACAATTGTTCGAAGAAAAAATACTGCAGAAAAAAATAGAAAACTATAGGAAAAAATAGTTCGACTGGAAAAAATGTTTAAAGTCGTTGCATTCATTTGTTGCAATCTTTACTTTACTTTTGAGTTTATCTGGGTTAGATCTAATTTATTTTTGTCTTGTCTTGATTATTAGCCGAATTTTTTGCCTTTTCCCTACCGTAACCTAAGCCTCATTATATCCATGTTTAAAGACACCTTGATTTCTTCATCATGTTCAATTTTAGTAGTGGAGATTGGATTTAGTTGCAAGCTTATGGTAATGTTTTGATTAGTTCTGGCTTGAGCGATTCTTTAACCCAAACACTTTGAGCGAAACGAGTGAATCCTTGTGAGAGTATTAAGTTCTACTTCATTGAAATTGACAGGTTATTGAAATGCCGTTCTTTGCTTAAAATTGTTACTAGTTATGCTTTTACTTGACTATTTCTTGATTTCAATAGTTGTTTCGGTCTTGGGTCATTTGGTTATCTTAGATATGTTGTGAAATAACGGATGGGAACTTGAGTTTTGATATATTAGTTGAGAAATTCTTGAGGACAACCATTGAATAAGCGCGGTGGAATTTGATAAGTAGTTTATTTGGTTACCTTTTTATCTTTATTTATTTACTTAATTGTTAGTTCATGGTGCTGATTTGGATGTTTTTGGACGTTTTCTATGCAGGACTACAATTCTGAAAATTGCACTTAAATGACAATATTTTGCATTTTTATTTCCTGGAATCCAGACTGGGCTAGTGGGCATGAAGTCGGACATGGCATCTAGTTAGCAGCTTCTAGAAGATCCAGTCAGCAGCTTCTAGAAGGCGTGATCAGCAAGGACGGATAAGAAGATCAGCTACGTTTTAAATTTCAAACTTAGAATCATCTTTTGTTTTTAGAAATTAACTTGAATATTTTTAGGATTTATCTTTTATTATTGTAAGAGATTTTTAGGGTTTTAGAATACTATAAATACCCTGTCGGGGTAGGCTAGAAAATCATCTCTCATTCTTAGTTTGTTCTTTCTTTTGAAGTTCTATAAAATACTCTTTCCCTTTTAGCTTCATTTTTATTTTACATTTTTATTTCACTTTCTTTAAATATGCTAAATATGATTTCTATCATGCATAGCTAAATTTCCATTTAGCCGATAGCTAAGCAACAACTCAATCCGATTCGTGAGAATTGAAAAAGCTCTTCATACCTTCAGATTTCTTTCTTGATTTTCGCCATTATTGGACTGGCAATCGGCCTTTCCTTTAACATCTCAAAAGCGCGCGTTGGTTTGATCGACATTTTGATCTATCCTTGGGGAGAAGAATCAACTTGTAGCAAATTCAACTCCCTAAGAACACACTTAGCGGCGGTCCGCTAAGGGAGATCAAGATCGGGTTTGATTCTTATTGATGCACTATAATCCGAACACGGGCTTTTCCAGCACTAAAGACATTATTGGCATTAACATTGATAGTCGTTGTTAATCCAAACAAGGACTAAATTATAAGGATTCACCTTGAAAAATTAGTTCACCAGAGAGAAGAGTAAGTTACAAGGGTTGGGCCTTGTAGACTGTAACCGACAAGTGTCCGAAGTAAAATCCATTTCAGTGATTGAGACGAATTGAGGCAAAGCGAAGCTAGAGGCTATCTCTCATCATAATTATTTTCAATTATTTACTTTTCTTGTTTTTATTATTTCGATTCACTAAACTTATTTGCTAATCCCTTTTTTTTCTTCTTACTTGGTTAAAGACTGATACAAACATATATTGGAAATTCCTTAGTCCTTGTGGATCGACCCTTCTTCTCTTTACTACGCTTATTTTCCATTTATTTTTAGATTAAGGCTTCATTTATTTGACAATTACGACTCCCGTCAAGGTTTAGTTTTTGAAAGTTTGTTATGCATCAATATAGGCAAATTATCTTCTTATCCTTTTTTGAATTAGGGCTGACCTTACTTTGACTAACAGCTAACTAACCGAGCATCAATCGTCTTTCTTTTGCCGACCGAACTTTGAAATCCCCGTCCTGCTTTTGCCAACTGAACTCGGCATTTCTCTTCTGCTTCTCCTGCTCCTGCCAAACATGTTCTTGACTTGCCAACCACAACAAGAGAATACCTCGTCACTCTGGCAATAAAAACTATACATTCCTTAACTCCTAGATGCAAATGCACGAATCTACTAACTAAATGCACAAATATGTATCGAAAGTCCTACAATAACGTGGCAATATATACTTGAAAAGTAAAACTTTTGAGGAGTTAACAACCACTTAAGCTAAGTATATGGCAATTACCAAAACATGTAAGGAAGCCATCTGATTGACGAGACTCTCTGGTGAACTAAATGAACACCTTTAGGTCAGTACGATGTTTTGTGATAGCCAGAGTGTTATCTTCTTTACAAAAGATCAAATGTTTCGTGAAAGAACCAAACATATTGATATTCGATATCATTTTATACGTGATACTATTGCTCGATGTAACATTGTTGTGAGCAAGATCATCACTCATGACAATCTTACAGATATGTTAACCAAGTCATTTCATATATCCAAGTTTTAGAACCATTTGAGCGTGTTTGGAGTTTATTGCTGAAGACTACCCCTTCAAGGGGTTTCATAGAAGAGGTGAAGATATTGTTTCAAAAAGATTTTGTGTAAAGGTGGAGACATGTTAGAGTTGTGATCTAAATTCTTTTCCAAAACAAATGTATCTTCTCTGCTGGCTAATATCCTCCGATGGTGTTTTCTAGGTTGGTGTCTTCTGTTGGTATCCTCAATAGAATGAGGTCCTCTGTTAATGTCCTTCACAATACGAAGGAATTCAAGACCAAGTGAAACTCTACTTCCCAATGTTCGTGTCCGACAAAGAGCGGGAAACCTATGTTGAGTAGAATTACTTTCTATACATGTTTCCTTTATAAGTAGTTCATCAATCCCTATAAATAGATATTTAGGGATTAAGGTTTAAATGTGTGAGAAAATTTGTACATGCACAATGTGAGTTAAGTCGTAGTATGACATACAAACTCTAATATTGTAATAACTTCTTTTGGCATAGTGAAAGTTTTTATCTTCTGCCCGTGGTTTTTTCTATTTGGGTTTTCTACGTAAATCTTGGTGTTCTTTATTTTCTTGATTCGTTTGCTTGTTTTGTCATTATCATTCATCACCGGTATATCTTTGGTATAACAAAGAACAAGTCTCGACAATATTTAGACCAAACTCTCACCAATATGGTTGAATCAACACAAAGGAGACCAAATTCATTCGTAGAGATCAAGCCTCAACGAGCATTGAATAATTCTCAAGCAAGCAGCCCATTGGACCTTTTTTAAGATCAAATCTTAACAACTATTGAAGCATATAATATATGTTGCGTGATTTAAATGCAACACAAACGATGCAAGTGAACACGTCGCAAGTAATACTATAGATTAAGATCGTCTCCACATGGATTGGTGAAACTTTAACTTCTAGATTCTTTCACTAAAAGAGAATAGTATTGAAAGAGATATATGGTGATATATATCAAGTAAAATAAACTAAGTAAACAGAGTAAATAGAAAAAGGTAATCGATAGAAGAGAATAAGCCGGGTTATCGTGAGTCGTGGTGTGATTGCTGGATGAATTGATGTGGCTAGTAATTGCTGAGGCAAGTAAAATGTTGTGGCAAGTAATTGCTATGGCAAGTAGATTGATGTAGCAAGTAAATTGCTGAGGCAAGTAAACTGCCCATTCAATGTTCGACGGAGTGTTCTTCAATGCCTTTGTGTTATCTCTAACCGAAGAACTGATGATTGTGTAAGCCTTGGTGATACATCCCTGTGTTAACCTTGGGTGGACAACATCGATCTTTTAAATCTTCTTAGTCGCTGAAATTCGTTCCTTATTCCTCAAGCAAATTAGTTTTCACCAACAATTGTTTAAATGGAAATAGTACCCACTCGTTTCGTGAATCTAGATCTCTCGAGCCTAAATAAATAAATTCATTCAACTTCTTTTCCCAAGTTTCCTCGAAGAGAAATTAAGAACCATGAATGGATAAACACTGAATTTTGTAGAATTAAAAACCAAAAGCAATCATTCGTCTCTACACACCATAAAACCCGATAACCCAAGCCAATTTAAACCAGTTCATGGCTGAGTAGAAAGGAAACACAAGTGAATAAAACCCAGACATGGGTGGATCACACGATACATGATAAAAAGAGATAGGGAAGATGAACTCCTCTAATCTATGCTAAGGGATGTGTGTAAATCCCCCTTCTTGATTCGAACTCACTCTCCCATTGACTCTCCTAATGTGTTATTGCAATCTCCTTAAATAGGTGAGGGGAAAGAGTTTGAATGCGTATGGAATTCGTGTGATCTAATCTCTAACTAACTTAGCATTTGAATTTGAATCTGGGTAATTATCCAAAGCGTTTGAATTAATTCCCGGAGATAATGACTTTTATCGCGACTTGCCAGGGCATCTTTCGACAAGTGGTTCAGCAATTCAGGATTTTATCGCGACTTGCTAGGGCATTCTTCGGCAAGTGGCTCGACATCTCGTCCTGAACAAAATAAAGCAAAACAGCAAAAACTATCAAAACATAAAATCAAGCCCAATAGACAAAGAAACTACGAAATTGTGCATGAATGACTAAGAATGGAACTAAAATGGACATAAGTCTAACAATAATACGAATAAAAAAGGTAGAAAATATAGTACTTTTACACAACAATCTCCATCGAAGATCAAGTCTAAACGACCATTAAACCGAAGCTCTGTTGAATAGAAGAATTAACGGATTTATTCAGATATTGTAACTCAATTTTAAATAAATAAAATTATTATATATTGTCCTATTTTTCATGCCTCAATTCAATACAAAATTCGTCTATATTGATCCCTTAACAAATAAAATCGTTTGTTTCACTCCTACTTCTACTTCCAAAAATCATCTAATCAAAATTGATTGGTTTAACACTAAATAAAAATGATTTAATCAAAATGGTTTGGTTTAATCTTATACTAGTAATTTAATTGGGAAAAATTAGGTCAGGGGTGAAACTAATGGATATTGCAGATGAAGTAGCTAGTGTGTAGTGACACTACAAGAAAATAGATTTTTAGTGACATCAAAAATAGTCACTAAAAGTATTAAATTTAGTCACTGAAATTTATAGTGACTATTTTTCCGAGTCGTCACCTGTCGTCACTAATAACTCCGTCAATATTATATTAGTGACAACTATTATGCATTTTGTCACGATAAGTTATATTTTTTATGACAATATTTTTTGACACAAAAGATTAATAACAGTGACTAAAACTTAGACACTAATGTTATTCTTATTAGTGACAAACATTTTATCACAAATACATATTGAAATAGTGTCTAAAATATATTGTCACTTTCAATAACAATAAACTAATTATATTTTTTAGTTGCAATCATCTTATTCAGAGGCCTGGATCGGGCATTGTCATGTTGCACTCAAAGGGACTCATCCCAGACAAGTCAGCCTTTCATCACGTGTCATATTATGTAAGGACTTATCTCGATAGCTTCGTCTCATGATCCGTCAAGCAACACGCACACTGAATATCTCTCCCGCGGGGGAGTAGCGAATGTGCTAGATATCAACTCTTGACTTCTGCGACGAGCGCGGTATGAGGCCCTTTGCCCCCAAATTGGTCCCTAAAAGGTCATCCACTTGGTCTCAATGGCATGTACACCTAGGGCCCGCATGGGCCTAGGAGAAGGTCACTTACACCAAGGCAGCTCGACTACTAGCCCATGGCGAGGGGGTTAATTATAGATGATGTCGTATATTCATAAATCAATTTTTAATAAATAAATACAATGCGTGGTTTCGTGGAGGATCGAACTTGAAACCTTTAGGAGGGGAGTGCAATGTCTATCCACTAGGCTAGACAAGAAATTTAATATTATTTTAAAAGTAAAATATTATTTAGGTTAAATTGTAATTAAAATTAATTTTATTTATTTTAAAAGTATGTATTAATTATAACAATAATTACTACAATAATAATTTAATTAATTTTTATATGGTTTTCTATACGAAATACGTTTGTTGAAGAAAATATATAAAAATAATTGAGTTGGTTTTAAAATATAAACATATGAATATTAAGATTTACACCTAAATTATTGATAGAATTATCCTTTATGTGATAATTATTTACCATACTGACAATGCAAATTTTACCTCCATAAGAAAAGTTAAAACAAATATCAAGTGTAAAATTTTTCACCAGGTAAAATTTTGCTATCACATATTATGCCAAGATTACATATTAGTCTTTTTACTTTAATTTGTTCACTTTAAGTTTATATACTTTCTATTCAAAAAAATATGTACTTTTAAAATTTTGAAATTTCGATCTTGACATGAATGGTAGTATTTAAATATGTTAAGTAAAACTTTTGATTTTTATTCTTTTGTTCAATCATTTTTAGTCATTGTAATTTAATCATATTGTCGTTGTCTTATTTGGATTAGGATTGAAGTTTTAAAATTTCAAAAATTGATCAAAATAGAATGACTAAAACAATAATTTACACATAGCGTGGAGACTAATAGAATTATTTTATCTTTTGATAAACTAGTTTATGCTTTTATGGTAACTTCAATTTTTTATAATTTTTATTATTACTATAATTATAAAAATAAATTTATTATTGTGACAATATATAACTTGTCATTAAGTTTATTTTTTTATTGGTGACAAAATTTATCACAACAAAAGTAAAATTTTAAGTGACAAACAATTGCATTGTCACAACAAATTTCAAATTATAGTGACCACTTTATATATCGTCACTATCATGTGTCAAAGTTTTAGTGGCAATGAACTTTGTGTCACAGTTATAGACTTATAGTGAGAATTTAATTGTGAAAAATGTAATCGACATAATTACTACTATAATAGTGACCAAATAAAAATACATCACAATTACTTATGCTAATAGTGTCGCACAAAAAAATTGACACAAAAGTTTAATATTTGTGACAAAATTACTGCTAGTCACTGCCAATTTATCACTAAAAGTCTATATTCTTGTAGTGTGAATTGAAACTAGTGGATATTGCAGATGAAGTAGCTAGTGTGTAGTGAATTTCCATTCAACTATTTAAGCATGAGGGTGTATATTGGGTTTCCTACGTGGCCCGCATTCTGCTAAAATTTGAATGCTGCCAACTAAAAGCACTTAAACTTGTAGGACTTGCCTTTTTTTAATAATAAAAAAACCCCGGTTTAGCTTAATCGTGGATGGTGCCACTTTGCCAACATAGAAAGATCCGGCTATACAATTAATAACGTCCAAAACTCCTTTCAATTTTTATTACGAAATCTTCCTCCATAATGCTCATGTCGTTTTGCTATTGGCCAACATGAATTCATTAATATTGATATTAATTACTAATATAATTGTGATTATTGTTCGAGTATTTTTGAAGCTTGCAAGTTGTCACTGTCATCAAAAGTGGACAATGGATGCATCATGCATGCTTTTTCTCTCTCTCTTGTACATGCATGCATGCATGCATACATACATACATACATATACATACATGCATGCATACATACATACAAATACACACATAAGTGAACAATGATTGGTGTGTTGAGGGAGCACAGGAGCATCTTGAGAGGTATATAAAGGGAAGGTGTAAGTTTTGCAATTGCTAAAACCAACTTTGGCATTGGCATTGGCATTGGCATCGGCATTTGCAGTGGAACCATACACAGGTTAGCTACTTCCTTCCAGAATTGATATATATTGCTCTTTTGCTTGGAGTGTTATTAGAAAGCTTATTTATATTCGATGGCGGATGCAATAAGTCATATTGCATCCCTATTTTGCAGAAAATATGTTTAGTTTAGTATTAAATTACAGTCAGTCACGAAGTTAATTGAGTAGGAAGCCTGACTTTGTATTCTTATAGGTTTTTTTGGTAGCAAATTATTTTGGGAACTAATATTTTTCCCTAGCTAATCATGTACACATTAGTTTTGCATTATCTAGACAAGAGATACACAGAACAGGTTTATTCACAACTAATCTGAATTTTGTTTCTTCCAACGTGTTTTGGTTTCTGTGCCACACATACACACATATGTCCTTCTTCGGGCGTCGCTTTCTCCCATTCTTTTTAGTCGGTGACACCTGTTTTTTAGTACATATAGGTTCAAAGTTCCTTTGCTTTTTCCATATCTTTTCAAACACAAAATGTTTAATTAATGTCCCCGAAGGACTGCATCAGAATGAATATTTTAGAGGGCCTTCCAGTGTTATCTGAGGAAGAAAATTCAAAGGAAAGAATCTTCCATGAAGGCAGACGACAGGAAGAGATCTGCTAAACGTGATTTGTCTGATATTTTAATATTAACGTGAATTGCAAGCTCTGGTTCATAATATGACAGCAGACGTGAAACAACCGAGGGAGGTTTCACTCATGCATCAGATAAACTGGTAGTAGGGAGAAAATATATATGTATTGGGACGCAAGTTATTTGGAAAATCTATCTATCTATAAGTAGTGATATATCTGTCTCTTTGGGAAGAGAAGAGATGGCTCAGGCTCAGCAGTCAGCAGTCAGCAGTCAGCACCCCAAACACAGTAGACTTACACTAGTAGTGTTATTTAAATTATAAGGGTGCATAAGTTCTGGTAGTTTTAACTTTTAATTAGTAGCTTAGCTCTACTCTACTTATAATATCAGTTACCCTAATCTCCGCAGAATACGAGCGGGGCTTAGCAAGTCTTGTGGTTACACTGATCGTTTCATGGCTGAGAATATTGGTATTATGTGGGGTGTCCCTATTTTTGTCCTTTTTAGAGATGCAAGGTACGTCCCAAGTAAACTATGGAATGGATTATCAATAGCAGTTTGGTATTTGCTTCACTGTTTCAAATAATGAAGCTATTTTTTTGGTTGGCAAAGGCTTGTTTTCAAATTGGATTCACTTGGCCTGGAGATACTAAGGATCGCATTGCCTGCTGCCTTGGCCTTGGCTGCTGACCCCATTGCTTCTCTGATTGACACTGCCTTCATTGGCCGCATAGGTCTGCTCAACCATATGTGTCTTCTTATATTGTTTCTAATTCTTGAACCAAACTTTGTGGCCTATGTGTGTAGGACCGGTGGAGCTAGCTGCTGTAGGAGTTTCCATCGCTATATTCAATCAAGCATCGAGGATTACCATCTTCCCGCTGGTTAGCATCACAACTTCTTTTGTAGCCGAAGAAGACACACTTGCAAAGATTACCCCTGAAGCTGTGAAATTTGAGGATTTGGAAAAGAATGAACAAAAAAACAAAGAATCGACAGCAGAAGATGCAGAGGCTTCCAACTTGGAAAAGAGTGAACAAAAAAACAAAGAATCGACAGCAGAAGATGCAGAGGCTTCCAACTTGGAAAATGCTGATACGAAAGAGCCTCTATCTCTGATTGATACCAAAACTGAAAATGCTCAAGTGAAAAGGGGGAAAAGACATATCCCTTCAGTGTCAACCGCATTGATTCTTGGTTCGGTGCTTGGTCTCCTTCAAGCTATATGCCTTGTATTTGGGGCAAAACCTCTCTTGGGTGTCATGGGTGTGAAACATGTAAGTGGCTGCAACATGCATCTCTCACTTATCACCTTTATTTTATATACTCTAAATTTCATTTTTCCAATGCTTGGCCTAGGATTCCCCAATGCTAAGCCCAGCACTAAAGTACTTGACTTTGAGATCATTAGGCGCTCCTGCAGTTCTTCTCTCTTTAGCTATGCAAGGGGTTTTCCGAGGATTTAAGGACACAAAAACACCTTTATATGCAACAGTTGCAGGAGACCTAACAAATATCGTATTGGACCCTATATTTATCTTTGTCTTACGATTTGGTGTCAGTGGTGCAGCCATAGCACATATCCTTTCTCAGTAAGTTAATTCTGTTTTATTTTCCCCCTTCATTTGACAATCTTATACCATATCCAATGGGAAATGATGGCTGCAGGTATTTGATTTCACTCATCCTCTTGTGGCGATTGATGCAACAAGTCAGTCTCTTACCCCCAAATATGAAAGACCTGCAATTCGGACGATTTCTTAAAAATGGTACGGGGCCTTTAGAGTTTGGTCATTGTCTAAACTTCAACTGTGTTGGCCTAACAATATTTATGACTGCAGGCTTTCTTTTATTAGCAAGAGTAATAGCAGTCACATTCTGTGTGACATTGGCATCATCGATGGCTGCTCGGCTTGGTCCGACGCCCATGGCCGCATTTCAAATCTGCTTACAGGTCTGGATGACTTCATCTCTTCTTGCCGATGGTTTAGCTGTGGCTGGACAGGTATACCTCTGTCCTTCACCATTTTGGCCAGTTGTCTCTGCATTAAAGTAGCCATATCTGAAATGGCCATCGTTTTAGGCAATTCTTGCTAGTGCATTTGCTGAGAAGAACTACAAGAAGGTGAGAGCCGCGACATCTCGTGTGATGCAGATGAGTTTGGTGCTTGGTGTGGGGCTTGCTGTTGTGGTTGGAGCTGGTTTATACTTTGGGTCAGGGATGTTTTCCAAAGATGCTAGCGTTCTTCATCTTATCGCTATAGGAGTACCGGTAATTATGCTCAGATTTTGCTTTTTCTTTATAAGATGTACTAAGTAGCTGAAACATATATATGTGCGTGTGGCCAATGGCCATGATCAGTTTGTGGCAGCAACACAGCCGATCAACTCAATTGCGTTTGTGTTGGATGGTGTCAACTTTGGAGCATCGGACTTTGCATTCACAGCATACTCCATGGTATTAGTAGCTGGAGCAAGCATAGCATCGGTATTCATTCTCTCGAGAAGCAACGGTTTCATAGGGATATGGGTTGCATTAACCATTTACATGGCTCTCCGCAGCTTGGCCGGAGTTTGGAGGTAAAACCATTGAATCAATATGTAGAGGATAGGGACTGAATTTGAAAGTGGTGTGATTACTGATTACATTACAATTTACATGCAGGATTGGGACTGGAACTGGTCCATGGCGCTTCCTAAGAAGTAGAGGATAGGGAAGTACCCCAAGGAAAACAATCTTTATAAAACTAGTATTCAGTATTATGCAACTATATACGTATACATATTTGTTTCATACCACTTGCTTTACTATTTCTATTTTCTAAGGATATATCTATTCCTTTGATATTGAGTTGTCGATTGTCATGTTTTTTGTGTAGCTGATGTGCCATGTGTTGTGGCAGTCGGTATATAAACTATATATATGAAGCATCTATACCACTCGTTTGTTTTTGCTTCTTCGATATTTAATAATTTCATGATTTTCTGTATGTGGTAATATTCTTTCTTTTTCACTAATAATCTGATCAACGGGATTAGAAAACTTCAACAATTTGAATTAAGTTTAAAAAAAAAAACGAGGTAAAACATATTAAATACTAGATGGACATACAAGTAATTGAGATTATTGAACTGTTTCTTTGTGCCAAGAGAATGTAACATATCAAGCATAATATAGACAAATATAAGATGTAATAAGAACCTAACAAGTGGTCCTAGTTGAAAAGCAGATCATACTCATTTTAAGAGACTCGAGTTCAATCGCTTTGTCTACGAGGTGTGTGCACATTGTCAAAGGGTTAATAATATATATGAACAAATACTACCTTAATCACCTTTATACTATTAAAAAACATAATACATAATAAATCACACTATCACAATTTCTAAAACATTATTAAATTTAGACTTTTGCTATACACAACCCTAAGGGTTGCAGATAAGAACTACTAAATTCTTATATTTAATGCTAATTTTCTATTAGAATTTAACTAATTACTTTCCTACAAATTAAACATCATTAATTTAGGATGTTTAATGTAATCAATAATCATGTAAAAGAGTCTATGGTTTAAAGGTTTAGGAGTTGATGTATTTAGGGTTTTATTATTTATAGTTTATGATTTTAGGAATTAAGGTTTATGGTTTTTAGGGTTGAGAGTTTTATGGTTTATAGTTTAGTGTTTACTGTTTAAATTTTAGTTGTTAGGTTTTATGGGTTGTGTGCTTTTAGTGTTTAGGGTATTAGAGTTTTAGAGTTTTAGTGTTTAAGGTTTATGATTTTAAGGTTTAATGTTTTATGGTTTAGGTTTTCTAGTGTTTATGAGTTTAGGGTTTAATTACATTAAACACCCTAAATAAATGATGTTTAATTTTTAAGAATGTAATTAATTTCATTCTAATAAATTTTATTAAATTATAAAATAAACATTAATAATAAGAATTTAATAATTGTTATATGCAACCCTTAGTATTGTATATAACAAAACTCATTTAATAAAATGTGATTCTTTTGGTGAAAAGGGAAGGAAAAAGTGGTTGAGTGAGACCCTAAATGCAAATAACAATACCTTACCAGTTAAGTTAAATAATTGGCTTAAATTTACAACATATTTTATAAAAATTTTGACCTAAATATTACTCTGGGATTTTTTTATTCCAACAATAAAAATGCTCATAGATTAATTCCGAATATAGAGATGATCATTGTTTAAAAAGTAAAAATCTATGAACCACACCCCGTTTTTAAACAGTGTTCTTGGATTTAGGGTACTGTTCAAAAATGAATTTTAAATCCTCCTATTTCTAACAAATATAGTCCGACATGTGGCGTTATTTTAGGAAATAGAGCATTGTTCAAAATTGGGTTCTCCACCCTTAACTTTTGAACAGTGCAATAATTAGTGCAGGGTGCCTTTATTATGGTAAAAGATACATGACAGAAGCTGGGTAGGACATCAACTATTTAAAGTCGGATAGCCCTCCTTATGCTTGTGCCCATATATAATTGACCGGCTGTAGGGTGGTATGTGAAGATTTCAACTTTTATGGTAAAAAAAAAGCTATTGGATGAATGATAGTGGTTTGTGTGGTTAAAATTGAAAGGGGTTGGGGATAAATAGGGGTTATGTTGAAGATAGAAGAGAAAGATAGAAGAAAAAATTTTATAAGTGTTTATTTTATTTGAGAAAATTACGTTAAATTAATTTTTTATTTGTAATGTAATGTATGTATGTAGTTATGATTTTTTTAGTTTAATTTTTTTAATTTTATATTTGTTAAAATTTTAAAGTTGATGTTTGAAATATTAAAATTTTTGTGTTAAATAGGTAATTGAGGAGAAGAAATTTTGTGAAAAGTTTGAGAAAGAAATATTTTAAGAAATATAGTAAGTATGATGAAATTTTAATTTGGTGGTTGGATTTTTAAAATTTGTGAAGATATTAAGTTTTTGTTGTTTTTTTTATTTTGAAGTTGATGTTTGAAAAATTTTATGTTAGAATATTTGTGTTGTTGTTAATTTAATGTTAGATTTTATAATATTAATGTTCAAAATGTTTATATTTGGAGTACATTCGGAGTAAAATGAGTATTTTTAGAGTTGATTCAAAAAATTAGTAAATAAATGAATAGTTCATACTAATCTTTAAGTTGAGTTGTTTTAATGTTATATTAGTAGTAGAAGTAAAAGATTTTTTTAAAATTTATTTGTAATTTGAAAAAAAAAATTATGAGTCGTCATAGTAAAAAGTATTAACATTTTTTAATTTAGGAGTTTGTAAAAATATTTTATATTTTTCAAATTTTATTTGTAATTTTTTAGAAATTGTTTTATTTAAGAGTTGTGTTAAAAATTAGTAAAAAAAATATTAATTTTGTAAAAATTATTTTATTTAAGAGTCTTTTAGAAATTAATAAGTAGTTTGTAAAAATCTTAAAATTGTATGTAATAAAAAAATATGGATGTTTCTAGTCTTTTAATAGTTGAATTAAAATGTAAACAAAATTAATTATCGGGCTTGTGCCCTACCCAGCTTGTGCCACGTGGCAACAACCCCAAACCAAAATCGTATGATATGCAATCTGTTTTTAAACAGCATCTTAAATCTAATAACACTGTTCAAAATCGGAGAGTGGTCCACGAGTTTTTACTTTTTGAACAATGATCATCCTTATGTCCGAAAATAATCTCTGAGCATTTTTATTGTTGGAATAAAAAAGTCCCAAAGTAATATTTGGGTCAAAATTCCGTGGAACATGTCAAAACGCGGACAAGGGGCCACTTTCTCGTGACTGGAGAGTTGAGGGTTCAACAAATATAGTTCCCAACCAGCTGAATGCTGCTTTGATTTTAAGATTTCCATTTCTTTCGGAGGACCAACCATTTTATTCATTCAACTTGAAGGCTGTGGGTCCCATTATTCGGATCAATAATGCCAAACCTTTTGAACTGAAAGAGTTCATTTCATGTTTTGATTAACATCAAATTGAACAATGCCTCAACAATAAACAACTAATCAAAGTGGCTTTATCAGTTCCAAATTTGGCCAAACACATCACTACCATCATAAATGGATTTATTTTACAGAGATCAGAAAAGGAAACCAACAATGATAAGAACATTCTGTTTTCATGTTAATTGAAAAACAAAAGCATATGGCTTGTACAACTAGTAATGGTCCATGCACATACCAAACAATGCAACAACATCATGTCAATCCAATTTGCTCGCTAATGGAAATTCTGGTCCCACAAATAAATAAAAAACTGAACTAAAGGAACCAACTCTACTTTCTCAATACTACAACAAAATGTCTAATGAAAAACAATCAACATTTATGTCCTGAAAACTAATTCCACTAACTGCTTTGATAAAGAAGAAAAGAGTATTAATGTGAAAGCCAAGTATTTCAACAGGAAGCATCCGATGGACCAATATCCTGCAGGCACCAAACAAGAGAGGGGAGCCATTCTTGTGCACATCAAAGGATTTACCAGTGCCCCAAGTGTGAGACCGCGTGAGGAAACTAAATTAAGGAGACTTCTGATTCCATCCTCGGAGATCTTGTGCATTCTCATAACTTATCTTACGTTCTGCCTCGTCTTAATCATTCGCTTCAGAGTTGCAAGCCAAAAGTTGCACTCATCCCACTCACTTGTAGTGAGAAGAACCTGTTTCAGGGAAGGGAGATAAAAAAAAATAAAGTGAACAAAAATTGAAGCACTTTTAGTTGCCCACACCATGAAGAAATCAGAATCAACATTCCTTCCCCACTATACCTGGATTTGCAGAGCTGTACCAAAATCACCATTGTCCAAAGCCTGGCAGAGCTGAATAAGTTTATCAGAAGCATTTTTTGAAATGTCTCCACTGTTGAGTTTGGCGAATAAGGCACCAATTTTCTTTGAATTGTCTTCTATTTCACGCTTCTTCGCTAGGTTTGCACGTGCACCCCCCAGTGCTTGTGATGTCTCATTAAAAAGTCTAGTTAATGTAGTGATTACAGGTTTTTGGTGGGCTGAAAACAGCAAACAAGGTAAATTCATTACCAAAAGTATTTATATCAACATGTATAAATACAAACATATACATATATTCATCTATCAGCTTGCTGGCATCCGTGAACAAACTTGATTGATCTGAGCAGTTCCTAAGCCACAGATTATACCTTCAATCTTATTTAATGTGGACCATGAGAATTCAAAAGGAGGAAAACTAGTTCAAAGAATATAGAACTTCCACAGATATCTTTTTTGTGAAAATTTACATTCTACTAAAGGGTAATAATTTAAAGATAAATATTACTTATTTTTTGGATAGTATAACCCTCATTCTGAGTAATCCAGAAGATAGGTGGACAGACCATACATTTAGACTATCTCCATAATCCTATAAATATCTATAGAATTAGCACTAGTAATCAAGAAACTAGCAATTACCGGGTACATTTGACGTATCGGCGGTCTGCACTGTTGGTGGGGGAGCAGCAGGTGCTGCAGCTGGCTGTATAGGTGCTGGCTGTGGAGTGCTAGCTGGTTGCATTGGGCCCATACCAGGTCGTTGAACAGATGTATTAGTAACTGGCATAAATCCCCTAGGTGCTGGGGTAGGAGCGACAACTTGTGGAATTTTGGGGCCAGGAACTGATCCAATTTGTGATGGGACAGATGCAAATGAACCAGCCCCAGGGGGAGCAGGATAAGTAGGATCGGCAGCACCCTAAAAGCCATGAAAAATAATTCAGTGCACCAGTCTTGGGATAATAACTATGGTATCGACCATAAATTAAATGTAGCTATACACACAGGATATAACTGAGAACCCAAGGTAGTTGGCTGCTGGTATTGATCTGCATTTCTTAGAACAGGAGGATTTGAAGGAACAAAGGGTCTAACAGTAGGCTGAGTGGTCTCGGGTGGAGAAGCAAAATTTGTCTGGAAGAACAAGAAACTTTTAGTCAAGGATCAAGCTGATATACTAAATTCAAAGAAAATCAAGCATTAAAATAAATTAAAATAAAATAAAAGCTAGAAAAAATTAGTAAGCCGGAGTCCAAAGATATGCAAAATATCAAATCCAAACAAACATATGATGCAATAGCTAATCTTCTTTCTGTAGTTATATCATTTCTTCAAAACAGGATATGCAAAATATCAAATCCAAACAAACATATGATGCTGGTTTGGTTCAGATTTTCAATTTTTCCAGTTTTGTCCTGCCTAGTGGACCTCAGAGAGAACTAGTAACAAATTTTAGGCATTGGCAATAAAAGCTGTTTGTAGGTTGAAAAACTATCAAGTCAATCAAGAAAGATCACAAGATTTTTAGCTGCAACATTTTCAAGCATATAATTATCCCATGCTAGTTTTAGTCTGGCCTTGCCGTCCTAATTAAACCCAATCTTTTGATCAAACAATCTCTTGACAAGCACTCTCTTTTCCTCAGAATACATCCAATGGATGGTGTAAGTTATCCAAGAAGTGTTAGAGCTTGAGGGGGAGTGTAAGAGTTTATTCCTAATCAGTAATTTAGATTTACTAGAAGTCTTATTTAAATTAGGAATAAGTATTATTTAAATTAAGGATAAATGTATGGTTTTAGTTATATTAGAACTCTATATCAACCTATTTAAAGGCTTACTTTGTATATATTTGATAATTAAGAATAATAAGAAAATACAGAGAAACACATTGTTTTCTCTAGAAAATATCTTGTTCATCTTCAAACAACAAATCTCTAACCATCAATCTCACACAAACCACCATTATTCATTGCATCTCCGGCTATAGTATAGCCCCTTTCTCACATAGTATCAGAGCCAACAACGGTCTTGATGTTGTCACCACTGCTTCCATCTATAATTTGAAACAGATCGACGACGATCTGATTTTTTAGATGCACATCGTTTTTCTTTTCTTCTGCTGTCATTAGGCCACACTCGTTCCTTGGCTTCTCCCTCGTGGGAATCTTACATTTTTGGTGAAATTTCTACTCGTTTAATTTTGCTATTTTGTTCTCTATTTAATGGTTCTATCTTAGCCAATAAAAAAATAGATGAAAAAGTTATAGTTTAGCCTTAAAAACCATTTCGTTCCATCTTAGCCATCCATATTAAAAGATGGGAGAAGAGGTTCTAGTTTAACCTTAAAAACTAGATAATATTTGGATTCTACATCAAAGATCCAAGCTGGAACTCTAGTCTATGTAACTGCGAGCTTGAGGAGGATTGTAGATTCTTGTGCTCACTTCCTACATCGTTCACATCAGACCTTTCAGTCAAGAACTGCATCCTGTGGAGCAGTCTTTGTATTCCAACTAATGCATCAACCATCTCAAGCGTACCATAAGTTGAATGGCATCAACAATTGCTACGCAAGAACATCATGGTTCTGTCCTCACTATTCAAATCAAAGACTCCCGAGAACGAGAGCATTTTTCTCTAAGAATCGACAGAAGAAATATGAGTAGGGCATCACAACCAAGATCCAGCTGGATTGCTCATCAGCTTGAGGGGGAGTGTAAGTTATCCAAGAAGTGTTAGAGCTTGAGGGGGAGTGTAAGTTGACGAGGAGTGTTAAGAGTTTTTATTTAATGTGTAATTAGAGTTTATTCTTAACCAGTAGTTTAGCTTTACTAGAAGTCTTATTTAAATTAGGAATAAGTATTATTTAAATTAAGGATAAAAATATAGTTTTAGTTATATTAAAACTCTATATCAGCCTATTTAAAGGCTTACTTTGTATACATTTGATAATTAAGAATAATAAGAAAATACAGAGAAACACATTGTTCTCTCTAGAAAATATCTTGTTCATCTTCTTCAAAAAAACAAATCTCTAACCACCGATCACACACAAACCACCATTGTTCATTGCATCTTCGGCCACTATGTGTAAGCTTATCCGAAAAATATTAGAGTTTTACTTGATGTATAATTACAATTTTTACTTGTTGTAAATAGTCTATCTAGAGTTAATCTCCTAAGAGGATTAGAGTTAAAAGTCTATTGTAAGTAGGACTCCTATTGTACTAAAAGTCCTATTCTTTAGTCTTTAAATAGTCTGTAAACTAGTTCTAATTTTTTTATGACATAATTCTTTTAATAACAGAAACTACTTTTATGTTTTTCTTCTAGTTTTGTTTCTCTACATGGTATCAGTCTAATTCGATCCTTATCGGAATTTGTTTATTCATGGAGAATAAATCGACATCTAGTGAGATGCAATTTTAACCAGATATTACTGTCAGTTTGGCAGATTTCTCAGAGGCATGAAATTTAGGGAATTTTTCTCAACTGCAGCAACTATTTTCAGCAATTTCACCAGGCAGCAAATGGATGAGCTTCAGAAGCTGTCCAGCATGTTTAATGGTTAGGGTGAAGGGAATGTTGCAATGCTAGAGAATGAAGGTACTAAAGACCCTTCTTTACTTAATGCTCTTGGTTCTACCAAGGCTGCACCAACATGGATCATTGATTCTGGAGCTTTTGATCACATGATTGGTAAAAAAGAGTTGTTCTTTAAGTTTGAGTATTCATCTTCTAAAGCTTTCATTAAAGTTGCTGATGGTTCTTTATATCCTATCGAAGGGACAGGTTCTATTTCATTAAATGATAACTTGGTTCTTGAGGATGTATTATTTGTACCTAAACTTGTGTGCAATTTAATATCAGTACACAAAGCTTTCTAGGGACTTAAAGTTCTTTGTACAGTTTACTGATTCTACTTGTTTCTTGCAGGCACTGGATTCGAGAAAGATTATTGGTTGTGCTGCTTGCAAAATGGTCTTTATGTTATTCATGGCCAGCCACAATCTATTTTTTCCCATTCCCATTCCTGCCTTACTTCTTCTAGACAGGTTGATTCTGTTATGTTATGGCATTTTAGGTTAGGTGGTCACCCTAATTTTTCTTACCTTCAGAAATTGTTTCCTGCTTTGTTTATTAATAAAAATCCTAATTCTTTTAAATGGCATATATGTCCTCTTGCTAACCAGACTAAATCTTTATATTTACCGTCTACTTATAAATCTTCAAAACCCTTTACCTTAATCCATAGTGATGTTTGGGGTCCTTCTAAAGTGAAGAATGTTACTGGTAGTAGGTGGTTTGTGACCTTTATTGATGACCATAGAAGAATTACTTGGACCTATTTGCTCAAAGAAAAATCTGATGTTGCTCCTATTTTTTAGAGATTTTATAATATGGTTGTTAATCAATTTGGCAGCAAAATACAAATACTTAAATCTGATAATGGGGAGAATATTTCACTAAGTCCTTGGAAGAGTTTTTTCAAACTAAAGGGATTGTTCATATTAGTTCTTGTGTAGATACCCCACAACATAATTGGATTGCTGAAAGGAAAAACAAACATTTGCTAGAAGTTACCCGACCCTTGTTTACTAATAATATTCCTAAATATTTGTGGGGTGAAGCCTTGTTGACAGCCACCTATCTTATTAACAGAATGCCTAGCAAAGTCTTGAACTTTAGGACACCGAGAGATGTTTTCTTAGAGAGCTATCCCAACTTTAAACCTATATCCTCTATTCTTCCTTTCAAAGTGTTTGGCTGCACTGTTTTTCTAAGAAATTTTGATCCTTCTCGGTCCAAATTGGATCCTAGGGCTTTAAAGTGTGTTTTTATTGGGTATTCTTCACTTAAGAAGGGCTACAAATGTTACCATCCTCCTTCTCATAAAATTTATACTTCATTAGATATAACCTCTTTTGAACAGGTACCATACTTTCCTATGGCTGAAAATCAAGGGGAGAGTTGGGATGATTTCCAGCCTCCTAAAAATCAGGTTTCTCCTTATTTACCTTCTACTCTTGTACCTACTGATGTTTCTTTTGAACCTCAAACTTCTTTTAAACCTGCTTCTCCTTCACCTAAAAATTCCTCACCTAAAAATACAGCTCTGCCTTCTTCACCTACTATTACACCTACAATCCCTCATACTTCACCTAATTCTATTATTCAGCCTCCTAACCAATTGCAAGTTTATACCAGAAAGAAAAAAGTCATTCTAGACTTTTTGCAATCTGACATCTACCGAGAATTGGACTTGAGTCCAGCTGCTTGTGAGGATGACGGAGGTAATATTGTTGATGAAATTCCTTCTCACTTACTTGAACCTAAGTTTTTGCATATTGCTAAAAGGAAAGGGGTAAGGTAGTGTACAAAACACCCTATCCAAAGATATGTTGCTTATGGAAATCTAATGCCTTCGCGCCTAGATGGAGAACAGATTTCAAATTCTATTGAGGAGGCCTTAAAAGATTCTAATTGGAAGAAAGTTGTTGAAGAAGAGATTAAGGCACTAAAAGAAAATGGTACTTGGACCATAACAGATCTCCCACGAGGCAAGAAATCAGTGGGATGCAAATGGGTGTTTGCCATTAAATACAATTCTAATGGAAGTGTGCACAGATATAAAGCAAGGTTGGTGGCCAAGGGCTTTACACAGACACATGGAGTAGACTACAAGGAGACCTTTTCCCTTGTAGCTAAATTGAACACTGTAAGAGTTCTATTAAGCTTGGTTGTTAATTATGACTGGAAACTCCATCAGCTTGACATTAAGAATGCATTTCTTAATGGAAAATTGGAAGAGGAGGTTTATATAAAGATTTGACCAGGTTTAGAATCTGAAGAGACTAAGCAGAAGGTTTGCAAGCTTGACAGATCACTCTATGGGTTAAAGCAGTCACCTAGAGCATGGTTTGATAGATTCACCAAAGTTGTTTTGACAGGTGGATACAAGCCGTCGTTGGCAAATCATACTCTATTCTCTAAGGTAACCTCCAATAACAAAAAGGTTATCTTAATAGTATACGTCGATGACATAATGTAGGAATATACTTGTCGAAATACTACTTGTATTAGGACTCTAATATTTAATTTTCTTCTTGCCGATATAGTTTACTTGTATTAGGACTTTAACTCTATCTCTACTCTTGTATAGGTTAACTAGGAGTCTTAGAATCCTACTTTAAGTTAGCTTTATCTTGGTAGGAGTTTTACCTAACATAGGAGTTTTATTATTAGTCTAATTCCAACTCTTGTAGCCTATATAAAGGCACCTTATTCGACATAATTAATATAAGGAAAAACCTTTCTTCTGTCCATATCAATTACTTATATGGTATCAGCCTAAATACTTTTCTGGCAAAATTTTCCCCTCCTCTTGAACCGACAGAATATTTTTTCTGTCCATTTTAGACAGAATTTTCTTTTTCCCTTCTCCTCTTGCCTCGTTTATTCTGGCCAGGCTCCCTCCAAATCTTCATCTTCGGGTATCCGATTCACTAAAGACCAAATGATGGAAATCCAAAAATTGTTTGAGAAATTTCAAGGAACTCGTGAGGCTCATTTAACTGTTGCAGAACAAGACGGTACTCCTCTCTCCTCTGCTCTTACTACTTCCAAAACAACTCCGATTTGGATTTTGGATTCTGGTGCGTCAGATCATATGACTGGGGATCGAAGTCTCTTTTCTACCTTTCAACCAACAATCAGTACAAGCATTCGAACTGTTGATGGGACTATTTCTCAGATCACGGGCCGTGGATCCATTCAAGTGGATAACTTGATCCTTGAGGATACTCTCCTTGTTCCTAATCTCACATTTAATCTCATTTCTGTGAGCAAATTATCCAAGGATTTCAATTGCTATTTTAATGCTTCTGGTTGTACTTTGCAGCCACTGAATTCACAGAAGAGGATTGGTACAGCTAGGTTGCAAAATGGGCTCTACGTACTCTCTCATAGTTCTCCCACATTAGTTACTGTTTCGCATTTAAATTCTGTTATGTTATGGCACAATCGTTTAGGTCATCCCAATTTTCATTATCTTGCTAAACTTCAGCCTTCATTGTTTGTTAATACAAAACCAAGTTTATTTCATTGTGATGCATGCTCTATTGCAAAACATACTAAGAAACCTTATCCTCCATCTAAATACAAACCCTCGCATCCCTTCTCTTTGATTCATAGTGATATTTAGGGACCTTCTCGGGTACAAAATGCGAACCATTGTAAGTGGTTTATTACATTTATTGATGATCATACTCGCCTTACTTGGACCTTTCTTATGCGAGAAAAATTCGATACTCCTGTCATCTTTGAACAATTCTATAATATGGTTCTAACCCAATTTCATACCCGAATACAACAGTTTCATTCTGACAATGGTAGGGAATATTTTGCTCACTCCTTGGGATCATTCTTTCACAAACATGGGATTGTTCAGCTTAGTTCTTGTGTTGACACCCCTCAACAAAATGGTATTGCCGAAAGAAAAAACCATCATCTCCTTGAGGTAACCCGAGCCCTTCTTTTTCTTACCCATGTTCCTCATTATCTTTGGGGTGAAGCTTTATTGACTGCGACTTATCAACCGAATGCTAAGTAAGGTTCTTGCCTATAAATCACCTCAATCTTTGTTCTTGGAGTATTACCCTAGTTTTAAACCTATTTCTTCTATTCTACCTCTCAAAATGTTTGGTTGTACCACTTTCATTCAAAATCACAAACCAAACAAATCCAAACTTGAACCCCGAGCTATTAAATGTGTGTTTGTTGGGTATTCCTCCAGACAAAAGGGGTATAAAGTTTTTCACCCTCCCTCCAAAAAATATTTTATCACTATGAACCTTACTTTTCTTGAACAGGAACTTTACTTCCAACCTACCAAAGCTCAGGGGGAGTCTTCTCAACCTTTCTCGCCAATTTCCAAGGTAATAACCCCTTCTTTGTCCTTCCCACAATTAAATTTGTCGCCTTCTTTACAACAACCATAACTAGAATCCTCCCCACCCGAACCTGTTGTTCCAAATTCTACTCCACCACAGCCCACTCCTTCCTCTTCCGAGAATGATATATCACCCGAAACCATCCCAAAACAATCCACAACTTCTGTCCCACCTATTGTTCGTGTTTATAACCGACGAAAACGTATCCCTAAGTCCATCTTGCAATCTACTACGCGCCAAGAATTGGATATGAATTAAGCAACCCTATTAATGAGAAAAGTAAGCATTCTTCACAAAATTTAGATGATTTTCCTATTGCCATTCGTAAAGGAGTTCGAGCATGTACTAAGCATCCTATACAAAAGTTCGCTGCTTATTCTTCTCTCATGCCCTCCTTTCAAGAATTTATAGCTAGCCTTGATGCCCAACAAATTCCTAAAGATATTCATGAAGCTCTTAGTGATCCACGATGGAAGAGAGTTGTCCAAGAAGAACTCTCGGCACTTGAAAAAACTGCTACTTGGACGGTTACTGATTTACCTTCCGGAAAGAAAGCTGCCAGATGCAAATGGATATTTATGTTCAAATATAATTCCAATGGGAGTATTCAGCGATATAAGGCACGGCTAGTGGCTAAAGGTTTCACACAGACTCATGGCATTGATTTTACCGAGACTTTTGCACCGGTAGCCAAACTTAATACTGTTAGAGTTCTTAGCATTGTTGTCAATCTTGATTGGAACCTACATCAACTTGGTGTAAAAATGCCTTTCTCAATGGGCATCTTGATGAAGAAGTTTATATGAAGATTCCTCACGGACTTCAAGCTTTTGGAGCAGCAAAGAAAGTGTAAATTGAATCGGTCTTTATATGGCCTTAAACAATCTTCGCGGGCCTGGTTCGAAAGATTTACTATGGTTATCCTTAAAAGTGGATACAATCAATCCCTTGCCGATCACACACTCTTCTTCAAAGCATGCTCGAATGGGAAGAAAGTTCTTCTACTTGTCTATGTCGATGACATTATCATCACCGGGGATGATGAAGCAGAAATTGCTAAACTCAAACAAACACTTTAGAGGGAGTTTGAGACTAAGGACATGGGCAAACTTCGGTACTTCTTGGGAATGGAAGTAGCTTGATCTCTGCAAGGATTAGTCATTAATCAATGGAAGTATGTGCTTGATCTTCTCCAAGAAGTTGGTTTACTTGGATGCAAACCGGTCGATACTCCTATGGATGCTAATCTTTCATTCAACTCGGCAGCTCCTCTTCGAGATAAAGAAAGATTTCAGAGGCTTGTTGGGAAACTCATTTATTTATCACTTACTCGGCCCGATATAACATTCTCTGTTAATGTTTTAAGTCAACATATGAGCAGCCCTACTGAAGAGCATATGGCAGCAGCTTATCAAGTCCTCAAGTATCTCAAAAAGACGCCTGAACATGGCTTAATTTTTCGAAAAGGTACGGACATATCTGTTAAGATCTTATACGGACTCAAGTTGGGCTGGAAATTTGACAGATCGAAGATCCACAATTGGGTATTGTTCCTTTGTTTGGGGTAATCTTGTGACATGGAAGAGTAAGAAACAACATGTCATTTCTCGAAGTAGTGCGAAAGCTGAATTTCGAGCACTAGCCCAAGGCATGTGTGAAGGCCTTTGGCTTCTTAAACTCCTCAACAAAGTGGACCCTCGAACTGCTAGAGATTTTGAGATTCTTATTGATAACCAATCTGCTATAAAAATTGCTAAGAATCCAGTTCAACATGATCGTACAAAACATGTTGAAGTTGATAGGCATTTTATAGCCGAAAAAGTCAAGCATGGGACTGCTCGCTAATCTACTCACAAAAGCTCTGCCTCCAGCAACATTTACTGCGTTTATTTCCAAGCTGGGCATATACAATGTATATACGCCAGCTTGAGGGGGAGTGTATGAATATACTTGCCGAAATACTACTTGTATTAGGACTAATATTTAATTTTCTTCATGCCAATATAGTTTACTTGTATTAGGACTTAACTCTATCTCTACTCTTGTATAGGTTAACTAGGAGTCATAGAGTCCTACTTTAAGTTAGCTTTATCTTGGTAGAAGTTTTACCTAACATAGGAGTTTTATTATTAGTCTAATTCCAACTACTTTTGTATTAATTGTAATTTTTTTATGACAGAATTCTTTTAATAACAGAAACTACTTTTTTGTTTTTCTTCTTGTTTTGTTTCTCTACACTATGGCCCCTTTCTCACAGATGGTTCATTTGCCAAATTAAAAGTGAAACCAGAAGAAAACAACAAATATTACTGCACTTAGCCATTTCTTAGAGTCTACCATCAAATAGACTGATGTGCACAAAAAGAAACCAAATACAATATACCTGAGAAATATGAGGAGCTGGGGTTGGAACAAACATGTTGGCAGGAGGTGCTTGAGGTGCATACGAGGGAGGAGGAGCATATCCTCCATATGGAGAAAAAGAACGCTGATAATTTTCATCATAACCACTACCGCGACCACTTGGCTGAATTTGTGATGCAGCTGAATCCTAAGCAATGAGGAAAATCCCCAAAAAACCATCGACAGTATCAGAACAGATTATCAAGGAGAATTCAATAAAAAAAACAGATCATATGTAAGAGAAGTGCAAGATAAAGCACCGGATATAAATGTTGTGAGGGCTCAAAGACTGGTCCACATGTTGGATGAGAGTTCTCAAAATCAGCAGATTTAGTTTCTTTGACTGCAAGATAAAAATAGAGATCTTCAACAAGCACATATTAGTGGCCACAAAACTTAGCTCAGGCGTCAGTAAGCTAATTTCATGTCCTCATAAATATCAGTAGTCAGTAGTCACAATAAACCTGTAAAATAGAATGAAAGACACTTGGACACCAGAAAAATGTATCTAATAGACCCTGACTTAATCTAGAGCACCAAAGATTAAGCACTCAACAAAGTTCTCTACAAAGTCGACAAATTTTGACATTTTAGTCGCTAGCACTCCCATTTTCATGAGTTATTTGAAACGTTATAAATTAGGATGAGTAGATCAAAAACCCATATGTAAACACCACTCAAGCAGAAACCATTGTCCATCTTCTAAAGCACATACCAGGTTCTGTGGAAAGCGCAATACGATCTTTTAAGATCACTAGTTCAGGAGACAGTTCATCAGAACCCAACAGTTTTAAGTATTCCATTGCTGTTGTTAAAAGTCCTTGACTTGCCAAAATTTCAGCATATTTTTCAATGAGCTTGCATAGGGATGCACTAAATCGCTTCTGGCCAGTTGCCAAAGCAAGGACAATGGTCTTTTCCATCAAATCCTAGAAGACGATCATCAATTGTCAGATTCTGTCAAAACTTCAATTTTAATTTGTTGTTTTCTATACATTGCTAACTTACCTGGAGAAGATCAACATAAGATTTCCCATCATGTGCAGTTGACAGGCACCTTGACCAAATCTCTATCGTCTTATCAATATTTCCTGCACATATGTAACAGAGAGTTGCTGCCAGAGTATTCCCATTGACCATTAGTTTCGAAGCAAGCGTATCACAGAGTACAGCCCACTCCTCTCTCTGTGCAAACTGCTCATCAAATATGATTAATAAGTCCATAATAATAACAAGTTATAGAATAATTTTGATAAACCACCATATACCTACTTCCAAAATAGAAACTTACTGTACAGAGGAGCGCTAACGTTTCTTTCCAGAATTTCAAAGGCCTGGTGTTGACAAGGCTCATGAGATCATTGTTCACCATTGCAGAGACAACCTAAAACAGCAGAGTTAACACATGATTTCCAAACACACACACACAAACAAACAAACAAAAGCAGACCAGTAGCCAATGTAAAATACAACTCATGTAAATAATTAGAATCTGGATTCCTATTTCTACAAAGACACATATGATTAAACCATTCAGTGTTAAGCAAATGTAAAAAGTTATTTCACCTTCAGGTATGGCGAGCGGCTCATCTTAAGATACTGATCACGTGTGCTCGCCCATAAGGAGGGACCACCAACATGAGCAATAACTAAAGCATCAGCCATTTTATTTGTAGCAATGCACTGTGCAACTGCTCCCTTATAGTCACCCACCACCAAAGCTCGTTGTACAGCATCATCAAATGATGGATCTGAGCTTTCCTCTAGTACGTCAGATTCTTGAGGTATTAAATCCGTGCTAGGAACAGTGCTCTCAACAGAAAAATTATTTTCAGAAGTTGAAACAGGGGTATCAGCTTTGGGACTTGGAAGATTGTTGAAGAAATCTTCCCCATTATCAGCTGCAAATGAGGCAGGCTCTTTCTCACCCTCATAGCCCACCTTATCCTCAAGTGTAACATCATTTACAGTCTGGGAGAGGTCATCTTGTACAGTATCCTTTTCTTCAGGTAGACTAAAACCAAGATGCATGAGCAGCTTTGTCCTTGCTGTCCCATCATCTTCAAACATCACCTTTAAGAAGCCCCAAGTTTCTCGATCATCCGGAGATCTGTATAGAATTCCAAATGAACCATCAAAAGTATTAACTGGTAGAAGCAACAAATTATTTGACAAAAGACGAGAACAAAAATAACTACAATTCCTTAATCCAGATGACATACTCAGACTCTTGAGCTTTCTTTTCACATAAAATCCTTAGTGAAGACCTCTCCCCATTCTGTATCACTGATTCAAATTCAGATGAACGGCTGACCAGCCTTTCTTCAGCATCTAAGTTATGCAAAAACACCTGAAAATAACATACAGGACAATAAGTTCCCGAAAGAAGAATATCAGTGGCATTTAAATATGATTTTTTGGGCGGGGGGCTGGCAGTATTACCTCTGATGATGCAGAACTACCTACACCAGATAACCGAGGGAGAAAAGATACAAGTTTTCCTCCAAAACCAAAAGATGCCCCAACAGGACGCTTATACCATTTTGGAGCTCTTAGAGACACTGCACGAAATGAAATACCAATAAAATATATATTAATATAATCTTAGAAACAAGAAGTTGCATTTAACAGAGATCAAGAATAAGGACTATCAAGCAGAGTAGAGTCACAACCACCTATCTTCCCCAACTTATATTGGCAGTCATCAGTATGTTTCTCCTTGACTACCAAAGCTTAATAGTAACAAGGTCAAATATTGATAAAGATGCAATATCTACAATAATACATATACGTATTATATATATATATATATATATATGTAGTATGCATTCTAAGTACAATACAGGCCTACCCAACCTGGTCTATTATCATAGATGGAGAACATAAATACTTCAACCAGAATCAAATTGGAGGCTACCAAACAGTCCAAACCAACCCTGCAGTAAAAATGCAAATACCAGAAATAAAAAGATGAATTACCTGCACCAAAATCGCCCTCCCCAACACCATATCGGCTACAACCCTGCAGAATAAAGGTAAAAGATCACCCAAAAGTGTTAAATCTCGGGTTCAAGGAGGAAAGAGTTCTGAGAGGCATAATTGTTGGTACCGGACAAGTATCATTTTCTTAAACAAACCCGCAAGAACAATAAGCTTAAAAGAATTTGCCTCATTAAATTACAAAAGAACTAGCCCCAACAAGATTCATAACATGCCATCCCAAAACAAGTGTACGATAATGATAAGCAGATTGCAATTGATCTGTCATACATATGTCCAACTGCCAAGAATTTTTGTTCGAGAAAAATCATAATTAAGATAGGAAAGATAACTTAAACAAGGTCACACCTCAATATTGTAAATGCCTATTTTTCCATCAAATGAAGATGCTGATATAATTCCAGGTATCTTTGGATACCAGTGCACATCAAAATTCCAGTTAGTACCAGCAGGCAATTCACAGACAACCTATAACCCAAATGAAACAAAAAAATTACAATTCAGAATACACTTGTTTGATAACAAGAACAGAGAGATCGCCAGAAGGAAAGCCTAAAGCATATATCAATAATCAACTCATTCGCCCACCTCTCCTGTAACTGTATCCCAACAAATAGTACGATTGTCTTTGGCACATGTGAGCAAATAAGAGCTGTCTGAGGGACACCAGGCCATTGCAATTACACCTGGAACAATAAATGGAAACAAATAATCAAATATGAGAACAAAGAACAACAGAATTCCTATTTGACTTCTGACAACAAAAGACCTAGAAAATATTGCGTAAACAGAATGCGCAGATGGATAACAATCAGAAAAGAGACAATATCCTAATTTATCATGGACCACTTCCAACTAGGGCACCTATTCATCTTAATATCTAACCATCGGTCTAAATTTAGGAAGCTAATTACATACATTTCATATTCTATGGTCTGCTATCATCTTAAACGAAAACAGTTAATCAATTCCTCCCTTCCATTGTCATTGCAACTCTGATTGAGGAAAAAATTTAGGCAACTGCTTTTCGATTCTAGAGGGAGTGTGAAAAGCAAAATAGAAAATACTCAATAGCATATAATTCTTGTCTCAAATACAGTAACAAACATCCTAAGTAAAGAAGGTAACACTATCAGCAAGTTTAAAACAATACATCAACTTGTCAAGCACCATTACCTTTTGTGTGCCCTACAAACTCCTTCACTGGTGACATTATGTTCCGCATGTCCCAAAGCTGTTTGCAAAAATATCAGAAATTAACAAATTCCCAACAAATAGAAATCCTCATCAGAAGCAATATCATCAATAAGACCATTACCCTAAGCGCGGGTGAGCCATCTTCATCAGATGCAACAACAAGTTGCGTGGCAACATCAGGATGCCACTGCAAAACAGAAGATCGTCTTCTTATGGAATCTGCAAAACTGTAATTAAAAGGGGGGAAAACATATTAGGTCAAGTGATGTGCCAGGTCAAAATTGAAGTAACATGCAGACACCTAGAAGATTTACTTGGTAGAATATGCAATTTACCTTATCACTGGTTTTTGCTTCTTCAAGTCCCAAACAACTGGAAAGATAAAACCATAAATATTATCTTCCTGGCTAAGCTTAAATAACAAGACAAAAAATCGTGTCAATTCATTTGCTCACCGGTTGTTCCATTATATGAAGTTGATGCCAATATGTGTTGAACCTTGCAATTCCAAGAGAGAAATGAGATTTCACCTTGAGTGGCAGATCCGCTACCCTGCATGATTACCCAAAAAGCTTTCAGATGCCTCCAGACTTTTTTTCCCTTCTTTTTGGAGGGGCACGGGAAGGGGTGGGGTAGACTAATATCCAGAAGAACACATAGGGTATTTAAAAGGAATGCAATGAATACAAAGGAGACACATACCTTAAGAGGCGGAAAATGGGAGGGTTGTGCTGGTGCTGCCAAATCCCAGATGCAGATTTCACCATCATCTGCCCCAGATGCTAATAAGTTTGGAGCAATTGCATTGAACTCAAGGCCACGAACCTGAAATATGGGAAAGGAAAAGGAGGGAACATACCATGCAATCTTCAAATGATTGATGAAAAATATCACGTATTTGGGTCATGCATTTATTACAGAAAAAAAGTCACTCACAGGTCCTTTGTGCCTTGAAAGATGTCCAACAAGAGCTTGTTCATTTGCCTCGGAGCTGGAGAAATGAAGCAAGAACAAATTACTATTTTAATCATATATAGCACCCAAAAGAAAATCTAGTGATAATTAGTCTGAAGAGAAAAATAAGAAAGTAATCAAATCCAAACATCTAGAAAACAAAGACCTTAAAAGAACAGGTAAAAAAGTTGTCACTGCCACAAGAAAGGGTCCCACTAAAAAACCAGCTATTTTAAGAGAGGAAGAAACTCCCAAAAGATAAAGTTAAACTTTTACTTTTGGGGTCTTAGACTCTAGCAAAATACAGCATAGTTCTAAAGTAACCAGAATGCGGCTACCAGGAAATAAAAATGTTAACTGCTCTTTAACCATATTCTATAACTCATCCTGTCATAACCCTACAGAAAATAATCAATCCAGCTTATAATTCAAATATTGAACAAACACGGGAACATAACACAACAAATATGCCGACATCAGTATTTTGCTCTAAGCTATGAACCTTCAATTATCATTAACTATCATTCCTAATTCCTAACATGAATACTATTGACATACAAAAGAAAGTGCAAATCATGCCTGTAGCATACCCAAAGGAAATGCAGAAAAGATATGAAACAACAAATTAACGTTCATTTTATCCACCTTACTCCAGCTCCATGAACAAGCAAAGCAGAAAACTTTTAACATGGACGTATATTTAAAATAATAATTCACCCAGAGTCGATTCCAAGTTACAATCAACCATTCATCCAATACAGTTACAATAAGTGATCTAGGACTCACAAATCGCGGGCACATTATTACTAAATGAAACCCGAAAAGCTGTAGCCTCGAAGTAGCTACAAAAGTAGAGAAAGCCCACACAAGAGTTGTATCAATGCTGGTTAGATGACAGAAGAATTTAATCCAAAATAGCTACAAAGGCACAACATATTCCCATCCACACAAATTTTTCATAGAAATAAAAAAAATCAATAGAACATAAAGTTAGATAAATGAAATGTAAGCACAAGAAAATCCAATTTACCGGATCAGGTTTAAGGGATTCCAAAGATCGATGCTACCATCAACGAGCCCACCAGCAATGAGCCCAAGCGAAAACTCATCTGAACCGGATCCGTTCTTGCCCCAAGCTAGGCGGTTAAACCGGTCAGAGCTAGGGCACTCGCCCACAAGGGGAAGCTCGCGATCGTCACTCTGGAAATCAAACTTGAAGATCTCGAGATTCGCCGATGAACTGAAAGATAGATCCACGGCCCCAGCCATCGTCCCAGCCGCCATGTACGGCGCGTCCGGCGCCAGTGCCACTGACGCCGATCTATTCACCCCTTTTATACACGCCATTCGATTAGACGCAAGTTTTTCGGTTCCCTGTCCCCCAAAATGCCTATCAATCCTATCTGTGGATACAGTGAGGAATAAACAAAGATCCAATAACAATTATGAATTATCAGCGCGAATTGATAAGTGATCTGATTTGGATGAAAACGATGAGAATTCGGACAATTAGGATTTGATCTGATTTTGGAAATTCAGAAAGGAGAGAGAGAGAGAGGCAGAGGATCAACGAGGCAAGGAAGATTTATGAGCGGAACACAACGAGTGGTATTTTTTTATTAGGGTAAACTACTTAAAAGACCATTATATTATTATTTAAGATTTGATTTTAGCACTATACTTCTAATTGCACCAATTAAGTTACTGAAGTATTAAATTAGTGTCAATGTGACCACTAGTCGTTAGAAACCAAATGAAACAGCTGATGTTGCTGTTATTGACTAACGGCACAGCTGATTTGGCTGTTATTAACTAACGGTTACTTACAACTAAAAATAAAAAATAATGACACGTTGGATATAAAAAGGGAGAAACACTTAACCTCACCCTAATCAATCGTCTTTTACTTTCTCAAACAAAAATCTTTCTGAAAACCCCACCCCTAATCAAAAATAGCTGACGATTCATTCAAAGGAGACTGAGAAATTGTTCGAGAGAGGCACGAGATGAGTGGATTTTTTTGTGAAAAAGGGAAACCCAATTCTAAATACGATAAGTATGTTTATTATTTTTGTTCTGAGATTAATATGTGGGGTTATTGATTGGGATTAATTAAGGTTACTAATTGCGATTAATTAGGGTTAATAATTGGGATTAACATGAAGTACAAATTTTAGGGTAACTATTTGGAATTTTAGTTAGGGTCTGTTTGTTTCACTGTAATTGGTTTTCCTGAAAACGTTTTCATAACTTTCCGTTGTTTGGTTCATGGAAAATGAAAAAGCCATTGGAAAACCAATTACAGTCAATGGAAAACAGACCTTGTTTCAGTGTAAAATGACTTACCCATCGATTTTCGGTAAGTCGCTTTCCTTCCTCCCATTCTCTCTACAAATACTAACCTAAACCATGAACCTTAAAACCTAAACCCTAAATACTAACATAAAAACCAAACCCTAAACCTTAAACCATAAACTTTAAATCATAACCCCTAAACCCTAAACACAAGCCCATAAACCATAAATCTTAATATAAGCACTGAACAATAACACAGACCCTAAACCCTAAATGATAACATGATCGCTAAACCCTAAACCTTAAACCCTACATAAACCTTAAAGCCTAAATGAGCACTTAAACCATAAACTATAAAACATTAAATCCTAAACTTTAAATCCTAAACCCCAAACCCCAAACACTAAGCAATAAATGTTAAACCCTAAACATTAAAAACCTTAACCCTAAACACAAATCCATAAACATTAAATGTTAACATAAACACTAAACACTAATACAAACCATAAACCCTAAATATTAACATAAACATTAAACACTAACAACAAACCCTAAACATTAAACACTAACATAAACCATAAACCCTAAATGAGAGCTTAAACCCTAAACCATAACTTAACTTTAAACATTAAATGCTAAACACTAACCCTAAACCATATATGATAAACCATAAACACTAATATAACCATAAACCATAAACACAAAACTCTAAATGATATATCATAAACATAAACCCTAAACCCTAAAACAAAACCATAAACCCTAAATGTTAAACCATAAACACTAACATAACCCTAAACTATAAACATTGATCCATAAACACAAAACCCTAAATACTATATCATAAACATAAACCCTAAACCCTAAATGTTAAACCATAAACCTTAAACTCTAAATGTTAAACCCTATATATTAAACCCCAAACGCTAACATAAACCCTTACCCTAAACACTAACCCATAAAACCTAAATGCTAACATAAACACTAAACTATAAACAATAAACACTAACATAAACCCTAATCCCTAAATACAACAATAAACCCTAAAACCTAAACCTTAACATAAACTCTAAACCCTAAATGTTAAACCTTAAACACTAACACAAACCCTAAACAATAAACATTAACCACTAAACCATAAATGCTAACATAAACACTAAACCCTAACATAAACCTTAAACCCTAAATGATAACCTAAACCATAAACATTAACCTAAACCTTAAATGATAAACCCTAAACACTAACCATAAACCATAGACTCTAAATGCTACCAAAAACCATAATCACTAAACCCTAAACCCTAAATCCTAAACCATAAACCCTAACCACCAACCTAAACCCTAATCTAAACCTTAAATATTAATCCCCAAATGCTACTATAAACATTAAATACTAATCTAAACCATAAACCATAAATGTTATCCTAAACCCTAAACCTTAAACACTAACCTAAACCTTAAATCATGTTTTGGTTGGAACTTGTGTTTACCATTATCGATGCTTGTTTGTGGATTGTTCATGAAATTTTTAGGAAACTCTACCAAACAGTGTAAAATAATTATACAACATCATCCAAACACCGGAAAATGATTTCTGCAATTAGTTTTCTAACAACTGTAGTTCATTTTCCAGAATTCATTTTCCAGAAACAGTTTTCAGTGAAACAAACAGACCCTTAATAGACAATGTTAGGGTTAATATTTGGGATTTTAGTTAATAGACGGTGTTAGGGTTAAATTTGGGTTTAGCTTTAATAAACGATATAAAAGTTAACATTTATAGTTATCGTATGGATTAAAATACATGATTTGCAGTTCAAAATCTTACTTTTGTCTTGTTCTTATAAAGAAAGATATGTTTTGTCTGTTAGTTGTTAGTTTGCACTAAAATTTGATTTTATTTTAACAATAAAATAGTGAAGAATTTGATTGGTTTGCACGTGCTTTGTTTGTTGAAATTGAAACTGAAAAATAATAGTGAGGTCTTTAATTGGTTGATGTAGGGGACCTCCTAGACATGAAACTGAAAAATGGAATTGAAAATAACTTGTAGGGTTACTTAGATTGTTGTTTAGACTTCACATTTAGTTGAATTTGTAGTAATTCATGTATAATTTTGTAGTCCTTCTGTTTATTGGGCTTGACCTTGCGTTTAGCTATTTTGTGGAGAAATTGTTGTTGTTTTGCTTTATTTTGGACCGAGACGAATTGTCGAACGATTGCTAGGGCAAGTTGGAGATAAATGTAGATTTTTCAAGAACTATCTCTTATCCTTATCACATTGGATAAAGCCCACATTTAATTTAAGAGATGTTTGAGGTAAAGATAAAAAATTATCCCATCTAATTCGAATTTCAAATGGAGATTTCCACCTCTATATAAACATATCGCGTCATCAACAACAATGAACGAAAAAGAGGAGGATCGGAGCGAAGCGAGAGTGAGATCGAATCAAGAGGGAGGATTGGATCATGGAGAAGCTCGACTTCTCTAGATTTTATTTCTTTTTCTATCTTTCGATTAACTCGATGTTTGGATTTTATTCTTTGTTGATTTCTTTCAATCCAGACATGAACTAAATTAATTGGCTTGGGTTATTGGTTTATGGTGTTTGTGAACGAATGGTTTGTCTTGGTTTTTAATTCAATATTTCGGTGTTTATCCATTTCTTGATTCTCTATTTCATTTCAAGTGAACTTGGGAGAGGAACTTGAATGAATCCATTTATCTAGGCTTGGGAGAGCTAGGTTTAAGAAACGATTGGATACATTTTCCATTTAAACAATTGTTGGTGGAAACTAATTTATTTTAGGGATAAGGAGTGAATTTCAGCGACTAAGAAGAGCTCATTGATCGATGATGTCCACCTAAGGTTAATGCAAGGATGTATTACCGAAGCTTGCACAATCATCAATTCTTCGTTTAGGGATAATTCGAAGGCATTGAAGAACACTCTGTTGAACATCAAAGGGAAATTAATTGCCACGACAATTCATCCGACAATTGCATCATTACGCTAAAAAACCATCCTACTTTCTCAAATCGATTTCTTCTTTCATTTATCACATTTCTTAGAATTAGTTTATTTTACTCGTTTATTATCACTATCTATCAACATCAGTTTAATTCATTTTCAGTGCAAAAACCTTTAAAACTAGGCTAAAGGCTAATGGGCCTTAAGCAAGCCGACCCTAAAGCTATAAAACTGGCATGTTGAGTTATTGGACCAGTTGGTCCAATTGGCCGGTTTAAGGGATTAGACTAGCTCAGTTTAGAGGCTAGATCGATTCATAGCATACCGGTTTGGTTCATGGGCCGAACCAGGTCTAAATTCAGTCGGTATGATTCGGTTATGAAGGTGTTGACTGGTAGCCGAAAATGCTTTTGATCGATGGAAAACGACGCGAAAAGCTAAAATAAGAAGGTTTTGAGAACTCAATGAGCTTGGAAACAACGACAACCACGAAAACTAATGAAAATCCAAATGGTTTCCACACTTTTCGACGATTCTCAACTAGTGACAGAATAGTGATCGGTAGGTAAGGTTTTGCTCGCTTCGACATGAGAAGTCTGGTGGTGATGGCGGTGTCTCACACCGACGTTGAACTGCGGCAAAAAACAACAAAAAACAAATTTGGGGGGAGATTGGCTTTCGAAGAACCTTCAAATCGATCTCCATGGCTAACGACGACTGCTCTCCGCGAGTGAAGGACGGTGATGGAGTCGAGGTGCAACGTCGCTTCTGACAGTAGTGGTTGTGTCGGCCACAGTGGGGGCACTGATAGAGATCGGTGGGACTAGTAATAGGAGATTAAAGGTTTGCATCAAAAATCTAGATATTTTCTTCATATTTGAAATGAGACATTAATGGATGATAGGTGGGGAGTCATATCAGACTTTATTTAATTTCTCTATAGGCCATACCACATAGTTTAAAATGAACCGTGGATAAATTATAACCAAGGTTGGTTTTAGCTTGGATGGTTAAGTCTTGGGCTTACAATACTAGAGATCAATGGTTCAACTCCCCTCGGCTGCAATATGATATATGATGGTTGGCATGGTGCTTTGTTGTCGGATTTTGGGTTCAAAAAGAACACCAGAGGTTTTCTCAAGAACAGTTGAGAGAAAAATGAGTTTTGGGGTCTTTTGATCTTTTTTAGAAAAAAAATTGATTTATGTTTAAAGATTGGTATTTATAGTATGAGATTTTAAAAAACCATTTAAATCCCACTGCCCTAAGTAAATCACTCTCGTAACCATGCTATTTTTTTAAATCCCCTTCGTCGTCCTTGTAACTTTATTTTCTTTCGAATTTAGTCATTATTTTCTGCTTTATCTCTTAATTTGTGTAACTTGACCCATTAAATTTTAGTTTTCTTCCAATTTAGTTTGAAGACCAGTGTTGAACCATTTTTAAATCCCCTCTATCGTCCTTGTAACTTTGTTTTCTTTCGAATTTAGTCATTATTTTCTGCTTTATCTCTTAATTTGTGTAACTTGACCCATTAAATTTTGGTTTTCTTCCAATTTAGTTCGAAGACCAGTGTTGAACCATTTTTTGGGAAGGATACACAGATGGGAATATTCCCCTTTTGGTCTCTGCTCTTTCTGATTTATTTAATTTCATGCAATTTATATTTCTGACTTATTAGTTTAATTTATTTCATTACAGACCCTTATTATATGGCATATGCTTATATATTTATTGTTTATATTTGTTGTTCGATCACGATTCGCCTACGATCTTACGGTGACCCGCACCGGAGTATGATCTGTATTATTTATGACACGATTAACTTGATCAAATAATTTAATTATTTATTATTGTATTTAAATTTTTTGGATCACGAATCATCTACTGCCTTACGGTGACATGCTCTAAGGTTTGATTTGTATTATTTATGGCACGAATAACCTATTTAATTAACTAACTTAATTAATATATTTTATTTATTTATTCATCCTTGATTTATGTTGTTTAATTTTTTTCTTTCCTTGTATTTATTTTTAGCATATTATCTTGTCAATGCATTAATTTCTTGTTGCTTTTAGAGTTAGGTCTCAATATTTCGGTATCCTAATGGGAGTGTTGTCCTGAGCTATTCGGGTGTCATCTCCTTTGTTTATTGTAATAGCGAGACATTTATATTTTGTGGTATTGCCATGCATACATGCATTTTAGGGATTGTCTACTAAATTAAGCTGAATTTCTATTATTCTTTCTAAACACGATACGAAACCAAAGGTACTAATTTTGGGCGTGACGCGGGTGCGAACCCTTCCCTACACGTATCTGACTCTCGAACTCGGATTTTGATTTTTATCTGGTTATTTTTTTGGTGTCCGGGCTACCTAATCCAAGTGACCGGTGGCGACACCCAAATTTTTATTTAAAATGTGAATTTTTCAAAAACTCCCTCTAAAACCAAATTATATTAAGAAAATGTGGGAAACTCAAAATCTTAATTAATCGCTACACACATGCTATTTATTCCTAATCTTTGATTTAATAATTGTCTTTAAAATGATTTATGAAATTGAGGTTGAAGTGTTTTCTTAAGAAATCTTGATTAAGTGATGAAACTAAGTTAATTTTGATTGTTTTATAATGGTTTTAAATGGCTTAGATGTTATCTAAACTCAATTTTGTAAAAACAATATTGGAATTGAATTAATTGATTAAGTAAGTGTCGCGACCGTTTTTTAAAACTGTTTGTAGAAAAACAGTCTAACGATTAAAGTTTTGAAAATTAGGGTTTTTCATTTTAATTTGATCTTGAAATTAGGGTCCTTTCTATTTTTATTTAAATTTCCTTCATTCATTCTCAAAATCGTTTTGGAGTCACCGTCGGTCACTTTGGTAGACCAGACACCATAAAATAGTCTAGAGATTCTTTTAATAAAATTCGGGTTTGGGAGTCGGTTACGTGTAGGGAAGGGTTAGCACCCCTACAACGTCTGTTATCGATACCTTATTAATTCCACTTGGCATTTTGGCATTTCGAACATTAATCTGAATTTAATTAAATCTTTAATCGTTAAATGGATTCCATTTCGAATCGAGATATCCTTTTGTAAGAAAATACATTTTGGATGAATATAAGTTTTGAAACATCCAAATACATTAGCACACTTCAATTAATATTCAAAATGTATCTCAACACAAAAGGTCTAATGCATGTTCAATTATTGTCTTGTCATTTTTAAGTAAACCTAGTTTGGGCTCCATTGATTTAATTAATTAAAATCTATGAATATTAATGAGGAAATTACTTTCTACATGGTATCAATTGTCCTAGGTTCTTTCGAATGCTCTTAAAATTTTCAATTTTTTTGGGTTGTTGGGGTTTCGACCTACAGTTTCTTTTTTTTGGTCGTTCTTCACCGACCATCTTCGGAGGCCCCTCTATCGACACCGCCCGTACCACGGGAACCGTCATCCGCCGATCTGTAGATATGGAGATTCCGATCACCGGAATCCCAGCGCGTGAGCCTCACGCGCCACCTAAGCTTCCGCCTGTTCTTCACGCGCCGGCACGTGAGAGCGTGTGGTGGCCCCTTTTCGCCGCCAATTTTTCTGTCGATGTTGCGTGTAAAAGGGTCTATCGCAATTGTAGTGCAAGTGTACACGGCGCAAGTAGTAAAGTGATACAAAGTATCAGATATCGTCTCCACAGGGATTGGGCTAATGACTTCACCTTAATTCACTGCACGAAAGCAAAGGAAATATTTGAGAAGATTGTCACGAGAATAATAAAGTAAACGTAATAAAAAGAGTAGAAATATCAAGATAGAGAGAATGGGCTGGTATTGAATTGCTCAGTAGTGCAGGTATTGAAGAGTTTAGGAAATCCAGTTCTGTCGTCGCGCCCGTCGCCGACAGCACCTGTCGCGGCGGCTGTCCGTTAGCTGTCGCGGCAGCGAACACACCAACTCTGTACTCCAAGTTTGGCAAGAATCCCAGATCTGCCTTGGCCTATCCCTAGGTCCAAGTCTGTCGATGATCACGTCTTTGATGATACCTCCCGGCGTGAATCGAAGGATGAACACCGATGTGTATGAATTCTTCCTTAGCCACTTAACCTCGCCCTATCCCTAGGCACGAGATGGTTCAACTATAAACTAGAGAACGCGCTCTTATCTCTTTCGTATACTTAACTCTCCCGATGCTAAGTAAATAGATAACCTCACAATGCTCTCCCGATGCTCTTGCAAGTTATTAAAACCGAAATAAGAGAACTTGAAGTTTATTTTATTGAACTTGGAAAATCCTAAAACAAGACAACCCTTGCAACTACTTTACAAAACAACCCGTGGCCCTAGGGGGTTTTTAGAACATGTCGACGACGGGTAAACGGCGGAGGGGTTTAGGTTATCGGTTATGGGGTATGATGCCTCTAGGTTAAAATCTATGCCCTTATATAAGCTTTGGGCTCAAGTATTCTAAGTTAACAAGGATTACAACTTTAACTAAAAGTAAGATTCTAATAAAGACTTAATCTCCAAGAGTCCTACTTTGCAGCCGCCATCCTTGTTTCTAGGGATTTCTTCTCCTTGAGCTTTGGCTTGACATATCTTTCGATCCGGGGCTTGGAAAAATATTTGGCTTTCACACGACAGACGAGCAGATTTTTCTCTATCTATCGAGGTCCACTTTACTTTTCCTCTTCATAAAGCTGCTGTCATCTTGCTGTCACGACAGATCCATGGCAGCTTCGTCCTTGTCGTTTGCTTGTCCAGTTCAGCTCTTCTGCTTCTCTGCCCTGCGCCTGCCTTCCTTGTCAACTATGGCAGCAACCTGCAAAATCAGCCATCTTTTAGTAGAATCCGTGCCTTTAGTGTATTTGTGATGTTTTATTGTAAACTGACCTAAATGCAATGCAATGATGCTTGAATGCAGCAGAAATATGGGTTAAAAAGGGTGTAAATAATAGAACTTTTACACACTCAACACACCCCCAAACTCAAGTTTTTGCTTGCCCTCAAGCAATTAAGACCTAAAAGAAAAAAAAATATTTTTGTGTTGGCTTTCAAACAGTGAACTGTCCCTTACCCGTCGCTCATTCCCTGTGGCGTCAGCAACCTGTCGGAAAGATTAGGATCTGTCCGGAATCTCCCTATAGCTCTCGTGCAGTGTGTGCATGCTTGTGAACAGTTATATGCCAAGACTCTCTTAGTTTCACTAGAATATTCAACTTTTTAACTCGAATTTTTATGCCAAAGTTTATTTTTGAAGGCACATTTTCATGCTTCTTTTTCTTCTATTTTCAAGCTAAGTTTTACTAGAGCCAGTTTTGGGCACCTCTAGTTAGCTTCCTAGAGCCGGTTTCGGGCACCTCTAGGTTTTTGAGTTTCTTTTGCTAAACTTCTTTCCTAGAGCTAGTGTTAGGCACCTCTAGGGGCTATTCAAGTACTAAGCATCCTATTCTAGTTTGGCTAAAAGTAATCTAAGCAATATAACAGTCACAAAGGTGTTTAAGTTTTTCAGAACTATAGAAAGGCTCTAAACTTCTCCTTAAACTGTCCTAAAGATGCTGCCACGACAGAGCTGTCATGACAGGTAAGTTAACTTCACAGTTTTAAGCCAACAGTTTTAGTCTTTTCTGATTTTTTTAAGAGAACTTAATTAAATAAAAGACACAACAATAAATTAAAGATGTACTAAGACTCCATTAAAATGGAGGGTTGCCACCCCCAAACTCGAGAGTTGCATTACCCTCAATGCTAAATGACAGATAAAATGATGGCAGGTACATCACAAAATAAAGATAAAGCAAGCAGCAAGAAAAGAAAAATAAAAGACTTAAATTTTAATCGCTGTCCTCGCTGCTGCTGACACGGATCTGACGGCGGCGTCTGGGCTGTGGGGGAGGTTGGGCAGGTTGCTCCACGAGCTGGATGTCGGAGCTGCTGCCGCTATCCCAAGTGCTTCTAGTGGTGGTGCTGGCCTTGAGTATTAGCTTTCTGTCTGCCACGTGTTTCTGCCTCTTGACAGGCGTAAACTCCCTCTCCAAATTCCTCCTAATCAGAGGTTCTCCTCGCTGTCGGCTGCGGCTGGCCGCTTCGTTCCACGTGCGGGGCTGTCGGCCGGAGGACTCGCAGCTGCTATCGGGGCAGGTGATGGGGTGGAAGCGGTGGAATGGGTATGTGGGGAGGCAGGTGGTGTAGGTGTGTGGACAGGGGTGGGGATATGGAAATAGTGGTCTGGAAAAGTGGGGAAAACAACATCGGGATAATTCAAATTATTGGTAATGAAATTTACCGTGGAAGTTGCGAAATCCAGGATGAATGTCATCAGCCCCATCTGTCTGTCTTCCACCCGTTGTATGGCGGCAAGGATTTGGGCGGATTGGTCGGTCTGGGCGACTGCGGCGACAGGTTCAGTGGCAGGTTCCTCGTCTGAATCTGCTGGGGAGGCAGCTGGGTTGAAGGAGTTGATGGGTGTTGCGACGATGAGCTCCATGAGGCTGGTAATGTTGTTTTCTGTCCAACCTCTGCCTTGGATCAGTTTGTCGGTGGTGGCCTCTGGGACAGCAGCGCAGCGGCAAAGGGAAGTGATCGTGAACGGTAGACAAAGATGGGAGGAGGAGCGGAATGTACAGTCCAAGATGCTTTCCCTCATATAACGACCCACGTTGATAGGCCGGTCGTGCATGATCGAGTGAATGAGAGTGAGCCGCTGCTGGTTCACCGTTGTGTGATGTGAAGACGGCAGGATACGCTTCTTGATGAAAGCGTTCCATAGCTTGGCTTCTGGTAGCAGCTGCCCCCTTTTGACAGAGTTGGGGTTCTTTTTGCTCGTGGTCCATGTTGTTCCTTCCTCCGTCACCTCCGCCATGACAGCACCGTAGGCGGCAGAATCGAGGGTGTCTAAAAATTGCTGGTGGGCGTCATCGTCGGGGCCAAAATATAGGCCATACGTGTGGTTGATGCTGTCAGCTGTAAATGGCACCTCTACTCCTCGGACTATTACAGATGTTGCCGTCTTGCTGTCGATGGCAGCATAGAACTCCTTCACCAATGTGTCGTTTAGTTCTGTCGGTTGTTCGGCGAACTGCTCCCAAAGCAAATTCCTTATTGCCTTCGGGATGAATGGTCGGAGCTCCATGTTCGGTGCCTTGCGGACGTAGATGAAGCCCCTTTCCTCCCATAATTCCTTAGTTGCGAAGGGCGACTGTGCTGCTGATGAAGAGGCTGAGGCAGCACTGCGGCGGGTCTATCTAGAAGACATATTAGTTGCAAGGGTTGTGAAAGGAAAGTAAACAAAGAAAAACGAGAGGAGAAAACAAGTAAGAATAAGCAGAAGTGATGAAAAATGAAAGTGGAAACGGGGTTTTATAGCGGTCGATGGTCTGCCCGTTTAATGCTGTAACGGCAGGCGTGAATAACGGAGCGACTGTTGAGTTTTGGCGTGTCTGACGCGTCTGCCACGCATTAATGCGTCTGTTACGCGTCTGTCACACACTTCTGCGTCTACCGTGTCAGTCTGTTGACAGCCTGTCTTATCCGTCTGTGGCGGCAGCCGAAACGACAGGCTTCAATAAATGGGCTCTGTTGGGCTGATGGATGGATGGTGGGCTTGGGCCACTTCTCTTTTTCTTCTTGACTCCTTTATTTCCTAAAAACAGAAAATAATAAAAAGAAATTATTCGAATATAAAATAAACCTAATTTCCTAATAAATAAAAATAAATAAAAATAAAATTTAGGTTAAATTAGGGATGCCTTGTGGGGCATCTCTTAAAGTAACCACTTCCTGTATTCCTAGGGCTTCAGTCCCCTGATAATGCTTGAGGCGCTGTCCGTTGACTTTGAATTGGTGCCCGTCTTTCAATGATTGGATTGTGATGGCACCATGGGGAAAAACTTGTAACACTTGGAACGGGCCGGACCATCTAGATTTTAGCTTCCCTGGGAAGAGTTTCAGTCTAGAATTGAACAACAACACAAGCTGCCCTGGGCAGAACTGTCGTGGCAGCAACTTCTTGTCATGCCACTTCTTAGTTTTCTCCTTGTATATTCTTGCATTGTCGTAGGCCATTGTCCGTATTTCTTCGATTTCGTTCAAATCTAACAGCCTTTTCTGGCCTGCCTTGTCCAAGTCCATATTCACTGCCTTGATTGCCCAGTATGCCCTGTGCTCTATCTCGACAGGCAGATGACAAGTTTTCCCATAAATCAAACGGTATGGAGACATGCCCAATGGAGTCTTAAAAGCTGTCCTATATGCCCATAATGCATCATTCAGAAGTAAAGACCAATCTTTCCTAGTTGGCTTAACCATCTTCTCAAGAATGTTCTTCACTTCTCTATTGGATATCTCAGCCTGTCCATTGGTCTGTGGGTGGTATGCTGTCGCGATCCTGTGCTTGACACCAAATTTCTTCAAGGCGGCAGCAATTACCCTATTATCAAAATGTCTCCATTCATCACTGATAATCGCCTTAAGGATGCCAAATCTAGAAAAAATGTTTTTGTGTAAAAACTTTTGGACCGTCTTGCCATCATTCTTTTGAGTGGCGATATCTTATACCCACTTGGAGACATAGTCCACTGCTAGGAGGATGTATAGATTTCCACATGAAGATGGAAAAGGTCCCATAAAATCGATCCCCCAAACGTCGAAGATCTCGACTTCTAGGATGTTCTGCAGTGGCATCTTGTTTCTCCTCGAGATGTTACCTGTCCGCTGGCACCTGTCACAGTTCTTGTAGAAGTCCTGTGCATCTTTATACAGTGTCGGCCAGTAGAACCCTGACTGCAGCACCTTGGCAGCAGTTTTATTGCCTCCTAAGTGACCTACATATTGTGAAGCGTGGTAGTGATGGAGAATGTCTTCTTGCTCTTCTTGTGGTATGCATCTCCTTATAACCTGATCTGCACACATTTTGAAAAGAAGAGGTTCGTCCCAATAATAATGCTTAACATCATTTTGGAACCTCTTCCTGGCTTGATAATTAAGATCAGAAGGAAATACTCCGCTAACTATAAAATTAATGAAATCAGCATACCAGGGAAGTTCAGAAGACTTACCTGCCGCCATGGCTGTCGCGGCAGCAAAGAGCTGTTCATCTGGGAAGGTCTCCAGTATATATGTCTCATCTATTGGCAGACTCTGTCCCGTCTCCAACCTTGACAAGTGGTATGCCACTTGATTTTCTGTCCCTTTCTTGTCCTTGATCTCAAGGTCGAATTCTTGCAATAGCAGGATCCACCGTATCAATCTAGGCTTTGCATCCTTCTTTGCGAACAAATACTTAAGGGCAGAATGGTCTGTGTGCACTATTACTTTCGTCCCAAGTATGTAAGAACGAAACTTGTCAATGGAGAACACCACAGCTAACAGCTCCTTTTCTGTGGTGGTATAGTTCACTTGGGCGTCATTTAATGTCTTGCTGGCATAATATATGACATGAAACAACTTGTCTCTGCGCTGCCCAAGTGCTGCCCCGACAGCATAGTCACTAGCATCACACATAATTTCAAATGGCTGCGTCCAGTCTGGTGGCTGTACTATGGGGGTTGTTACTAGTTTTTCCTTCAGAACCTTGAATGCTTCAGTACATTCATCATTAAAGTCAAAGGGTCGGTTCTGCTCCAAGAGATGGCATAGGGGCTTCGTGATTTTTGAGAAGTTAGCAATAAATCTCCGATAAAACCCAGCATGCCCTAAAAAACTCCTAATGCCCTTGACTGTGGTCGGCGGCGGCAGCTTCTCGATCACTTCTATTTTTGCCCTGTCGACTTCTATCCCACGGCAGCGAATCTTATGGCCCATGACTATCCCTTCATCCACCATAAAGTGGCATTTTTCCCAATTTAGAACTAGATTTGCTTTTTCACATCTTTCAAGCACCTTTTGTAGATTGCCGAGGCAGCTCTCAAAATCGTCTCCAAAGACGGAAAAATCATCCATAAAGATCTCGAGGAAGTCCTCCACCATGTCGGAGAATATGGCCATCATGCACCTTTGGAAGGTGGTGGGTGCATTACATAATCCGAATGGCATTCTCCTAAATGCGTACGTTCCATAGGGGCATGTGAAAGTCGTCTTTTCTTGATCCTCCGGTGCGATAGCAATTTGATTGTAACCTGAGTAACCATCAAGAAAACAATAGTAAGGTTTACCTGCTAATCTATCAAGCATTTGATCAATAAAGGGTAAAGGAAAGTGGTCATTTCGGGTAGCTTTATTAAGCTTCCGATAGTCCATACAAACCCTCCAACCGGTCACAGTCCTGGTTGGGATTAACTCATTGGTCACCACGGTCATTCTTCCTTTCTTGGGAACGCATTGCACCGGGCTCACCCATTTGCTGTCGGAGATGGCGTAAATAATACCAGCATCTAACCATTTGATTATCTCCTTACGCACTACCTCCTTCATCGCATGGTTAAGCCGCCTTTGGGCATCTATAGTCGGCTTATGATCTTCCTCTAGAAGAATTTTGTGCATGCATAACGCTGGACTAATGCCTTGAATGTCAGCGATCGTCCATCCAATTGCCTTTTTGTGCTGCCTTAGCATGTCGATTAGCTGTCGTTCCTGTTCCTGCGGCAGCTTAGAAGAGATGATTACGGGCAACGTATCATTTGAACCCAGAAAAGCATATTTAAGCTGCCCTGGTAGGGGCTTTAGTTCTAAGGCAGGTGGTTCAACAATAGATGGCTTTTGGATTAAATGGTTATCCGAAGTATAATTCAAAGGTTCGAATAACTTACCTGGACGATTGCCTATCCAGTTCACCTCCTCCTGATCTTCAGTATCAGATGAATCGGATTCAGAGGAGTTGCTGTCGTCGGTGCTGTCGTTGTTGCTGTCGTGACAGTCCTCTAGGTGGCTGCCGCGGCAGTGACCAAATTTAATATCGTGACAGCCCGACCTGATGCAGGGTTGATCAAGGGTAACATCAGTGATAACCTTGCATTCCTCGTCCACATCAGCGTGTTTCATCGCTTGGAGAACATTCAACTTAATCTCTTGATCGTTTACTCGCATGGTGAGTTCTTTTTTCTCCACATCAATCAATGATCTTCCCGTGGCTAAGAAGGGTCGCCCAAGGATGATTGGTGCATTTTTGTCTGCTTCACAATCTAAAACAAGAAAGTCAGCAGGAAAAATAAACTTATCCACTCTTACCAAAATATCTTCAATTTTTCCTTCTGGGTGAACGTAAGAGCGGTCTGCCAGCTGCAGAGTTACTGTCGTGGGTCGCGCCTTTCCGATACCTAATTTCTGAAAAACAGATTTGGGCATTAGATTAACACTAGCACCAAGATCACAAACTGCCTTACCCACGAATTTATTTCCGATTACGCAAGGTATGATGAAGCTCCCTGGATCCTTCTTTTTCTAGGGTGGTTGCCGATGAAGAATGCTCATGCAACCTTCTGTCATCTTTACCGTTTCAAACTCCCCAAGTTTAGATTTTTTCGACATAACATCCTTGAGAAATTTAGCATAACCGGGCATCTCCCTAACGGCATCTAACAGCGGAATATTAATATGAACCTGTTTAAAAATATCATAAATCTTTTTAAGTTGAGATTCATGCTTAGCTTGCTGTATCCGTTGAGGGAAGGGTGGTGGTGGACGGTAATCAGCAATGCGTCCTTCCCACTGCATGTGAATCTGAGGACGATAATCATCTTTTTTCTCCTCTGTCGCTTCTGCTGTCGTGACAGGCTCATCTGCAACAGTCTGTTTATCACCTGTCGGGGCAGCTTCCTCGGCAGGTTTATCTAAGGCAGGTTCCTTTACTATTTCAGCTTCTTTTTCCGGCCCTGGTAGTTTCTTCCCACTCCTAGTAGTAATCGCCTTATACTGCTCATGTGTGGGTGGTCTAGCATTTTCAGTATTGCTAGGAAATCCTCCATTCTGCCTCGACTTAATATGTTGCGACACCTGACCCATTTGTGTCTCCAGAGATTTCAAAGTAGCTTCATGATTTGTCATCCTCATCTCTGTTTTATCCATGAAGTTCTCCGTCTTCTTGACAAACTGATTCATATTCTCAATATAAGTACCGGTTTGAGACATAAAAGTTGCCAGAGTCTGTTCCAGTATACTACTCGTGGCAGCTGGTGGCTGTTGTTGCTGCGGCGGCGGCAGATTCTGAGGCAGCTGCTGTCGCGTCAGCAGTCTAGGACCTCCCTGATTCTGATTATGTGCTTGCGGATTCAGGGCATTGTTGGGATTACTCCAGGAAAATTTGGGATCCTTCCTCCAATTGGGATTATAGTTGTTGGAATTATAATTTGGCTTGTAGTTTCCAACATATTTTCCCTCTTCTACATGTATTGGGCACTCATCCCGACTATGATTTCCCTCACAGATATCGCATACTTCCTCAACAGCAAATCCTTGTAAACCATCATCATTTAATAACCTTTTCATTGCTTTAGTAAGGAATGCTACCTGTGATTTCATCGTGCTGTCGGCTTCATAATCCTTGAAAGCAAGTACCCGTTTACCCCCTCTTCTCGCAGTCGGAAACTGCTCCTCATTCTTGGCCAGATTTTTCAAAACTTGCAAAGCCTCGTCCGGATCCTTATCCAATAGTAACCCATTTGCTGCGGAATCAATTCGGATGCGAGTTTGTAGGTTGGCAGCATTATAGAACTTTGTAACCTGATTCTAGACGGGGAATCCATGCATTGGGTAGTTTCGAAGAAGAGTAGTAAATCTGTCCTAGGCCTCGTGCATCGGCTCGTCATCTTCCTGTTGAAAAGTAGCAATTTCATTACGTAATCGCTCAGATAAATGCGAAGGATTAAAACGAGATAAGAATTCACGAGATAAATCTGCCCAAGTTACGATTGAACCTGGTGTTAGTTTATTCCACCAAGTTTTAGCTCTGTCCCTCAATGAATGAGGAAATAACCGAAGCCTCAGTATCTCCGGACTAACTCCTGGTAGTCTAAACGAACCACAGATCTCCTGGAATGTCTTGAGATGCTCTCTAGCATCCTCTGTCACAGCACCACTAAACTGCCCGGCATTGTTGATCATACTAAACATGACAGGTTTAAGCTCGAAGTTATCAACATCAATATCTGGCAGCGTGGTCTCCAGCTCTACATGATCGTTTAGCATGTAGTCACGACATGACCGTCGTCCGACTGCTGCGGGCGGGTCACCGACAGGCGGGTTAAGATCGCCAAGGGGTGGTATGCCACCGCCAGCAGGTTGGTTATGGCCCATTTTCTCTAGCTGTTCCTCGAGGTATTCGTTTCTGTCTAAAAGTCGGCGAAGTTGTTTCTTGAGATTGAAGGAACGTTCAACTTCCGGATCTAATGGATACTCAGGATCTTCACCTCTTTTCGATCTGCGCATAAACAAGAAAACCTCGTGAAAAGCGAGAGTTGAAAGCACAAAAGAAAAATTAAAGAAAAATAAAAATAAAAATAAAAACAAAAATAAAAACGAAAAGTGCAATAAAAGAAAGGTGTAGTTATGTTGCCAATCCCCGGCAACGACGCCAAAAACTTGTTGCGTGTAAAAGGGTCTATCGCAATTGTAGTGCAAGTGTACACGACGCAAGTAGTAAAGTGATACGAAGTATCGGATATCGTCTCCACAGGGATTGGGCTAATGACTTCACCTTAATTCACTGCACGAAAGCAAAGGAAATATTTGAGAAGATTGTCACGAGAATAATAAAGTAAACGTAATAAAAAGAGTAGAAATATCAAGATAGAGAGAATGGGCTGGTATTGAATTGCTCAGTAGTGCAGGTATTGAAGAGTTTAGGAAATCCAGTTCTGTCGTCGCGCCCGTCGCTGACAGCACCTGTCGCGGCGGCTGTCCGTTAGCTGTCGCGGCAGCGAACACACCAACTCCGTACTCCAAGTTTGGCAAGAATCCCAGATCTGCCTTGGCCTATCCCTAGGTCCAAGTCTGTCGATGATCACGTCTTTGATGATACCTCCCGGCGTGAATCGAAGGATGAACACCGATGTGTATGAATTCTTCCTTAGCCACTTAACCTCGCCCTATCCCTAGGCACGAGATGGTTCAACTATAAACTAGAGAACGCGCTCTTATCTCTTTCGTATACTTAACTCTCCCGATGCTAAGTAAATAGATAACCTCACAATGCTCTCCCGATGCTCTTGCAAGTTATTAAAACCGAAATAAGAGAGCTTGAAGTTTATTTTATTGAACTTGGAAAATCCTAAAACAAGAAAACCCTTGCAACTACTTTACAAAACAACCCGTGGCCCTATGGGTTTTTAGAACATGTCGACGACGGGTAAACGGCGGAGGGGTTTAGGTTATCGGTTATGGGGTATGATGCCTCTAGGTTAAAATCTATGCCCTTATATAAGCTTTGGGCTCAAGTATTCTAAGTTAACAAGGATTACAACTTTAACTAAAAGTAAGATTCTAATAAAGACTTAATCTCCAAGAGTCCTACTTTGCAACCGCCATCCTTGTTTCTAGGGATTTCTTCTCCTTGAGCTTTGGCTTGACATATCTTTCGATCCGGGGCTTGGAAAAATATTTGGCTTTCACACGACAGACGAGCAGATTTTTCTCTATCTATCGAGGTCCACTTTACTTTTCCTCTTCATAAAGCTGCTATCATCTTGCTGTCACGACAGATCCATGGCAGCTTCGTCCTTGTCGTCTGCTTGTCCAGTTCAGCTCTTCTGCTTCTCTGCCCTGCGCCTGCCTTCCTTGTCAACTATGGCAGCAACCTGCAAAATCAACCATCTTTTAGTAGAATCCGTGCCTTTAGTGTATTTGTGATGTTTTATTGTAAACTGACCTAAATGCAATGCAATGATGCTTGAATGCAGCAGAAATATGGGTTAAAAAGGGTGTAAATAATAGAACTTTTACACACTCAACAGTCGACGTCGCTGCTTCGTTCCGATCACAATCCTGCTGCCGGTCCTTTATTTCAAATCGTTTTTGGTTTGGGTGTCCTGCCTTTTGGTGCCGTTAGGGTTTTGTTTTTCCTGGTTGTTCTTGGCTCTTTGCTTCTTTGATCTCATGGCTAATAAGAAGGTTGATTTTATGTCTGATATCATTCCGGTTACATCTAAAATTACTTATCATAAATTGAATGGCTTTAATTTTCTCGATTGGAACCATACAATTGAGTTGTATTTGTTAAGCCTTTCTATGGACAAACATTTGACTGATGATCCTTCAACGGATGATTCTCGCCTTCCATGGATGAGAGAAGATGCTCGCCTATATATCTAGATTCGTAATTCTATTGATAATGAGGTGGTAGGTTTTGTTAATCATTGCAAGACGGTGAAATAGTTGATGGGCTATTTGCAATTTTTATATTCTTGCAAAGGAAATTTTCACGTATCTATGATGTTTGTCAGGATTTTTACAGGGCTGACAAAGAAGATCGGACTTTAACTAGTTATTTTATGGATTTTAAGAAAACGTACGAAGAGCTTAATATGTTGCTTCCCTTTAGTGTTGATATCGAGGTCCAACGTAGTCAGCGAGAGAAAATGGCGGTTATGAGTTTTCTAGCTGGTCTTCCACCAGAATTTGAGACTGCTAAATCTCAGATTCTCTCTGGTTCAGAGATCTGCAGCCTCGATGATGTTTTTCGAAGGGTATGTCGTACTAAGAATTCTTTGCCTACTACATCCTTGCAACATGGCAGTGTTCTGCTCAGTCGTGCTCTTTCTTCTGACTCTGGCAAGTAGCATTTCAAGAGAAGTGGTCATGGTCGTTCTATGGAGTTCATGGTTAGGATCACAGTGTAGTTATCTGTCATTACTGTCACAAACTGTGACATACCAAGCGTGATTGCCGGAAGCTGTAGTTTAAGAAAGCTTTGTCTACTCATGTTGCTTCTAGTGTAGACACTTCTTCATCGGCTGTTACGATATCTACGGATGAGTATGCCAAGCTTCTTTACCTTCAAGACACTGTCAAGCATCCTTCCGGTCCTGTTTCTGCCCTTGTTGAGTCAGGTAAACCCAATACATGTCTTGTTTCCACCTCTTCCAAATGGGTCATTGATTCTGGTGCAACAAACCACATGACAGGTAACCCTAATCTTCTTTCTCATTTTACAACCCATCCTTCTATCAATCCTATTACTTTAGCCGATGGTTCCACATCTTCTGTTATTGGCTCTGGCACTTCGTACCCCACTCCCTCTCTTACTTTGTCCTCTGTTTTGAGTTCACCACATTTATCCTTTAACCTGATGTCAGTTAGTAAACTTACAAGAACCCTTAATTATTTTGTCTTATTTTTTCCTAGTTATTGTGTGTTTCAGGATCTTTTGATGAAAAAGATTATTGGTAAAGGGCATGAGTCTGATGGTCTCTACATCCTTGACACCCATGCTCCAGAACCTGTTGCTTGCACTAGAATTGTCAATCCTTTTGAAGAACATTGTCAATTGGGTCATCCTTCTCTACCTTCTTTGAAGAAACTTTGTCCTCAATTTTCTAGTTTAAAATCGTTAGATTGTGAGTCTTGTTAGTTTGCTAAACACCATCGCCTTAGTTTCAGTCCTCGAGTCAATAAACGAGCTTCTGCTCCATTTGAGTTAGTTCACTCTGATGTTTGGGGTCCTAGTCCTGTTACTTCTAAACCTGGTTTTCGTTATTTTGTTACTTTTGTTGATGATTATTCTCAAATGACATGGCTTTATTTAATGAAATCTCGCTCATAATTATTTACTCATTTCTCTTCTTTTTGTGTTGAGATTCGAACCCATTTTGGTACGCATGTCCAAAACTTGCGAAGTGATAATGCAAAAGAGTATGTTTCAGGTCCTTTTCAGAAATATATGCTTGAGCACGACATTCTTCCATCAACTTCTTGTGTTGACACCCCTTCTCAAAACGGTGTTGTTGAACGCAAAAATAGACATCTCCTTAAAACAACCCGAGCATTGCTATTTCAAATGCAGGTTCCAAAATATTTTTGGGCTGATGCCTTCTCCACAGCTTGTTTTTTGATCAATCGTATGCCCTCTTTAGTTTTGTTGGGTAACACCCCTTTTCATACTCTTTTCCCCACTAAAAATTTGTTTCCCCTCTCCCCGAAAATTTTTGGTTGTATTTGTTTTGTTCGGGATGTCCATCCTCAAGTTACAAAACTTGATCCTAAGTCTTTGAGATGTGTGTTTTTCGGGTATTCACGTGGCCAAAAATGGTATCGCTGTTATTGTCCGAGTCTGGGTAGGTATCTTGTGTTTGCTGATGTTACTTTTTTGGAACACAAACCTTTTCTGCTTTCTTCAGGGTCTATCGCTTAAGAGGACGAGGATTTCTTGTTTTATGAGGTCCCCTCACCCTCGGAGTTGTCCTCATCATCCTTGGTTCCGTCCTCATTTGTCAAGCCCCCCCATCAAAAACATCTATACCCATCGGCCACAACCACCCCTTTCCGACCCGATTACAAATATTCCGGATGTTCCAGATTCATGTCCTGATGAGCCAATATCTTCGTCATCAGATTCGCCTTGTATTGCTGATCTTGACCTTCCTATTGCTCTTTGGAAAGGTAAATGTGCTTGTACTTACCCCATTTCCCTCGTTGTTTCCTATAATTATTTGTCTTTTTCTTCTCGTGCCTTTGTTACATCCCTAGATACTATTTTTGTCCCTAAAACTGTTAGCGAGGCATTATCTCATCTTGGATGGCGTGCAACTATGCTTGAGGAAATGACTGCTCTAGATGTCAATGGAACATGGACTTTTGTTTCTTTGCCTAATGGTAAACGAGCTATTGGATGTAAGTGGGTATTTACTGTTAAATTTAATCTCGATGGCTCTATTAACCGTTTGAAAGCCCGTCTTGTTGCCAAGGGATACGCTCAGACCTATGGTGTAGATTATTATGATACTTTCTCTCATGTTGCCAAACTTGCTTCTGTCAAGCTATTTATCTCCCTTGCAGCCATTTTTGATTGGCCTTTGCATCAGTTGGATATCAAGAATGTTTTCCTTCATGGTGATCTTCAGGATGAGGTGTATATGGAGCAACCACCTGGTTTTGTTGCTTATGGGGAGTTTGGGAAAGTATGTTATCTGAAGAAATCTTTATATGGTCTGAAACATAGTCCTTGGGCATGGTTTGGTAAACTTAGTCAGGCTATTGAAAAGTTAGGGATGCAAAAAAGTGAATCAGACCATTCTATTTTCTTTAGAAAGTCTGATGGGGCCACTATTCTACTAGTCGTATATGTGGATGATATTGTACTCACTAGTAATGACACTAGTGAAATTTCCTCACTGAAGTCTTTTCTCCATACTCAGTTTCACACTAAAGATCTGGGAACGTTGAAATACTTCTTGGGGGTTGAGGTGAACAGAAATAAAAAAGGAATCTTCCTATCTCAGAGGAAGTATGTGCTTGATCTTTTATTGGAAACAAGGAAATTGAGCGCCAAACCTTGTAGTACACCAATGGTCCCTAATCTACAATTAACTAAAGAAGGTGAATTATTTGATGACCCTGAAAGGTACAGAAGACTTATCGCTAAATTAAATTATCTCACGGTGACGCGTCCTGATATATCTTTTCCGGTGAGTGTTCTGAGTCAATATATGTCGTCACCGACTATTGATCATTGGAAAGTAGTAGAGCAAGTTTTATGTTATCTGAAAAGTGCTCATGGGCGTGGAATTCTATATGGCAATCATGGTCATACTAGAATTGAATGTTTTTTCGACTCGGATTCGCAGGATGCAAGGAGGATAGAAGATCTACCTCATGATATTGTGTGTTTGTTGGAGGAAACTTGATTTCTTGGAAGAGTAAAAAGCAGAATGTAGTCTCGCGGTCTAGTGTAGAAGCCGAATATAGAGCAATGGCCAAGTCCGTATGTGAGATTATATGCGTATATCAGCTCCTCGGTGAGATTGGAATTAAATCTTCAATACCTGCAAAACTTTGGTGTGATAATCAAGATGCATTACACATTGCTTCTAATCCAGTTTTTCATGAAAGAACAAAACACATTGAGATTGATTGTCACTTCATTTGCAAAAAGATACAACAAGGTTTGATATCTACTAGTTACGTGAAAACCAGAGAACAACTAGGAGACATCTTCACCAAAGCTCTCAATAGAACTTGAAACAATTATCTATGTAACAAGTTGGGCATGATTAATATCTATGATCCAACTTGAGGGGGTGTTACAGTTTCTTAGGCTAATATCTAGGCTATTTATTAGGCTAGAATATATTGTAATTAATGTCATATATTATGTTACCGAGTTTAGGTAAATTAGATTTGTATATATAGCCTCATATGTTTTTTGAATAAAATACAAGAAATTACTTTCTACAATTATCAAGTTTAGGACTTATGTGATAACACCCAAAAATTTTGGGCACTACCCATATTTTTCCTAAATTAATAATATTCATATTATTAATGTGATTAATTATTTAATCATAATTCCATCTTTATTAAACTAGCTACAAGTGATTTCCATTTTCTATGTTCAAATGCAACATTAAATTTCTTACTTAAATGTACCCTTGTTAACATCATATTGCAATGTGATACTAATCAACTTAGGATATTCAAGCTTTATTCAACATCCATTTATTTACTATAATGCCCTTTCCCATCAAATTAATTAGATCTAATTAGAGAACTTAATCCTAAAAGGCTCTAATTTTAATATTCTAAATGATTAAAATCTCCTAAACAAATATACTATATGATATTTAAAGTATACAAACATGCATATAAATTAATTGCATTTAAATTAAATAATTAACATGAAAATGCATTAAATTGAATTGAATTACAAGCTATGGTGCCAAATTACAAAGGGATAGTGATTAAATTGTAAGGAAGGAGAAATAAAAGAGCCTAAACCTAATTCTCTTATAAGCCAGACCCAAGCTCGTTTAAATTCCACCCAAGCCCAACCCAATATCCATGAAATTTGAGTCAGACCATGGACTCATACTTGGACCTGCTTGGAGACGCGCGGATCCACTCACGACCTGACACAAAAATGGTGCCGTGTCAACTCGCGTATAAAAAGGGGACGACCGGGCCAACTCGGCCATTTTTTCTAATTCTCTCTCTCCTCAGCCCTCTCTCTAAACTCTCTTGACACAAACACTCTAAACCCAGAAAACCTCACCTCACTTCAATCAAAACCCCAAATTCATCACTAGTTCATCTTATGTTCTTCATTTTTCCGCACTTTGATCGATCCTAAACACTAAAACTCCTTCATTTTCTATTTCTTTCAGATCAAAACTTACTTTTCGCCCATTGTTCATCCCTTGTTCTTCTTTTTTCACTCTTTGATCCAACTCCAACACCTAAACTTCACCGTTCCTTGTTTTCCTTCGATCAAACTCGTCGTTTACTTATGAACTCGCTTATTGTTCTTCCATTTTCACCATTTGATCCTCGTCTAATACAAAACCCTAACCCTAATTAGTTTCCCAATCGCTAGAGGCGACGCCGGTCACCAGTTGTCATCTCCGGTCATCCTCTTCCTTTCTCTGGTCACTAGACCTTTTTCGGTCACATTTTCTAACTAACCCTGCAACTTTCGGCCGCCATGATCTACCGCTAGAGTGATTTCTGGCCACTATCCGCTGCCGCACCAGAACCCTAAAAACCCATCAAAAAGCCCAATTTTCCCTCCTGAACCTAGATCTACTGCCCGTTTCGTCAGAAACTCCCATTTTCCCCGTCCTAGGCTACCTACCCGAAGCCAAACTCTCTCCTATCATTTTCAACTCCGACCAATACCTAGTTCTCGACTATTGGAAACTAATCTCGGTGACGCGCGGAGGTGGCATCAGACTCAAGATAAGCACCCGAAACCTTAAAGCCTTTTAAATCTATGTTTTTATTATTTTTTAACTACTGTTTTCCTAATTTTGAAGCTTGTTTTTAATTTATTCCTCATTTTTATGCAGGAATTCGAAGAGAGGAGAAGAAATGCTACCTCTTGACGTACTCAGGTAATGTTGCAGTGGTTCCGGCCGTCTTCACCGGTGATCGACGCGTCTTCTCGGCTTCCGGTAACTCATCCTCTTCTTTTTCTCTCTCTTCTGATTTATTGCCCCAATTATTGCCTTATTAAAGATGTCCCCCACTAACTCTCTCTCCTCTATTTATAACAGGTGTCATCGATGACGTCATCGAGCCCCTTAATCTGCGTGAGAAACAACAGATGAATGAACATATGCCACATGGCTTTTTTGGCGGGTTAGTACCAGTTTTGAGACCGAAAATGGTCTTGTACTTGTATATTTGAGCTTTAAAATTTTGTATTTCAGGCTTTTATTGTAATTTGGGTATTGTATAATGAAAATGAACCATAATATATGGATAGTGGACTGTAAAGTATCCACAAGTTCTATATTTCATGCACATTCCATCTCATATTATTGTTGTTTTGAGTACATTCTAGGCATAATTAGGATCATGTATTGCATTTTATAGTATTTCTTTACTTTGCTATGCTTTTATAGATTATATGTTATTTGGTGAAGAAAATGTATTGTTTTAGTGTAATTTTAGTTTTCAGGTACTAGAGGCTGAGAGATGGAAAAAGGAGCTGAGGATATGATGCTGAGGCAGTAGACCAATGAGCTGTACTGATGCAGTTCCAAACAAGGCAACATGATAAAGTCCACATTCAACTCAAAGAAGTCAGAGTTTAAAGCCACATTTAATGTAAAAAGCTACTTTGAAGACTTCTACTTCAAGAAGGACTAGACCTAGCTAATGCCTATATATACCCATTGTAATTCTATTTCAAAATAAGTTAGGTTTTCCTTAGGCATAGTTTAGGTTTTTCATGCCGCCAACATGTTCTAAAATTCTTCTTGGGTTTTGATTATGTTGTAATTAGTGTGAGAACGGTTGTTTAGGATTTCAAGTTCGTTTTTGCAAATAAAATTACAAGGTTTACTTATTCCATGTTCTTCATAGTTTTCAATTAAGGCGAAAGATTAGTTGAATTCTATCCATTTGTTCGATATCGAGAGAGTCGAATTCACGAAAAGAGTAAGTACGATTTCATCTATAGACGGTGCGATCAATCCGGCCTAGACATACATTAAGGGTTTAGGCGGCTAAGAGAGAACGAATCAGCATTGTTGTCTTTGCACGATTCACACCGCAACTAGTATTATCTGCAGTTGGCATCAACAACACTATGACTTAGACATAAGTGGAGTCACTTTCGAAGCGTTCTGCCGAGCCTTGTAGTTCTGCCGAGTTTTCCACCAAGACACAATTCCATTCCCCTGCCGAGGCAACGATAGGGTCTCTGCAGTCTACCTGCCATCCCCTGCCGAGGCAGCATAGTCTGGCAGCCCAATACAACTTGTCCTATTCAACACAGTTTCACACTAAGTAGCAACATAACCCTGCCCATTCTTTCAACCTGATTTCTTCTTCTTCAATTACTTGTGTTTTTATTTTACTTTTCTTCTCAACAATCAAAATAATTGTGCATTTACTTTTCCTTGTGCAAGAACATCAATTCGAATCAAGATGTCCAATCCCTGTGGGAGATGACATCTTTTATACTATAACTTGACCGGAGTATGCACTTGCACTCATAAATAGAGAACACCCAAACACTCTACATGGACATTTGGAATTTATTTAGTATCTAGTTTTGTTTTATTTATAGAGAATGTATATATATTTATATACACCCGGACAAAATACATGTATTACATCGACCCCTCTTTGCTCATTGTTGTGGAAGAAGAATGGAGAAAAGATTGAAAAGACACAGATTTTTTTCGTACCATCTGACCATCGAGTCTTGAAGATATTCTTCTGATTATGGAATGCCTCAATCTTCCTTTATCTCTTTCCTTTGTTGAGGATGAACTCTTCTCATTAGGAATTCTTCCTTCCCTAATCAAACTTTTTTTTATTGAAGTTCCTTCTTTGTTGGGGATGAACTCTTCACATTAGGAGTTCTGTCTTTGCTGGTCCACATTTCTCTTTACAAAGGCGTTGAACAAACGAGTTCTTCTAATTAGGAACTCCTTGTTCTTGTTGAAAATGTCTTGCAAAAGTTGAAACTATCATTAATCTTTAGGTTTTAATCACAAGGAAAAATACGAATAAAACTTTGAATGCTCATCCGACAAGCGACGCTGAAACTTTTTGCCTTCTTTGAATCTTGAACAAGCTCTTCTTATTATGAACTTGACAATCTTTCTGCATAATCTATCTGTTATGTTTGAACTAGTATTTTCTTATTATGAACATCATTCATTCTTCTTAGAAGTGTTGAATCATCTCTTAGAGAGTTCTTCTTATTAAGAACCCCAGATTCTTTACTATGAACATAAATTCATCTTTCTTCTAGAGAACATCTGAACTTGAAGCACCACGATTCTTAGTATCGCTATTCTTCTTTCTAAATGTCTTGAGCTTCGTGGAAATAAGGAAACCTGCCTCCGCAAACGGAATAACTTGAGATCCGCCTCTATAAACGAAATGTCTTAAGATCCATCTCTATAAACAAAACGTCTTGAAATCCGTCTATTTAAACGAAATGTCCTGATATTTGCCTCTGTAAACGGAATGTCTTGAGATCTGTCTCTGTAAACGGAATGTCGCGAGATCCGTCTTTGTAAACGAAATGCCTCCGCCTCTGTAAACAGAATATCTTCAGATATGCCTTTGTAAATGGAATGTCTCCGCCTCTGTAAATGGAATATCTTGTAATCCGCTTCTGTAAACGGAATGTCTCCGCCTTTGTAAATATAATATCTAAAGACCTGCCTCTGTAAATAGAATATCTCTGCCCTTGTAAAAAAATATCTCCGCCTCTGTAAACCGAATATCTTGTGATCCACTTCTGTAAACAAAATGTCTCCGTCTCTGTAAAGAGAATATCTTAAGATCCCCCTCTGTAAACGGAATGTCCACTCTGTAAACAGAACATCTTAAGATCCGCCTCTATAAACTGAATGTCCGCCTCTGTAAATGGAATATCTTGAGATCCGCTTCTGTAGACGGAATGTCTTGGGATCAACATCTATAAATGGAATGTTCACCTCTATAAACGAAATGTCTCTGCCTCTACAAATGGAATGTCCCTGCCTCTATAAATGGAATGTCTCGAGTTTCATCTCTAGAAAAAAATACTAAAACCTGCAAAAGAATTATCATCAATTAATAAGAATTCAACTTGAAGTAGTATGAAACATCTTCAATTCCCATCTTGAAGCACTGAGATCTTTAGGGCCACTGTTTTCTCTCAATGGTATCTCAATCTTTCAATCTGGAACTCGCATAAGGTCGCTTGTTTTCTCTTCCCCTTTACGATTGGAACTTAAATGTGACCGTGGTGGTATTTAAAAAGTTCTCATCATTTCCGAAGGTACCAGCATGAAAGACTTAACAATATGCCCGAAGGACTTACTAATGACCCGAAGGCTTTAGGATTACGATGCTCTTTCTTTCACGAAGGATTTACCATCATACTCGAAGGATTTACTGATGACCCAAAGGATTTAACATCATACCTGAAGGATTTACTGATGACTTGAAGGATTTATCATCATACCCGAAGGATTTAGAATTGTAATGCACCATCTGTCTTGTACATACAATTAGAAAACCTTGCTGAAATCTGTCTCTTCAAATGAACTGGTAAACCTTGCTGAAATCCGTCTCTTCAAACGGGTTGAAATCTTTGTTGAAATCTTTGCAATTCTTTGTTGGATCTTCTTCCTAAATCTTAAAGTTGTAGATTGAAATCTTCGTCTGTTCTTTGCTGATTCTTATAAATTTCTGCAAGAATATAAAAAATGATTTGAATGCATGGATTAATATGCACTTATCTTATGGATGCCTAACTATATGATGCATGAATTGTGTCAACCGAGGACCACTTGGATGGGCTCTGATCTTCTTTTCCTTTCCATTAAATTTTTTGCTTCTATTGCAACGAAATTTCATCTCTTTAGACTACTCTTCTCAAATCTGGCTTAGCTTAATCTTCTTGAACTTCGTTCAGAGCTCTTATTATCTTCTTGTTCTGACAAACTTAGCCCCAAAATTTCGTTGTTAAGCTCATTTTATTATTCTTATCTCTTTAGATTGTTCTCATAAGATCTTGATCAACTTGGACTTCTTGAGATTCGTCTAAAGCTCTTATTGTCTTCAGCCTCTAACAACATTTGCTCCATAATTTTATTATTGAGCTCATTTTCTTCTTGAGCAAATTTTGACTTCTTTAGTGATCGAATCTGTAAAACCAAAGAATTGATTTTGATATAACAAAGGATTTAACCACTAAATTGAAAATAGAAAATAAATTTTTAAGTCCTCAAAACTTCCCAAAACTTTTAAGCAAAAATGGTCAAGTCAAAACCAAATGTTTATACAAAATTTTCTAAGTGTTTTCCAAGTCAAAATAGTGATTTTCGAGCCACCGTTTCGAAACAACCTTTAGGTGTTTCGAAACGTTTTGAAACTGTTAATATTTGTTTCGGAAAGAGTCTTTCCATTTCGATACGATAGTATCGAAACGGATGAAGAATAACAGAACGAGCAGATCCGTTTCGATATGCCGGTATCGAAATGATCTCAAACGTTTCGAAATGATATTTGAACTTTGATTTAAATTTTATGAGTGTTGCAATTTTATAACTGAATTTTACAAAACGATTAAGACGTATTGAAACTATTTAAGCAAGTTTTGATATGGGTTTTGGCAGTTTCAAATTGTTTCGAAACGGTACCAAGCCATTTTGGAACGAGCTCTTAGCGTATCAAAACTATCGTGTCTGTTTCGATACGGTCTCTTAATTACACCCCAACAACTATTTCTATTTTTGGTCTATTTCGAAACAAGTACATGTGTTTCGAAACGGGTAATTGCATAAGTGTATTTATGGTGGGAAGATTGCATAAGTGTATTTTTGGTCTATTTCGAAACAAGTACATGTGTTTCGAATTGGGTAGTTGCATAAGTGTATTTATGGTGGGAAAATTGCATCCCAACGGCTATATTTATGATGGTAACCACCCCAACGGCTAGAATTGAATGAGAAGGTATAAAAGGGAGTCCAAAAACAACCAACAACAACTATTGATCCTAAGAGAAACAATCCTACATCAAATCCAAGATCAAGTGCTTAAATTCCAATATCTTTTTTAAAAACCCCAATTGTCAATCCTTGTAATTTCCTATTTTCAGATTCAATTGGGTTGAGTGCTTGTAAATTAGACAATATTAGTCTTGAGAGATACTTTGTAATTTCCACATTCTTCTTTGTACACTTGTGAGAGGGTTTGGTCAATTTTGGGTAGAAAATTGACCATTTGTGTAAAGATTTTCTCCTAAGCCTAGAAAAGGGGAAGATCAACTAGTGAAGTTGTTTGGAAAATCCTTAGTGGGAGCTAAGGTAGTAGATGTAGAGTTCATTTGAAACTTGAACCACTATAAGTGCATTTGTCTTCAATTTTTATTTTACCACTTCACTACCAACCAATTTATAAATCCAATTCACGCCCTCTTGGCATTTATCGATTCAACGATCCACTCAACAATTGGTATCAAAGCCTACCTCTTTTGAAGGATTAACAACCACAAAAAGAGATCCTAGAAGAGTGTGATCAAATTTCTTGTCAAGCCATGACATCTACCTCAACATCCAACATCTACGAATCTTAATCCACCACTAAACCACCATTCTTCAATGGGGACAACTACTCATATTGGAAGAATATGATGTGTCTCTTCATCAAATCCACCGACTACATGGTTTGAGATGTAGTTGTGTCGCAACCCTTTTTAGGAGGCTTCGACTTTTTGGAAAACTTAAAAAAAACACGGAGTCGCCACCAATCTTTTTAGAAAAAGTGTGATTGGTTCACTTTAAAAGAGGGTTATTTTAATAAAAACATTTTGTTTTGATAAAACAACGGTTTTGGTCTGTGAAAATCATAAAACTAGTTCGGGGGTCGGTTACGCGTAGGGAAAAGGTTAGCCCCCCACGACGCCCAAAAATGGTACATAATTGGTTTTAAAATCGTTTTCAAAACTAGAATTTGCAAGTTCACAAAGATTCGACTTTATTTGTGAGATTATGAATATTAGTCTATTTTAACGGTCTTATCGTCCGAGAGATGAACTTTAATCACCGCCAACATTTCTGGTGCTAACCCGTCATTCCCGTTTGATAAGACACCGCGTTAAATTATTTTCACTTTTTCAAACAATAAAGAAATTAAGTGTGTTGTGCATTTTATGTTTATTCCAAGTTCGATTATTCAAAAAGAATCCTAAAAATGTCTAAGTCTTTTATTCCTAATTTAAAGTTTAAGTATGCTTAAGTGTATTTTATTATTTTTGTGAAGAACATTTTTTCAACAAAACACATCTCTATCTAAGCTTTAGAACCTAGTCCTAAGTTTTAACCTATTTCTAAAATAAGCAAACAACTTTTTATTCTTTTGAGTTTTTTTTATTATTTCTTTAAAAAACCTTTTATTTCTCTTTTTACTTTTTTCTTTTTTAAAAGCCAACACCTTTTTATATATATTTTACTTTTTTTTTTTATCTTTTTATGTTTTTTCACATTTTTTAATTTTTCATTTCAAAAAGAATTCTTCTTTTAAAACCTCTATTTTATTTTATTTTTCATTTTTTAAGTTTGTCTTTTAAAAATGACCCTTTTTAAAATAAACCTTATTTTCGAAAGATTTCTCTTTTAGGCTTTTTTTAAAAAAAATTATTTTTCTCCTAAAACCTTAAACTTTATTTAAAAACCTTTTTTATTTTGTTTTCTTGAAAAATAATCTTTTATAACTTATTTTTTTTCTTCTAAAAAACATCTTATTTATTTTTTACTTTTTAAAATCACTTAACCCATTTATTAAAATGAATTTCATAAAAACCTTTTTATATTTTTTAATCAAGCCCCTTTATTATTTCTACCCATGTATTATTGTTTTTCCTAATTAAATCCCCAACTTTACGTTTTTTCAATTAAACCACATTTACTCATTTTATTCTTGCACCTTAATTTAAACACCTTTAAAAATTTATTTCTACATTTCTAAAGATCAAAACAATCCTAACAATATTTTTTAAGCATGCAAATATTTTTAAAGATCAAACCAAAATTAAAACGAAAATTTAAAACAAAAACTTTACCGAAATTGTGAAACGATTTTCTAACTTCAAGAACTTAACCAAAAACGATGAACGAAGAACTCGAATTCGGACTTCTCGAAATGCTCCTAATCCCCTCCGGAAAATTGCTTCCAAACTCAAACTTCAACTCAAAACTTCCAGCAACTCTTGAAGAATTTTTAGAGAATTTTTCAAAATTTTCTTAAGCCTCTTTGCTTTTTTTTTCAAGTGTGTTTTCTTGAGAAATGGTATGTTGGACAAGTATGAGGGGGGAGGTATTTATACTTAAAATTTGAGCTTCAAATTCAAGCCAAATCGGGATTTAATCCCCAAATTGAAGCCTAAATCTGACCAATGGCTTGATTCTCGGCAAAAGCCTTCTATCCTCGTCCGATTTGGTTGAATATTTGATATGAATTTTCCCTTGATTTGAGACTAGGGTTTGACTACTCATTTTGGTTTTTTGCAGATTCCGGCGAGCACAGGCGGAAGCGGCGAGTGGGGTTGGTGGATTTAGGTTGGCGACAGCGAGGCGGACCGACCGGTACCAATGGCATCGGTGGTCGTGGCTTGTAGGCACCGGCCGGCCACCATAATCGCGCGCAAAAAGGGTTTGCTGGGGTTGGCTGTTGGCTTGAGCGCGTAGGCCTTTTTTTGCTTTGCTTTTCTTTTTCCTTTTATTTTTGCTGTTTTTTGTGTTTTAATTTTATTTCCTTTTTACATTAATTACTATCATTATTATTTATTTTATTTAATATCACTTTTTCTCTTTTTTTCTTTTTAAAAGATGGACTTAAAAATGGGCTTTATTTTTCTTTTGAAATGGGCTTCAAAAATGGTTTTTAAAAAGATGGGGTTTTGTTGTTGTTGTTGTTTTTTATTTAATTTAGAAAAGGGTGGGCCTTTTATTATTCTAAGGGAAAAAGGATTTTTTTTTGGATTATTTAAAACCGAGGTGAAAATTTAGTGACAACAGCTGCCCCTCTTTGCTTATCTCCGTGCAATTGAAATAAAGCAAAGACCAAAAGGCACTAATTTTCGCCGACTTTCCAAATTGGTTCCATTCTCCAAATGCCCGAACGGATAGGCTTGTTCTATTCTCCAAATGCCCGAATAGATGAGCGAATTCCATTCTCCAAACGCCCGAACGGATAGGTTGGTTTTATTCTCCTTATGCTCGAATAGCGTAGCTGGGTTTTATTCTCCCAAATGCCTGAATAGCTAAACTGAGTTCTACGCTCAAACAGATAGGCTAATTCTATTCTCCTTACGCTTGAATAGATGAGCTGGGTTCTATTCTCCCAAATACTCAAACATGCAAATTCTCCTGAAAAACCCCATCCTCTTTATGCTTGGATGAATAAGCAAACAGACTTCAAAAAATTTTATCCTCCTTATGCTTGGATGAATAAACAAACACTCTCTTTCCTCCCAGACGAATAGGTGAATCTTCTAAAAAACTTCATCCTCCTTATGCTTGGATGAATAAGCAAACAAACTTCAAAAGATTTCATCCTCTTCATGCTTGGATGAATAAGCAAACTCTACTCTCTTTACGCCTGAACGGATAAGCGAATCTTTTGAAAAAATTCATCCTCCTTATGCTTGGATGAATAAGCGAACTTGAAAAAAAATTCATCCTCCTTGTGCTTGGATGAATAAATTAATCTTTGAAAAATTTCACCCTCCTTATGCTTTGATGAATAAGCGGGTTATATTCTCCTTGTGCTTAAATAGATAAGCAGATCTTCTGAAAGGGTTTCATCCACCTTACACTTGGATGAATAAGCGGGTTCCAAAAAGTGTTTCATCCACCTTACGCTTGGATGAATAAGCGGGTTCCATTCTCTAATGCTCGAACAGGTAGGCTGGTTATTTTCCTGAAAGGTCCTTCGTGTACCTGAAAAATGCAATGTTCAATGCAATTATGATGCACATGCCCCTAGGGATGCCTAAAACATGAATGCATGTCTCATTTCTTTTTCTTTTTGAATTCTTTTTCTTAGAATTAATTTTTCCATGCGTTTGCTCGCTCAAATCTAGACAAGCATTTGTATTTTTTCTGTATTTTTTCCAACTCATGGGAAAACATACAATCTTTGCTCACTTAACCCAGTGATCATGTACTCTTGATTGGAAGGACGAACTCCTTCAATTGTCATTGCTTCGTCATTCTCATTCTTTATATCTCTTTGCTTCATCGGAAACATTCGATCCTCGTAGTCAAATGTCTCAAGATCTTCTAGCAACGTGGTTGATATATCAATGTTGAGTGAAAAGCTTCCTTTTGTGGTTTTGAAAGCTTCAAGTCTTCATATGCCCCTTATCTAGCATCTTCAATGCTTCTTGTGAATTCTCAAATTCTTGCCCCTGCAAGACATCTTAATACAAGTTCTATTTATAGGAAATGAAGAGGTTTGGCCGAAAGGCCTTGTATCTATTCGGCTAGGCTTCAAATCTCCCTCCAAGGATGCTCGTGTTTCCCTCCAAGCCTATGGTGATGTTTCAGCCGAATTGGAGTCTCCCTCCTTTGTATTTTGGCGCAAAAAGTTCCCTTCATTGCTGGTTGCCGCCTATTCTCATTTCCCTCCAAAATGGCTAAGGGCGTGTTCCTTTGGAGGGGACATAACCTTTGGGTGTTGAGCTGGCATGTGTAGGTGGAGCTGAAGTGGGCTGGTTGAGCTTGGTGTGAGCTAGATTAAGCTAAGCTAGCTAGCTGAATGAACTAGCTAAACCTTCGAGCTGATTTGAGCTTCTATGAGTTGCCCTTAGCTAGGTGAGGTAGCCTTTTAAGCTTGTGAGCTTCTTTGCAAGGTTCCTTTTTGTTTTCGAGCTGCCATAAGCCACCATTGAGTCCTTAAGCTAATGTGAGTTGTTGTGGATGTCCTTGAGCTGTCGCAAGCTTCCATGAGTGTCTTTGAGCTGATTCGAGCTGCATTTGAGGTGTGTGAGCTATGCTGAGCTAGTGCCATCATCCATATTACCTAAAGAATAATAAAACAACGTGTGAGCTGATTTTAAAGCTAAAATAAGATGCATGAATTAAACATAAAGATGCAATATGATTAGACGTGCTGAAATGAACTTAGAAATAGATATAAAGATGTGGACTAAGGTGACTGTTGGGTTGTGTGGGGCTCGATTCGATAAACCAATTATGCTCACCAAGTGGTGGAGAGGTGGATGTTTGGGTGGAAGGGTTGAGGAAGCTAGAAAGATTAAAGACACAATGATTTATAGTGGTTCGACCTTCTAACAAGCACCTACATCCACTACCTTAGCTTCCCACTAAGGATTTCTCAACCAATTCACTAATTGATTCGTCCCCTTTTCTAGGATTAGGAGGAAACCCTTACAACCGATCAAGCTTCTACCCAAGCCTTGATCAAAACCCTCTTTTACAAGAGACAAATGAAAGCAAACTTAAACCCTCTAATAGGTGTTTGTTTGCACACTTAAGCACTCACCCAAAACCTAAAACACTTGAGCAAATTTAACAATTTTGGCTCACTAGTGTTTGTCTATACAAGAATTGACAATTTAAGTGCTAAGACATTTTCTTGATCAAATGGTGTTTGACAATATGAGCATTAGTCTTCTCTTGATGCTTGGAGGTCCCTTTTATACTCCCAATTGAGTTTATAGCCGTTTAGGACCGTTGGGGATGAATTGGAGCCGTTGAGGACTTTATTTCCCTTCATAAATGCTGTTCTGCAGCTACCAGTATCGATACCCGTGGAACGGTATCGATACGGCCTTCATGAAGAAATAGCCGTTGGGCTTTTGCCAGCACAGGGGTATCGATACACGTAGAACGGTATCGATACGGCCTTCATAGGAACTAGCCGTTGAGCTCTTGCCAGCTGAGGCGTATCGATACGCTTGAGGGCGTATCGGTACGGCTGCATATTTGAATAGCCGTTGGGAAATAGCCGTTGGGGTAGTTGAACAGGGATCGGTACGCTGACGTGGCGTATCGAAACGACCCCGGTCCGTATCGATACGCTAAACCCTCGTATCGATACGGGTTTTGACAGTGGCCAAACTGGGCCAAAAAGGTATCGATACGGGTACAACCGTATCGATACTGGTGACTTGAAAACACAAGTTTGGCTGTTTAAAACATGAAAAATCTTTGCCAAAAACCTCTTAAAATACCTCAAACATAAATTCAAGTTGTTTGGACTTAAAACCAAGTTTTAAATTCTTTTCAAATTAGTCCAAAACATTTTTCAATTATTATATCAAAACATAAGTTCTACAATCTCCCCCTTTTTGATATAATAAAACTCACTTGAAAAATTGTTTGGGTTTCTCCCCCTTTAACTTTAAAAATGTGAATAAGAGATTAAGTATTTGAAATCAAATAAAGCTCCCCCTTATTCATTTGAAAATTCAATTTTTCAAACCAATTTCTCCCCCTTTTTGTTATATCAAAAAGAATTTAAAATGACATTTAAGTTCAAGATAACATATGAGGCAAAAAAAATTTTGAACCACTTAAAATTTTGGTTTTAAAAATTGGCTCCCCCTTACTCAAAGCATCATCAAAATGTTAGTCCAACATAAATGATCATCTAGTTGAATTTAAATTAAAATAAACAAATAAAAGCAAAAAAAAACAACAACTAGAATTTTACCAACACTTGAATTTAAGGGAGGATGTGAAGCCTTCCTTCTCCAAGTGTTCTTCCTTGTGTGTATGGAGCTCCCCCTCAATGTTTGACTTGTTGAACATCTCCATCACACCTACAATAGACAATCAAGTAATTTTTGGTATCCAAATTGCTTTGGATCCATAAACGTTAGTTGCACAAAATTTAGTCCCCTTAGGAATCCATTTTTCAATTTCATCCTTTTTAGTTGAAGTGGTTAGTCCTTTTGGGACCCAAACACTTCGAAAACATTTTCCATTCACAAATCTAGGGGCACTAGATTGTCTAACATAAAAATTTGATTTTCCAAAATTGTTTTTCTTTTCAAGCTCTTTGGAAATCAAATCCTTTTCTACTTGAACATTTTGAAGCAATTTTTGTAAATCAAGACATTTTAGTTCAAACTCTTCAAGTTTTGCTTCAAGTTCAAGTTTGGTTTTAGAAAGCAAATCATTTTGAATTTTTAACTTTGAAATCAATTTATTGTTTTTCAAAATGTGGCTTTTAAAATCTAAAACCAATTCATCATAGGCATCTTGTAATTCATCAAAAGTGTAAGAACATGAAGTAGATGAATTAGAAGTTACCCTTGAATCTTCTTCGATGGCCATAAGGCAAAGGTTGGCTTGTTCATCGTCGGTGGAGTCCTCATCACTCCAAGTAGCCACATGTGCCTTCTTCTTATGGCTTGAAGTGCTTGCCCTCTCCTTTCTTTTAGGTTCTCGTTCAAGCTCTCTCAAAGCTTTCTTCATGAAAGGGGCACACTTCTTGAAGAGATGAACTATCTCTTCATCTTCATCCTCCTCTTCACTTGTGTAGACATGATGACAAGTGGAGGATTTGAGAGCCATGGCACTAGCATTGATGCCAAGCCCTTTGATTTTCTTCTCTCCCATAGCTCTTATTTCTTCCCTCTTCTTCTCATCCTCCTTGTTCTTCTTCATGATTTGATGAGTAAGAAGTGACCCCATGAGTTCATCAAGCTTCAAGGTCTTCAAATTTTTGGCTTCGATGATGGCGGTCCTCTTTGAGTCCCAAGACTCGAGAAGTGAGTAGATGAGCTTTCGAACAAGCTTCTCCTCCGGGATGGCTTCTCCATAACCTTTAAGACCATTTGTGATGGTGGAGAACCGATCAAACATCTTCTCGATGTTCTCTTCCGGATCCATTTTGAAGTTCTCATACTCCAAGGTTAGGAGCCCAATCTTGGTCTCCTTGACTTCGTTTGTCCCCTCGTATGTGACTTCAAGCTTGTCCCATACCTCCTTGGCACTCTCACAAGAAGACATCTTCTCATAGATGGATGGACCAAATGCACAAAACAAGATGTGCAAGGCTTTGCAATTAAGCTCCATCTTCTTGCGATCGTCGGCACTCCACTCCGCTTTACTTCTTTTAGGCACGAACGGACCATCTTCAACTACATCCCATAACTTGTAATCTTTTGATTTGATGAAGAATTTCATCTTTGTCTTCCAATGGGCGTAGTGGTCTCCGTCAAAGAAAGGCGGTTTGTCTATGGATTGCGCCATTTGAGCCGGTTGATGAAAAAGTGATCGAGCTTGCCGGATCTTCTCAATAGGATGTGAATCCTTTTCGATTGAGCCAAGCTCTGATACCAATTGTTGGGTTGTGTGGGGCTCGATTCGATAAACCAATTATGCTCACCAAGTGGTGGAGAGGTGGATGTTTGGGTGGAAGGGTTGAGGAAGCTAGAAAGATTAAAGACACAATGATTTATAGTGGTTCGGCCTTCTAACAAGCACCTACATCCACTACCTTAGCTTCCCACTAAGGATTTCTCAACCAATTCACTAATTGATTCGTCCCCTTTTCTAGGATTAGGAGGAAACCCTTACAACCGATCAAGCTTCTACCCAAGCCTTGATCAAAACCCTCTTTTACAAGAGACAAATGAAAGCAAACTTAAACCCTCTAATAGGTGTTTGTTTGCACACTTAAGCACTCACCCAAAACCTAAAACACTTGAGCAAATTTAACAATTTTGGCTCACTAGTGTTTGTCTATACAAGAATTGACAATTTAAGTGCTAAGACATTTTCTTGATCAAATGGTGTTTGACAATATGAGCATTAGTCTTCTCTTGATGCTTGGAGGTCCCTTTTATACTCCCAATTGAGTTTATAGCCGTTTAGGACCGTTGGGGATGAATTGGAGCCGTTGAGGACTTTATTTCCCTTCATAAATGCTGTTCTGCAGCTACCAGTATCGATACCCGTGGAACGGTATCGATACGGCCTTCATGAAGAAATAGCCGTTGGGCTTTTGCCAGCACAGGGGTATCGATACACGTAGAACGGTATCGATACGGCCTTCATAGGAACTAGCCGTTGAGCTCTTGCCAGCTGAGGCGTATCGATACGCTTGAGGGCGTATCGGTACGGCTGCATATTTGAATAGCCGTTGGGAAATAGCCGTTGGGGTAGTTGAACAGGGATCGGTACGCTGACGTGGCGTATCGAAATGACCCCGGTCCGTATCGATACGCTAAACCCTCGTATCGATACGGGTTTTGACAGTGGCCAAACTGGGCCAAAAAGGTATCGATACGGGTACAACCGTATCGATACTGGTGACTTGAAAACACAAGTTTGGCTGTTTAAAACATGAAAAATCTTTGCCAAAAACCTCTTAAAATACCTCAAACATAAATTCAAGTTGTTTGGACTTAAAACCAAGTTTTAAATTCTTTTCAAATTAGTCCAAAACATTTTTCAATTATTATATCAAAACATAAGTTCTACAGTGACGCATCACATATCAATATGCAAAATCATGCTTATAATATATAATGCATAAATGAGGTAATATAAGATAAAGTAAGGTAGAACTCCCTTAGAATCAGTCTCAAAGCCCTTCAATGGTATGAACCAATCATGGAGAAAGTTGGTGCAAATTAAGATTGTATCATATCCCCTTGAGGTTTGGGAAAGGTGCGACAAGAAAAATCATCTACAATTGCCAACTAGCATCCGCAACCGCGTTGCACTATATGAATTCATGAACAAATCGAACTTTCCATTATCTATGAATCAAAGCTTCAATATGTTGTACAAGGGAAATATGTTGTCCTCTTTGAGACTGAACTTGAAAGAGGTGAACAACATCCATGTTATCTAGCTCGATTATTACTCGCCTTGCCCTTAGAAGCCATGCCACCTTCAATCCATCATATACTCCCCAAAGTTCCGCCTTCAAAATCGAACAACGAACAATATGTTTGGTAAAATAGACCAATCATTTACCTCTACCATCGCGAACAACTCCGCAATAGGTTATTCCTCTGGCCAGAAGTTACTTTTATTATAAATTAACAAAGAAAAAAAGAATCGACGATCGACAACCTATATTAAACCGACATCGTTACCAACTAAACAAAGTTAAAAAAAATACGGTGGAGAAATGAGGTGTAGCAAAAACCCTTGGTAGCAGTGGTGGTTCTGGGCATATTCAATAGGTTCGACCGAACAGGGACCCGAAAATAGGGGGCCCAAATGAGTTGTCCAATATATATTCTCAAAAAAATACTGTAAAAATATATGTAACATTTTTAAAAAAAAACTTAATCCAAACATTAATTGTGACTAGGGCCGCTCAATTCCATTAACTTTCCAAATGCGACAGTTGCATATAGAGTTTTATTGACTATTCCTATTATTGTTGCCTCTGCAGAACGAAGCTTTTCAAAATTGAAGTTTTTGAAGTCATACTTACGGACAACTATGTCGTAAGAAAGGCCAAATGGACTTATATTGATGGCAATTGAGAGCGATCTTTTGAAAGAAGTTGATATTGAAAACGTTGTAGATGATTTTTCCTTCAAAACATGCAAGAAACATAGCGTTTTTAAGTGAAATTGTTAGATTTTTAGTTGTTTGTAAGTCATTTTTATGTTGATCAATAGAGTAATCTAACATTTTTTTATTAAGAAAACTTTATTTGAAAAACATTATACTTATTTTATATTATAAACTAAGGGTCATATTTTAATAAATTGAACAAGGCCCCTGAATCTTTAAAACGCCGGTGCTCAATAGGAGTTTTTTAACCTTTCTTATATATGATCATGCTTTCATTATTTTTTTGTCCATGATATTGTGTTTTTATCATATTTATTTATTAAATCAAAATCATTGTTTTTGTTGTTTTAAAAAAATTGTGAAACATTTGTAACCAACTATTATATGCCATGGCATGAAAATGATTTATCACCAACTACTTTATCATTAATCATCGCGTGCTTACAATGCAAGCGAATTCAATTATAATTTGTTATGAATATATATTATATTGTAATTTACAAGATGATGATATTTATTTGGGAAGATGTGAGTTTAACCCACTTTATCTACAAGATGTGTGCATTGTTAAAGATTTAAAATTTTATATAAATATATACTACATCGTAATCTCCTTTAAATTTTTTTAAAAAAATTAATGATTTGTATTTTAATTACATGATTTAAACTATTAAATCCAATTTTCAACCTATTTAAATAATTTTTAATATTTTAAAGAGATATTTATAATAGTTTAATCCCGAAAATAAAAAAGCAAAGAAGATGATGTAGTTTGGGATTTGAGACAGAAGAGTCCGTTAAAGCAAGAAGCAAGAAGCAAAGCAGTCCCCACCACCAAACCCCCAAAACACGTCCACCCACACGCTCTCCCTCCTTAAACAGTAAACACGTCCACCCACACGCTCTCCCTCCTTTACCTCCTCTTGCTTCCCAATCCCATCCCGTTCTGGAAACCAAAACAGGAGGAGGAAGATGTTCCGGGATGTCTCAAGCTGCAACACCTACAACTACGGGGATGCCCTGTATTGGGACTCCCGTTATATTCAGGAAGCCGGCGGTGCCTTTGACTGGTACCAGCGCTACTCTTCTCTCCGCCCCTTTGTTCGTCTCTATGTCCCTACTTCCTCTCGTGTTCTCATGGTCGGCTGTGGAAATGCCCGTAATTTCTCTTCTTTTCCATTACTACTCTTTCTAGATCTTCTCTTTTAAAAGCTTTTGGCTTCTCGCTTGGTGTTTTTGATTCAGTTAACTGACCTAAAAGATGGATAAAAATATTAAAGATTTGGTTGTTTTAGGCATAAGGGTCTGTAAGTTCAAATCTAGGGTTTTTGTTTGTCTCTTTCCTCTGCTTGCTTTCAGACATTGTTTTCCTTTGTAGTTATTTCGGAGGACATGGTCAAGGATGGATATGAAGACGTTATGAACATTGACATTTCCTCAGTGGCTATTGACATGATGAGAAGGAAATACGAGTTTGTTCCTCAGCTCAAATGTATCCTTTTGGGTGATTCTTGCATCATCTTCCGTTGGTTGTACCTGTTTTTTTTGTGGTTTTCCTTGATGCATCTAAATAGACATGCAAATGGATGTTAGGGATATGAGTTTTTTCCCGGACGAATCTTTCGACAGTGTTATCGATAAAGGTATGGCACCCTGTTTCCACTACTTTGTCTGTCAAAGGTTGCTGACTTTCTGCTTTGAATGCTAATGACACTTCTTGTTGTTGCTGAACCCGTACTAATGAGCTGCTGAAATTTGGTTCAGGAACTCTTGATTCTTTGATGGTACGTTACGTTTTCAAATGCTTTTCTTGTTTCGTCTGTTCGTTTACGGTATCTAAAGGTTTCTTCTTTTTTCTTTTATGAGTTTTAGTGTGGCACAGACGCTCCAATAAGTGCTACGCGGATGTTAGGCGAAGTGAGCAGGTTCTGAACTTAATTGTCTTTATTGCATTATCTGATCACAATAACTAGAGGCATAGTCTTGTCGATAGGAGTTGCCTCGATTGTGCATGCGCTCAGTTTCAAAATTGCTAGCTAAATGCCTTCTGTTTTCTTCTTGGTAGACTTCTCAAACCTGGAGGGATCTATATGTTGGTAACCATTTAGCCAAACCTGAAAACTTTATTGTAGCAATGTTCCCTTTTTTTCATTCTTGAACTTCAAAATGGATGATGTGTTTATAAACTTGCCTTTACCAGATAACTTACGGTGATCCAACAGCGAGGATGCCACATTTGAACCGGCCGGCATATAGTTGGAATATATTATTGTATAACCTACGTAAGTTCTATTTCTTCTCCTTGTCATGTTTAAACATCTTTTTTTTTGTTTGATATCATTTGGTTTCGGATGTCTCTCTTGTTTTCTTCTGTAAATATTCTTGAATCATGCACATCTTTTAGCTCTGCTGAGTTACAAATGCTAGTTAGGTTAACTTCTTTTTGACCGCGTTAATCTTGCACGCGCGGCATTGCCTGATTGGATTCTGTTTTCGTTGGATATATTTCCCTTTTCATTAAGAGAGCCACAAAAGCAGTTTAACAGCCCTGAAGTTCATTTTGTACTCTCTTTGCTTTATCCTTCTATCCTGTTCTTTGGTTGGAATTTGAGTCCACACTTTGCGTGGCTATCTTGATCCGAAGGAAACACAGATCAGAGTACGATACTTGTGTAGTAACTCAACGGTGCTAGCATTTCTCCTTCATTACTCTTCCCATGAATGATATCTGTTGTCTTGTCTCTAACTTCTAGACGCTCTAAAGTGGGACATTGCCCCAAGGAGTTATCTACATAAGATGGCCATGTAAAAGGTCTTTTATTTCTAGGGCACCACCTTTTATAATCCAAATGTGTTCCGATGTTTACTCTAGGGATCAATGCTGTCTTACCCTTGCATGCATTCTGGTGGCAAACTCGATGGTACTTTCCAATCCATCGGATTCTAGACTTTTTGGTGGCAACAAAGTAGTAAGGATTGTTGATAAGAAACATCTATATTGCTTTCTGCATTTATGGTTTTGACCTGATTAAATCCCGTTGTCAGTCTTAACAAGTGAGGTAGGACTAGTTAGGGTAGGTCAGTTGGCACATTGCCAAACATTACTCATTTCCGCCCCAAGAACAGAAATACCCTTTTGTCGCATAGGATCATCCTTGACATCCTATGTTGTATATGTAGTAAGGAAAGGTGCATTGGTTATTGAACTCGATGAGCCTTTGCCCATTTTAAAGCAGATGTCCTCCTTGTTGACTTCATTGCACATCGCCATTCATTTAATTGCTTGCATTAAAAAAGTCGAGTTTCAAAAGGTCGCAGAATTGCTTCCTCTTTACCATGTTCATCTTTCTAGTAGATGCTTTCTATGGTAAATCCATTGGTCACAGGCAAGACGGAGCCTTGTGTTGTTTTTTTATCATGTATTAAAATGTTTTCTCAACGTATGTCTCATTTCGTTTGCAGCCAGACCGGATTTTAAGAGGCCTGGAGGTGGTTCATCGACAAAGTCGTACTTGGAGCCAATTCCCATCACCGAGAAGGGCACACTTCCTGCGGACTTTGTTTTGGAAGACCCGGATTCTCACTTCATATACGTATGCAAAAAAGGTGGATGACACAGGGCTAAGTAACATACCCGCCAATACATTAACATCCGAGATTTTATAGTGAATCGAGTAAAGATTGAAGTGCTAAGGTAGCATTTATACTAGCTTCACAATCACATTTCAATTTTGAAGCATTTGTATAATTGTTACCAGAACTCCCCACCAATTAGGACATTTTACTAGGAAAACTATTGTTTGTTTGTAACCCCCCCCAAAAAGGAACTCTGTTGTGTTTTACATATTATAAGTCTGCTGTCGGACAGAAGCAAAAGACCTTGATATCCTACACTCCACAGCTTAAGGAATGAAACAAATTACATCAACAAAGTCTATCGTATATGGTCGAGAGTAGGTCCCTAAAAATGTATAAATCTGGACCATTGTCATTTGATAACTCTTGCATATTTGATACCCTCACTACCCAAAATTAATCCATCAGTTGTTAAATCTTTACGATTTAGTCCCCTAAACAGTATGCAAACATTACCTAATGCTCGATATTACGCAAATCCTCCCCTAATGCCATTGTCAATATCATAATCAATACGAATAACATTCCCAATCCATTATGTATTCCTACTGCATGTTGCAAACTCTTCTTGTAGACAATCCTGGCAACCGGATTCTACAACCACATTCAAGGGGAATGGCTATGTTATAGAAAAAGGGTAAAATCTTGTTACTTTTGCACTGCTTTAATATCATCGAATTAGTGTAAATTGATGGTTTAGTGAGATTTCTATGAAAAAAATAATAATTTGTAATAATCTATCGTTACTTACAAAACGTTTTTACACTATGTTACCGGATCGAAACGTAGATTAAAAGTTAAAAATCAAAGAATTTTACACATTTTTAGACCGTTGGATGAGAATATATTGATGGCTGAGTTTATTCATTTTCCATAAAAACCTACTCATTCCCCACTATTGATCTCAATCATCCATTTACCCTCATCCAACAATAAAAAATGGTATAAAACTTAAAAGTATTCTAAAAAAAAAACTTAAAAATGTATAAAGATCATACCTCTCTCTATAAATATCTAGAATCATTGAAGTCCGGTAAACTTAAGGCCTAAGGGTCCTAACTCTTTCCCTAATTCAGGTTGAACCAAGATAGTAGCTTGCGTCAAAGCTGCCTTAAGCTTCTCAAAAGCTTGCTGTCTCGCTTCCGTCCACTCATACTTAACATCCTTCTGCAACAACTTCGTCAAAGGTGCAGCAATCTTTGAAACCCATCCACGAACCTCTGATAGTATCCCGCCAAACCAAGGAAACTACGGACTTCATGAACAGACCTAGGAGGCTTCTAATTCATCATTGCCTCAATATTCTGAGGATCAACATGAATCCCTTCGACAGAAACCACATGACCAAGAAACACAACTTCCCAGAGCTAGAACTCACACTTGCTCAGCTTAGCATAGAGCTGATTCTCCAACAAAGCCTGCAACACAATTCTCAAATGCCCCTCATGCTCCTCCTCAGTACGAGAGTACACGAGAATATCATCAATGAACACCACAACAAATTTATCCAAGTATTCATGGAACACTCTATTCATCATGTCCATGGAAGCTGCAGGAGCATTCGTCAAACCAAACAACATCACAAGAAACTCATAATGCCCATACCTCGTTCTGAAGACTATATTAGGCACATCCACATCCTTCACCTTCAACTGGTAATACCCTGATCTTATTTCAATTTTAGTGTAACGCCCCGGTTTTGGGCTTAGAAGTCTTGGGCGTTGACCGGTTCGGTCAAAGTGCTGATCGAATATATAAGAGTGGATTTAGGAAAGCCTAGTTCGGGTTGCATTAAAAATATGGAAAAATGTTCTAAAATCATCTTTTAATATATAAAAGTGAACTGTGAAATCAATTTTGGAAAATGAGTTTTGGAAGGGTGACATTTTGGCTAGTGACCAAAATGTAATTTTTGAAAGTTTGGTGACTGTTTTCAAAAGGGTTGAAACTTTGAATCTTTAAGGAGCTATTATTCCAAAAGTAGTTTCTCCAGATTTTTCTAAGATATTTTAATGATATATTCTGATTTTAAAAGATGTCAAAAGAGGAGGGAAAGCCATTTTGGCTATTTTGTTAACTAACTTTCCAATTTTCTTTCTCTCATTTTCTCTCAACCCAAACACTTTCTTTCCAGAGACTTGGTTCTGATTTTCTCACTTAAATCCCTCCTTTCAACTCTCTTTTGATTCCTAATCATCATATCTACAAAACCTCATCATTTGCTACTTGATTCATCAAGGTTTTTGATTCCAAAAAGAGGAGAAACTCAAGTTTGGAGGTAAGAACGTCCTTCTCCTCTAAACTATCAGTTCTTTACTGAAATTCCTAAGTTTTCAATCCTTAAATGATGTTTTATTAAAGGCTTTTAAGATGTGAAATGGATCTTGGCTTATAATGCAAGATTTGGTGATTTTTGGTGATTTTCGTTTGATCTGATTAATCTGTGATTTGAGATGTGTTTTTGATGTTAATTGAACACTAAATTGATAAGGAATTGAGTTTTGATTAATGCAATCCCGGATAGGTTGAATTTCCTAAGTTTGGCTTGAGTTTTTGGTTGTTTTTGGAGTGTTTTTGGTGACCTGTTATACCTAGAGGTATAAGGATGTGTTTGTGATCATTTTGGATGTTAGTTGATGTTTAAAAATGGTTAGAAGTGATGGATCTTGGCTGGGTTAAGTTTTGGAAGTGTTTGGAGGTGATTTCGGTTGTGTTTTGTAGCCGAAATGTTGGTTTTGTGATGAGCAGCGAGTTGTGTTGTGTTGCTGGTGTTTTTAATGCATAAAGATGCATTAATGCTCTGTTTTTTTGTGTGCTTGAAACAGGGGAGTTTGATCCGTGAGCTTTAGAGGTGTTGCGGAAGGTTTCGGATGCTTGGAAGGCTTGTTGGCTAGCCTTGTTTTGTGTATCGGTGAGTGAAGTTGGATTTTCAGCTTTTAAACCAAGGTTTGAAGGTTTTGGGAGCTTAGTTTAAGTCTAAACAACTTTGCTAAGCTCAAGAGTAAGTAAATGGTTTTCGCTCTTGAATTGTGTTGTGATTTGGCTTTTAAAAGCAATTGTGTTTGATGGTTGAAATGCATGTGTTTTGCATGGTTTTAATTCTGTTTTGAAAGCATATTTTAGCATGGTTTAATGCTGGGTTTGGAAGCCATAGGTGAAGGATGCTCAAGGTAAGAGATCCTTGGTTTTGTACATGGAAATTGTGGTTTTGATGCATGGTGTTGCATGTTGTTCAATGGCTTTGTGTAATGCTTTAAAACAGTGGATTGATGATAATAAATGATGGTTTTTGCATTGTGGTTATGCATGTGAATCATTGGATTAATGTTGGTAAGTTGGTTATATTGGCAAGTGATGTAAGTGGTTCTTGGTTTCTTTGATCGGATATAGTTAGCCGGCTATAGGATTGGGGTGCACCGTGAATAAAGTCGCCTTGGAGTGGAGTGGTTAAGTGTGAACCGGTAAACTCCCTTCAAGTATCCCAACGAGATGGTTAAGGTCATAATGGAGGAGGAATGCCCATTCGAGGACCTTGGTTAAGCAAAGGTTATATGGTGGTTAAAAGTCCATATATGGGAACCTTGTGCTTGTTAAGATCACAATGGAGGTGTAAAGTCCATGTGTGGTTCTTGTGTAGAGTGTCCCGGATCTCGTTAGTGATGTTATACAACTACCAATCGATGATGCAAAGGTTGTATGGTGTTTGAAAGTCCATACATGGGAACCTTGTGCATGTCAAGGTTGTATGGTGTTTAAAAGTCCATACATGGGAACCTTGGGAAAAGTTGAGGTTGTATGGTGTTTAAAAGTCCATACATGGGAACCTCGGGAAAAGTTGAGGTTGTATGGTGTTTAAAAGTCCATACATGGGAACCTCAGGAAAAGCTAAGGTTGTATGGTGTTTAAAAGTCCATACATGGGAACCTTAGGATGTGAGGTCAAATGGTGTTTAAAAGTCCATTTGGAGACCTTGGATTGGTAGTGTGTATGAAGCGTGGGGGACAACGCTTGTGATCCGCGTATCCGATCGGGTGTTGAGTTGAAAAGTGGATGTGTTGATCACTTGGAAGCCAATGTAAAGTTCTTGATTATAAAGAAGCATGAGATGCTTGAAAAGATGCATGGTTGCATGGAAAGTGTATAATGCTTGTGAATGCATGCTTACTTGTTAAGTTGAACAAGTGTTGATTATCGTTTGATAAATGATGCATGTGTGCATGGAATCTCTTAAATGCATTGGAGTCTTGTTAAGACTTGTTTTAAAAGGCATGTGATGATAATGTTGTGGTTCATATATTGCCTTGGTTTAATGCATGTGTTGGATAGTTTGAGTAATGGTTTTAAAGGGTTTCTTGCTTGAAATGATGTTCAAGTATATGAAAGGTATAACATGAAATGGAAGTGTTTTCCAAGGTTTTGAATTTAACTTTGCATATGGTGTTTATGCATGGAATGGTTAAATGGATGACTCTGCAAGTTGTGCTTTGAAAAGGTTTTTCTTGGCTTGCTAAGCTAAGGGTTGGTTTTCATGTATGTGCAATGTATGGTTTTAAGCATGATGTTGAAAAAGGGTTTTCAAACTTTGCTTGATAAACATTTCGGGTTTGTTTTAAGAGTGTTTTATGACCCGCTGCATCGATGGTGTTTTGGTTTGAGCATTCCTCACTAAGCATTATGTGCTTACGCTCCTTTTTGTCCATCAATGCAGATTCTTGAAGTTTGGACAGCAAGAAGCAAGGGATTCAAGGAGGACTCCATTTGAGATGTATGTCTCGGTGAATAGCTATAATTAATAAAGGCAATGGGGGTAGAATCTCTTTGGACGTGTTTATGAGTTCGTATATGTTCGGACAAGAATGGCTTATGTTGTTAATGTTGTTGGAACATGTATTTGGCTTTTTATGAGATTGATTTGGAAGTTTATGCTTGAAAGGTTGCTTGTGTAGGAAGCATGCCTATAGATTTGGGGCTTTTCGTATTTGTTGATATTTTGTTGAATTGTTGATGCAAGGATGTCTCTTATATGTTGAATTGCATGTTGGTAAAGTTTGGTGGCTTTTGGAGTATGTTCGAATGGTCAATTGCGTGTTTAAGCATGTCTTTTTCTGCATTATGTGCAGGGCGTTTCGGAACAGGGGCTACCGTTTCGGAACGGATGCCCTGAATCAGCCCAGGCGTCCGAAACGGTAGAGCCCGTTTTGAAACGGAGAGCATTCTGCCAGTCACCTGTTTCGGTACGCGTTGCGGAACGGCCCCGCGTTTCGGAACGGGCTCTGCCTGTTTCGGAACGGGTGACCGTTGGGGGCTGACATAGGCAGTTAAATGTTTTGAATTATTTGCATTTTGGTCCTGAATCTTGTTTGTGCAATTGTATGAGTTTGGGATGTCCGTTTGAGCTGAAATTTGGCAGAGAAGCATGAAACATGAATAATTTTAAGTTGGTAACTTAAAATCTGGTTAAGTCCTTAAAGTTTTCAGAATTTACAATTTGGTCCCTAAAGTTGTAATTTGTTCAATTGGGTCCCTGTTTGATCTCTGATGTTTGTGTGATCACAGTTAGGGCTAATGTGCATCTAGACAAGATTAAAAAGAAAAAAAGGGTCGTTAATCAAGGTTGACTTTCGGGTTGACTTTGGTTTTCCCCGTGTGACTTTCTTAATTCGGGTCAACCGTCTGGGCCGGGTTAAGGGGGTTACATTTAGAGAACACAGCCGATCCCCGAAATTGATCAAAAAGATCATAAATTCTTGGCAATGGATACCGATTCTTGATAGTCAACTTGTTAAGCTGACGGTAATCGATGCACATTCTCATAGTCCCATCCTTCTTCTTCAAAAACAAGACCGGTGCACCCCAAGGTGACATACTCGGCCGAATGAAACCACGATCAAGCAACTCCTAAAGTTACGTCTTCAGCTCTTTCAACTCCTTAGGTGCCATTCGATAAGGAGTAATGGACACTAGAGTTGTGTTTTCATACAACTCAATTCCAAACTCCACTTCGCGATTAGGAGGAAATCCAGGCAACTCCTCCGGAAACACACCAGGAAACTCTCGCACAGTCCTGATATCTTGCACTCGCAACTCCTTAGAGCTAGGATTCATCACAAAGGCTAGGTAGGCTTCACAACCTTGCCTCAGCATCCGGCTCGCTTCCAATGTAGACATTACATTGGCAAGAAACTTCACATTCTCACCCACCACCACTACCCCATAATCATCCGCAAGCTTCAACGAAACTCGCTTATTCTCAAAATCCACCACAACTCGATGTTCAACAAGCCAATCCATACCAAGGATTACATCAAAACCATAGAAAGGCAATTCCATAAGATCAACATGAAAATCATGGTCTTGCACAACCAAGGGACATCTTCTATAAAGCTTTCGTGTCACAACAGTCACACCAAAGGAACTAGTTACACGCATACCAACATCCAAAGACTCAACAGGCAAGTCAAGCAATTGAGCATGTTCACGCAATATGTATGAGTGTGTAGATCTAGAATCAATCAAGGAAAGTAATGACAAGGATTGCAAAGTGAAAGTACATGCTATCACATATGTGTCATTCCTCCCCTACCTCTGAGCATACACTCAGGCCTGGCCACCACCCTCAAGTTGAACAGCCACCACATGAGCCACATTCCTTCCACAACCCTCTCTGCGCTGGAAGTTACCACGGCCGCGCCCACGACCTCTTTGTGGTGCAACAACTCCAGGAGCACGTCCCTGACCACCACCGGCCAACAGAGGACACTCATTCCTCATATGATCCGCTGAACCACAGATCCAACATGAATTACCGGTCACCACAATAGGAGCCTGCACCTCCCTCGCTGCTCGAGGACAATCACGCCTCAAGTGACCACGCGATCCACATGCCCAGCATGTGTTCTGATCAGCTCTCGCCCTGTCTCCCTGAACAGGCGCACCTTGCCCTCCACCACCACGCCTAGCCGAAGACTGATACCTCCGATCACGTCCTCTCTTGTTCCGTCCACCACCGGAACTATACTTAGCAGCTCGCTTGCCCGCACTAGGACCAACACCTCTAGAAGATAAACTCAAATTAAGCTCAATATCCTTCACTCTGCTAACCAGCACATCAAAGTCAGTGTACTCAGTAGCCAACATATAGGTCTTCACTTCCATCACCAAACCATAACAGAAACATTCACACCTCTCCCGCTCATTAGGGATGAGCTCAGGTGCGTACTGACTGAGACGAACAAACTGAACCTCGTACTCAGCCACAGACATGCTCCCTTGAGTAAGAGACATGAACTCCCTTTTCTTTTCATCCAGGTATCGCACACCCAGATACTTCCTCTTGAACGAGTTCAGAAAGAACGTCCAAGTTACATCAGCATCCTCCATTCCGGAGATAGTGGTCGTCCACCAGGTATACGCATCATCGTGCAACAACGACACCACGCAACCTAGCTTCTGCACCTCATTGCAGTTCATTTGTCACAAAATTCTCTTGGTACTTTCCAACCAAGACTCAGAACCTTCTGCAGACAAATCCCTGAACTCAGTCCCTCCCAGACTGCGTAAACGTTCCAAAGGTAGTCTAGCATTAGCATCGCCCTGATGCCCAGCTCCATGAGCTCCAGCTACTGCCGCCTGAAAGGCTCCAGCAATAGCCTGAATCAGTATTGTCATGTCAGGAGCAGCTTGCCCCTGCCCAGCTTCAGGTCCAGCGACCCCAGCACCAGCACCAGCTCCATCACCTCCAACAGCACCACCACCGAGTGGAGGAGGTAAATCCAATACATTCTCCGCATTCCCTTCATTCTCGTTTTGAGCCATAGCTCGCGTATTAATCCTCATCTCTCTACGAGGTCCCATTCACTAACAATGCACTAACACAAATGCAATAAACATAATCAGGCTCAGCAAGGTAAGAATCCAACTACTCCATCTCATTTCCAATTAAAAACAAATCATTTCATTAGTTTTGATATGGAAATGGGTCCCTCTAACATGCTTCACTACAACATACATCATAATTGCAACATACTTACAATTCACACAACATACTTTCACTCAAAACGCATACAAAGCAATCATACATATATCACCCACATAACCATTCCCAATTACTCGAGGAATCAGCTATGATACTGTTGCGTGTAAAAGAGTCTATCGCAATTGTAGTGCAAGTGTACACGACAGAAGTAGTAAAGTGATACGAAGTATCGGATATCGTCTCCACAGGGATTGCGCTAATAGCTTCACCTTAGTTCACTGCACGAAAGTAAAGGAAATATTTGAGAGAATTGTCACGAGAATAATAAAGAAAAACGTAAATAAAAGAGTTGGAATATCAAGATGGAGAGAATGGGCTGGTATTGAATTGCTCAGTAGTGCAGGTATTGCAATGCTTAGGAAATCCAGTTCTGTCGTCGCACCCGTCGCCGACAGCACCTGTCACGGCGGTTGTCCGTTGGCTTTCGCGGCAGCAAACACACCAACTCCGTACTTCAAGTTTGGCAAGAATCCCTGATCTGCCTTGGCCTATCCCTAGGTCCAAGTCTGTCGATGATCACGTCTTGATGATACCTCCCGGCGTGAATCGAAGGATGAACACCGATGTGTATGAATTCTTCTTTAGCCACTTAACCTTGCCCTATCCCTAGGCACAAGATAGTTCAACTATAAACTAGAGAACTTGCTCTTATTTCTTTCGTATACTTAACTCTCCCGATGCTAAGTAAATGGATAACCTCACAATGCTCTCCCGATGCTCTTGCAAGATGTTAATAACCAAAATAAGAGAACTTGAAGTTTATTTTATTGAACTTGGAAAATCCTAAAACAAAACAACCCTTGCAACTACTTTACAAAACAACCCGTGGCCCTAGGGGGTTTTTAGAACATGTCGACGGCGGGTAAACAGCGGAGGGGTTTTAGTTGTCGGTTATGGGGGGGATAGTATGATATTTCCTAGGTTAAAATCTATGCCCTTATATAAGCTTTGGGCTCAAGTATTCTAAGGTAACAAGGATTACAACTTTAATTAAAAGTAAGATTCTAATAAAGACTTAATCTCCAAGTATCCTACTTTTCAGCCGCCTTCCTTGTTTCTTGGGATTTCCTCTCCTTGGGCTTTGGCTTGACATATCTTTTGATCCGGGGCTTGGAAAAATATATGGTTTTCACACGACAGACGAGCTTAATTTTCTCTATCTGTCGAGGTCCACTTTGCTTTTTCTCTCCGCAAAACGGCTGTCACCATGTTGTCACGGCAGATCCATGGCAGCATCATCCTCGTCGTCTTCTTGTCCAGTTTAGCTCTTCTGCTTCTCTGCCCTGCGCCCGCCTTCTCCGTCTACTATGGCAGCAACCTGCAAAATAAGCCATCTTTTAGTAGAATCCGTGCCTTTAATATATTTGTGATGTTTTGCTGTAAACTAACCTAAATGCAATGTAATGATGCTTGAATGCAGCAGAAATATGGGTTAAAAAGGGTGTAAATAATAGAACTTTTACACACTCAACACACCCCCAAACTCAAGTTTTTGCTTGCCCTCAAGCAATTAAAACCTAAAAGAAAAATGAAAATTTTTGTGTTGGCTTTCAAACAGTAAACTGTCCCTTACCCGTCGCTCATTCTCTGTGGCGGCAGCAACCTGTCGGAAAGATTAGGATCTGTCTGGAATCTCACTATAGTCCTCGTGCAGTGTGTGCATGCTTGTGAACAGTTATATGCTAAGACTCTCTTAGTTTCACTAGAATATTCAACTCTTTAACTCGAATTTTTATACTAAAGTTTATTTTTGAAGACACATTTTCATGCTTCTTTTTCTTCTATTTTCAAGCTAAGTTTTACTAGAGCCAGTTTTGGGCACCTCTAGTTAGCTTCCTAGAGCCGGTTTCGGGCACCTCTAGGTTTTTGAGTTTCTTTTGCTAAACTTCTTTCCTAGAGCCAGTGTTAGGCACCTCTAGGGGCTTATTCAAGTACTAAGCATCCTATTCTAGTTTGGCTAAAAGAAATCTAAGCAATATAACAGTCACAATGGTGTTTAAATTTTTCAGAACTATAGAAAGGCTCTAAACTTCTCCTTAAACTGTCCTAAAGATGCTGCCACGACAGAGCTGTCATGACAGGTAAGTTTACTTCACAGTTTTAAGCCAACAGTTTTTTTTAAGAGAACTTAATTAAATAAAAGACACAACAATAATTTAAAGATGTACTAAGACTCTATTAAAATGGAGGGTTGCCACCCCCAAACTCGAGGGTTGCATTGCCCTCAATGCAAATGACAGAAAACAAAAATATGAAGGCAGGTACATCATAAAATAAATATAAGGTAGGCAGCAATAAAAAGAAAATAAAAGACTTAAATTTTCAATCGCTGTCTTCACTGCTGCTGACACGGATTTAGCGGCGGCGTCTTGGCTGTGGGGGAGGCTGGGCAGGTTGCTCCACGACCTGGATGTCTGAGCTGCTGCCGCTATCCCAAGTGCTGCTGGTGGTGGTGCTGGCCTTGGGCATTAGCTTTTTGTCGGCCACATGTTTCTGCCTCTTGACAGGTGTGAACTCCTTCTCCAAATTCCTCCTAATAGAAGGTTCTGCCTCGCCTTCATCTGACGCAGGTCTCTTCGTTCCCCGTGCAGAGGTGTCGGCCGGAGAGCTGCCAGCTGCCGTCGGGGCAGGTGATGGGGTGAAAGCAGCAGAATGTGTGTGTGGGGAGGCAGGTGGTGTAGGTGTATGGACAGGGGTGGGGATGTGGAAATAGTGGGCAGGGAAAGTGGGGAAAACAACATCGGGATAATGTAAAGTATTGGTAATGAAATTTACCGTTGAGTTGGAGAAATCCCGGATGAATGTCATCAGCCCCATCTGTCTGTCTTCCACCCTCTGTATGGCAGCAAGGATCTGAGCCGATTGGTCTGTCGGAGTGGCTGCTGCGGCAGGTGCATCAGCAGGTTCAGGAGCAGGTTCATCGGATGATTCTGCTGGGGAGGCAGTTGGGTTGAAGAAGTTGATAGGTATTGCGACTATCAGCTCCATGAGGCTGGTAATGTTGTTATCGGTCCAGCCGCGTCCTTGGATCAGTTTATCGGTAGATGCCTCCGGGACAGCAGCGCAGCGGTAGAGAGAGGTGATCATGTACGGTAGGCAGAGGCGGGAGGTTGATCGATATGTGCAGTCCAAGACGCTTTCCCTCATATAGCGGCCCACGTTGATAGGCCGGTCGTGCATGATCGAATGGATGAGGGCTAGCCTCTGCTGGTTCACCGTCGTGTGATGGGAGGACGGCATGATACGCTTCTTGATGAAAGCATTCCATAGCTTTGCTTCTGGGAGCAACTGCCCCCGTTGCACGGAGTTGGGGTTTTTCTTGCTTGTAGTCCACTCCGTCCCTTCTTCTGTCACCTCTGCCATGACAACACCATAGGCGGCAGAGTCGAGGGTGTCCAAAAATTACTGATGGGCATCGTCGTTGGGACCAAAATAGAGGCCATACATATGGTTGATACTATCGGCTGTGAATGGTACCTCTACCCCTCGGACAGTGACGGATGTCGCCGTTCTGCTGTCGATGGCAGCATAGAACTCCCTCACCAATGTGTCGTTTAATTCTGCTAGTTGTTCTGTGAACTGCTCCCATAGTTGAGCCCTTATTTCCCTTGCGATGAATGGTCGGAGCCCCATGTTTGGTGCCTTTCGGACGTAGATGAAACCCCTTTCTTCCCATAGGTCCTTGTTTGCGAAGGGCGACGCTGCTGCTGATGAAGAGGCTGAAGCAGCACTGCGGCGGGTCTGTCTAGAAGACATATTAGTTGCAAGGGTTTTGAAAGTGAAGAAAACAAAGAAAACGAGAGGACAAAGCAAGTAAGAATAAGCAGAAGTGAGGAAAGTGAAAATGAAAACGAGGTTTTATAGCGGTCGAGTTGCTGCCCATTTAATGCTGTAACGGCAGGCGTGAATAACGGGGCGACTGTTGAGATTTGGCGTGTCTGACGCGTCTGACATGCATTTAAGCATCTATTACGCGTCTGCCACACGCTTCTGCGTCTGTCGTGTCAGTCTGTTGACAGCCTGTCTTATCCGTGTCTGCGCGGCAGTTGGAACGACAGGCTTCAATAAATGGGCTCTGTTGGGCTGATGGATGGATGGTGGGCTTGGGTCACTTCTCCTTTTCTTCTTGACTCCTTTATTTCCTAAAAAACAGAAATTATAAAAACAAAACATTATTTGAATAAAATAAACATTATTTCCTAATAGATAATAAATAATAAAAATAAATAAATAAATAAAAATAAATTTTAGGTTAAATTAGGGATGCCTTGTGGGGCATCTCCTAAAGTAACCACTTCCTGTATTCCTGGGGCTTCAATCCTCTGATAATGCTTGAGGCGCTGTCCATTGACTTTGAATTGGTGCCCGTATTTTAATGATCGTATAGTGATGGCACCATGGGGAAAAATTTGTACCACTTGGAACGAGCCAGACCATCTAGATTTTAACTTCCCTGGGAAGAGTTTCAACCTCGAATTAAACAACAACACAAGCTGCCCTGGGCAGAACTGTCGTGGCAGCAACTTCCTGTCATGCCACTTCTTAGTTTTCTCCTTGTAGATCCTTGCATTGTCGTAGGCCATTGTATGTATTTCTTCAATCTCGTTCAAATCTAACAGCCTTTTCTGGCCTGCCTTGTCCAAGTCCATGTTCACTGCCTTGATTGCCCAATATGCTTTGTGCTCGATCTCGACAGGCAAGTGACAGGTTTTTCCGTAAATCAGTCGGTATGGAGACATGCCAAATGGAGTCTTAAAAGCTGTCCTATATGCCCATAATGCATCATTAAGGAGTAAAGACCAATCTTTCCTAGTTGGCTTAACCATCTTCTCAAGAATGTTCTTAACTTCCCTATTGGATATCTCAGTCTGTCCATTGGTCTGTGGGTGGTATGCTGTCGCGATTCTGTGCTTGACACCATATTTCTTCAAGGCGGCAGCAATTACCCTATTATCAAAATGTCTCCCTTCATCACTGATAATCGCCTTAGGGATGCCAAATCTAGAAAAAATGTTTTTGTGTAAAAACTTTTGGACCGTTTTGGCATCAATCTTTTGAGTGGCGGTAGCTTCAACCCACTTAGAGACATAATCCACTGCTAGGAGGATGTATAGATTTCCACATGAAGATGGAAAAGGTCCCATAAAATCAATCCCCCAAACGTCGAAGATCTCGATTTCTAGAATGTTCTGCAGTGGCATCTCGTTTCTCCTCGAGATGTTACCTATCCGCTGGCACCTGTCACAGTTCTTGTAGAAGTCCTGTGCGTCTTTATACAGTGTCGGCCAGTAGAACCCTGACTGCAGCACCTTGGCAGCAATTTTGTTGCCTCCTAAGTGACCTCCATATTGTGAAGCATGACATTGATGGAGGATGTCTTCTTGCTCTTCTTGTGGTACACACCTCCTTATAACCTGATCTGCACACATTTTGAAAAGAAGAGGTTCGTCCCAATAATAATGCTTAACATCATTTTGGAACCTCTTCCTGGCTTGATAATTAAGATCAGAGGGAAGTATTCCGCTAACTATAAAATTAACGAAATCAGCATACCAGGGAAGTTCAGAAGACTTACCTGCCGCCATGGCTGTCGCGGCAGCGATTGCGGCAGCAAAAAGCTGCTCATCTGGGAAGGTCTCCAGTATGTTAGTCTCATCTATTGGTAGACTCTGTCCCTTCTCCAACCTTGACAAGTGGTCTGCCACTTGATTTTCTGTCCCCTTTTTGTCCTTGATTTCAAGGTCGAACTCTTGCAATAGCAGGATCCACCGTATCAATCTAGGCTTTGCATCTTTCTTTGCGAACAAATACTTAAGGGCAGAATGGTCTGTGTGTACTATTACTTTCGTCCCAAGTATGTAAGAACGAAACTTGTCGATGGAGAACACCACAACTAACATCTCCTTTTCTGTGGTGGTGTAGTTTACTTGGGCGTCATTCAATGTCTTGCTGGCATAATATATGACATGAAACAACTTATCTCTGCGCTGCCCAAGTGCTGCCCCGACAGCATAGTCAGTAGCATCACACATGATCTCAAATGGCTGTGTCCAGTCTGGTGGCTGTACTATGGGGGCTGTTACTAGTTTTTCCTTCAGAACCTTGAATGCTTCAGTACATTCTTCATTAAAATCAAAGGGTCGGTTCTGCTCCAAAAGATGGCATAGGGGCTTGGTGATTTTTGAGAAATTTGCAATGAATCTCCGATAAAAACCAGCATGCCCTAAGAAACTTCTAATGCCCTTGACTGTGGTTGGCGGCGGCTTCTTGATCACTTCTATCTTGGCCCTGTCGACTTCTATCCCACGGCAGCTAATCTTATGGCCAAGGACTATCCCTTCATCCACCATAAAGTGGCATTTTTCCCAATTCAGAACAAGATTAGCTTTTTCACATCTTTCAAGTACCTTTTGTAGATTGCCGAGGCAGCTCTCAAAATCGTCTCCAAAGACGGAAAAATCATCCATGAAAATCTCAAGGAAGTCCTATACCATGTCGGAGAATATGGCCATCATGCACCTTTGGAAGGTGGCGGGTGCATTACATAGTCCAAACAGCATCCTCCTAAAAGCGTACGTTCCGTAGGGGCATGTGAAAGTCGTCTTTTCTTGATCCTCCGGTGCGATAGCAATTTGGTTGTAGCCTGAATAAGCATCAAGAAAACAATAGTAAGGTTTACCCACTAATCTATCAAGCATTTGATCAATAAAGGGTAAAGGAAAGTGGTCCTTTCGGGTAGCTTTATTAAGCTTCCGATAGTCCATACAAACCCTCCAACCGGTCACAGTCCTGGTTGGGATTAACTCATTGTTCTCATTGGTTATCACAGTCATTCCTCCTTTCTTGGGAACACATTGCACCGGGCTCATCCATTTGCTGTCGGAGATGGCGTAAATAATACCAACATCTAACCACTTAATTATCTCTTTACGCACCACCTCTTTCATTGCATGGTTTAGCCGCCTTTGGGCATCTATAGTCGGCTTATGATCTTCATCTAGAAGGATTTTGTGCATGCATAACGCCGGACTAATGCCTTGTATATCAGCAATCGTCCATCCAATCGCCTTTTTGTGCTGCCTTAGCATGCCGATGAGCTGTCGTTCCTGTTCCTGCGGCAGCTTAGAAGAGATGATTACGGGCAACGTATCATTTGAACCAAGAAAAACATATTTAAGCTGTCCTGGCAGGGGCTTAAGTTCTAAGGCAGGTGGTTCAACAATAGATGGCTTTTGGATTGAATGGTTATCCAAAGTGTAATTCAAAGGTTCGAATAACTTACCTGGACGAGTGCCTAACTAGTTTACCTCCTCCTAATCTTCAGTATCAGATGTATCGGAATCAGAGGAGTTGCTGTCGTCGGTGCTGTCGTCATTGCTGTTGTGACAGACATGTAGATGGCTGCCGCGGCAGTGCCTAAATTTAATATCGTGACAGCCCGACCTGATGCAGGGTTGATCAAGGGTAACATCAGTGATAGCCTTGCATTCCTCGTCCACATCAGCATGTTTCATCGCTTGGAGAACATTCAACTTAATCTCTTGATCGTTCACTCGCATGGTGAGTTCTCCTTTCTCCACATCAATCAGTGATCTTCCCGTGGCTAAGAAGGGTCGCCCAAGGATGACTGGTGCGTTTTCGTCTGCCTCACAATCTAAAACAAGAAAGTCAGCAGGAAAAATAAATTTATCCACTCTTACCAGAATATCTTCAATTTTTCCTTCTGGATGAACGTAAGAGCTGTCTGCCAGCTGCAGAGTTACTGTCGTGGGCCGCGCCTTTCCAATGCCTAATTTCTGAAAAATAGAATTTGGCATTAAATTAACACTAGCACCAAGATCACAAAGTGCCTTACCCACAAATTTATTTCCGATTACGCAAGGTATGATGAAGCTCCCCGGATCCTTCTTTTTCTGGGGTGGCTGCCGATGAAGAATACTCATACAACCTTCTGTCATCTTTACCGTTTCAAATTCCCCAAGTTTAGATTTTTTCGACATAACATCCTTGAGAAATTTAGCATAACCGGGCATCTCCCTAACGACATCTAACAGCGGAATATTAATATGAACCTGCTTAAAAATATCATAAATCTTTTTAAATTGAGATTCTTGCTTAGCTTGCTGTATCCGTTTGGGAAAAGGTGGTGGAGGACGATAATCAGCAATACGTCCTTCCCACTGCATGCGAATCTGAGGACGAACATCATCGTTTTTCTCCTCTGTCGCTTCTGCTGTCGTGACAGGCTCATCGGCAGTAGTCTGTTTATCACCTGTCGGGGCAGCTTCCTCGGCAGGTTTGTTCGAGGCTGGTTCCTTTACTGTTTCAGCTTCTTTTTCAGGCCCTGGTAATTTCTTCCCACTCCTAGTGGTAATCGCCTTACATTGCTCATGTGTGGGCGGTCTAGCATTTTCACTATTACTAGGGAATCCTCCATTCTGCCTCGGCTTGATATGTTGAGAAACCTGACCCATTTGTGTCTCCAGAGATTTCAAAGTAGCTTCATGATTTGTCATCCGCATCTCTGTTTTATCCATAAAATTCTCTGTCTTCTTGACAAACTGATTCATATTCTCAATATAAGTACCGGTCTGAGACATAAAGGTGGCCAGAGTCTGTTCCAATATACTGCTCGTGGCAGGTGGTGGCTGCTGTTGCTGCTGTGGCAGCAATTGCGACGGCAGTTGCTGTCGCGTCAGCAATCTAGGTCCTCCCTGATTCTGATTATGTGCTTGCGGATTCAGGGCATTGTTGGGATTACTCCAGGAAAATTTTGGATCCTTCCTCCAATTGGGATTATAGTTGTTGGAATTGTAATTCGGCTTGTAATTTCCAACGTATTTTCCCTCTTCTACTTGTATTGGGCACTCATCCCGACTATGATTTCCCTCACAGATGTCACATACTTCATCGACAGAAAATCCTTGTAATCCATCATCATTCAATAACCTTTTCATTGCTTTAGTAAGGAATGCTACATGTGATTTCATAGTGCTGTCGGCTTCATAATCCTTGACAGCAAGTACCCGTTTACCCCCTCTTCTAGCTGTCGGAAACTGCTCCTCATTCTTAGCCAGTTTTTTCAAAACTTGCAATGCCTCGTCTGGATCTTTATCCAATAATAGCCTGTTTGCTGCTGAATCAATTCGAATACGAGTTTGTAAGTTGGCAGCATTATAAAACTTTGTTACCTGATTCCAGACGGGGTATCCATGCATTGGGCAGTTCCGTAGAAGAGTAGTAAATCTGTCCCAGGCCTCGTGCATCGGCTCGTCATCTTCCTGTTGAAAAGTAGCAATTTCATTACGTAATCGCTCAGATAAATGCGAAGGATTAAAACGAGATAAGAATTCACGAGATAAATCTGCCCAAGTTACGATTGAACCCGACGTAAGTTTATTCCACCAAGTTTTAGCTCTGTCCCTCAATGAATGGGGAAATAACGGAAGCCTCAGTATCTCCGGATTAACTCCTGGCAGTCTAAACGAACCACAGATCTCCTGGAACATTTTGAGATGCTCCCTAGCATCTTCTGTCACATCACCACTAAACTGTCCGGCATTGTTGATCATACTGAACATGACAGGTTTAAGCTCGAAGTTGTCAACATCAATATCCGACAGCGTGGTTTCCAGCTCTACATGATCGTTCAACATGTAGTCACGGCAGGACCGTCGTCCGGCTGATGCGGGCGGGTCGCCGACAGGCGGTATACCTCCACCAGCGGGCGGATTACGGGCCATCTGCTCTAGCTGTTCCTCAAGGTACTTGTTCCTGGCTAAAAGGTGGCGAAGTTGTTTCTTGAGATTGAAGGAACGTTCGATTTCCGGATCTAATTTATACTCAGGATCTTCACCTCTTTTAGATCTGCGCATAAACCAGAAAACCTTGTGAAAAGCAAGAGTTGAAAGTACTAACGAAAAATAGAAAAAAGTAAAATTAAAAGAAGAAAAAAAAACAAAAACAAAAATGAAAAGTGCAATAAAAGAAAGGTGTAGTTATGTTGCCAATCCCCAGCAACGACGCCAAAAACTTGTTGCGTGTAAAAGAGTCTATCGCAATTGTAGTGCAAGTGTACACGAAGCAAGTAGTAAAGTGATACGAAGTATCGGATATCGTCTCCACAGGGATTGGGCTAATAGCTTCACCTTAGTTCACTGCACGAAAGTAAAGGAAATATTTGAGAGAATTGTCACGAGAATAATAAAGAAAAATGTAAATAAAAGAGTTGGAATATCAAGATGGAGAGAATGGGCTAGTATTGAATTGCTCAGTAGTGCAGGTATTGCAATGCTTAGGAAATCCAGTTCTGTCGTTGCGCCCGTCGCCGACAGCACCTGTCGCGGCGGCTGTCCGTTGGCTATCGCGGCAGCAAACACACCAACTCCGTACTTCAAGTTTGGCAAGAATCCCTGATCTGCCTTGGCCTATCCCTAGGTCCAAGTCTGTCGATGATCACGTCTTGATGATACCTCCCGACGTGAATCGAAGGATGAACACCGATGTGTATGAATTCTTCTTTAGCCACTTAACCTTGCCCTATCCCTAGGCACAAGATAGTTCAACTATAAACTAGAGAACTTGCTCTTATTTCTTTCGTATACTTAACTCTCCCGATGCTAAGTAAATGGATAACCTCACAATGCTCTCCCGATGCTCTTGCAAGATGTTAATAACCAAAATAAGAGAACTTGAAGTTTATTTTATTGAACTTGGAAAATCCTAAAACAAAACAACCCTTGCAACTACTTTACAAAACAACCCGTGGCCCTAGGGGGTTTTTAGAACATGTCGAGGCGGGTAAACGACGGAGGGGTTTTAGTTGTCGGTTTTGGGGGGATAGTATGATATTTCCTAGGTTAAAATCTATGCCCTTATATAAGCTTTGGGCTCAAGTATTCTAAGGTAACAAGGATTACAACTTTAATTAAAAGTAAGATTCTAATAAAGACTTAATCTCCAAGTATCCTACTTTTTAGCCGCCTTCCTTGTTTCTTGGGATTTCCTCTCCTTGAGCTTTGGCTTGACATATCTTTTGATCCGGGGCTTGGAAAAATATATGGTTTTCACACGACAGACGAGCTTAATTTTCTCTATCTGTCGAGGTCCACTTTGCTTTTTCTCTCCGCAAAACAGCTGTCACCATGCTGTCACGGCAGATCCATGGCAGCATCATCCTCGTCGTCTGCTTGTCCAGTTCAGCTCTTCTGCTTCTCTGCCCTGCGCCCGCCTTCTCCGTCTACTATGGCAGCAACCTGCAAAATAAGCCATCTTTTAGTAGAATCCGTGCCTTTAATATATTTGTGATGTTTTGCTGTAAACTAACCTAAATGCAATGTAATGATGCTTGAATGCAGCAGAAATATGGGTTAAAAAGGGTGTAAATAATAGAACTTTTACACACTCAACAGATACCACCAAATGTAACCCCCTTAGACCGGCCTAGACGATTGACCCGAACTACGAAGATTACACGGGGAAAACTAAAGTCAACCCAAAAGTCAACCTTGATTAACGACCCTTTTTTTCTTTTTAAAAATTGTCTAGATGCATATTAACCTTAGGCATACTCTTGATATCAACATACTCAAAAGTCACAACAATCGGAAAGCAATAAGGGACTCAATTACACAACATACGAATTTAGGGACCAAATTGTAAATTCTGGAAAATAAGAGGACTTTACCAGTTTTTAAGATACCATTATAAAATTAGTCATGTTTCATGCTTCTCTGCCAAATTTCACCTCAAACAGACATCCCAAACTCAAGAAATTGCATAAACGAAGTCCAGGACTAAAACGTGAAGATTTCAAAACATAAAACCATGTAAATCAGTGCCCAACGGTCAAGTGTTCCGAAACGGAGGATGACCGTTCTGAAACACATGACCGTATCACAACCTGTTCTGAAACAGGGCTTGGCTGTAGCAAAAATGTTTCGGAACGGCTCTACCCGTTTCATTAAAATGGACTCGTTGGAATTTTAAATGAGTAAAAAATACAAAAATTGAGGTTTTGCAATATAATTGTGTTGAAATGCTCCTAAACAATTAGACGAACTATTAAAATTTCATTAAAATTTATTTTGCGGTCCTCTTTCTAAACGTTTCATACGAGCTGGTCTAAATGAGCCTTTCAATGGACCCAATGGAATTTTAACTAAGTAAAAAGTAAATAAATTGAGGTTTTGCAATATAATTGTGTTGAAAAGCTCGCAATCAATTACATAATCTCCTAATATTGGATTAAAACTTTTGTTGCGGTCCATTTTGTAGAGGTTTCAGACGAGTAGGTCTAAATGGGCGTTTCAATAGACCCGTTGGAATTTTAACTGAGTAAAAAGTACAAAATTTGAGGTTTTGCAATATAATTGTGTTGAAAAGCCCCTAAACAATTAGACATACTCCTAATAATTTATTAAAACATATTTTCTGGTCCTTTTTCTAGAGGTTTCGGACGAGCATGTCTAAATGGGCCTTTCAATAGACTCGTTGGAATTTTATCTGAGTAAAAGGTACAAAAATTAAGGTTTTGCAATATAATTGTGTTGAAAAGCTCTTAACCAATTAGACGAACTCCTAATATTTGATTAAAACATATTTTCGGTACTTCTTCTAGAGGTTTCAGATGATTAGGTCTAAATGGGCCTTTCAATGGACCCGTTGGAACTTTAAATGACTAAAAAGTACAGAAATTGAGATTTTGCAATATAATTGTGTTGAAAAGCTCCTAAACAATTAGATGAACTCCTAATATGTGATTAAAACTTATTTTACGGTCCTTTTTCTAGAGGTTTCATACTAGCATGTCTAAATGGGCCTTTCAAATGACCCACTAGAATTTTAACCGAGTAAAAAGTAAAGAATTTGAGGTTTTGCAATATAATTGTGTTGAAAAGCTCGCAATCAATTACATGATCTCTTAATATTTGATTAAAACCTTTTGCGGTCCTTTTTGTAGAGGTTTCAGACGAGTAGGTCTAAATGGGCCTTTCAATGGACCCGTTGGAATTTTAACTGAGTAAAAAGTATAGAAATTGAGGTTTTACAATATAATTGTGCTGAAAACCTCATAACCAATTAGACGAACTACTAAAATTGGATTAAAACTTATTTTGCGGTCCTTTTTCTAGAGGTTTCGGAAGAGCATGTCTAAATGGGAATTTCAGTGGTCATGTTGGAATTTTAAATGAGTAAAAAGTACATAAATTGAGGTTTTGCAATATAATTATGTTGAGAAGCTCCTAAACAATTAGACGAACTCCTAATATTTGATTAAAACTTATTTTGCGGTCCTTTTTCTAGAGGTTTGAGATGAACATGTCTAAATGGGCCTTTCAATGGACCCGTTGGAATTTCAACTGAGTAAAAATTAATGAAATCAAGGCTTTGCATTATAATTGTGGTTAAAAGCTCACAATCAATTAAATGATCTCCTTATATTTGATTAAAACTAATTTTCCAGTCCTTTTTCTAGAGGTTTCGGACGAGCAGGTCTAAATGGGCCTTTCAATGGACCCATTGGAATTTTAAATGAGTAAAAAGTACATAAATTAAGGTTGTGCAATATAATTGTTTTGAAATGCTCCTAAACAATTAGACGAACTACTGTAATTTGATTAAAATTTATTTTGCAGTCTTTTTTCTAAACGTTTCATACGAGCATGTCTAAATGGGCATTTCAGTGTACCCGTTGGAATTTCAAATGATTAAAAAGTACATAAATTGATGTTTTGCAATATAATTGTGTTGAAAAGCTCCTAACCAATTAGACGAACTCCTAATATTTGACTAAAACTTGTTTCACGGTCATTTTACTACAGGTTTCGGACGAGCAGGTCCAAATGGGCCTTTCAATAGACCCGTTAGAATTTTAACTGAGTAAAAAGTACATGAATTGAAGTTTTGCAATATAATTGTGTTGAAATGCTCCTAAACAATTAGACGAACTACTAAAATTTGATTAAAATTTATTTTGCGATCCTTTTTCTAAACGTTTCATACGAGTAGGTCTAAATGGGCCTTTCAAAGGACCCGTTGAAATTTTAACTGAGTAAAAAGTACATAAATTGAGATCTTGCAATATAATTTTGTTGAAAAGCTCCTAAACAATTAGACGAACTCCTAATATTTGATTAAAACTTATTTTTCGGTCCTTTTTCTAGAGGTTTCGGACGAGCAGGTCTAAATGGGTCTTTCAATGGACCTGTTGGAATTTTATCTGAGTAAAAAGTACAAAAATTGATGTTTTGCAATATAATTGTGTTAAAAAGCTCCTAGCCAATTAGTCAACTCCTAATATTTGATTAAAACTTATTTTTCGGCCATTTTTCTATATGTTTCGGACGAGCAGGTCTAAATGGGCCTTACAATTGACCCGTTGGAATTTTAACTGAGTAAAAAGTACATAAATTGAGGTTTTGCAATATAATTGAGTTGAAAAGCTCCTAACCAATTAGACGAACTACTAAAATTTGATTAAAACTTATTTTGCGGTCCTTTTTCTAGAGGTTTTGGACGAGCAGGTCTAAATGGACTTTTAAATGGACCCGTTGGAATTTTAAGTGAGTAAAAAGTACATAAATTGAGTTTTTGCAATATAATTGTGTTGAAAAGCTCCTAACCAATTAGTCGAAGTCTCAATATTTGATTAAAACTTATTTTCTCGTCCTCTTTCTAGAGGTTTCGAACGAGCAAGTCTAAATGGGACTTTCAATGAACCCGTTGGAATTTTAACTAAGTGAAAAGTACAGAAATTGAGGTTTTGCAAAAAAATTGTGTTGAAAAGCTCATAACCAATTAGATGAACTCCTAATATTTGATTAAACCTTATATTGCGATTCTTTTTCTACAGGTTTCAGACGAGCAAGTCTAAATGGGCCTTTCAATGGACCTGTTGGAATTTTAACTAAGTAAAAAGTACAGAAATTGAGATTTCGAAATATAATTGTGTTGAAAATCTCCTAACAAATTACATGATCTCTTAATATTTGATTACAACTTTTTTTGAGGTCATTTTTCTAGAGGTTTCGGATGAGCAGGTCTAAATGGACCTTTTAATGGACCCGTTGGAATTTTAACAGAGTAAAAAGTTCCAAAATTGAGGTTTTGCAATATAATTTTGTTGAAAAGCTCCTAACCAATTAGATGAACTCCTAATATTGGATTAAAACTTATTTTCCGGTCCTTTTTCTTGAGGTTTCAAACGAACAAGTCTAAATAGGCCTTTCAATGGACCAGTTGGAATTTTAAATGAGTAAAAAGTACAGAAGTTGAGGTTTTGCAATATAATTGTGTTGAAAAGCTCCTAAAAAATTAGACGAACTACTAAAATTTGATTAAAACTTATTTTGTGGTCCTTTTTTATAGACGTTTCATACGAGCAGGACTAAATGTGTCTTTCAATAGACCCGTTGGAATTTTAACTGACTGAAAAGTACAGAAATTGATGTTTTGCAATATAATTGTGTTGAAAAGCTCCTAACCAATTAGTCGAACTCCTAATATTTGATTAAAACTTACTTTGCGGTCCTTTTTTCTAGAGGTTTCGGACGAGCATGTCTAAATTGGCCTTTCAATGGACCCATTGGAATTTTAACTGAGTAAAAAGTAAAGAAATTGAGGTTTTGCAATATAATTGTGGTTAAAACCTCACAATCAATTACATGTTCTCCTAATGTTTGATTAAAACTTTTTTTGCGGTCCTTTTTGTAGAGGTTTCAGACGAGCAAGTCTAAATAGGTCTTTCAATAGACCCGTTGTAATTTTAACTGAGTAAAAAGTACATAAATTGAGGTTTTGCAATATAATTTTGTTGAAAAGCTCCTAAACAATTAGATGAACTCCTAATATTTGATTAAAACTAATTTTGCGGTTCTTTTTCTACAGGTTCAAACGAGCATGTCTAAATGGGCCTTTCAATGGACCTGTTGGAATTTTAACTAAGTAAAAAGCACAGAAATTGAGATTTTGCAATATAATTGTGTTGAAAATCTCCTAACCAATTACATGATCTCTTAATATTTGATTAAAACTTTTTTTGAGGTCCTTTTTCTAGAAGTTTCGGATGAGCAGGTCTAAATGAACCTTTCAATGGACTCGTTGGAATTTTAACTGAGTAAAAAGTACAAAAATTAAGGTTTTGTAATATAATTTTGTTGAAAAGCTCCTAACCAGTTAGACGAACTCCTAATATTGGATTAAAACTTATTTTCTGGTCTTTTTCTTGAGGTTTCAGACGAACAGGTCTAAATGGGCATTTCAATGGACCCGTTAGAATTATAACTGAGTAAAAAGAAAAAAAAATTGAGGTTTTGCAATATAATTGTTTTGAAAAGCTCCTAACTAATTAGAAGAACTCCTAAAATTTAATTAAAACTTCTTTTGCGGTCCATTTTCTAGAGGTTTCATACGTGCAGGTCTAAATGGGCCTTTCAATAGACCCGTTGGAATTTTTTGAAGAAAAGGTGGGCATCATTAAAAACCCATCTACATCCATCAAAGCTGGAGCTAAGGTGGAATCCTAATGGGAAAAAGTGCCCGGAATATATTAACTTTCAAGGAGGTTGAGAGTCAATCGGTACAAGTGTAGAAATAATGTCGGGTATGCCCGAGTAAAAAGTACAGAAATTGAGGTTTTGCATTATAATTGTGTTGAAAAGCTCCTAACCATTTAGACAAACTACTAAAATTTGATCAAAACTTATTTTGCGGTCCTTTTTCTAGAGGTTTCGGATAAGCAGGTCTAAATAGGCCTTTCAATGGACATGTTGGAATTTTAACTGAGTAAAAACTACACAAATTGAGGTTTTGCAATATAATTGTGTTGAAAATCTCCTAAACAATTAGACCAACTACTAATATTTGATTAAAACTTATTTTCTAGTCCATTTTCTAGAGGTTTCGGACGAGCAGGTCTAAATGGGCCTTCCAATGGACCCGTTGGAATTTTATCTAAGTAAAAAGTACAGAAATTGAGGTTTTGCAATATAATTGTGTTAAAAAGCTCCTACCCAATTAGTCGAACTCCTAATATTTGATTAAAACTAATTTTTGGCCTTTTTTCTAGAGGTTTCGGACGAGCAGGTCTAAATGGGCCTTACAATGGACCCGTTGGAATTTTAATTGAGTAAAAAGTACAAAAATTGAGGTTTTGCAATATAATTGAGTTGAAAAGCTCCTAAACAATTAGACGAACTACTAAAATTTGATTAAAACTTATTTTGCGGTCCTTTTTCTAGAGGTTTTGGACGAGCAGGTCTAAATGGGCCTTTCAATGGACTCGTTGGAATTTTAAGTTAGTAAAAAGTATAGAAATTGAGTTTTTACACTATAATTATGTTGAACAGCTCCTAACCAATTAGATGAAGTCCTAATATTTGATTAAAACTTATTTTTCCGTCCTCTTTCTAGAGGTTTTGGACGAGCAGGTCTAAATGGGAATTTCAATGGACACGTTGGAATTTTAACTAAGTAAAAAGTACAGAAATTGAGGTTTTACAAAACAATTGTGTTGAAATGCTCCTAACCAATTAGATGAACTCCAGATATTTGATTAAAACTTATTTTGCGGTTCTTTTTCTACAGGTTTCAGACGAGCAGGTCTAAATGGGCCTTTCGATGGACCTGTTGGAATTTTAACTAAGTAAAAAGTACATTAATTGAGATTTTGCAATATAATTGTGTTGAAAATCTCCTAACCAATTACATGATCTCTTAATATTTGAATAAAACTTTTTTTGCGGTTCTTTTTCTAGAGGTTTCGGACGAGCAGGTTTAAATGGGCCTTTCAATGGACCCGTTGGAATTTTAACTAAGTAAAAAGTACATAAATTGAGGTTTTGCAATATAATTGTGTTGAAAAGCTCCTAACCAATTAGACGAAATCCTAATATTGATTTAAAACTTATTTTCTTGTCCTTTTTCTAGAGGTTTCAGACAAGCAGGTCTAAATGGGCCTTTCAATGGACCCGATGTAATTTTAACTGAGTAAAAAAATACAAAAATTGAGGTTTTGCAATATAATTGTTTTGAAAAGTTCCTAACCAATTAGAAGAACTCCTAAAATTTTATTAAAACTTATTTTGCGGTCCATTTTCTAGAGGTTTCATACGTGAAGGTCTAAATGGGCCTTTCAATAGACCCGTTGGAATTTTTTGAAGAAAAGGTGGGCCTCATTAAAAACCCATCTACATCCACCAAAGCTGGAGCTAGGGTGGAATCCTAAGGGGAAAAAGTGCCCGAAATATATTATCTTTCAAGGAGGTTGAGAGTCAATCGGTACAAGTGTAGAAATAATGCCGGGTATGCCCGAGTAAAAAGTGCATAAATTGAGGTTTTGCATTATAATTGTGTTGAAAAGCTCCTAACCATTTAGACGAACTACTAAAATTTGATCAAAACATATTTTGCGGTCCTTTTTCTAGAGGTTTCAGATGAGCAGGTCTAAATAGGCCTTTCAATGGACCCGTTGGAATTTTAACTGAGTAAAAACTACACAAATTGAGGTTTTGAAATATAATTGTGTTGAAAATCTCCTAAACAATTAGACCAACTCCTAATATTTGATTAAAACTTATTTTCCAGTCCTTTTTCTAGAGGTTTCGGACGAGCAGGTCTAAATGGGCCTTCCCATGGACCCGTTAGAATTTTATCTGAGTAAAAAGTACAGAAATTGAGGTTTTGAAATATAATTGTGTTAAAAAGCTCCTAACCAATTAGTCGAACTCCTAATATTTGATTAAAACTAATTTTTGGCCCTTTTTCTAGAGGTTTCGGACGAGCAGGGTTAAATGGGCCTTTCAATGGACCCGTTAGAATTTTAACTGAGTAAAAAGTACATAAATTGAGGTTTTGCAATATAATTGTGTTTAAAAGCTCCTAACCAATTAGAATAAATCCTAATATTGGATTAAAACTTATTTTCTTGTCCTTTTTCTAGAGGTTTTAGACGAGCAGGTCTAAATGGGCCTTTCAATGGACCCGGTGGAATTTTAACTGAGTAAAAAGTACAAAAATTGAGGTTTTGCAATATAATTGTGTTGAAAAGCTCTGTAGAACTTATGTTTTGATATAATAATTGAAAAATGTTTTGGACTAATTTGAAAAGAATTTAAAACTTGGTTTTAAGTCCAAACAACTTGAATTTATGTTTGAGGTATTTTAAGAGGTTTTTGGCAAAGATTTTTCATGTTTTAAACAGCCAAACTTGTGTTTTCAAGTCACCAGTATCGATACGGTTGTACCCGTATCGATACCTTTTTGGCCCAGTTTGGCCACTGTCAAAACCCGTATCGATACGAGGGTTTAGCGTATCGATACGGACCGGGGTCGTTTCGATACGCCAAGTCAGCGTACCGATCCCTGTTCAACTACCCCAACGACTATTTCGCAATGGCTATTCAAATATGCAGCTGTACCGATACGCCCTCAAGCGTATCGATACGCCTCAGCTGGCAAGAGCTCAACGGCTAGTTCCTATGAAGGCCGTATCGATACCGTTCTACGTGTATCGATACCCCTGTGCTGGCAAAAGCCCAACGGATATTTCTTCATGAAGGCCGTATCGATACCGTTCCACGGGTATCGATACTGGTAGCTGCAGAACAACATTTATGAAGGGAAATAAAGTCCTCAACGGCTCCAATTCATCCCCAACGGTCCTAAACGGTTATAAACTCAATTGGGAGTATAAAAGGGACCTCCAAGCATCAAGAGAAGACTAATGCTCATATTGTCAAACACCATTTGATCAAGAAAATGTCTTAGCACTTAAATTGTCAATTCTTGTATAGACAAACACTAGTGAGCCAAAATTGTTAAATTTGCTCAAGTGTTTTAGGTTTTGGGTGAGTGCTTAAGTGTGCAAACAAACACCTATTAGAGGGTTTAAGTTTGCTTTCATTTGTCTCTTGTAAAAGAGGGTTTTGATCAAGGCTTGGGTAGAAGCTTGATCGGTTGTAAGGGTTTCCTCCTAATCCTAGAAAAGGGGACGAATCAATTAGTGAATTGGTTGAGAAATCCTTAGTGGGAAGCTAAGGTAGTGGATGTAGGTGCTTGTTAGAAGGCCGAACCACTATAAATCATTGTGTCTTTAATCTTTCTAGCTTCCTCAACCCTTCCACCCAAACATCCACCTCTCCACCACTTGGTGAGCATAATTGGTTTATCGAATCGAGCCCCACACAACCCAACAATTGGTATCAGAGCTTGGCTCAATCGAAAAGGATTCACATCCTATTGAGAAGATCCGGCAAGCTCGATCACTTTTTCATCAACCGGCTCAAATGGCGCAATCCATAGACAAACCGCCTTTCTTTGACGGAGACCACTACGCCCATTGGAAGACAAAGATGAAATTCTTCATCAAATCAAAAGATTACAAGTTATGGGATGTAGTTGAAGATGGTCCGTTCGTGCCTAAAAGAAGTAAAGCGGAGTGGAGTGCCGACGATCGCAAGAAGATGGAGCTTAATTGCAAAGCCTTGCACATCTTGTTTTGTGCATTTGGTCCATCCATCTATGAGAAGATGTCTTCTTGTGAGAGTGCCAAGGAGGTATGGGACAAGCTTGAAGTCACATACGAGGGGACAAACGAAGTCAAGGAGACCAAGATTGGGCTCCTAACCTTGGAGTATGAGAACTTCAAAATGGATCCGGAAGAGAACATCGAGAAGATGTTTGATCGGTTCTCCACCATCACAAATGGTCTTAAAGGTTATGGAGAAGCCATCCCGGAGGAGAAGCTTGTTCGAAAGCTCATCTACTCACTTCTCGAGTCTTGGGACTCAAAGAGGACCGCCATCATCGAAGCCAAAAATTTGAAGACCTTGAAGCTTGATGAACTCATGGGGTCACTTCTTACTCATCAAATCATGAAGAAGAACAAGGAGGATGAGAAGAAGAGGGAAGAAATAAGAGCTATGGGAGAGAAGAAAATCAAAGGGCTTGGCATCAATGCTAGTGCCATGGCTCTCAAATCCTCCACTTGTCATCATGTCTACACAAGTGAAGAGGAGGATGAAGATGAAGAGATAGTTCATCTCTTCAAGAAGTGTGCCCCTTTCATGAAGAAAGCTTTGAGAGAGCTTGAACGAGAACCTAAAAGAAAGGAGAGGGCAAGCACTTCAAGCCATAAGAAGAAGGCACATGTGGCTACTTGGAGTGATGAGGACTCCACCGACGATGAACAAGCCAACCTTTGCCTTATGGCCATCGAAGAAGATTCAAGGGTAACTTCTAATTCATCTACTTCATGTTCTTACACTTTTGATGAATTACAAGATGCCTATGATGAATTGGTTTTAGATTTTAAAAGCCACATTTTGAAAAACAATAAATTGATTTCAAAGTTAAAAATTCAAAATGATTTGCTTTCTAAAACCAAACTTGAACTTGAAGCAAAACTTGAAGAGTTTGAACTAAAATGTCTTGATTTACAAAAATTGCTTCAAAATGTTCAAGTAGAAAAGGATTTGATTTCCAAAGAGCTTGAAAAGAAAAACAATTTTGGAAAATCAAATTTTTATGTTAGACAATCTAGTGCCCCTAGATTTGTGAATGGAAAATGTTTTCGAAGTGTTTGGGTCCCAAAAGGACTAACCACTTCAACTAAAAAGGATGAAATTGAAAAATGGATTCCTAAGGGGACTAAATTTTGTGCAACTAACGTTTATGGATCCAAAGCAATTTGGATACCAAAAATTACTTGATTGTCTATTGTAGGTGTGATGGAGATGTTCAACAAGTCAAACATTGAGGGGGAGCTCCATACACACAAGGAAGAACACTTGGAGAAGGAAGGCTTCACATCCTCCCTTAAATTCAAGTGTTGGTAAAATTCTAGTTGTTTTTTTTTTTTGCTTTTATTTGTTTATTTTAATTTAAATTCAACTAGATGATCATTTATGTTGGACTAACATTTTGATGATGCTTTGAGTAAGGGGGAGCCAATTTTTAAAACCAAAATTTTAAGTGGTTCAAATTTTTTTTTGCCTCATATGTTATCTTGAACTTAAATGTCATTTTAAATTCTTTTTGATATAACAAAAAGGGGGAGAAATTGGTTTGAAAAATTGAATTTTCAAATGAATAAGGGGGAGCTTTATTTGATTTCATATACTTAATCTCTTATTCACATTTTTAAAGTTAAAGGGGGAGAAACCCAAACAATTTTTCAAGTGAGTTTTATTATATCAAAAAGGGGGAGATTGTAGAACTTATGTTTTGATATAATAATTGAAAAATGTTTTGGACTAATTTGAAAAGAATTTAAAACTTGGTTTTAAGTCCAAACAACTTGAATTTATGTTTGAGGTATTTTAAGAGGTTTTTGGCAAAGATTTTTCATGTTTTAAACAGCCAAACTTGTGTTTTCAAGTCACCAGTATCGATACGGTTGTACCCGTATCGATACCTTTTTGGCCCAGTTTGGACACTGTCAAAACCCGTATCGATACGAGGGTTTAGCGTATCGATACGGACCGGGGTCGTTTCGATACGCCACGTTAGCGTACCGATCCCTGTTCAACTACCCCAACGGCTATTTCCCAACGGCTATTCAAATATGCAGCCGTACCGATACACCCTCAAGCGTATCGATACGCCTCAGCTGGCAAGAGCTCAACGGCTAGTTCCTATGAAGGCCGTATCGATACCGTTCTACGTGTATCGATACCCCTGTGCTGGCAAAAGCCCAACGGCTATTTCTTCATGAAGGCCGTATCGATACCGTTCCACGGGTATCGATACTGGTAGCTGCAGAACAGCATTTATGAAGGGAAATAAAGTCCTCAACGGCTCCAATTCATCCCCAACGGTCCTAAACGGCTATAAACTCAATTGGGAGTATAAAAGGGACCTCCAAGCATCAAGAGAAGACTAATGCTCATATTGTCAAACACCATTTGATCAAGAAAATGTCTTAGCACTTAAATTGTCAATTCTTGTATAGACAAACACTAGTGAGCCAAAATTGTTAAATTTGCTCAAGTGTTTTAGGTTTTGGGTGAGTGCTTAAGTGTGCAAACAAACACCTATTAGAGGGTTTAAGTTTGCTTTCATTTGTCTCTTGTAAAAGAGGGTTTTGATCAAGGCTTGGGTAGAAGCTTGATCGGTTGTAAGGGTTTCCTCCTAATCCTAGAAAAGGGGACGAATCAATTAGTGAATTGGTTGAGAAATCCTTAGTGGGAAGCTAAGGTAGTGGATGTAGGTGCTTGTTAGAAGGCCGAACCACTATAAATCATTGTGTCTTTAATCTTTCTAGCTTCCTCAACCCTTCCACCCAAACATCCACCTCTCCACCACTTGGTGAGCATAATTGGTTTATCGAATCGAGCCCCACACAACCCAACAAGCTCCTAAAAAATTATACGAATTACTAAAATTTGATTAAAACTTATTTTGCGGTCCATTTTCTAGAGGTTTCGGACGAGCAAGTCTAAATGGGCCTTTTAATGGACCCGTTGGAATTTTAAATGAGTAAAAATTATAGAAATTGAGGTTTTGCAATATAATTCAGTTGTAAAGCTCCTAACCAATTAGTCGAACTCCTAATATTTGATTAAAACTTACTTTGCGGTCATTTTTTCTAGAGGTTTCAGACGAGCAGGTCTAAATGGGCCTTTCAATGGACCCGTTGGAAATTTTAAATGAGTAAAAAGTACAGAAATTGAGGTTTTGCAATAAAATTGTGTTGAAAAGCTCCTAACCAATTAGACGAACTCCTAATATTTGATTAAAACTTATTTTGCGGTTCTTTGTCAACAAGTTTCAGACGAGTAGGTCTAAATGTGCCTTTCAATAGACCTGTTGGAATTTTAACTAAGTAAAAAGTACAGAAATTGAGATTTTGCAATATAATTGTGTTGAAAATCTCCTAACCAGTTACATGATCTCTTAATATTTGATTAAAACTTTTTTTGAGGTCCTTTTTATCGAGGATTAGGATGAGCAGGTTTAAATGGACCTTTCACTGGACCCGTTGGAATTTTAACTGAGTAAAAAGTACAAAAATCGAGGTTTTGCAATTTAATTTTGTTGAAAAGCTCCTAACCAATTAGACGAACTCCTAATATTGTATTAAAACTTATTTTTCGGTCCTTTTTCTTGAGGTTTCAGACGAACAGTAAAAATTGAGGTTTTGTAGTATAATTGTGTTGAAAAGATCCTAATCAATTAGACGAACTCTTAAAATTTGATTAAAACTAATTTTGCGGACCTTTTTCTAGAGGTTTCCTCTGTGCAGGTCTAAATGGGCCTTTCAATAGACCCGTTGGAATTTTTTTGAGGAAAAGGAGGGCCTCATTAAAAACCCCTCTACATCCACCAAAGCTGGAGGTAGGGTGGAAACATAAGGGGAAAAGACTGGCCAGAATATATTAACTTTCAAGGAGGTTGAGTGTCAAACGGTACAAGTGTAGAAATAATGTCGGGTATGCCCGAGAAAGAATTATAGAAATTGATATTTTGCAATATAATTATGTTGAAAAGCTCCTAACCAACTAGACGAACTCCTAATATTTAATTAAAACTGATTTTTCGGTCTGTTTTCTAGAGGTTTCAGACGAGTAGGTCTAAATGGGCCTTTCAATGGACCCGTTGGAATTTTAACTGAGTAAAAAGTATAGAAATTAAGGTTTTGCAATATAATTGTGTTGAAAAGATCCTAAACAAATAGACGAACTCCTAATATTTGATTAAAACTTATTTTGTTGTCCATTTTCCAGAGGTTTCGGACGAGCTGGTCTAAATGGGCCTTTCAATGGATCCATTGGAATTTTAACTGAAAGAAGTATAGAAATTGATGTTTTGCAATATAATTGTGTTGAGAAGCTCCTAACCATATAGACGAACTCTTAATATTTGATTAAAACTTATTTTTCGGTCTGTTTTCTAGAGGTTTCGGATGAAATGGTCTAAATGGTCTTTTCAATGAACCCGTTGGAATTTTAACTGAGTAAAAAGTACAGAAATTGAGATTTTGCAATATAATTATGTTGAAAAGCTCCTAAACAATTAGACGAACTTCTAATATTTGATTAAAACTTATTTTCTGGTCCTTTTTTAGAGGATTCGGACGAGCAGGTCTAAATGAGCCTTTCAATGGACCCGTTGGAATTTTAACTGAGTAAAAAGTATAGAAATTGAGGTTTTGCAATATAATTGTGTTGAAAATATCCTAACCCATTACACGAACTCCTAATATTTGATTACAACTTATATTCTGGTCCTTTTTCTAGAGGATTCAGATGAGCAGGTCTAAATGGGCCTTTTAATGGACCCGTTGGAATTTTACTAAGAAAAAAGTATAGAAATTGATGTTTTGCAATATAATAGTGTTGAAAAGCTCTTAACCCATTAGAAGAATTCCTAATATTTGATTAAAACTTATTTTTCGGCCCGTTTTCTAGAGGTTTCAGACGAGCAGGACTAAATGGGCCTTTCAATGGACCCGTTGGAATTTTAACTTAGTAAAAAGTATAGAAATTGAGGTTTAACAATATAATTGTGTTGAAAAGCTCCTAACGAATTAGACGAACTCCTAATATTTGTTTAAAACTTATTTTCGGTCCGTTTTCTAGAGGTTTCGGACGAGCAGGTCTAAATGGGCCATTCAATGGACCCGTTGGAATTTTAACTTAGTAAAAAGTACATAAATTGAGGTTTTGCAATACTATTGTTTTGAAAAGCTCCTAACCAATTAGACGAAAAAATAAAATTTTATGAAAACTTATTTTGCAGAGCTCCTAAACAATTAGACAAACTTCTGAAATTTGGTTAAAACTTATTTTGCGGTCCTTTTTCTAGAGTTTTCGGACTAGGAGTTCTAAATGGGCCTTTCTATGGACCTGTTGGAATTTTAACTAGGTAAAAAGTACATAAATTGAGGTATTACAATATAATTGTGTTGAAAAGCTCCTAACCAATTACATAATCTCCTAATATTTGATTAAAACTTATTTTCCGGTGCTTTTTCTAGAGGTTTCAGATGAGCAGGTCTAAATGGGCCTTTCAATGTACCCGTTGGAATTTCAAATGATTAAAAAGTATAGAAATTGATGTTTTGCAATATAATTGTGTTGAAAAGCTCTTAACCCATCAGACTAACTCCTAGTATTTGATTAAAACTTATTTTTCGGTCCGTTTTCTAGAGGTTTCAGACGAGTAGGTCTAAATGGGCCTTTCAATGGACCCGTTGGAATTTTAACTTAGTAAAAAGTACAAAAATTGAGGTTTTCAATATAATTGTGTTGAAAAGCTCCTAACCAATTAGACGAACTCCTAATATTTGTTTAAAACTTATTTTTCGGTCCGTTTTCTAGAGGTTTCGGACGAGCAGGTCTAAATGGGCCTTTCAATGGACCTATTGGAATTTTAACTTAGTTAAAAGTACAGAAATTGAGGTTTTGCAATACTATTGTTTTGAAAAGCTCCTAACCAATTAGACGAAATACTAAAATTTTATGAAAACTTATTTTGCAGAGCTCCTAAACAATTAGACAAACTTCTGAATTTTGATTAAAACTTATTTTGCGGTCCTTTTTCTAGAGTTTTCGGACGAGGAGTTCTAAATGGGCCTTTCAATTGACCTGTTGGAATTTTAATTAGGTAAAAAATACATAATTTGAGGTTTTGCAATATAATTGTGTTGAAAAGCTCCTAACCAATTACATGATCTCCTAATATTTGATTAAAACTTATTTTCCGGTGCTTTTTCTAGAGGTTTCGAATGAGCAGGTCTAAATGGGCCTTTCAATGTACCTGTTGGAATTTCAAATGATTAAAAAGTACATAAATTGATGTTTAGCAATATAATTGTGTTGAAAAGCTCATAACCAATTAGACGAACTCCTGATAATTGACTAAAACTTGTTTTTCTGTCCTTTTACTACAGGTTTCGGACGAGCATGTCCAAATGGGCCTTTCAATGGACCCGTTGGAATTTTAACTAAGTAAAAAGTACATAAATTTAGGTCTTGCAATATAATTTTGTTGAAAAGCTCCTAAACAATTAGACGAACTCCTAATATTTGATTAAAACTTATTTTCCGGTCCTTTTTCTAGAGGTTTCGGACGAGCAGGTCTAAATGGGCCTTTCAATAGACCTGTTGGAATTTTATCTGAGTAAAAAGTACAAAAATTGCGGTTTTATAATATAATTGTATTAAAAAGCTCCTAACCAATTAGTCAACTTCTAATATTTGATTAAAACTTATTTTTCGGCCATTTTCTAGATGTTTCGGACGAGCAGGTCTAAATGGGCCTTACAATGGACCCGATGGAATTTTAACTGAGTAAAAAGTACAAAAATTGAGGTTTTGCAATATAATTGAGTTGAAAAGCTCCTAACCAATTAGACGAACTACTAAAATTTGATTAAAACTTATTTTGCGGTCCTTTTTCTAGAGGTTTTGGACGAGCAGGTCTAAATGGGCTTTTCAATGGACCCGTAGGAATTTTAAGTGAGTAAAAAGTACAGAAATTGAGTTTTTGCAATATTATTGTTTTGAAAAGCTCCTAACCAATTAGATGAAATACTAAAATTTTATGAAAACTTATTTTGCGGAGCTCCTAAAAAATTATACAAACTTCTGAATATTTATTAAAACTTATTTTGGGATCCTTTTTCTAGAGTTTTTGGACGAGGAGTTTTAAATGGGCCTTTCTATGGACCTGTTGGAATTTTAACTAGGTAAAAAGTACATAAATTGAGGTTTTGCAATATAATTGTGTTGAAAAGCTCCTAACCAATTACATGATCTCCTAATATTTGATTAAAACCTTTTTTCCGGTGCTTTTTCTAGAGGTTTCGGATGAGCATGTCTAAATGGGCCTTTCAGTGTACCCGTTGGAATTTCAAATAATTAAAAAGTACAGAAATTGATGTTTTGCAATATAATTGTGTTGAAAAGCTCCTAACCAATTAGACGAACTCCTGATATTTGACTAAAACTTGTTTTGCGGTCATTTTACTACAGGATTCGAACGAGCAGGTTCAAATGAGCCTTTCAATAGACCCGTTGGAATTTTAACTGAGTAAAAAGTACATAAATTGAAGTTTTGCAATATAATTGTGTTGAAATGCTCCTAAACAATTAGACGAACTACTAAAATTTGATTAAAATTTATTTTGCGGTCCTTTTTCTAAACGTTTCATACGAGTAGGTCTAAATGGGCCTTTCAAAGGACCTGTTGGAATTTTAACTGAGTAAAAAGTACATAAATTGAGGTCTTGCAATATAATTGTGTTGCAAAGCTCTTAAAAAATTAGACGAACGACTAGTATTTGATTAAAACTTATTTTCCGGTCCTTTTTCTAGTGGTTTCGGACGAGCAGGTCTAAATGGGACTTTCAATGGACCTGTTGGAATTTTATCTAAGTAAAAAGTACAAATATTGAGTTTTTGCAATATAATTGTGTTAAAAAGCTCCTAACCAATTAGTCAACTCCTAATATTTGATTAAAACTTATTTTTCGGCCATTTTTCTAGATGTTTCGGACGAGCAGGTCTAAATGGGCCTTACAATGGACTCGTTGGAATTTTAACTTAGTAAAAAGTACAGAAATTGAGGTTTTGCAATATAATTGAGTTGAAAAGCTCATAACCAATTAGACGAACTACTAAAATTTGATTAAAACTTATTTTGCGGTCCTTTTTCTAGAGGTTTTGGATGAGCTGGTCTAAATGGGCTTTTCAATGGACCGTTGGAATTTTAAGTGAGTAAAAAGTACAGAAATTGAGTTTTTGCATTATAATTAAGTTGAAAAGCTCCTAACCAATTAGATGAAATCTCAATATTTGATTAAAACTTATTTTCTCGTCCTCTTTCTAGAGGTTTCGGACGAGCAAGTCTAAATGGGACTTTCAATGGACCCGTTGGAATTTTAACTAAGTGAAAAGTACAGAAATTGAGGTTTTGCAAAAAAAAAATTGTGTTGGAAAGCTCCTTACCAATTAGATGAACTCCTAATATTTGATTAAACCTTATATTGCGATTCTTTTTCTACAGGTTTCAGACGAGCAAGTCTAAATGGGCCTTTCAATGGACGTGTTGGAATTTTAACTAAGTGAAAAGTACAGAAATTGAGGTTTTACAATATAATTGAGTTGAAAAGCTCCTAACCAATTAGACGTACTACAAAAATTTGATTAAAACTTATTTTGCGGTCCTTTTTCTAGAGGTTTTGGACGAGCTGGTCTAAATGGGCTTTTCAATGGACCCGTTGGAATTTTAAGTGAGTAAAAAGTACAGAAATTGAGTTTTTGCATTATAATTATGTTGAAAAGCTCCTAACCAATTAGATGAAGTCTCTATATTTGATTAAAACTTATTTTCTCGTCCTCTTTCTAGAGGTTTCGGATGAGCAAGTCTAAATGGGACTTTCAATGGACCCGTTGGAATTTTAACTAAGTGAAAAGTACACAAATTGAGGTTTTGCAAAAAAAAAATTGTGTTGAAAAGCTCCTAACCAATTAGATGAACTCCTAATATTTGATTAAACCTTATTTTGCAATTCTTTTTCTACAGGTTTCAGACGAGCAAGTCTAAATGGGCCTTTCAATGGACGTGTTAGAATTTTAACAAAGTAAAAAGTACAGAAATTGAGATTTTACAATATAATTGTGTTGAAAATCTCCTAGCAAATTACATGATCTCTTAATATTTAATTAAAACTTTTTTTGAGGTCCTTTTTCTAGAGGTTTCAGATGAGGAGGTCTAAATGGACCTTTCAATGGACCCGTTGGAATTTTAACGGAGTAAAAAGTTCAAAAATTAAGGTTTTGCAATATAATTTTGTTGAAAAGCTCCTAACCATTTAGACGAACTCCTAATATTGGATTAAAACTTATTTTCTGGTCCTTTTTCTTGAGGTTTCAGACGAACAGGTCTAAATAGGCCTTTCAATGGACCAGTTGGAATTTTAAATGCGTAAAAAGTACAGAAATTGAGGTTTTGCAATATAATTGTGTTGAAAAGCTCCTAAAAAATTAGATGAACTACTAAAATTTGATTAAAACTTATTTTGTGGTCCTTTTTCTAGACGTTCCATACGAGCAGGTCTAAATGGGACTTTCAATAGACCCCTTGGAATTTTAATTGAGTAAAAAGTACAGAAATTGACGTTTTGCACTATAATTGTTTTGAAAAGCTCGTAACCAATTAGTCGAAATCATAATATTTGATTAGAACTTACTTTGCGGTCCTTTTTCCTAGAGGTTTCGGACGAGCATGTCTAAATGAGCCTTCCAATGGACCCGTTGGAATTTTATCTGAGTAAAAAGTAAAGAAATTGCGGTTTTGCAATATAATTGTGGTTAAAACATCACAATCAATTACATGCTCTCCTAATATTTGATTAAAACTTTTTTGGGGTCTTTTTTTAGAGGTTTCAGACGAGCAAGTCTAAATGGGCCTTTCAATGGACCCGTTGAAATTTTAACTGAGTAAAAAGTTAGAAATTGAGGTTTTGCATTATAATTGTGTTGAAAAGCTCCTAACCATTTAGACGAACTACTAAAATTTGATCAAAACTTATTTTGCGGTCCTTTTTCTAGAGGTTTCGGATGAGTAGGTCTAAATAGGCCTTTCAATGGACCCGTTGGAATTTTAACTGAGTGAAAACTACACTAATTGAGGTTTTGCAATATAATTGTGTTGAAAATCTCCTAAACAATTAGACCAACTCCTAATATTTGATTAAAACTTATTTTTCGGTCCTTTTTCTAGAGGTTTTGGACGAGCAGGTCTAAATGGGCCTTCCAATGGACCCGTTGGAATTTTAACTGAGTAAAAAGTATAGATATTGAGGTTTTACAATATAATTGTGTTGAGAAGCTCCTAACAAATTAGACAAACTCAAAAATTTGATTCAAACTTATTTTGTGGTCCTTTTTTAGAGGTTTCGGAGGAGCACGTCTAAATGGGCCTTTCAATAGACCCCTTGGAATTTTAACTAAGTAAAAAGTACAGAAATTGAGGCTTTGCAATATAATTGTGTTGGAAAGCTTCTAACCAATTAGACAAACTCCAAAATTTGATTCAAACTTATTTTGTGGTACTTTTTTAGAGGTTTCGGAGGAGCAGGTCTAAATGGGCCTTTCAATAGACCCGTTGGAATTTTAACTAAGTAAAAAGTACAGAAATTGAGGCTTTGCAATATAATTGTGTTGAAAAGCTTCTAACCAATTAGACAAACTCCTAATATTTGATTAAAACTAATTTTTGGCCCTTTTTCTAGAGGTTTCGGACGAGCAGGTCTAAATGGGCCTTTCAATGGACCCGGTTGAATTTTAAGTGAGTAAAAAGTATAGAAATTGAGTTTTTACAATATAATTATGTTGAAAAGCTCCTAACCAATTAGATGAATTCCTAATATTTGATTAAAACTTATTTTGCGGTCCTTTTTCTAGAGGTTTTGGACGAGCAGGTCTAAATGGGCCTTTCAATGGACCCGTTGGAATTTTAAGTGAGTAAAAAGTATAGAAATTGAGTTTTTATAATATAATTATGTTGAAAAGCTCCTAACCAATTAGATGAAGTCCTAATATTTGATTAAAACTTATTTTCTCGTCCTCTTTCTAGTGGTTTCGGACGAGCAGGTCTAAATGGGACTTTCAATGGACCCGTTGGAATTTTAACTAAGTAAAAAGTACAGAAATTGAGGTTTTGCAAAAAAAAATTGTGTTGAAAAGCTCCTAACCAATAAAATGAACTCCTGATATTTGATTAAAACTTATTTTGCGGTTCTTTTTCTACAGGTTTCAGACGAGCAGGTCTAAATGGGCCTTTCAATGGACCTGTTGGAATTTTAACTAAGTAAAAAGTACATAAATTGAGAATTTGCAATATAATTGTTTTGAAAATCTCCTAACCAATTATATTATCTCTTAATATTTGATTAAAACTTATTTTGCGGTTTTTTTTCCTGTCCTTTTTCAAGATGTTTCAGACGAGCAGGTCTAGATGGGCCTTTCAATGGACCCGGTGGAATTTTAGCTGAGTAAAAAGTACAGAAATTGAGGTTTTGCAATATAATTGTGTTGAACAACTCCTAAAAAATTAGACGAACTACTAAAATTTGATTAAAACTTATTTTGTGGTCCTTTTCTAGACGTTTCATATGAGCAGGTCTAAATAGGCCTTTCAATAGACCCGTTGGAATTTTAACTGAGTAAAAAGTACAGAAATTGACGTTTTGCACTATAATTGTGTTGAAAAGCTCCTAACCAATTAGTCGAACTCCTAATATTTGATTAAAACTTACTTTGTGGTCCTTTTTCAAGAGGTTTCGGACGAGCATGTCTAAATGGGCCTTTCAACGGATCCATTGGAATTTTAACTGAGTAAAAAGTAAAGAAATTGAGGTTTTGCAATATAATTGTGGTTAAAACCTCACAATCAATTACATGTTCTCCTAATATTTATTTAAAACTTTTTTTGCGGTCCTTTTTGAAGAGGTTTCAGACGAGCAAGTCTAAATGGGCCTTTCAATGGACCCGTTAGAATTTTAACTGAGTAAAAAGTACATAAATTGAGGTTTTGCAATATAATTGTTTTGAAAAGCTCCTAAACAATTAGATGAACTCCTAATATTTGATTAAAACTTATTTTGCGGTTCTTTTTCTACAGGTTCAGACGACCATGTCTAAATTGGCATTTCAATGGACCTGTTGGAATTTTAACTAAATAAAAAGTACAGAAATTGAGATTTTGCAATATAATTGTGTTGAAAATATCCTAACCAATTATATGATCTCTTAATATTTGATTAAAACTTTTTTTGAGGTCCTTTTTCTAGAAGTTTCGGATGAGCATGTCTAAATGAACCTTTCAATGGACCCGTGGGAATTTTAACTGAGTAAAAAATACAAAAATTGAGGTTTTGTAAAATAATTTTGTTGAAAAGCTCCTAACCAATTAGACGAACTCCTAATGTTGGATTAAAACTTATTTTCCAGTCCTTTTTCTTGAGGTTTCAGACGAACAGGTCTAAATGGGCATTTCAATGGACCCATTAGAATTTTAACTGAGTAAAATGTACAAAAATTGAGGTTTTGCAATATAATTGTGTTGAAAAGCTCCTAACCAATTAAAAGAACTCCTAAAATTTGATTAAAACTTATTGAGCGTTCCATTTTCTAGAGGTTTCATACGTGCAGGTCTAAATGGGCCTTTCAATAGACCCGTTGGAATTTTTTTGAAGAAAAGGTGGGCCTCATTAAAAACCCATCTACATCCACCAAACCCATCTACATCCACCTAACCATTTAGACGAACTACTAAAATTTGATCAAAACTTATATTGCAGTCCTTTTTCTAGAGGTTTCGGATGAGCAGGTCTAAATAGGCCTTTCAATGGACCCGTTGGAATTTTAACTGAGTAAACACTACACAAATTGAGGTTTTCCAATATAATTGTGTTTAAAATCTCCTAAACAATTAGACCAACTCCTAATATATGATTAAAACTTATTTTCCGGTCCTTTTTCTAGAGGTTTCGGACGAGCAGGTCTAAATGGGCCTTCCAATGGACCCGTTGAAATTTTATCTAAGTAAAAAAGTACAGAAATCGAGGTTTTGCAATATAATTGTGTTAAAAAGCTCCTAACCAGTTAGTCGAACTCCTAATATTTGATTAAAACTAATTTTTGGCCATTTTTCTAGAGGTTTCGGACGAGCAAGTCTAAATGGGCCTTACAATGGACCCGTTCGAATTTTAATTGAGTAAAAAGTACAAAAATTGAGGTTTTGCAATATAATTGAGTTGAAAAGCTCCTGAACAATTAGACGAACTACTAAAATTTGATTAAAACTTATTTTGCGGTCCTTTTTCTATAGGTTTTGGACGAGCAGGTCTAAATGAGCCTTTCAATGGACCCGTTGGAATTTTAAGTGAGTAAAAAGTATAGAAATTGAGTTTTTACAATATAATTATGTTGAAAAGCTCCTAACTAATTAGATGAAGTCCTAATATTTGATTAAAACTTATTTTTCCATCCTCTTTCTAGAGGTTTCAGACGAGCAGGTCTAAATGGGACTTTCAATGGACCCGTTGTAATTTTAACTAAGTAAAAAGTACAGAAATTGAGGTTTTACAAAATCATTGTGTTGAAAAGCTCCTAACCAATTAGATGAACTCCTGATGTTTGATTAAAACTTATTTTGCGGTTCTTATTCTACAGGTTTTAGACGAGTAGGTCTAAATAGGCCTTTCAATGGACCTGTTGGAATTTTAACTAAGTAAAAAGTACATAAATTTAGATTTTGCAATATAATTGTGTTGAAAATCTCCTAACCAATTACATTATCTCTTAATATTTGAATAAAACTTTTTTTGCGGTCCTTTTTCTAGAGGTTTCCGACGAGCAGGTTCAAATGGGCCTTCCAATAGACCCGTTGGAATTTTAACTAAGTAAAAAGTACAAAAATTGAGGTTTTGCAATATAATTGTGTTGAAAAGCTCCTAACCAATTAGACGAACTCCTAATATTGGATTAAAACTTATTTTCCTGTCCTTTTTCTAGAGGTTCCAGACGAGTAGGTCTAAATGGGCCTTTCAATGGACCCGGTGAAATTTTAACTGAGTAAAAAGTACAGAAAGTGAGGTTTTGCAATAAAATTGTGTTGAAAAGCTCCTAAAAAATTAGACGAACTACTAAAATTGGATTAAAACTTATTTTGTTGTCCTTTTTGTAGACGTTTAATACGGGCAGGTCTAAATGGGCCTTTCAATAGACCCGTTGGAATTTTAACTGAGTAAAAAATACAGAAATTAACGTTTTGCACTGTAATTGTGTTGAAAAGCTCCTAAGTAATTAGTCAAACTCCTGATATTTGATTAAAACTTACTTTGCGGTCCTTTTTTCTAGGGGTTTCGGACGAGCATGTCTAAATGGGCCTTACAATGGACCCATTGGAATTTTAACTAAGTAAAAAGTAAAGAAATTGAGGTTTTGCAATATAATTGTGGTTAAAACCTCACAATCAATTACATGTTCTCCTAATATTTGATTAAAACTTTTTTTGCGGTCCTTTTTGTTGAGGTTTTAGACGAGCAAGTCTAAATTGGCCTTTCAATGGACCCGTTGGAATTTTAACTGAGTAAAAAGTACATAAATTGAGGTTTTGCAATATAATTGTGTTGAAAAGTTCCTAAACAATTAGATGAACTCCTAATATTTGATGAAAACTTATTTTGCGGTTCTTTTTCTACAGGTTCAGATGAGCGGGTCTAAATGGGCCTTTCAATGGACCTGTTGGAATTTTAACTAAGTAAAAAGTACAGAAATTGAGATTTTGCAATATAATTGTGTTGAAAATCTCCTAACCAATTACATGATCTCTTAATATTTGATTAAAACTTTTTTTGAGGTCCTTTTTCTAGAAGTTTTGGATGAGCTGGTCTAAATGAACCTTTCAATGGACCCGTTGGAATTTTAACTGAGTAAAAAGTACAAAATTGAGGTTTTGTAATATAATTTTGTTGAAAAGCTCCTAACCAATTAGACGAACTCCTAATATTGGATTAAAACTTATTTACCGGTCCTTTTTCTTGAGGTTTCAGACGAACAGGTCTAAATGGGCATTTCAATGGACCCGTTAGAATTTTAACTGAGTAAAAAGTACAAAAATTGAGGTTTTGCAATATAATTGTGTTGAAAAGCTCCTAACCAATTAGAAGAACTCCTAAATTTTGATTAAAACTTATTTTGCGGTCCATTTTCTAGAGGTTTCATACGTGCAAGTCTAAGTGGGCCTTTCAATAGACCCGTTGGAATTTTTTTGAAGAAAAGGTTGGCCTCATTAAAAACCCATCTACATCCACCAAAGCTGGAGCTAGGGTGGATCCTAAGGGGAAAAAAGTGCCCGAAATATATTAACTTTCAAGGAGGTTGAGAGTCAATCGGTACATGTGTAGAAATAATGTCGGGTATGCCCGAGAAAGAAGTATAGAAATTGATGTTTTGCAATATAATTGTGTTGAAAAGCTCATAACCAATTAGACGAACTCCTAATAATTAATTAAAACTGATTTTTCGGTCCGTTTTCTAGAGGTTTCGGACGAGTAGGTCTAAATGGGCCTTTCAATGGACCCGTTGGAATTTTAACTAAGTAAACTGTACATAAATTGAGGTTTTGCATTATAATTGTGTTGAAAATCTCCTAACCATTTAGAGGAACTACTAAAATTTCATCAAAACTTATTTTGCGGTCCTTTTTCTAGATGTTTCGGTTGAGCAGGTCTAAATAGGCCTTTTAATGGACCCGTTGGAATTTTGACTGAGTAAAAAGTATAGAAATTGAGGTTTTGCAATATAATTGTGTTGAAAAGATCCTAAACAAATAGACGAACTCCTAATATTTGATTAAAACTTATTTTGTTGTCCATTTTCTTGAGGTTTCGGACGAGTAGGTCTAAATGGGCCTTTCAATGGATCCGTTGGAATTTTAACTGAAAGAAGTATAGAAATTGATGTTTTGCAATATAATTGTGTTGAAAAGCTCCTAACCAATTAGACGAATTCCTAATATTTGATTAAAACTTATTTTTCGGTCTGTTTTCTAGAGGTTTCGGATGAACAGGTCTAAATTGGCCTTTCAATGGACCTGTTGGAATTTTAACTTAGTAAAAAGTACATAAATTGAGGTTTTGCAATATAATTGTGTGGAAAAGCTCCTAACAGATTAGACAAAATACTAAAATTTTATTAAAACTTATTTTGCGGAGCTCCTAAACAATTAGACAAACTACTAAAATTTGATTAAAGCTTATTTTGCGGTCCTTTTTCTAGAGGTTTCGGACGAGGATGTCCAAATGGGTTGAAAAGCTCCTAAACAATTAGACGAACTCCTAATATTTGATTAAAACTTATTTTCTGGTCCTTTTTTAGAGGATTCGGACGAGCAGGTCTAAATGAGCCTTTCAATGGACCCGTTGGAATTTTAACTGAGTAAAAAGTATAGAAATTGAGGTTTTAGAATATAATTATGTTGAAAATCTCCTAACCCATTAGACGAACTCCTAATATTTGATTAAAACTTATATTCTGGTCCTTTTTCTAGAGGATTCAGATGAGCAGGTCTAAATGGGCCTTTCAATGGACCCGTTGGAATTTTAACTGAGAAAAAAGTATAGAATTGATGTTTTGCAATATAATTGTGTTGAAAAGCTCTTAACCCATTAGACGAACTCCTAATATTTGATTAAAACTTAGTAAAAAGTACATACATTTAGGTTTTGCAATATTATTGTTTTGAAAAGCTCCTAACCAATTGAACGAAATACTAAAATTTTATTAAAACATATTTTGCGGAGCTCCTAAACATTTAGACAAACTACTAAAATTTGATTAAAACTTATATTCTGGTCCTTTTTATAAAGGATTCAGACGAGCAAGTCTTAATGGGCTTTTCAATGGACCCCTTGGAATTTTAACTGAGAAAAAAATATAGAAATAGATGTTTTGCAATATAATTGTGTTGAAAAGCTCCTAACCCATTAGACGAACTCCTGATATTTGACTAAAACTTGTTTTGCGATCCTTTTTCTACAGGTTTCGGACGAGTAGCTCCATATTTTCCTTTTAATGGACCCGTTGGAATTTTAACTAAGTAAAAAGTATTGAAATTGAGTTTTTGCAATATAATTGTGTTAAAAAGCTCCTAACCAATTAGACGAACTTCTAATATTTGATTAAAACCTATTTTCCTATCCTTTTCCTAGAGGTTTCGGACGAGCAGGTCTAAATGGGACTTTCAATTGACCCGTTGCAATTTTAACTGAGTAAAAAGTACAGAAATTAAGGTTTTGCAATATAATTGTGTTGAAAAGCTCCTACCAATTACAAGAACTACTAAAATTTGATTAAAACTTATTTTACGGTCTTTTTTCTAGAGGTTTCATACGAGCAGGTATAGAAGGTCCCTTCAATAAACTCGTTGGAATTTTAATTGAGGGAAAAGTACAGAAATTGGGATTTTGCAATATAATTGTGTTAAAAATCTTGTAATAGATTACATGATCTCCTAATATTTGATTAAAACTTTTTTTGCGGTCCTTTTTTAGAGGTTTCAGACTAGCAGGTCTAAATGGGCCTTTAAATGGACCCGTTAGAATTTTAACTTAGTAAAAAGTACAGAAATTGAGGTTTTACAATATAATTGTGTTGAAAAGCTCCTAACCAATTAGAATAACTCCTAATATTTGATTAAAACTTATTTTTCGGTCCGTTTTCTAGAGGTTTCAGACGAGTAGGTCTAAATGGGACATTCAATGGATCCGTTGGAATTTTAACTGAGTAAAAAGAACAGAAATTGAGGTTTTGCAATATAATTGTGTTGAAAAGCTCCTAAACTTTTAGTGGAACTACTAAAATTTTATCAAAACTTATTTTGCAGTCCTTTTTCTAGAGGTTTAAGATAAGTAGGTCTAAATAGGCCTTTCAATGGACCCGCTGGAATTTTAACTGAGTAAAAAGTATAGAAATTGAGGTTTTGCAATATAATTGTGTTGAAATGCTATTAAACAATTAGACAAACTCCTAATATTTGATTAAAACTTATATTCTGGTCCTTTTTCTAGAGGATTCGGACGAGCAGGTCTAAATGGGCCTTTCAATGGACCCATTGGAATTTTAACTTAGAAAAAAGTATAGAAATTGATGTTTTGCAATATAATTGTGTTGAAAAGCTACTAACCAATTAGACGAACTCCTAATATTTGATTAAAACTTATTTTTCAGTCCGTTTTCTAGAGGTTTCAGACGAGCTGGTCTAAATGGGCCTTTCAATGGATCCGTTGGAATTTTAACTTAGTAAAAAGTACAGAAATTGACGTTTGCAATATAATTGTGTTGAAAAGCTCCTAACCAATTAGACGAACTCCTAATATTTGATTAAATCTTATTTTTCGGTCCATTTTCTAGAGGTTTCGGACGAGCAGGTCTAAATGGGAATTTCAATGGACCCGTTGGAATTTTAACTTAGTAAAAAGTACAGAAATTGAGGTTTTGCAATATTATTGCTTTGAAAAGCTCCTAACGAATTAGACGAAATACTAAAATTTTATGAAAACTTATTTTGCGGAGCTCCTTAACAATTATACAAAGTTCTGAAATTTGATTAAAACTTATTTCGCGGTCCTTTTTCTAGAGTTTTCGGACGAGGAGTTCTAAATGGGCCTTTCTATGGACCTATTGGAATTTTAACTAGGTAAAAAGTACATAAATTGAGGTTTTGCAATATAATTGTGTTGAAAAGCTCCTAACCAATTACATGATCTCCTAATATTTGATTAAAACTTATTTTCCAGTGCTTTTTCTAGAGGTTCCAGATGAGCAGGTCTAAATGGGCCTTTCAATTGGCCCGTTGGAATTTCAAATGAGTAAAAAGTACAGAAATTGATGTTTTGCAATATAATTGTGTTGAAAAGCTCCTAACCAATTAGACGAACTCTTGATATTTGACTAAAACTTGTTTTGCGGTCCTTTTACTACAGGTTTCGGACGAGCAGGTCCAAATGGGCCTTTCAATGGACCCGTTGGAATTTTAACTAAGTAGAAAGTATAGAAATTGAGTTTTTGCAATATAATTGTGTTGAAAAGCTCCTAACCAATTAGACGAACTCCTAATATTTGATTAAAACCTATTTTCTTGTCCTTTTTCTAGAGGTTTCAGACGAGCAGGTCTAAATGGGACTTTCAATGGACCCGTTGGAATTTTAACTGAGTAAAATGTACAAAAATTGAGGTTTTGCAATATAATTGTGTTGAAAAGCTCATAACCAATTAGATGAACTAAAAATTTGATTAAAACTCCTTTGCGGTTCTTTGTCTAGAGGTTTCGGACGAGCAGGTCTAAATGGGACTTTCAATGGACCCGTTGAAATTTAAGTAAGTAAAAAGTACATAAATTGAGGTTCTGCAATATAATTGTGTTGAAAAGCTCCTAAACCATTAGACGAACTCCTAATATTTGATTAAAACTTATTTTGCAGTCTTTTTTCTAGTTGTTTGAAACGAGCAGATGTAAATGGTCCTTTCAATGGACCCGTTGGAATTTTAACTTAGTAAAAAGTACATAAATTGAGGTTTTGCAATATAATTGTGTTGAGGGTTGTAATTGCACCGTAAACTCCATCCAAGTACACTAACGAGTAAGGTAAGATCACAATGGTGGTTAAAAGTCTGTGTGTGGATCTTGTGTTATGTGTCCCGTGTACTCGTTATTGGAATTATACTACTACCGATGAGTGATGTTGAAAGGGTTATGAATGTACTGTTAAACTCCATCACGGGTGTTGAGGGGTTGTGATTGTACCGGTAAACTCCACCTTGTGTTGTTCGGTAGTATGTATGAAGTGTATGGGACAACGCTTGTAATCTGCGTATCCGATTGTGTTTTGAGTTGTAAATGGTTGAGTTATCACTTGAAAGCCAATATGATGTGTTGATTATTTTGAAGCATGAGATGCTTGTTATGTATGCAAGGTTGCATGAAAAGTGATGAGTATGTGTTTAAAGGCTTTGTTGAAAGTGTTTTATAAAATGCATTATTGTGTTGTTTCTTTAGAGCATGCCTCACTAAGAAATTGTGCTTACGCTCTCTCTCTCGAACCAATAATGCAGATAATTGAGTGTTTGAGGGCAACAAGGAAGCTAAGAGTCCAAGGGAAACTAAGCTCATGTATGGTGATGTTTTCATACACTATTAGTTTTGGTAATTTGGCAATGGGAACCTAAAGTGTGGTTTGGGAGATGTTTTGGACTCCCTAGTTTGTGGCATGATGCTTTTGATGCTTTGGTTTTTTAATTGGCCTTTTGTTGCTTGATTTGGAGTTTGGTTGATTGATTGGTTTGGATAATAGGAAGCATGCATATAGATATGTGAAATTCCATGTTTGATTCTGTGGATGTGTTTTGAAGTTGCAAACATGCACCTTATATGTATGATGACTTGTTGGCATGGTTAGGAAGTCATTAGGATGTGTTTGAGTGGTTTAATGTATGAAAACCAGCAATTTCTGCAACTTCTGGGCAAACCGTATCGGAACGGGCACTGGCGTTTCGAAACGGGGGCCTGTAATGGCCTTCGTGTTTCGAAACGGTTGGAGGCCGTTCCGAAACGATTTGGCCACTTGAAGGCCCTGTTTCGGAACTAGTCTCGAAACGAACTCGTGTTTCGAAACGGTCAACACTGTTTCGAAACAGGTGACCGTTGGGCACTGATTTGAATGGTGTTGAGGTTTGCAAGCTTTACGTTTTAGTCCCAAATGTTGTAATTGCAATTGCATGAGTTTGAGATGTCCGTTTAAGGTGAAATTTGATAGGGAAGCATGTAATATGACTAATTTAATATTGGTAACTTAAGTTAAGACCTTATAATTTCCAGAATTTACATTTTGGTCCCTAATATTTGTATTTTGTGCAATTGAGTCCCTTATTGAAATCCGATCGATGTGCTTTCTTCGTATATGTTTCTCAAGTGTTCTCTTAGGATTAACATGCATCTAGACAAGATTAAAAAGAAAAAAAGGATCGTTAATCAAGGTTGACTTTCAGGTAAACTTTGGTTTTCCCCGTGTAATCTTCGTAGTTCGGGTCAACCGTCTAGGCTGAGCTAAGGGGGTTACACCTTTTTCTAGAGGTTTCGGATGAGCAGGTCTAAATAAGCCTTTCAATGGACCCTTCAGAATTTTATCTGAGTAAAAAGTACAAAAATTGAGGTTTTGCAATATAATAGTGTTGAAAAGCTCCTAACCAATTATACGAAATACTAAAATTTTATTAAAACTTAATTTGCGGAGCTCCTATACAATTAGACAAACTACTACGATTTGATTAAAACTTATTTTGCGATCCTTTTTCTAGAGGTTTCGGACGAGGATGTCCAAATGGGCCTTTCATTGAACCCGTTGGAATCTTAACTGAGTAAAAAGTACAGAAATTGAGATTTAGCAATATAATTGTGTTGAAAAGCTCCTAAACAATTAGAAAAACTCCTAATATTTGATTAAAACTTACTTTGCGGTCCTTTTTTCTAGAGGTTTTGGACGAGCATGTCTAAATGGGCCTTTTAACGGACCCATTGGAATTTTAACTGAGTAAAAAGTAAAGAAATTGAGGTTTTGAAATATAATTGTGTTGAAAAGCTACTAACCAATTAGACGAACTCCTAATATTTGATTAAAACTTATTTTTCGGTCCGTTTTTTAGAGGTTTCAGATGAGCAGGTCTAAATGGGCCTTTCAATGGACCCGTTGGAATTTTAACTTAGTAAAAAGTACAAAAATTGAGGTTTTGCAATATAATTGTGTTGAAAAGCTCCTAACTAATTAGACGAACTCATAATATTTGATTAAAACTTATTTTTCGGTCCGTTTTCTAGAGGTTTCGGACGAGCAGGTCTAAATGGTCCTTTCAATGGACCCGGTTGAATTTTAACTTAGTAAAAAGTACAGAAATTGAGGTTTTGCAATATTATTGTATTGAAAAGCTCCTAACCAATAAAAAGAAATACTAAATTTTAGTAAAACTTATTTTGCGGAGCTCCTAAACAATTAGACAAACTTCTGAAATTTGATTAAAACTCATTTTGCGGTCGTTTTTTCTAGAGTTTTCGGAGGAGGAGGTCTAAATGGGCCATTCTATGGACCCGTTGGACTTTTAAATGAGTAAAAATTACATAAATTGAGGTTTTTCAATATACTTCTGTTGAAAAGATCCAAACCAATTACATGATCTTCTAGTATTTGATTAAAACTTATTTTCCGGTGTTTTTCTAGAGGTTTCGGACGAGCATGTCTAAATGGGCCTTTTAGTGGACCCGTTGGAATTTCAAATGAGTAAAAAGTACAGAAATTGATGTTTTGCAATATAATTGTGTTGAAAAGCTCCTAACCAATTAGATGAACTCCTGATATTTAACTAAAACTTGTTTTGCAGTCCTTTTACTATAGGTTTCGGACGAGCAGGACCAAATGGGCCTTTCAATGGACCCGTTGGAATTTTAACTAAGTTAAAAGTATAGAGATTGAGTTTTTGCAATATAATTGTGTTGAAATGCTCCTAACCAATTAGACAAACTCCTAATATTTGATTAAAACCTATTTTCCTGTCTTTTTTCTAAAGGTTTCAGACGAGCAGGTCTAAATGGGACTTTCAATGGACCCGTTGGAATTTTAACTGAGTAAAAATTACAAAAATTGAGGTTTTGCAATATAATTGTGTTAAAAAGCTCATAACCAATTAGATGAACTACTAAAATTTGATTAAAACTCCTTTTGCGGTCCTTTTTCTAGAGGTTTCGGACGAGCAGGTCTAAATGGGCCTTCAATGGACCCGTTGTAATTTAACTGAGTAAAAAGTATAGAAATTGAGATTTTGTAATATAATTGTGTTGGAAAGCTCCTAAACAATTAGACGAACTCCTAATATTTGATTAAAACTTATTTTGCGGTCATTTTTCTAGTTGTTTTGGACGAGCATGTCTAAATGGTCCTTTCAATTGACCTGTTGGAATTTTAACTGAGTAAAAAGTACAGAAATTGAGGTTTTGCAATATATTTGTGTTGAAAAGCTCCTAAACAATTACAAGAACTACTAAGATTTGATTAAATCTTATTTTGTGGTCCTTTTTCTAGAGGTTTCATACGAGCAGGTCTAAACGGTCCTTTCAATAAACTCGTTGGAATTTTAATTGAGTGAAAAGAACTGGAATTGGGGTTTTGCAATATAATTGTGTTAAAAAGCTTGTAATAGATTACATGATCTCCTAATATTTGATTAAAACTTTATTCGCGGTCCTTTTAAAGAGGTTTCAGACTAGCAGGTCTTAATGGACCTTTCAATGGATCCGTTGGAATTTTAACTGAGTAAGAAGTACATAAATTGAGGTTTTGCAATATAATTGTGTTGAAAAGCTCCGAAATAATTAGACGAACTCCTAATATTTTATTAAAACTTATTTTTCATTCCTTTTTCTGGAGGTTTCGGACGAGGAGGTCTAAATGGGCCTTTCAATGGACCCGTTGGAATTTTAACTGATTACATAAATTGAATTTTTGCAATATAATTGTGTTGAAAAGCTCCTAACCAATTAGATGAACTCCTAATATTTGATTAAAACTTATTTTCCGGTCCTTTTTCTAGAGGTTTCGGACGAGCATGTCTAAATGGGACTTTCAATGGACCCGTTGGAATTTTTTTTTGAAAGAAAAGGCCTTGTTAAAACCCCTACTAACGTCCTCTGACATGGAGTCAGGGGAACCCTAAAAATGGGAAAAGAGTACCTTATGTTTTATTAATAGAAATAGCGTTATACAAGGTGGCTGATACATAAAGGAACATCAGTACCAAAAGACATGGAAGTCATGGTTCTGAGAGCTTACGCAGCCAAAGAATGGGCCACAGTGTTTGCTTCATGGCTTACATATGATACAGTAGCAAAAGGAAAAGACAAAAAAACATATCAAAGTTGAGGAAGCGAAGGCCCCATGGTTGATAAGTCCGGACATGGGGAGCCGATTCTGTTGCCTAAAGATGCACAATCCGTTTCGAAAAGTAACCGATCCCAGCCTTGGGTCTGAGCGAAAGTAAACCCTGCAAGAAGACCCAGACCTTCGCAAGTGGCAGCGTCCAAGCAACTGCCTAAAGGGTAAGCAAGGCCCCTGACGACCGCACCCATAGCATCACGCGTCACCACTCCTACAGCAGCTGCGCGAGTGATTGGATTAAAGGCCCCATCCACAATAACCTTGATATGATCACGTGGAGGTGGCTTCCAGCAAGGAGGTGAAAGAATAGGAGTAGTAGATTGGAGTGGGTTTGTAGATATTGCATTGCAAAAATCAGTATGTAGACTAATCGAATTAATTGAAGTAAGCCATGGTGGTTGCAGGTGGTGGTTGAGGACCCAGTCATTACGTCGATTCCAAATGTTCTAGACGGTAGTGAGGAAGAGACCAAATTGGTCTTCAGCTATTAAGGTAGCTGCCTCCTCCAGCCAACGTGCAGTAGAATCGGATGTACTCTTATAGAGAATAGTAGGGACTCCGGAAAGCTGTAGAGCTTCAGAGGCTCTAGAACAATCACGAAGAGCATGGAGAGTGGATTCGGAGGAAAATCCGAAAAGTGGGCAGGGTTCGGAGTTAGGGGAGAAATCTCGTAATCGTTGCCCCATCGGTAAAGCTTCAGAGGCCATACGCCATCCGAAGGTTTTGACTTTGGGAACTGCCTTTACTTTCGCAAGTACCTTCCAAATTCGCGCTAGAGGCCTTTGGGGTTCCGGAGGGCGTTGGAGGAATAAGTATCCTGAACAGACTGAGTAGATACCAGAGTCATTAGGGGACCATAATATAGAAACCCGTTGGAATTTTAACTAAGTAAAAAGTACAGAAATTGAGATTTTGCAATAAAATTGTGTTGAAAAGCTCCTAACCAATTAGACGAACTCCTAATATTTGATTTAAACTTATTTTGCGGTTCTTTCTCTACAGGTTTCGGACGAGCAGGTCTAAATGGGCCTTTCAATGGACCTGTTGGAATTTTAACTAAGTAAAAAGTACAAAAAATGAGATTTTGCAATATAATTGTGTTGAAAATCTCCTAACCATTTACATTATCTCTTAATATTTGATTAAAACTTTTTTTGAGGTCCTTTTTTCTAGAGGTTTCGGATGAGCAGGTCTAAATGGACCTTTCAATGGACCCGTTGGAATTTTAACTGAGTAAAAAGTACAAAAATTGAGGTTTTGCAATATAATTTTGTTGAAAAGCTCCTAACCAATTAGAGGAACTCCTAATATTGGATTAAATTTTTTTTTCTGGTTCTTTTTCTTGAGGTTTCAGACGAACAGGTCTAAATGAGACTTTCGATGGACCCGTTAGAATTTTAACTGAGTAAAAATTAAAAAAATTAAGGTTTTGCAATATAATTGTGTTGAAAAGCTCCTAACCAATTAGACGAACTCCTAAAATTTGATTAAAACTTATTTTGCGGTCCTTTTTCTAGAGGTTTCATACGTGTAGGTCTAAATGGGCCTTTCAATAGACCCGTGAGAATTTTTTTGAAGAAAAGGTGGGCCTCATTAAAAACCCCTCTACATCCACCAAAGCTGGAGCTAGGGTGGAAACCTAAGGGGAAAAGAGTGCCCAAAATATTTTAACTTTCAAGGAGGTTGAGAGTCAACTGGTACACGTGTAGAAATAATGTCGGGTAAGCCCGAGTCAAAATACAAAGAAGAACCAGAACGCAAAGCCCACTTGGTTAAAGTATGAGCAAGTACATTGGCTACACGGGGTACATATAGAAATTGCAAATTTTGAATAGCATCAAAAATTAGCTGAGCAACGTCAATTTGGGGCCGCAGAAGAGAAGTATCTGGTCCTGGTCGAGTCAGCTTGTTGATCACAACGGCGGCATTGGACTCAATGAGAATGTCATTTCACCCAGCATCACGACCAAAGGTAATGCCTGCAACGATATCATGGAGTTCAACATACGCAACGTCAGTACAAACAACCGTGTGGAGGGCATATCCGCCGAGGACAACACCAGTAGCATCTCGTGCTACAACACCCATTGCTGCACCACCAGTGGGAAGGTGAAAGGCACCATCAACGTTGATCTTCACAGTTCCGACGAGCGGCGGCTTCAATTTCAGTGGTGCGAGGGTAGGCTCAGATTGTGGTCGCATCGGTGTTTGCTATGAGTTGGTGTGAGCGAAGTCCTGCAGTAAGTCTTTGAAGTTCATAACAGTGAGCCAAGGGGGATGCATTCGCTTTGCATAGACCCAGTCATTACGCCTATTCAAGATATTCCAAAGGGTGGTAAGAAGGAAGGTAAACTTGGACTGAGTGAGAACCAAAGCCCCCTGTTCCAACCAAGAGGCCATCACTGTAATTGTGCATGCACGTAAGTGCAATGGAAAACCAGCTAACCGTAACACTTTCGCCGCTCCATCACAATCACGGAGGGCATGGAGCATAGTCTTCGTGGTGGTCTAACAAAAGGGGCAAAGACCTGAAGACAAGTTGGTCGCAGCCAAACGATCTCTAGTCGACAACACCTCACGCCCCGCCCTCCAACTAAACGAATGAGTTTTGGGCAAAGTACGTGCCTTGGAAATCACCTTCCAAAGAGGTGAGGGCCGGGCAAGGGGTCTGGGTGGTTGCTGTAGGAAAAGGTATCCCGATCAGACGGAGTAGGTTCCTGAATCATGATTTCCCCAAAGGAGAACATCACGACTTTTCGCGGAAATTGGGACGCAAAGGATATTTTCCGCATCATCCCAATCGAAGTGTTGCCTAATCTTGGCTTCATCCCATTGCGCTTGGTGTCACACCATGAAGTCACGACATCGGATAGGGATTTCATCATTGTCTGGGTAATCAACGTAGAAGGAGAGACCGAAAGCCCCAATTGTCTATATGCATGCACACCTGACTATCAATGCCAGGCCGCAAGAAAAAACCCAGACCCAATAGCTGGGCCGCCTGCTAGATTCTGCGCCAAGCGAAAGATGCGAGCCTTTCAATCTTAGCGTCTAAGATGTTACCGGATGGGAAATAGCGAGATCGAAGAACCCTTGCAAGAAAGGAATCAAGAGAGGATGTTAATCGCCAAATTTGTTTACCAAGGAGTGCAACAATAAAAGCATGGAGGTCACGAAAACCCACACCCCCTGCAGATTTAGGGGCACAGATTGCATCCCATGAGAGCATAGGCCACCCTTATTTTTTGCTGCGGCTTGACCACCAATACCAACATATAGATCTGGTCATATCCTTGATAATATTTTGTGGGAGCATGTAGCAAGACATAATATACTGCGGTATTACCTGAGCTACAGACTTGATAAGTGTCTCGCGACCACTAAAAGAGAGTAGGTTATTATCCCATATGGTCATACGGGAATTGACTTTGTCGTGAACATATCCCAAAGCAGTTGTCCGGTTTTTCCCCACTACAAGAGGTACTCCTAGGTAAGTACCTGGATCATCAACAATGCGCACACCAAGGGTGAGCCGAATTGCATGCAAGAAATCGGCAGAACATTTAGATCTACAATATGTTGTTGATTTCTCAAAATTGACAATTTGCCCGGAAGAAGATGCATATAATTGCAAAATGCCTTTGAGGTGTTCCACCTCGGTAGGACAATTTCGAAGGAAAACCATGCTATTGTCAGCAAAAAGTAGGTGCGTGATACGTGGTACGTGACGACTAGCACAAAGTCCCTGAAGGCGGCCTTCACGTTGCTCAACATCAAGAGCGGCCGATAGTCCTTGTGAGCAAATGAAGAAGAGAAAAGGAGAAAGGGGTCACCTTGTCGGATGCCTCGAGAAGGCAAAAATTTCGTTGATAGCGCCCTGTTGATTCTTACTGAGAATGAAATGGAGGAGACACATCGTAAAATGAGTTGCACCCAATCTAGGGCAAAGCCCATTCGCAACATAACATCACGAAGATAAGACCATTCTACGCGATCGAATGCCTTCTCCATATCAACTTTTAAAGCCGCACCCTGGGATGCAACAGAACCATTCGAATGAAGAGAGTGTATTAGTTTGTGTGCAATGAGGATGTTGTCAGAGATATTCCTCCATCTGACAAAAGCCGTCTGGGCATCATGAATACATACTCTTAAAACATGCTTTAGCCAATTAACGAGCACCTTAGCAACAATTTTATATATTATACGCATAAGCTGATAGGTCGAAACTGTCGCATGGTAGTCGGGTCCGAAATTTTGGGAATAAGTACAATGACCGTGTGATTAACGGAGGCCATGTCGGTATCCCCTCGAAGGAGGCTAAGACATAAGTCAATGAAATTCGGCTCTATTACGTCCAGTGTTGTCTGTAGAAGCCACTAGGGAAGTCCTCGATCCCTAGGGCTTTCTGAGGGTTAATATCCTGAAAAGCCTCAACGACCTCATCCTTCGTAAAAGGTCGCAAGAGTGATGTGTTCATTTCCTGAGTCACTGCAGGTTGTATTTTATCCAGGAGTTGGGGTGCAGTGATCGGATTAGATGATGTAAAAAAATGACAGAAGTAATCAGATGTAATGTTTAACATCTCTGGCTTTGTTGTGTGCCAAACATTGTTTCCATCATAGAGGCCTCGGATTGCATTCTTTTTCCGACGCCGAGATGCTCTTGCATGGAAGAATGATGTATTCTTGTCCCCATTAGCTAACCAGCTTATCCGGGATCACTATGCTCAGTATGCCTCCTGCGCATCAAGAAGACGACGGAGTTCTAATTTAGCGTCGCGAAGAGAAGTGGACCCGACGCAGATAGTTTACGCCAACAATGGATAGCTTATCAACCAGGGAGCCTGTTGCACTCGCCCATGCTTGCTGAATAGTCGAAATACAAGAGGCATCAAGTGCCCAACATGATTCAAAACGAAAGTGATCATAGTCCTCACGTGGAAATGAGTCCTCACGTGAGTTGGATGTCGTGTTCATGTGGATGACACTATGATCAGATTCGGGATCGAAAGTATGGCGAAAACTGAATTGAAGTTGTTCACGTAACCACTGGGAACATGCTAAAAAGCGATCCAATCGTTCGAAGACTGGGGAAACGTTTTGGCCCGTTCTGGACCATGTAAACCAGCCCGAAGAAGGTTTATAGTCAAAAAGCCCATTGCGAGATAAGCAATCTCTGAATTGGACTATTTGTGAGTGGGGCCTTCGATAGCCTCCTTGCTTTTCCTCATCGGATAAAATTTCGTTGAGATCACCCCCAATTAACCAAGGCAATGGTGAAACATGTCGGAGCGAATCAATTATTTCCCAAGTTTTGCATTTAAGGTTTGTGTCTGCATAGCCGTACAGACCTGTGAAACGAAAGCATTCATTTTCTGAACTTAAAGTAACGTCAATAAAGCGACCCCAATACGAAAGCAAGTCTAGATTAATTTTATTATTCCAGAAAATGACAAGTCCAGAGCATGTATGGATGCTATCAACAGCGATGCAACCAATCATATCCAAGGAAAATTTTAAACGGTCATAATAAAATTGATGTAACTGAGTCTCTGAAAGAAAAATAACATCTGGTTTTGACTGACGAACAACACTACCTAAAGCTTGAACTACCGGTGACGAACCTAAACCCCGACAGTTCTAACAAATAATCTTCATTTTTCTCGATGGTGGCCGAAGAGTTTTTGCTGCTCATCCCAGCTTTCAGATTTTTCAAGGGTTTGTCCATCACAGGAGGTATCACATTCTTCATAGACCTAGCCACATTGGATGGGGAGGCTCGTATGCGTTTGGCAATACCACTAGCATCAATGGGTGGGCTGCGTTTAGCCTTACAAGGACCCAGCGCTCAACGTGCCACTTCCACAACATCTTTTACGAGCCACTCCTCAAAATCTGGGTTCACTGGCACATGAGAAGTGCCGCCAGCACCCACTGTCACAGAGTGATCCTTCGTAGTAGCAGCGGTAGGGATATCATCATCAATAACCCGGACGAAACGTTTGTTCGATGGTGTAGATGAGTCAGCAAGTACCTCTGGGGCATGCACTGCTTTAGCCGAGCCATTGGTCACTGATTCAGCATCGGCTGGTATGATATCCAATGGTTGAATGTTGAGAGGTTCCTCTAATTTGTCAGTACAAGACTTGCAATTGTTGCTGCAGCCACAACAATTGGTTCAAGGCCTTATTAGCAAAGCCCTCAGTGGCATTTTCAGTGATGGGTACAACAGTGGCAGTATCATCTGCCTCTTGTTGTTCAGTAGCATCAGTTGTCGGTGCTTCTGTAGGCAGCATTTCGATCCCCTGGTGTTGTGTAGGAGCAACAACCATTGTATCTACATCTGTAATGAGGAAGTCACGAGGGACAATAGTCAATACAGTGCCAAATATGTAAACAACATTGCATAATGAAAATAATAAAAAATATGGTGCAACCATAATATTGTGTGGAAATAAAATGGGTAAAACATTAAGTTGACTGTAACGTTACCCATGGCAATTTGTGTTTTGGAGGTGTTACCAGGCTCAGAGTATCTTACTCGACCCCTAGATTTAGGTTTCGATTTTGTTTTTGCCACCGGTGCTCGTAGCTAGTCACCATACTGCAGAGATGCGTAAGGAGCATCTATGTGGGCTTCACAAGTGGCTCGGAGGTGGCATAAAATGCCACATCCATGGAAAAATGTGGGCAATTTTTCATATTGGAGTGGAAGCATTGATGGCTCCTCCGAATCAGCTTCACTAAAAGCAACAAAGCGTCGAAGTGGTTGTGCCAAATCTAACACTACACATACTCGAAGGTATTTGACCATGTTTCCATGCTCACCCTTCCTCGAATCAGTGCCCATGACAGCACCAATACAACAGCCCAAAGCTCGTCCTGTTGCATTAGCCACAGTATCACCCGTCATCATGGCAAGGGGAACCCTTTGGATCCTGACCCAGATGCGGATTTGGCTGAAGGTGTATTCATCAACTGTGAGTCGGGGTTGGACTGGTAATATGGCGAGCCAGTCTTTTTTGAAGGTCCAAGGACCACATTTCAACAATTCATTTCCGCGTGAGGATGATTCAAACTTAAATAAAAAGAGCCTTGATTCTAAGGCAGTGATGGTCGTGAGCTTGTCATCCCTCCACACCGAGGAAAAGACTCGAATAAGGGCAACTTCATCAAACACGTTAGTGGAAAACAATTTCCCAATCAATAAGGATTTAAAATCGTCAAGGGGGGTGAACTTACTGGCTTTTGGTGCAAACACCACATTTTTTTTCTTCAACCGTGAACTGAAGATTGTCGAAACGAGAGAGGAAGGAATCAGTGGAAGCCATAGAGATTGACTTTCGAGGAGATTTTTTGTATTGGTGCTTGGAAAATTCTAAGGAGTGATGGCACCAAGACTGTGTAGGATTATGGTATATGAATACCAATGCCCTATTTGCATCACAATTCCTAAAGTTTAGGGATTGCAGCCGACAAGAAATGTGTTTGATAAGGATGGAAATGTGTTTGATAAGGATGGAATCCAATCTAATTGGATTATGGTACCTTAAATCACGAGAGTTTAAAAAAAAGGAGAGATGATAAAGGTTGATTTAAATTAAAATGGACTCCAAAAATATGAGGCATGTGTTTAAAATTCAAAATAATAGATAACATATTTAGAATGTTGATATCCCTTTATTTGTGGAGCTAAAGAGTCCACAGCATTCCAGGAACAAAGGAACTGCCTGTTCCTAGTCCGACGACTCTTCGACCGCCAGTGGCGTCGGCGATGTTCACACTGAAAAGGTGAACATGTCTAGGGAGAGCTTTGTTTTGAGAAAGCTCCCAGGGAACCCTTTTATGTTAAGCAAAGCTTTGATGAGGATATTGTGGAACGGAAATTGTAAGACTGTTTTTAACAAATTAATCATAATAATTCGATCGACAATGTTGATGAAAATTTTAACGAGGAATGTTCTCTGTTCTGAGGGTAGAACAATGAAACAAGTGAGTGTAGGTCTTGCAATAGAATGTACGAGGAAAGCAAAACAATGAATGTGCCATGCAGACCTCAGCGTTAGGTAGGTTAATACCATGATCTTTGCAGTAGTAATGATGCACCATTTGTGCCACTATCTCATCAATGCCAACTTAAATGTGCAATCAATCCACAATAGGTTTCTCCCATACGCGAGGGAGCGAAAATATGCATGTTGTACTGTAATAATGAAATCAATACAAGGCCAAGATGGCCAAGAACAGTCCCTTATCCTAATATGTAGGATCGGGAGGAGATGGGGAACCAAAATGTTGAGCCCAACAAAGAAAACCAGGGAGTAATAGTGTAACACTCTTCCCCGTATATTTAATTTTTCAATCATAGAATAGGGCCATATTGTTGACAGGATACAACAATATTTAAGAAAAGATGGTAATAGAAATGATAATAAATTGAAGAAAACATAAACAAATATCTTACCTTTGTTGTTGTTAAAGAGGAATGCACTTGTATGAGCTTAAAGAGAGAGATTATCCGAAGGGTTAGAGGTGGTCAGAGGAGGAGGAGGGGGAGGAGGAAGGCGGTAGGTTGGAATGTTGAGGGGAAAAGTAAGGAAAGGCAAAGAGAAAAAGTTGAGAGAATTTCCAACCCCATACACCAGTTGGAATTTTAATTCAGTAAAAAGTACATAAATTGAGGTTTTGCAATATAATTGTGTTGAAAAGCTCGTAATCAATTACATGATCTCCTAATATTTGATTAAAACTTTTTTTGCGGTCCATTTATTAGAGGTTTTGGATGAGCAGGTCTAAATAGGCCTTTCAATGGATCCGTTTGAATTTTAACTGAGTAAAAAGTACAGAAATTGAGGTTTTGCGATATAATTGTGTTGAAAAGCTCCTAACCACTTAGTTGAACTCCTAAAAATTTGACTAAAATATTTTTTGCGGTCCTTTTTGTAGATGTTTCAGACAAGCAGGTCTAAATGGGCCTTTCAATAGACCCGTTAGAATTTTAACTAAGTAAAAAGTACATAAATTGAGGTTTTGCAATATAATTGTGTTGAAAAGCTCTTAACCAATTAGAAGAACTCCTACGATTTGATTAATACTTATTTTGCGGTCCTTTTTGTAGAGGTTTCGGACGAGCATGTCTAAATGGGCCTTTCAATAGACCCGTTAGAATTTTAACTGAGTAAAAAGTACAGAAGTTGAGGTTTCGCAATATAATTGTGTTGAAAAGCTCGTAATCAATTACATGATCTCCTAATATTTGATTAAAACTTTTTTGCGGTCATTTTTCTAGAAGTTTTGCAATATAATTGTGTTGAAAAGCTCCTAACCAATTACATGATGTCCTAAAATTTGAATAAAACTTTTTTTACGGTCCTTTTTAGACGTTTCAGACGAGCATATCTAAATGGGCTTTTTAATGTACCCGTTGGAATTTTAACCGAGTAAAAACTACAGAAATTGAGGTTTTGCAATATAATTGTGTTGAAAAGATCCTAACCAATTAGATGAACTTTTAATTTTTGATTAAAACTTATTTTGCGGTCCTTTTTTCTACAGGTTTCGAACGAGCATGTCTAAATGGGCCTTTCAATGGACCGTTGGAATTTTAACTGAGTAAAAAGTACATAAATTGAGGTTTTGCAATATAATTGTGTTGAAAAGCTCCTAACCAATTTCAAGATCTCCTAATATTTGATTAAAACATTTTTGAGGTCCATTTTCTAGATGTTAGGGACGAGCAAGTCTAAATGGGCCTTTCAATGGACCCGCTGGAATTTTAACTAAGTAAAAAGTACAGAAATTGAGGTTTTGCAATATAATTGTGTTGAAATGCTCCTAACTAATTATAAAGACTCCTAAAATTAGACTAAAATATTTTTTGCGGTCCTTTTTGCAGAGATTTCAGACGAGCAGGTCTAAATGGGACTTTCAATAGACCCGTTGGAATTTTAACTGAGTAAAAATTACAGAAATTGAGTTTTTGCAATATAATTGTGTTGAAAAGCTACTAACATTAGGCGAACTCCTAAAATTTGATTAAAATATTTTTGCGGTCCTTATTGTAGAGGTTTTAGACGAGCAGGTCTAAATGGGCCTTTCAGTGGACCCGTTGGAATTTTAACTGAGTAAAATGTACAGAAAATGAGGTTTTGCAATATAATTGTGTTGAAAAGCTCCTAACCAATTAGTCGAATTCCTAAGATTTGATTAAAACTTATTTTGCGGTCCTTTTTGTAGAGGTTTCGGACGAGCATGTCTAAATGAGCCTTTCAATAAAGTTGTTGGAATTTTAACTGAGTAAAAAGCAAAGAAATTGAGGTTTCACAATATAATTGTGTTGAAAAGCTCGTAATCAAATACATGATCTCCTAATATTTGATTAAAACTTTTTTTGCGGTCCTTTTTCTAGAGGTTTTGCAACATAATAGTGTTGAAAAGCTCCTAACCAATTACATGATCTCCTAAAATTTGAATAAAACTTTTTTTTTACGGTCCTTTTTTAGACGTTTCGGACGAGCATATCTAAATGGGCCTTTTAATGGACCCGTTGGAATTTTAACTGAGTAAAAATTACATAAATTGAGGTTTTGCAATATAATTGTGTTGAAATGCTCCTAACCAATTAGACGGACTTTTAATTTTAGATTAAAACTTATTTTGCGGTCCTTTTTTCTACAGGTTTCGGGCGAGCAGGTCTAAATGGGCCTTTCAATGGACCGTTGGAATTTTAACTGAGTAAAAAGTACAGAAATTGAGGTTTTTCAATATATGTGTTGAAAAGCTCCTAACCAATTACATGATCTCCTAATATTTGATTAAAACATTTTTGAGGTCCCTTTTCTAGACGTTTCGAACAAGCAGGTCTAAATGGGTCTTTCAATGGACCCAATGGAATTTTAACTGAGTAAAAAGTACAGCAATTGTGGTTTTGCAATATAATTGTGTTGAAATGCTCCTAACCAAATAGAAAGACTCCTAAAATTTGATTAAAATATTTTTTGCGGTCCTTTTTGCAGTGATTTCAGACGAGCAGGTCTAAATGAGTCTTTCAATAGACTCGTTGGAATTTTAACTAGGTAAAAAGTACACAAATTGAGGTTTTGCAATATAATTGTGTTGAAAAGCTCCTAAGCAATTAGGTGAACTCCTAAAATTTGATTAAAATATTTTTGTGGTCCTTTTTTGTAGAGGTTTCAGACGAGCAGGTCTAAATGGTCCTTTCAATGGACCTGTTGGAATTTTAACTGAGTAAAATGTACAGAAAATGAGGTTTTGCAATATAATTGTGTTGAAAAGCTCCTAACCAATTAGACGAACTCCTAAGATTTGATTAAAACTTATTTTGTGGTCCTTTTTGTAGAGGTTTCGGATGAGCATGTCTAAATGGGCCTTTCAATAGACCCGTTCGAATTGTAACTGAGTTAAAAGTACAGAAATTGAGGTTTCACAATATAATTGTGTTGAAAAGCTCGTAATCAATTACATTATCTCCTAATATTTGTTTAAAACTTTTTTTGCTGTCCTTTTTCTAGAGGTTTTGCAATATAATTGTGTTGAAATGCTCTTAACTAATTACATGATCTCCTAAAATTTGAATAAAACTCTTTTGCGGTCTTTTTTTAGACGTTTCAGACGAGCAGATCTAAATGGGCCTTTTAATGGACCCGTTGGAATTTTTACTAAGTAAAAACTACATAAATTGAGGTTTTGCAATATAATTGTGTTGAAAAGCTCCTAACCAATTTGACGAACTTTTAATTTTTGATTAAAACTTATTTTGCGGTCCTTTTTTCTACAGGTTTCGGACGAGCGGGTTTAAATGGGCCTTTCAATAGACCATTAGAATTTTAACTGAGTAAAAAGTACATAAATTGAGGTTTTGCAATATAATTGTGTTCAAAAGCTCCTAACCAATTACATGATCTCCTAATATTTGATTAAAACATTTTTGAGGTCCTTTTTCTAGATGTTTCGGACGAGCAGGTCTAAATGGGCCTTTCAATGGACCCTTTTGAATTTTAACTGAGTAAAAAGTACAGAAATTGAGGTTTTACAATATAATTGTGTTGAAATGCTCCTAACCAATTTGAAAGACTCCTAAAATTTGATTAAAATATTTTTTGCGGTCCTTTTCGCAGAGATTTCAGACGAGCGGGTCTAAATGAACCTTTCAATAGACCCGTTGGAATTTTAACTGAGTAAAAAGTATAAAAATTGAGGTTTTTGAATATAATTGTGTTGAAAAGCTCCTAACCAATTAGGCGAACTCTTAAAATTTGATTAAAATATTTTTGTGGTCCTTTTTCTAGAGGTTTCATTAAAAAACTGGTATAACCACCCTGTGCCGAAGCGAGGGGTGAACCTATGGGGAAAAGAGTGCCCTAATGCATATTAGAATAAGAAGGCTGAAAATCAACCAGTACATTGTTTTGAATACAACCAGGAATAACAGAATCAAAGTAAATAGAGGAAGCAGAATGCAAAGCCCATCTATCCAATTTGTGGGCTACAGAGTTGGCAGATCTAGGTACAAAGTAAAATCGCAGGTACGAAATAGTATCAGGCAGAGCCTTAGCCGCTGCAATCTGGGGGCCCAACAACAAGGCATCAGTGGTGTAGCGAGTGAGCTTATTGATGATGACAGCCGAGTCGGATTCTAAGAAGACATGACACCAACCTCTATCTATGACAAGAGTGATGCCAACAATGACAGCGTGAAGTCAGCCACTACCGCATTAGAACAGCTTGCCTCATGAACAGCACAACCACCAAGGATTGTTCCTCGAGCATCCCGTACAACAACTCCGATGGTGGTGGAGCCAGTCTCTGGGTGGAAAGCTCCATCAACATTGACCTTCACAACTGGTGGTGGTGGTGGACTCCAACGTGGTGGTGCAGCGGCGGGTTCGTCAAGGTGTGGCGTCAAGGCAGGGAGGGAGTTGGCACCGGCGTACTCTTGCAAGAGTCCCTGAGCATTCATAGCGGTGAACCATGTAGGCTGTAACCGCGCAAAGTGGATCCAGTCATTCCAACGGTTCTAGATGTTCCAAAACACCGTAAGAAATAAAAAGAACCCCATACGAGTCAGTCCCCGAGTTCTTTCTTGTAACCATGAGACCATGGTCGGGGAGCGGCTAGAACATATGATGGAAGGTAGACCAGCTAGCTGTAGGACCTCTCTTGCCCCTGTGCAGTCACGAAGGGCATGCAAGGTCGTCTCCGGACTATTGGGACAAAAAGGGCAGTGGCCATGGGATAGATTGATTGCTTGCCATCCCGTGGGTAGAGTGTCGCGACCTGCCCGCCATCCGAAGGATCAGATCTTAGGCAATGTTGGAGCTTTAGAGATGGGTTTCCAAAGTGCAGTTTGCCGCGGCGGGGGCCAAGGTAGCTGTTGCAAAAAGAAATAACCGAATCGGACCGTGTAAATTCTGGAATCATGGTGACCCCATGTCAGGGCGTCCCGCCGATCACTGCATATGGGAATGCGAAGAATACGATCAACATTGTCCTAATAAAAAAAGTTGCAAAGTTTATTCTCGTCCCAACTTGCATAATCACGAGACATGAAATCCCGACAACGGGCAGGCAATTCTTCATTATCTTAATATTCCCCGAACAATGTGATCCTCAAAGATCTGCCCTAGTTATCGTGATGAATGCGTATGTTAGTCTTGTAACCCAACCTCCAAAAGAAACTTGGTCCCAACAATTGTATTGCATGAGAAATTCCATGCCATGCGAACAAGGCTCGCCTGTCAGCAGCGTCATGCAAAATATCGCCATAGGGGAAATACTTAGATCGTAGCACACGTACCAACAAAGAGTCCGAGTCAGATATCAAACGCCAAATTTGCTTCCCCAGTAAAGCAATGTTAAAGGCGTGAAGGTTGCAAAATCCAAGACTGCATGCTGGCTTAGGAGTGCAAAGGGAGTCCCATGAGATCAGGGGCCACTCGCTTGTTATTATGTCCCGGCCACCAATAACGTCGGATAGAGGTAGTCATATCATCAATGATGTTCTATGGGAGCAAGTAGCAAGTCATAACATACTGGGGCATTGCTTGTGCAAAAGATTTGATAAGGGTTTCACGACCACTGAAGGAGAGGAAGTTGTTGTCCCATTCGCTCATACGAGAGTTCACTTTATCACGTACAAAACCCAGCGACTCAGTCCGGTTTTGCTTGATCAAAAGTGGAACCCCTAGATAGATTCCTGGATCATGTACAATGCGGACGCCAAGAACCGGTTGTATGGCGTGCAAGAATTCAGGTGCACACTTGGTGCTGCAGAAAGCCGTTGATTTATCGAAATTGACAATTTGCCCCGATGAGGATGCATATAAAAGCAGAACATCTCGCAGGCGCACTACTTCCTCTGGGCAATTCCTGAGGAACATCATGCTATCGTTGTCAAATAGGAGATGAGTTACTTTGGGTCCACGACGGCTAGCATTAAGGCCTAGTAGATGACCATCCTGTTGCTCCATTTCAAGGGCTGCGGAGAGTCCTTAGGAACATATTAGAAAAAGGAAAGAGGACAGAGGGTCGCCTTTTCGAATGCCACGCAAGGGATAAAAATCCTGGGAGAGGGAGCCGTTAATCTGTACGGTAAAAGAGATATATGATATACATCAGAGGATGAGATTCACCCAAGCTTCAGCAAAACCCATTCATAACATGACGTCACGAAGGAAGGACCATTCAACACGGTCAAATGCCTTTTCCATATCGAGATTGATCGCTTCCCCTTGCGATACAGCCGATTCGTTCTGCTGGAGAGAGTGAACCAATTCATGCGCTATAAGTATATTATCAGTTATGTTCCTGCCTTTTTTAAAGTCCGTCTGAGTATCACTAATGCAACAAGGTAAGACATTCTTAAGACGATTAACAAGAACCTTCGCCATCGTCTTATAGATGACCATACATAAGCTGATAGGCTGGAACTGTCGCATTGTAGTAGGATTCGACACTTTGGGAATAAGAACGATCACCGTTCGGTTGACCGAGGCCATGTCAACGTTCCCATTTAAGAGATCCAAGCAAAGTTGGAGGAATTCAAGACCTATCAGATTCTAGTGCTGTCGGTAGAAGCTACATGGGAATCCGTCAATACTAGACGCTTTCCGCGGGTTAATGTCATGAAACGCCATTAGGATTTCCGCCTCCGTGAAGGGTTAGAGTAGGGACGAATTCATGGAATTTTGAAAGTTCTCCATTAAAGTTGGGGAGGAGATGAAGATGGAAGAGGTAAAGAGATACTGAAAGTATGTCGAGGCCACTTGCAGGATCTCTGGCCGAGTAGAGTGCCATATGTTCGCATCATCAAATAGACCGTGGATAGCATTTTTTTCCTACGACGGGAGGCCCGTGCATGGAAGTATGTCGTGTTCTTATCGCCTTGCGCTAACCATGCAACGCGCTATCGTTGTGCCCAGTAAGCTTCCCAGGCGTCAATAAGTCGTCGTAGTTCAGATTTCGCGTTATGGAGATATGTAAGTGCAACATTTGACAACCTACAACGACGGATATATGAGGTAATTCGTCGTTGTAACTCCGTGATTTTACCCATCGATTGGCGGCGACGAGTGCCTTGCCATTCATGGAGGCAATTCCCAATCGCTTGAAGCTTGTCAACGAGGGATCCGGTAGTTGATGCCCATGTTTGCTGACAAAGGGAAACGCATGATGCATCCGCTGCCCAGCACGATCCAAACCTGAAATGGTCTTGTGCATCACGATGGTGAGCAGGCAGCGGGCTAATAGGGGTAGTATCCAAACGGGGAATGCAATGATCCGAATCCGGAGAAAAAGAGTTAGTGTAGGAGTAGTGGAGGTGGTCTTGTAACCACCGATTGCATTCAATGAAGCAATCTAAGCGTTCACAAACCGGGGTAACGTATGGTCCTGTTCGAGACCACGTAAACCATCCGTTGTTTGGTTTGCAATCATAGAGATTGTTACGAGCTAAGCATTCACGGAAGTTGTTAATTTGTGAACGAGGTCATCGACCTCCACCTTGTTTTTCCTTGTCATTTAGGACCTCATTAAGGTCGCCCCTATAAGGCATGGTAATGGTGAGGCGAAGCGTAGTGAGTCGATAAGTTCCCAAGTTTTATAAAGAGTCGTATCGGCAAAACCATAAAAACCAGTAAATCGAAAGCAAACATCTTCAAAACATAAAGCAACATCAATGTATCTCTCGGAAGACGAGAGCAAATCAAGGTGCACTTTATTATTCTAGAATAATGATAAACCTGAGCAGGTGTGGCTGTTATCAACAACAATACAACCATGCCTATCCAACATAGATTTCAAACTATCCATCCTAAAACACTTTAAACGAGTTTCTGACAAAAAAATAACATTTGGCTTTAATCTAAGTACTGAGTAACGTAAAGCATGAACTGCCAAGGGCATACCAAGGCCTCGACAGTTCCAACACATAATCCTCATTTCTCTCGGCGGGGTTGACTGTCAACCACCGCCGAATAGTTTTTGCTTCTCATCCTAGCTTTCATAACTTTGGTGCCTTTCTCATTCGTTTTAGGTGTCGATTGTTTTCCGGAGGTGTGAAGCCTCTTTGCTATGCCAACCGAGATAATAGGTGGGCTTCTTTTGACTTTACGATGACCAGTAGGGTCTTTTACTAATGTGGCAGCAAGCCACACTTCAAAATCAGGATTCACCAGATTCTTCCCGTCGTTACCATCATTCAAAGGAGCAGCTCCCTCAACTGTGGGCAATGAAAAATCATCGTCCTTGACTAGTATGAATCTTTTTTCTGGAGGTGTGGAATCATTCTCAGCATCATCCGCCTCATCGGAACCATTAATGATGGACTCCTCATTAGCCGGAATCATGTCATTCGGTGCTATGTCTAGCGGCATTGTTTGATTATCATACCCTCGAGTTTCATCCTGTGGTTCATCAGCCTCCGCAACGTCCACTGCATCAGGCGCATCACCAGCAGCAACTTCGACCACGGAGGCCTATTCCTCAGCAACAACAGGAGCTGGGTCTGCTTCCTTTGCTTTCGCAGCTGTGCCCAGGTTAGGTGCAGTAGTGGCTGGCTTCGCAGCACTCACATTGCCTGGTGCTACCAGTTTAGCACTAGGTGTTGTCTTCTCATCAACATCTGCATGAATACCAAACCATTGTTTAATACAGCCATGTCGAGTTATTAAGAAAAACGGGAGACAAAGTGGTTGAATTAATATCATAACAGAATAAAGGTTTCCGTAGCATATAAATATGGAAAAAAATAATTGAGAATAATGTTACCCATCGTTGCCGTTGGAGCTTTAGATGAGGATCCGGGCTCAAAATATCGTACCCATCCTCTCGTTTTGGGCTTGACGGTAGACTTCAACAGTAGGGCGCGTAGCCAATCACCATACTGAATGGATGCCACTAGGGAATTTTTGTATTCATCACAGTTGGTTCAGAGGTGACCCATCAGTCCACACCCATGACAAAAGGAGGGAAGTTTCTCATATTGCACTGGTATCATTTTAGGCTTGAAACCTTTTTTGCCCAAGGCAACACCCCGTTGGAGTGGCTGGGCTATATCGACCAACACGCAAACCCTTAGGAATTGTACCATATTGCCTTCCTCATCTTTGCGAGAGTCCATGCCTATAATGGTACCCGGGCCAGCACCAAGGCAATGCCCTGTAGCATTGGCTATCGTATCTCCCACCATCATGGCTAGAGGGAAACGTAGAATTCTCACCCATATGCGCATGTGGCTGAAGATATACTCGTCAATGGTGAGATGTGGTTGGATTGGCATGAAGGCCAACCAATCTCTTTTGAATGTCCAAGGTTCACGTTTGATGACCTCCTTCATATGTCGGACTGAATCAAACTTGATGAGGAAGTAGCCAGAGCCAAGAGTAGTGCAAACTTGGATTTGGAAGCCTTCAATCAAGTTGTTGCAAGAACTAGGGCTCTAGACTCAATCAAGAAGATTAGGAGCAGATCTGAAAATTCAAGAGAAAAGAGAAGGGGTTTTCTTGAAAAATTCAGATTCAAGGCTGGAAAATTAAAGAAACAAAGATAAGAAAGAAGATTAGGGGATGAATAATAAAAATTAAAACAAAAAGATTGAAAAAGATTGATGGAGAGGTAGATAAAACAAATCTGAAAATTCAGCTTTGTTTATGGCTATGGAGATGGCATGAAGTTGAAGATGGAGATGGCTTGATGGATTTGTGATGGTTTTGTCCTCGGCACCCTCTTAGACGCAATTACCTAAGCAAGCAACCTCAAACGGCTCTAACCCACCCTCCTAGACGCGATTACCTAGGCAAGCAAGAGTGTGAAGATGATCTCCCTCACAAGAACTCGTCGGACTTATGTTGAAGAAGACTTCGAAGGCACAAGAAATCAGCACTTGCAAATATAAACTCACTAAATATTTTATTAATCCAAGAAAATCTGAATAATGTGAATTACAATGGTGGAGACTTCATCCTTTTATAGGTGAAGGATAGCCAAAGTAATTTAACTCCTACTAAATCAAGGAAACCCTAATTTAATTAAAAATAAAAGAAAAACAGCCTTTAAACTCCTTGTGCTTGGGTTGCAAGTGATAAGTTGATAAGTGCAAGTGATAAGCTGATAAGAGTTGCTTGGGAGAAGGGTGGTTGGTTCCTAAAGTATATAAAACCCTGAAAACATAATTTTAATGCTAAAAATTAAGTTGGGCTAAGTCTAATTCGTCCAAAAGCCTTATATAATAGCTTTTGGGCTGAATTTTACAAAATCCCGTAATAATCTCGTATCCAGTTTTCTACATGCCCAGTCTTCAGTAAAATGAACATATCTTGAGTTCCCGATGTTCGATTGATCCGTTTCAAGATGCGTTAGAAAGGTAACTGAATGACGGTCAATTTTCTAGAAGACAACTCTGCCCAGAAATGCCCGGATCCCATCCGAAAAGTTGTCGCAAGTTGGCTGACTTTCCAGACTTCACAAACAGATTCAACTTCTTGTCCAATATGCATTGCTTTAGCCCTCCCATGCATGTATCATTCCCCCTCTCCTCATAAGGATTCGTCCTCGAATCAAAAACAGAAAAAGAAAGACGTTTAACAATGGCAATAAAAAGGGAATCTTTGTAATAGGTGGAGTGATCCAATTGAGCTTCTCTCAATGGTTCAACAAAATCCTGAAAAAAGAACTCAAAGCCACTCGAAACAATGATGTTATGGTTAGGTCGAAAAAAATATCTCTTTATTTTTTTCTCGCCTTTTTCCTTTGGACATTGTTCGACTTTTACCTTATGTTTCTTTTCACTCACCAAAATTGAGCCATTAATTTGAATTTTATTGCTCTCGGCCTCTTGACTCTTGGTCTTTTTCAAATAAGATAACTCACATACCCAATTCCTCTCACAAAAAATATCATCGAAATACAATTTCTGTAGAGGATGAAGTGTTTCTAACAGAATGATAAGACGAGAATTAAATAAAGGGTTAGAATCACGCTTACTTTCTTGGGAGGTTGTTGATGAATCAAGAGAACTCATTACTAAGCATGAAAGATTATCTTGATTTATGGGTTCAAATCTTTCTTCTTCCGAAACGTCATCTTCTAAAAGTATTTGCTCATTATTGGGTATGGTTAAACTCTCAGTAGTGACATCTTCCTCATGTTCTCGAGGATAACAAATTTCTTCGACATATTGCTTTCCTTGGTCTTCTTCGACATGACTCACCGATGGTTGTTCATTATCCTGTTGGTAATATTTGGGTACGAATTGCTCTCTCATGACCTTTTTAAGTTCATCCCTGTTGCGTGTAAAATAGTCTATCGCAATGGTAGTGCAAGTGTACACGACGCAAGTAGTAAAGTGATACGAAGTATCAGATATCGTCTCCATAGGGATTGGGCTAATAGCTTCACCTTAATTCACTGCACGAAAGTAAAAGAAATAATTGAGAGTTGTCACGAAAATATTGAAGAAAACGTAAATAAAAGAGTAAAGATATCAAGATAGAGAGAATGGGCTGGTATTGAATTGCTCAGTAGTGCAGAGTTTAGGAAATCCAGTTCTGTCGTCGCGCCCGTCGCGATAGCACCTGTCGCGGCAGCAGCCCATTGGTTGTCGCGGCAGCAAACACACCAACTCAGTACTTTCAAGTTTGGCAAGAATCCCAGATCTGCCTTGGCCTATCCCTAGGTCCAAGTCTGTCGATGATCACGTCTTTGATGATACCTCCCGGCGTTAATCGAAGGATGAACACCGATGTGTATGAGTTCTTCTTTAGCCACTTAACCTTGCCCTATCCCTAGGCACAAGATAGTTCAACGATAAACTAGAGAACTTGCTCTTATTTCTTTCGTATACTTAACTCTCCCGATGCTAAGTAAATGGATAACCTCACAATGCTCTCCCGATGCTCTTGCAAGATATTAATAACCAAAATAAGAGAACTTGAAGTTTATTTTATTGAACTTGAAAAATCCTAAAACAAAACAACCCTTGCAACTACTTTGCAAATCAACCCGTGGCCCTAGGGGGTTTTAGAACATATCGACGGCGGGTAAACGGCGGAGGGTTTTTGGTTGTCGGTTTAAAGGGAAATCGGCTATGGGATATGAGATATCCTAGGTTAAAATACATGCCCTTATATAAGCTTTGGCTCAAGTATTCTAAGTTAACAAGGATTACAACTTTACTTAAAAGTATGATTCTAATAAAGACTTAATCTTCAAGGATCCTACTTTTCAGCCGTCCTTCTTGTTTCTTGGGATTTCCTCTCCTTGAGCTTTGGCTTGACATATCTTTTGATCTGGGCTTGGAAAAATATATGGTTTTCACACGACAGACGAGCATAATTTTCTCTATCTATCGAGGTCCACTTTGCTTTTCCTCCACTAATTTGCTGTCGTCCTCTGTTGTCATGGCAGCACCATGGCAGCATCGTCCTCTTTGTCTGCTTGTTCAGTTCAGCTCTTCTGCTTCTCTTCCCTGCGCCCGCCTTCACCGTCTACGACGGCGGCAACATGCCAAAAACAGCACTTTTTAGTAGAATCTGTGCCTTTTATATATTTGTGATGTTTTGCTGTAAACTAACCTAAATGCAATGAAATGATGCTCGAATGCAGCAGAAATATGGGTTAAAAAGGGTGGAAATAGTAGAACTTTTACACACTCAACAAGCCCATGTTCTTATTTTGGCTTCACCATTGAGACGCCCATCTCGTTGTAATAAACGCCACCATAGTACTGCATATTCCTCAAACTTTAGGGCGACTAATGGAGCTTGATCTTCCTCATGATATCCGTAACAATCAAACAGGAAATCAACCCTATTTTCCCAATCACAATAACCATCAGGATCATACCTTCCTTGAAAAGAAAGTATTCTGAATTTTGGGATGGCCAAAGTGTGTGCGGTTCGCCTTGGTTCAGTTCGCCTTTCTTCACAAAAATTGAAAGAATGCTTCGGTTTGGTCATGGAAGGCTTTCCTCGATAAGCATAACCCAAAGTATCATGTTGTTTTGCACGAGGCTTGTCTCTGTGAAACATCCAGGAACACTCAAATTTACAAAGGTGAAAAATAAAAGAAAGAAAACTAGGAATCTCACTAAACACTCCAAGAAAGAAATACTTAGTGAGGAAAGCAAGTTGATCTTGTGCTCTTTAAAGACCTTCCTGCCACAAGTTCAAAAAAGTTATAATCGGAGTTCAATCCTAAAAATGAATCCTAAAGGATTTAAGAATCAAAAGAAAAGTTTGACACCAATTGAATTAGTTGTAGTTGCAAGGAGAAATAAATGTATGCAACTTTTAATTTCCTACTAACACAAGAAGCAAGAAAGTGTTAGATAATGTATAGAAGACAATAAAAGGTAAAACAAATGAAAAACAAGTTGTTAAGAATGAAAGAAGATAAGAAAACCCTAAAAAACCCTAAAATTTGTAGCAACTTGATCCACTTTGTTCGAGGTGTTCCCGAAGTCAAAAAATTCTGAAATTTTTTGTGCTGACTCCTACAATAGTGTAGATCTGATCTCGAAATTTTCAGCGCAAAATTCGTTCATATGATTTTTTGCGAATTTCCCCTTTTATTCGAATTTTCCACCCAAAACGCCAAAATTCATGCCAAGAATCGTCCCAAATCTGATACCAAATGACAGAGTAGCGCAAACTTGGATTTGGAAGCCTTCAATCAAGTTGTTGCAAGAACTAGGGCTCTAGACTCAATCAAGAAGATTAGGAGCAGATCTGAAAATTCAAGAGAAAAGAGAAGGGGTTTTCTTGAAAAATTTAGATTCAAGGCTAGAAAATCAAAGAAAGAAGATTAGGGGATGAATAATAAGAATTAAAACAAAAAGATTGAAAAAGATTGATGGAGAGATAGATAAAACAAATCTGAAAATTCAGCTTTGTTTATGGCTATGGAGATGGCATGAAGTTGAAAATGGAGATGGATTGATGGATTTGTGATGGTTTTGTCCTCGGCACCCTCTTAGACGCAATTACCTAAGCAAACAACCTCAAGCAGCTCTAACCCACCCTCCTAGACGCAATTACCTAGGCAAGCGGGAGTGTGAAGATGATCTCCCTCACAAGAACTCGTCGGACTTATGTTGAAGAAGACTTCGAAGGCACAAGTAATCAGCACTTGCAAAAATAAACTCACTAAATATTTTATTAATCCAAGAAAATCTGAATAATGTAAATTACAATGGTGGAGGCTTCATCCTTTTATAGGTGAAGGATAGCCAAAGTAATTTAACTCCTACTAAAACAAGGAAACCCTAATTTAATTAAAAATAAAAGAAAAACAACCTTTAAACTCCTTGTGCTTGGGCTGCAAGTGATAAGTTGATAAGTGCAAGTGATAAGCTGATAAGAGCTGCTTGGGAGAAGGGTGGCTGGTTCCTAAAGTATATAAAATCCTAAAAACATAATTTAAATGCTAAAAATTAAGTTGGGCTAAGTCTAATTCGTCCAAAAGCCTTATATAATAGCATATGGGCTGAATTTTACAAAATCCCGTAATAATCTCGTATCCAGTTTTCTACATGCGCAGTCTTTAGTAAAATGGACATATCTTGAGTTCCCGATGTCCGATTGATCCGTTTCAAGATGCGTCAGAAAGGTAACTGAATGACGGTCAATTTTCTAGAAGACAACTCTGCCCAGAAATGCCCGGATCCCATCCAAAAAGTCGTCGTAAGTTGGCTGACTTTCCAGACTTCACAAACAGATTCAACTTCTTGTCCAATATGCATTGCTTTAGCCCTCCCATGCATGTATCAGGAAACGTAGAATTCTCAACCCATATGCGCATGTGGCTGAAGATATACTCGTCAATGGTGAGATGTGGTTGGATTGGCATGAAGGCCAACCAATCTCTTTTGAATGTCCAAGGTTCGCGTTTGATGACCTCATTCATATGTCGGACTGAATCAAACTTGATGAGGAAGTAGCCAGAGCCAAGAGTAGTGAATGAAGTGAGTCTATTGTTTTTCCAAATGGATGTAAAGACCCGTACCACCACAGACTTATCGAACGCAGCTGTGGCAAAAAGTTTTCCAATTAAGGAGGACTTGTGGTCATCGATGGGAAGGGAGTTGTTTGCTGATGGAGTAAAGACAATGCTTTGTTCCTCTGCAGTGAATTGCAGGTTATCAAACCTATCTAGAAAAGAGTCAGATGATGCCATCAAAGCAAGGAGGGAAAACTGAGGTAGCAGTAACGATAAGGAGAGGAACCAGAGTTCAAAATGACGTAGGCTAGTAAGAGAAAGTAGATGCGATCTCTCTAGATTTAAGAGAATCCGAGAAGAACGTTTGGTTGACTTAAAAAACGGGAGATAAGAAGTTCTAGAGTCAAAAGATACTTCAAAATTGAAAAATGATAGAGTATAATGAAGTATAATTTTAAAATATACTCCCTCCGTCCCACTAAAAGTGTCACATGTTGACTTTTTCTGGTCAAAATTTTTCAACTTTGACTATAATTTATTTAAATAATTTAATTAATTAAAAATTATAAAAAATATATTTAAAAACTAGTTGATTCAAAGTTTTTAAAATATATTTTTTCATATTTTTATCAATAATAAATTTAAAATTATAAGAAGTTAAAGTTAAAAAAGTTTGACAAAAAAAAGTCAACGTGTGACAGTTTTAGTGGGACAGAGAGAGTATTGAATATATGATAACGATATAAAATATATTCTCTTCCTTTTTTTGAAAAGGATATGCTCCTAAAAAATGGAGTAGTTTGAATTTGAAAAGGAGATCTGGCCCCCGATTTTTAGGAACAATCGAGTCTCTTGCAGCCAGGACTGTTGAGGAGAGCTGCAAATTGTTGTTGGCCCGTTGATCCAGTGACTGCCGCCAACGCAGCCACCGATGGCGGTGCATGGCAAAGTTGGATATCCAGGCCACAACAAAGAGAAAGTTTGCTGACGCCCAGCAGGCCCAGTCATCCAAAATCGACCAATAACATGATATGGCCTACATGAGCCAACATCAATGGATGGCCCATAATAATAAGCAAATAATTTTTTAAGAATGCCCACGTAACCTGATGGACAAGAACCAAGTTTAAGAGGCGGAGATATGCGTAAGCTTTTGGACATTGTGCATGGCAACACATGCATGCACACGTGAGTTCCCCATGTTACCCGTACAGATTTTTGAGATCTCCAAAATTGACAAGAGTGCCAAAATGAATGACATCCTGAGTTTAGAGTTAACATGACTCGGGAATTGTTTGTCCAAGGACAGAGAATCATGGTCATAAAATCACACACCCGTACGAGAGGTGGCTTAGAAGTATAGGGCACCCAAAGGGTTAGCCTATCGTTGAGCCAACATACTGTGGAAGTACATACCACTGTGTGTTGTATTTGAGACCAAACGCCACTTTGTAGTGGTGAAAGGAAATTGATTTTGCAGTGAAAAATAGAAAAAAACGTATAAATAAAAATGGCAGGATGAAACTTACCAATAAACTCACCAATAAATTCCGATGAAGAATAGCCATCAGTGGCAATCGAATACACCTTGGGTGTGGATATTGTGATTGGGCAGTGTAATACCATCCATTTTCCATAGCTTGGTGATAGCCTTGACAAAAGCCATGGCAGTGGAAGTGTAAAACTCCATAGGGTGATGGATCAGGGCTCCACAGCCACCGTTGGGGTGCTAAGCAAGCACCATGGTGGCGGCTGTGGCTGTGGCTGTGTCGGAGGTTGGGAAAACAGGTGGTGGAAGGGTGGGTTGTGGCGGAGGGTCGAGAAGTAGAGAAAAGGAAAGAGAAAATTTTTAGAGAAAAAAGTTGAGAGAATTTTCATCACCTGACACCCGACGCGTTCGACCCGTTAGAATTTTAACTGTGTACCCGTTGGAATTTTAACTAACTAAAAAGTACAGAAATTTAGGTTTCGCAATATAACTATATTGAAAAGATCGTAATCAATTAAATGATCTCCTAGAAGTTGATTAAAACTTTTTTGGAGGTCCATTTTCTAGATGTTTCGGACAAGCAGATCTAAATGGGCCTTTCAATGGACCCGTTCGAATTTTAATTGAGTAAAAAGTATAGAAATTGAGGTTTTGCAATATAATTATGTTGAAATGCTCATAACCAATTAGACGAACTCCTAAAATTTGATTAAATGTTTTTTGCGGTCCTTTTGTAGAGGTTTCAGACGAGCAAGTCTAAATGGGCCTTTCAATACACTCATTGAAATTTTAACTGAGTAAAAAGTATAGAAATTGATATTTTGCAATATAATTATTTTGAAAAGCTCCTAACCAATTAGACAAACTCCTTAAATTTGATGAAAACTTACTTTGTAGTCCTTTTTGAAGAGGTTTCGGATGAGCATGTCTAAACGGGCCTTTCAATGGACCTGTTGGAATTTTAACTGAGTAAGAAGTACAAAAATTGATGTTCCGCAATATAATTGTGTTGAAAAGCTCATAACCAAATACATGATCTCCTAAAATTTGATTAAAACTTTTTTTGCGGTCCTTTTTCTAGAGGTTTCGGACGAGCATATCTAAATGGGCCTTTTAATGGACCAGTTGGAATTTTAAGTGAGTAAAAACTACAGAAATTGAGGTTTTGCAATATAATTGTGTTGAAAAGCTCCTAACTAAATTAAAATACTCCTAATATTTGATTAAAACTTATTTTGCGGTCCTTTTTCTACAAGTTTCGGACGAGCATGTCTAAATAGGCCTTTTAGTGGACCCGTTCGAATTTTAACTAAGTAAAAAACTACATAAATTGAGGTTTTGCAATATAATTGTGTTGAAAAGCTCCTAACCAATTACATGATCTCCTAATATTTGATTAAAACCTTTTTTAGGTCCTTTTTCTAGATGTTTCGGGCGAGCAGGTCTAAATAGGCCTTTCAATGGACCCGTTAGAATTTTAGCTGAGTAAAATGTAAAGAAATTGAGGTTTTGCAATGTAATTGTGTTGAAAAGATACTAACCAATTACATGGTCTTCTAATATTTGATTAAAACTTTTTTAGGTCCTTTTCTAGATGTTTCAGACGAGTAGGTCTAAATGAGCCTTTCAATGGACCCGTTGGAATTTTAACTGAGTAAAAAGTAAAAAAATTAAGGTTTTGCAACATAATTGTGTTTAAAAGCTCCTAACCAATTAGACGTACTCCTAAAATTTGATTAAAATATTTTTTGCGGTCCTTTTTTAGAGGATTCACACGAGTAGGTCTAAATGGGCCTTGCAATAGACCCGTTGAAATTTTAACTGAGTAAAAAGTAAAGAAATTGAGGTTTTGCAATATAATTGTGTTGAAAGCTCATAAGCAATTAGACGTACTCCTAAAATTTGATTAAAATATTTTTTGCGGTCCTTTTTGTAGAGGTTTGAGACGAGCAGGTCTAAATGGGCCTTTCAATAGACCCGTTGGAATTCAACTGAGTAAAAAGTACATAAATTAAGGTTTTGCAATATAATTGTGTTGAAAAGCTCCTTATCAATTAGACAAAATCCTAAAATTTGATTAAAATATTTTTTGCGGTCCTTTTTGTAGAGGTTTTAGACGAGCATGTCTAAATGGGCCTTTCAATAGACCCGTTGGAATTTTAACAGAGTAAAAAGTACATAAATTGAGGTTTTGCAATATAATTGTGTTGAAAAGCTCCTAACCAATTACATGATCTCCTAATATTTGATTAAAACTTATTTTGCGGTCTTTTTTCTAAAGGTTTCGGACGAGCAGGTCTAAATGGGCCTTTCAATGGACCCATTGGAATTATAGCTGAGTAAAAAGTACATGAATTGAGGTTTTGCAATATAATTGTGTTGAAAAGCTCCTAACCAATTACATGATATCCTAATATTTGATTAAAACATATTTTGCGGTCCTTTTTCTAAAGGTGTCGGACGAACAGGTCTAAATGGGCCTTTCAATGGACCCATTGGAATTATAGCTGAGTAAAAAGTACAGGAATTGAGGTTTTGCAATATAATTGTGTTGAAAAGCTCCTAACCAATTACATGATATCCTAATATTTGATTAAAACCTATTTTGCGGTCCTTTTTCTAAAGGTGTCGAACGAACAGGTCTAAATGGGCCTTTCATTGGACCCGTTGGAATTTTAACTAAGTAAAAAGTACAGAAATTGTGGTTTCGCAATATAATTGCTTTGAAAACCTCGTAATAATTTACATGATCTCCTAATATTTGATTAAAACATTTTTTGTGGTCCTTTTTCTAGAAGTTTCGAACGAGCAGGTCTAAATGGGCCTTTCAATGGACCCGTTGGAATTTTAACTGAGTTAAAAGTACATAAATTGAGGTTTTGCAAAATAATTGGGTTGAAAAGCTCATAACCAATTACATGATCTCCTAAAATTTGATTAAAATGTTTTTTGCGGTCCTTTTCTAGAGGTTTTGGATGAGCAGATCTAAATGGGCCTTTTAATGGACCCGTTGGAATTTTAAGTGAGTAAAAAGTACAGAAATTAATATTTTTCTATATAATTGTGTTGAAAAGCTCCTAATCAATTAGACAAAATCCTAAAATTTGATTAAAATATTTTTTGCGGTCCTCTTGGTAGAGGTTTCAGACGAGCAGGTCTAAGTGGGCATTTCAATAGACCCGTTGGAATTTTAACTGAGTAAAATGTACAGAAACTGAGGTTTTGCACTATAATTGTGTTGAAAAGATCCTAACCAATTAGATGAACTCGCAATATTTGATTAAAACTTATTGTGCAGTCTTTTTTCTACAGGTTTCGAATGAGCAGGTCTAAATGGGCCATTCAATGGACCCGTTGGAATTTTAACTAAGTAAAAAGTACAGAAATTGAGATTTTGCAATATAATTGTGTTGAAAAGCTCCTAACCAATTACATAATCTCCTAATATTTGATTAAAACTTATTTTGTTGTCCTTTTTCTAAAGGTTTCGGACGACCAGGTCTAAATAGGCCTTTCAATGGACCCGTTAGAATTTTAACTGAGTAAAAAGTACAGAAATTGAGGTTTTGCAATATAATTGTGTTGAAAAGCTCCTAACCAATTACATGATCTCCTAATATTTGATTAAAACCTATTTTGTGGTCCTTTTTCTAAAGGTTTCGGACGAGCTGTTCTAAATGGGCCTTTCATTGTACCCGTTGGAATTTTAACTAAGTAAAAAGTACAGAAATTGAGGTTTCGCAATATAATTGCGTTGAAAAGCTCGTAATCAATTACATGATCTCCTAATATTTGATTAAAACATTTTTGTGGTCCTTTTTGTAGAAGTTTCGGACGAGCAGGTCTAAATGGGTCTTTCAATGGACCCGTTGAAATTTTAACTGAGTAAAAAGTACATAAATTGAGGTTTTGCAAAATAATTGTTTTGAAAAGCTCATAACCAATTACACGATATCCTAAAATTTAATTTAAACGTTTTTTGCGGTCCTTTTTCTAGAGGTTTCGGACAAGCAGATCTAAATGGGCCTTTTAATGGTCCCGTTGGAATTTTAAGTGAGTAAAAACTACAGAAATTGAGGTTTTGCAATATAATTGTGTTGAAAAGCTCCTAACCAAATTAACAAACTCCTAATATTTGATTAAAACTTATTTTGCTGTCCTTTTTCAACAGGTTTTGAACAAGCAGGTCTAAATGGGCCTTTCAATGGACCCGTTGAAATTTTAACTAAGAAAAAACTATAGAAATTGAGGTTTTTGCAACATAATTGTGTTGAAAAGCTCCTAACCAATTACATGATCACCAAATATTTGATTAAAACGTTTTTGTGGTCCTTTTTCTAGATGTTTCAGACGAGCATATCTAATTGGGCCTTTGAATGGACCCGTTGGAATTTTAACTGAGTAAAATGTAAGGAAATTGAGGTTTTGCAATATAATTGTGTTGAAAAGTTCCTAACCAATTACATGATCTCCTAATATTTGATTAAAACTTTTTTGAGGTCTTTTTTCTAGATGTTTCGGACGAGCGGGTCTAAATGGGCCTTTCATTGGACCCGTTGGATTTTTTTTTGAGAAAAGCAGGCCTCGTTAAAAACCCCTACTAATATCCCCAGGCACAAGACCTGGAGAAACCTAAAAAGGGGAAAAGAGTACCCATAATATATTTATAAAGAACGAGGTGAAACCTCGCAAAGAACAACGTTTTGAATACAAGCAGGATACATGGATCTAAAAGACATAGAAGTCATAGACCTAAGGGCATGGGTAGCCAACGTATGAGCAACATTATTAGCCTCACAGCATACAAACTGAACATGCGCAGAAGAAAAATACTCCAGAGCAGCATGAGCTTGCAGAATCGTCGGACCCATAGGAGATAGATCTGGGCCCAGGGAGTTGATTCTATTTGCAAGAGAAGCACAGTCCGTCTCGAAAATAAAATGGCTCCATCCTTAGGATTGAGCGAAAGTAATACCAGCAAGAAGATCTCTCCCTTCAGACGTAATAGCATCAGAGCAACTGCCTAGAGGAAAAGCCAGACCGCCAATAACCGTCCCTGTATCATCACAGGCTACAACGCCAACCGCCGATGCACGTGTGGAAGGATCAAAAGCCCCATCCACATTAACTTTAATATGACCTCGAGGGGGATGCCTCCATCGAGATGGAGGAGTCGACGACAAAGGGATGGAAGAGGTAGATGAAGATATAGCATCAGAGTAGTCACAATGAAGACTGATGGAGTTGACAACAATTAGCCATGGGGGTTGAAGATGTCGATTATGGATCCAGTCGTTACGCCTGTTCCAAATGTTCCAAAGGGTAGTCAAAAAAAGCCCAAAAAGATCAGAAGAAAGGAGGGCAGCGCCTTCCTCGAGCCATTGGAGGCCGATGGGAGCAGTGCTATTAATAAGAGAAATGGGAAGACCAATCAATCGAAGGGCCTCCGAAGCACCAGAGCAATCACGAATAGCATGGAGAATAGTCTCTGAATCAGAATGACAAATGGGGTAGGGCCCTGAGTCTGGTGCAAAAGCCTGAAGGCGAACCCCAACAGGTAGGGCCTCTGATCCCAGACGCCAGCCAAAAGTTTTAACTTTAGGTAAAACCTTGAGTTTGGAAAGAAATTTTCAAATCTGAGGGGGGCGAAGTCGTGGCTCAGGGGGGCGTTGTAGAAAGAGATAGCCAGATCTGACAGAGTAGATATCAGAATCGTTAGGCCTCTAGAGGATAGAGTCTCGAGTATCATTGATGATAGGAATGGATAGAATGGAGTCGGCGTCATCCGATGTAAAGTACGCACGGACTTTAATAGGGTCCCAAGATGCTTGGTTCCGAATCATAAAGTCGCGACAACGAGTGTGGACTTCATCCGATAACTTATAGTCCCCGTAAAGGTGAATAGTCGAGGAGCCTCCCCAATTATCATGATGTATACGTATGTTACTGTTAATGCCAGGACGATAGAGGAAACCTCCAAAAAGGTGTTGCATAGCGTTATAAAGACCTTGCCAGGAAAACGAACCTCGGGAAGGCCGAGAGGCATTAAGAATATTGTCTGACGTAAAATATTTGGATTTATAGATTTGACCCAGAAGGGAGTCAGATTCACAGATAAGGCGCCATAATTGTTTACCGAGAAGGGCAATGTTAAAATTGTTGAGGTCCCTAAAACCCATACCTCCAACTGATTTAGGCAAGCACACATGTTCCCAAGGGAGCATATGCCAACCTTTCTTATTAGTTTTGCCAGACCACCAATAGCGTCGAATGGCATATGTCATATCATCGATAATATTTTGGGGCAATAAATAACAGGACACAACATATTAAGGTAGAGATTGTAAAACGGCTTTAATAAAAATTTCCCTACCATTGAAGGAAAGAAGTTGTTTGTCCCAGTTGGATAATCTATCATGGACTTTATCACGTATAAACCCTAGAGCGAGGGTCTTATTGTTACCAATAAGAAGAGGTACCCCTAGATAGACACCAGGGTTGGAGACCTCATAAACTTGAAGGTAAGAATTAATAGCATGGCGAGTCGAAGCAAGAGTACGTGGATTGTAAAAGATAGTAGACTTGTCAAAATTAACTGCTTGTCTAGAGGCTGAAGCATAAGTTTCGAGAGCTAATTTAAGGTGTGCAGCCTCCTCGGACTTTGAATTAAGGAAAACTATACAATCATCGTTAAATAGAAGGTGGTTAACCTTGGGACCATGCTTACTAGCCCCTAGACCAGGGAGCAGCCCATGTTGTTTAGCATCGGACAAAAAGGCTGAAAGCCCTTGAGTGCAAAAAAGGAAGAGAAAGGGAGATAAAGGATCCCCTTGGCGAAGACCCCGTTGAGGGCGAAACAAAGGGAAAAAAGAATTGTTGACCTTAACCGTAAAGGAAACTGAGGAAATACATCTCATTATAAGAGAAACCCATGATGATGCGAAACCCATGCGGTTCATGACATTTTCGAGGAAAGACCATTCAACCTTGTCGAAAGCCTTTTCCATATCTAGCTTAAGGGCAGCACCTTGAGTAGACTTAGAAGTACCAATATTAATTGAGTGAATAATTTCATGGGCAATAAGAATGTTATCCGTGATGTTGCGTCCCTGAACGAAAGCAGCTTGATTGGAACTGATACAGAAGGGAATGGTATGTTTCATACGATTAACTAAAACTTTGGCAATAATTTTGTAGATAACTGTGCAAAGACTAATGGGCCTTAGATGCCTCATGGTGGTAGGGTCCTTAATCTTGGGTATGAGGGCCAAAATTGTTTGGTTTACCGAGGCCATATCAGCTGACCCTTTTAGGAGATTAAGGCAGAGTGAGATGACGTCTGACCCAACAGTATCCCAATGTTGACGGAAGAAACTGCTAGGCAATCCATCAATACCAGGGGCTTTCCTAGGATCAATATCGTGGAAAGCGGGGATAATTTCTTCTGATGTGAATTCCTTAGTAAGGGACTCATTCATGACAGTCGTAATAGAGGCAGTGATTTTTGAAAGAATTTGTTCGAACAAGGGTGGATTAGAGGATGTAAAAAGATTGTGGAAATCTGAGGATGCAATTGTCATAAGGTCGGTATCGTCAGTACACCAAAACTTATTGGAATCAAGAAGACCAGTGATGGTGTTCTTTTTCTTCCTACTAGAAGCTCGGGCATGAAAGAAACGAGTATTTTTATCACCTTGAGATAGCCATAGATTGCGAGAGCGCTGTGTCCAGTATACTTCTTGCTCCTCAAGTAATTTGTGGAGCTCAGCTTTGGCAGAGGTATATCTATTTTCAGCAGTAGCTGAAAGAGGCCGTTGTAAAAGTTTATTGATTTTTTTAGTGAGAATATTGATACGACCAGTGGACTTAAGTCTTTGTTGGGATTGCCAGTCTCCTAGGCAGGAGCCAATGGCTTTAATTTTATCCAATGTATTGCCCTTGGTAGAAGACCAAGTTTGTTTAACAACAGAGATGCCTTCGTCATTGGTAGCCCAGCAGTTTTCAAATCTGAACTTGGATGACGGGGGACAGTGATTTGTTAGAGGTGGCGGCTCCGTATTCAAGAGAAGAAACCAGTGATCAGGTTTACCATCAAAATCGGAAGTGATGCTATAATTGGGATAATTTTCTTTCCATGCCATATTCCCTACGAAGCGGTCTAGTCTCTCAAATAAATTAGGGGTTTTGGGCCCCTTTTTAGACCAAGTGAACCAACCCATTGTAGGTTTACAGTCAAAAAGGTTATTACGGGAGAGACAATGGCGAAAATTATTAATTTGAGATCTAGCCCGACGACAGCCGCCTTGTTTTTCGTTATCGGATATGATTTCGTTGAAATCACCTCCGAGAAGCCAAGGTAGACCACATTATTATTGAGCGAATCAATTAAATCCCAAGTTTTAGGTTTATTACTTGTTTCAGAAAAATCGTGAATACCAGTGAAATAAAACGAAGAAGAATTGCAGCTAATATAAGTATGAATAAAACGATCCGAGTAAGCAAGCATATCAATATTATAATTTTTCAACGAAAATAAAGCAAGTCCAGAACATTCATCAGAAAAATCAACTGAAAAAACTAGGTCCATACCTAGCAAAGAACCAAGACGACTATAAGCCGTATTTTTAAGTTTAGTTTCGCATTAAAAAAAAGTAAATAAAGATTATGAAATTGAACGTATTGCTGGAGATGTTGAACTGCCTAGACCTTCCCGAGACCCTGACAGTTCCAACATAAGATGATCATTTCCCTCGGCGGGGCTGTGCATCATCCACCGCCGGAGAGTTTTTTCCGCTGCTCATCCTAGCTTTCAAGGTAGGAGAAGGAGAGGGCCTAGACTTTTTGGGCTGGAGGACCACATGGATGGGGGAGCGTCTCTTGGTACCACGGTTAGGAGGAATTGGGATAGGGGCCGGAGCCGATGCTGCATCATTGAGATAGTTCTTAAGTAGCCATGAGTCAAATGCATCAAAAAAGGAAATACCGATTTGGAGGAAAGGCTTACTTAATTGATCATCTAATTTCCCCACTTGTTGAGCAGTAGGGCTTGGCACACCATCATCTTGGCCATCCAAATCGACTTGAACAGGGTATATGGTACTCAGAGGTTGTGGAGAAATAACCCTAGAAGGGATTGGAGCTCTTGGAGGCTACTGGGAATCCGCATTTGTAGGAGGCAACTCAGAGGATTCCTCCCCCACCATCTCATCATTATTATTGTTTTCCTCAGTAGGGAGATCTGTGAAAGAGGCAACATTCCCTTCGTTGATATTCCCTACAAATTCAGCAAAAGAGGAAGTAAGTTTCATATGTTGGAAACGATAGAGGAAAAGAAAATGATGGTGTTTAATGAAAATAAGACCCGAATCTTGCGCGGAGGCAACAAGTGCTTTTCCTTTATCCATAGGTTCTAAAGAGAAAGGAGAATCAATAAAATAACATAGAAGGAAATATTGAAAAAAATGGAAACCAGAATAAAGATGGTAGGATACCTAACGGCGGATTCTGATTAGCATTAGCAGAGGGTTCCATAGTTTTACCTTTGTCCATTGGGGCTGTACATAATAGCAATTGAATATTTAAACTAGGTACAAAATTGAAAAGCAGTTGGATGCATTGAATAAATGATAAGATACCTATTGGAGGGTTGCAATCAGCAGAAGAGGAGTGCTCAACAATGCGGATACAACCACGTGGTCCCTAGTCTCAGCGACGCGGGGGGAACCAACGGAGCTATTCATCATACTAAAGTTTGGTTGATTCAATCGTAGCTTTGTTAGGGCAATGTTTGAAAATGTGACTAATGAGGCCACACCCATGGTAGAGTAGGGGAAGACACTCATATTGGAGACGACAAGAGGTGGTGCGTGTACCTTTCCCAATAAGGAGGAATCGACAGACCGGTTTAGATATGTCCATGAGTATTTCCACTCGTACAAATTCAGTCACGTTCCCTCTTTCTTTACGTGTATCAGTATGTAGTACAGTGCCTACCATGGCACCAAGAGACTGTCCCACGAGGTGAGATCTTTCGGGATCTTCCAGAAAAGGTTTGGGTAAAGAGTGTATACGGAACCAAATCCTCATGGGATTGTAGGAGTACTCATCCATGCTTTTACCAGGGATATAATCAGCTAGAGCCATCCATTCATCTTTATAGAGCCATGGACCTCTTTCAAAAACATCGTCTTTATCGCTTATTGTTGCAAACTCAATTCTGAAGAAGGAATCTCTAATGATTGAGATTGACTTAAGATGGTTTTTCTTCCAAATGCCTTCAAAGGCAGAGAGAACAGCCCAGTCGTCTATTGGTTTGGTGGAAATGAATTTGCCAATTAGGATGGTCTTAGGGTCTTCTTCAAAAAAGTCAAAGTCAGGAGTAATGATTGCATTGGCTTCCTCGTTTGTAAGATCTAGGTTGGTAAAGTGGGGAAGAGAAGAGGAAGAAGCCATTTGGTCGTAGAGGGGGAATGCGGAGTAAAGATTGACAAGGAGTTGTAAACAGGAAAAGGGAAAATAAGAAGAGGTAGAGCATTATAAAAGAGAATAATAGCAAGAAAGGAGGTAAGAATTGGGAAAATGGAAAGGAAAAAAGTGTATATGGAATGCAAGTAGACAAAATTCCCAAAAATTGGGAGTGAAGTGCGTGAATTGAAGAAGGGGATGAGAGAGGATCGTGGAAGAAGAAATATGAATTTAAGATATTGGATTATGGAATAAATTAGTGTTAGGGAGAAATTTAGGAAACTGTTGAAAATGGAAATTAAAGATAGGGCATATTTGGAATATTGTGAGATGTAAAAAGGAAAGAGAGAACTTAGATTGTGGGTGAGATATCGATTGGAAAGGGAATATAATAAAGGAAAGAAATAATTTAATAATAAATGTACAAAAAAGGAAAGTAATGAAACAAGGATATGGTAAGGCTTATAGTTAGATTATGGCAATAATAGAGAAAGGAAAGAAAGATAATAAGATTTAAGAGCAAATCAATTAGTGTTGAGGATAGTATTTTCAAAATTGTGAGTAAAAATTTAGTTTTAGTTTGGTAGGGAAAAAAGAATGTATTTAATATGGTGAATGATAAATGATTAAGATGGCATTGGAAGTAGATTATGTTTATTATTAAATAGATAAATAGAACCGATTGAAAGGGGTAGAGATAGCATGATCTATTGTGACAGAAGTTAAGAAGTACACAGTTGTAAGATCGAGGGTGAGTGTAATTTAGGTGGAGATCGAAAACGGTAGATGCTAGACCCCAAGCCAAAGTTGGTCTACCATATAACGGGGAGGAGTTGGTGTAATTAGCGGAGTTCAAATGTGTGGTTGAAACAGAAAAGAAGATCATGTAAAATATCATTTTCACCATTAAGGTGGTCGTAGAAATATCCCTTGAGAGGGCTAGAGAGAATTCACCAAAAGAGGTGTAGTTGGGAGTAATTCTTGCAAAAATAGTGGTTGGACAATTCCAAAGAAGCATTGGAGCAAAAGTAACAAAAGATAAATATATACATACAACATGGACAGTCGGGAGTAAGGAGTAAAATTTGACGAAACTAAACATAGCGGCTAAGACTAAAATTCGTATGGGCCATCGATGGTAAAAGCATGCATAGGTAGAGATACTAGTAAACATGCATATTAAGGTTGTAAAAACCAAAAGAACTAGAAAGCAAAGCAGGAAAAGGAAAGGAAGAATAAGATTACAAACCAGGGGAAGAGAGGAAGGGGGAAAAGAAAATAAATACAGACCAAATGAGCAAATAAAATAAAAGGGGGATAAAAGAATAATTACATGCCCAAATTAAATGAAAAGATAAAAGGAGAAAGGGGAAGAAGATAGAGTCGTCTTAGGGGTAGGGGCAAATGCCAACCTTGATGTCTTTGTAGAGCGGGGAAACATGGCATGCAAGAAAGGAAGAGTAATATTAGTAGGTGAACATAGACAAAGGTCAAAAGACAAGGAAGAGAAAGCATGTGAAGGTTGAAAAGAACATACATTACAAAAGTCAGGTAATAGCACAACAGAATAAAAAGGAAGCCCATGATAAGAGGTAAAAATGAAGGAATTCAAGCATTCAAGCAAAGAGATGAAAATGCATGATGCATAAATTGAATAGAAAAGGAGCATGATAACATGACAATGAGAATGATTATTGTAACACCCCAATTTTGGGCTTGGAAGTTTAGGGTCTGAACCGGACCGGTTTAAATTACGGTTCGAATATAAAAGGTGGTTTTAGGGAAAGCCTAGTTCGGGATGCATTAAAAATATGGAAAAATATCTAAAAATCCTCTTTTATTATATATAAGAGAGTGGTGAAATCAATTTTACAAAATGGCGTTTGGGAATATGACATTTCAAGTTAGTGACTAAAATGTAATTTTTGAAAAGTTGGTGACTGTTTTAAAAGGATTAAAACTTTGAATCTTTAAGGAGCTAATTTACCCAAGGGAGGGTTTCTCCAGATTTTTCTTAAATTTTAAAGACTCATTAATGTTATTTGATAAAAAGAAAAGAGGGAAAAGAGATATTTTAGTTTTATAACTAACTTTTGCCAAAATTTTCCCATTTCATTTTCTCTCAATTTTCCCTCAGCCAAACACATTTCCACAGCCACTTCTCCTTTGATTTTCACACCTAAAGTTGAGATTTCAATCTCTAAATGATTTCTAATCATTTCTACACCAAATCTTCATCATTTGCTTATTGAATTTTCAAGAATTTTGGCTCTAAACAAGGAGAAATCCACATTTAGAGGTATGAACATCCTTCTCCTCTAAATACTCAGTTCTTTACTGAAATTCCCGAGTTCCCAATCCTTAAATTGAGTTTTATTAAAGGTTTTGATATTGTGATCTTGATTTGGGCTTAAAATGCAAGATTTTGATTTAATTTTGAAGAAATTCGTATTAAATGATTGAGCTCTGTTTTGAGATGTCTTTTTGATGTATTTTGGATGTCTAAATGATGTGTAATTGAGGTTTAATCAATGCAATCCCGAATAGGTTGATTTTCCTAAGTTTTTACTTGAGTTAATGGTGGTTTTGGGGTAATTTTGATGTTCTGCTATAGCTTGAGGTATAAGGACGTGATTAGGTCCTTTTTGGATGTTAATTGATGTCTAAGAATGATTGGAATTGATGGATCTTGGCTGGGTAATATTGTAGAGGTGTTTGGATGTGATTTCGGTTGTGTTTGGTAGCCGAAATGTGAGTTTTGATGAGAGCAGCGAGTTTAGGTGTTTTGGCTAAAGATTTTAATGCATGATGATGCATTAATCCTCTGATTTGACGTGTTTAAAACAGGGGAGACATCTTCGGATCCTTGTGGTGTTGATCCGGAGGCTTGATCGGCGTTTCGACAAGCTTGCGAAACGGAATCGGTGAGTGAAGTTTGGTTTTCAGCTTTGAAACCAATGTTTGAAGGTTTTGGGAGCTTAGTTTAAGTCTAAACAATTTAGCTAAGCTCAAGAGTAAGTTTTCGGAGAAACTCTCTTTTTGAAGAACCAATAGATGGTTGAATGCAATGTGTTTATTTTGCATGTTTAAATTCTGTTTTGAAAGCATATTTTAGCATGTTTAATGCTGGTTTTGTAAGCCATGTGTTGGAGGATGCTCAAGGTAAGAGATCCTTGATTTGAACATTGATAAATGTGGTTTGATGCATTGTGACGCATGATTATTTAATGGCTTTGTTAAATGCTTTAAAACAGTGGATTGATGATGGTAAATGATGTATATTGGCATGTGATGTGTTGGTTTAAAAGTACCTGAATCGGATATAGTTAGCTGGCTATAGGATTGGGTACACCGTGAATAAAGTCGCCTTGGATGTTGAGGGGTTGTAATGGTACCGTAAACTCCATCCAAGAACACTAACGAGATGTCTAAGATCATAATGGTGGTTAAAATGCCATGTGAGGATCTTGTGTTGTGTGTCCCGTGTTCTCGTTAGTGATGTTATACAACTACCAATGAGTGATGTGGAGGGGTTGTAATTGTACTGTAGACTCCATCACGGGTGTTGAGGGGTTGTGATTGTACCGGTAAACTCCACCTTGAGTGTTAGGCAGTGTGTATGGAGCGTATGGGACAACGCTTGTAATCCGCGTATCCGATTGTGTTTTAAGTTGAAAAATGGTTATGGATTATCACTTGAAAGCCAATATGACATGTTGATGAATTGAAGCATGAGATGCTTGGTTTGTATGCATAAATGCATGATAAATGATGTTTTGAAATTAAAGGCCTTGAAAAGGTGTTTTTACAAAGTGCATTATTGTGTTGTTTTATTAGAGCATTTCTCACTAAGCATATGTGCTTACGCTCTCTCTTTCTTGAACCAATAATGCAGAGCATTGAAGTGCTTTAAGGGCAGCAAGGAGGTCAAGGATCCTAGTGAAAGTCTAAGCTCATGTATAGTGACTATTTTCACAACACTATTAGCTTTTGGTATTTGGCAATGTGAACCTAGATTGTGTTTTTGGAAGATGTTTTGGACTCCTTAAGTTTGGTTTAATGCCTATGGTGTTTGGAACATGTAAATGGCCATTTGGTATTTTGTTTTGGAGATTTGATGATTGTTTGCTTTTCATTATAGGATGCATGCCTTTAGACTTGTGGTTTTTCTTATTTGAGGCCGTGGTTGAGCTTTGATGATGCAAATATGTTCCTTTAATGTTTGATGACTTGTTGGCATGATATGGAGGTCATATGAGCGTGTTTGGTGGGTCGAAAGGGTGTAAAACAGACTTTTCTACTATTTCTGGGCAGGGTGTTTCGAAACACCCTTGCCTGTTTCGAAACAGGTACATGTTTTGGCCTGGGTGTTTCGAAACGGGCAGAGGTGTTTCGGAACACTTTGGCTACTACCAGCCCGTGTTTCTGAACGGTCTAGACCCGTTTCGAAACACTTGACCGTTGGGCACTGATTTGAATGGTTTTAAGGTTTGCAAGCTTTACGTTTCAGTCATGGTTTTTGTATATGCAATTGATTGAGTTTGAGATGTCCGTTTGAAATGAAATTTGACAGAGAAGCATGAAACATGACTAATTTCATAATGGTAACTTTAAAATTGGTAAAGTCCTCTTAAATTCCAAAATTTACAAATTGGTCCCTAAATTCGTATGTTGTGCAATTGAGTCCCTAATTGTTTTCTGATTGCTGTGATTTTTGAGTATGCTTAGCTCAAGAGTACACCTAGGGTTAATATGCATTTAGACAAGGTTTAAAAGAAAAAAAAGGGTCGTTAATCAAGGTTGACTTTCGGGTTGACTTTAGTTTTCCCCGTGTAATCTTCGTAGTTCGGGTCAACCGTCTAGGCCGGGCTAAGGGGGTTACATTTGGTGGTATCAGAGCTGAGTTCTCGAGTATTTGGGAATGGTTATGTGAGTGATAAGTGTATGATTGCTTTGTATACTTGTTGAATGAATGTATGATGTATGAATAGTAAGTATGTTGCAATTGTGGTGTATGCTGTGGTGAAGCGTGTTAGAGGGACCATTTGCCATATCAAAGCTAATGAAATGATTTGTTTTTAATTGGAAATGAGCTTGAGTACTTGGATTGCTTACCTTCCTGAGCCTGACTATGTTTATTGCATTTGTGATTGCATTGTATAGTAAATGGGACCTCGTAGAGAGACGAGGATTAATACGCGAGCTATAGCTCAAAATGAGAACGAAGAGAATGCTGAAAATGTGGTGGATTTACCTCCTCCACCTGGTGGTGGTGGTGGTGCTGGGGTGAGGGAGCTGGTGTTGGTGCTGGTGCTTGGGTCGTTGGACCTGAAGCTGGGCAGGGGCAAGCTGCTCCTGACATGACAGTGCTGATTCAGGCTATTGCTGGAGCCTTTCAGGCGGCGGTAGCTGGAGCTCATGGAGCTGGGCATCAGGGAGATGCTAATGCTAGAGTACCTCTGGAACGCTTGCGCAGTCTGAGAGGGACTGAGTTCAGGGGTTTGTCTACTGAAGGTTCTGAGTCTTGGTTGGAAAGTACCAAGAGAATTTTGGGACAAATGAAGTGCAGAAGTCGGGCTGTGTAGTATCGTTGTTGCATGACGATGCATATACCTGGTGGACAACCACTATCTTCGGAATGGAGGATGCTGACGTGACTTGGACGTTCTTTCTGAACGCGTTCAAGAGGAGGTATCTGGGTGTGCGGTACCTAGATGAAAAGAGAAGGGAATTCATGTCTCTTACTCAAGGGAGCATGTAAGTGGCTGAGTACGAGGTTCAGTTTGTCTGACTCAGTCTGTACGCACTTGAGCTTGTCTCTGATGAGCGGGAGAGGTGTGAACGTTTCCGTTATGGTTTGGTGACGGAAGTGAAGACCTATATGCTGGCTGCTGAGTACACTGACTTTGATGTGCTGGTTGGTAGAGCGAAAGATATTGAGTTGAATTTGGGTTTATCTTCTAGAGGAGTTAGTCCTAGTGCGGGCAAGCGAGCTGCTGAGTATAGTTCCGGTGGCGGATGGAACAAGAGAGGACGTGATCGGAAGTATCAGTCTTCAGCTAGGCGTGGTGGTGGAGGGCAAGGTGCACCTATTCAGGGAGACAAGGCGAGAGCTGATCAGAACACATGTTGGACATGTGGATCGCGTGGTCATATGAGGCGTGATTGTCCTCGAGCAGCGAGGGAGGTACATGCTCCTATTGTTGTGACCGGTAATTTGTGCTGGAACTGTGGTTCGGCGGATCACATGAAGAGGGAGTGTCCTCTGTTGGCCGGTAGTGGTCAGGGACGTGCTCCTGGAGTTGTTGCACCACAGAGAGGCCGTGGGCGCGGCCGTGGTAACTTCCAGCGCAGGGAGGATGGTGGAAGGAATGTGGCTCATGTGGTAGCTGTTCAGCCTGAGGGTGGTGGCCAGGCCAGAGTGTATGCTCAGAGGGAAGGAAGGAATGACACAGATGTGATCGTAGTTACTTTCACTATGCAATCCTTGTTATTACTTTCCTTGATTGATTCTTGATCTACACACTCATACATATTGCGTGAATATGCACAATTGCTTGGTTTGCCTGTTGAGTCTTTAGATGTTGGTATGCGTGTAACTAGTTCTTTTGGTGAGACTGTTGTGACACGAAAGCTTTATAGAAGGTGTCCCTTGGTTGTGCAAGACCATGTTTTTCATGTTGATCTTATGGAATTGCCTTTCTATGGTTTTGATGTAATCCTTGGTATGGATTGGCTTGTTGAGCATCGAGCTGTAGTGGATTTTGAGAATAAGCGGGTTTCGTTGAAGCTTGCGGATGATTATGAGGTAGTGGTGGTTGGTGAGAATGTGAAGTTTCTTGCCAATGTGGTGTCTACCTTGGAAGCGAGCCGGATGCTGAGGCAAGGTTGTGAAGCCTACCTAGCCTTTGTGATGAATCCTAGCTCTAAGGAGTTACGAGTGCAATATATCAGGACTGTGCGAGAGTTTCCTGGTGTGTTTCCGGAGGAGTTTCCTGGATTGCCTCCTAATCGCGAGGTGGAGTTTGGGATTGAGCTGTATGAAAACACAACTCCAGTGTCCATTACTCCTTATCGAATGGCACCTAAAGAGTTGAAAGAGCTGAAGACGCAACTTCAGGAGTTGCTTGATCGCGGTTTCATTCGGACGAGTGTGTCACCTTGGGGTGCATCGGTCTTGTTTGTGAAGAAAAAGGATGGCACTATGAGAATGTGCATTGATTACCGTCAGCTTAACAAGTTGACTATCAAGAATCGGTACCCATTGCCGAGAATTGATGATCTTTTTGATCAATTTCGGGGAGCGGCTGTGTTCTCTAAAATTGACTTAAGGTCGGGGTATTATCAGTTGAAGGTGAGGGATGTAGATGTGCCAAAGACAACCTTCAGAACGAGGTATAGGCATTATGAGTTTCTTGTGATGTCGTTTGGTTTGACGAATGCTCCTGCAGCTTTCATGGACATAATGAATAGAGTGTTCCATGAATACTTGGATAAATTTGTTGTGGTGTTCATTGATGATATTCTCGTGTACTCTCGTACTGAGGAGGAGCATGAAGGACATTTGAGAATTGTGTTACAGGATTTGTTGGAGAATCAACTTTATGCTAAGCTAAGCAAGTGTGAGTTCTGGCTTAGAGAAGTTGTGTTTCTTGGTCATGTGGTTTCTGCTGAGGGGATTCATGTTGATCCTCAAAAGATTGAGGCAGTAATGAATTGGAAGCCTCCTAAGTCTGTTCATGAAGTCCGTAGTTTCCTTGGTTTGGCAAGATACTATCGAAGGTTCGTGGATGGGTTTTCAAAGATTGCTGGACCTTTGACGAAGTTGTTACAGAAGGATGTTAAGTATGAGTGGACGGAATCGAGACAGCAGGCTTTTGAGAAGCTTAAGGCAGCTTTAACGCAAGCTCCTATCTTGGTTCAACTTGAATCAGGGAAAGAGTTTGTGGTGTATAGTGATGCATCCTACGTTGGTTTGGGATGTGTGTTGATGCAAGGGGGTAAGGTGGTGGCTTATACATTGCGTCAGTTGAAGGTGCATGAGCGCAATTATCCTACGCATGACATGTAGTTAGCTGCGGTAGTTTTTGCTTTGAAAATTTGGAGACATTACCTGTATGGTGAGAAGTGTACTGTGTACACAGACCACAAGAGCTTGAAGTATTTGATGTCTCAGAAGGAGTTAAATCTTAGGCAATGACGTTGGGTGAAGTTGCTTAAGGATTACGATTTGACGATTGAGTACCATCCAGGTAAAGCTAATGTTGTAGCGGATGCCTTGAGTAGGAAGGTAGTTGTTGAGTTGAGGGCTATGTTTGCCAGTTTGAGCATTTCGTGTGATGGTGGTCTTGTGGCTGAGTTGCAAGTGAAACCATCCTTTGTTCAGTTGATTAAGGAAAAGCAGTTGTTGGATGATTCCTTGGTGCCACATGTTCAGGATGTTGCGGAGGATAGGCCATCGGATTTCTACTTTAATGATGATGGAGTTTTATGCTTTGGAAGTCGGATAGTAGTGCCCAATGATGCTGATTTGAGGCGTGCTATTCTTACTGAAGCTCATAGTAGTCCTTTTGCTATGCACCCTGGTAGTACTAAGACGTACCGTGATCTTCGTGATGAGTACTATTGGGTGGGTTTAAAGAAAGATGTTGCTGAGTTTGTAAGCAGGTGCATGGTATGTCAGTGAGTTAAGGCTGAGCATCAGTTTCCTTCAGGGTTGTTGCAATCATTGAGGATTCCTGAGTGGAAGTGGGAGAGGATTACCATGGACTTTGTGTCTGGTTTGCCTTTGTCGCCATCGAAGAAGAATTCGGTGTGGGTGATTGTGGATCGCCTGACGAAGTGTGCGCATTTCTTGCTTGTCCATACTACGTACACTTTGGATAAGCTTGCGGAGCTATACATTGCTGAGATTGTGCGGCTGCATGGTGTGCCAAAGTCGATTGTGTCGGATAGAGATCCGAGGTTTACGTCGCGTTTCTGGCAGTGTTTGCATTAGGCTTTGGGTATACGTTTGAATTTCAGTACTTCTTATCATCTGCAGTCGGATGGACAGTCTGAGAGTGTTATCCAGGTGTTGGAGGATATGTTGAGGTGCTGTGTGATCGAGTTTCAGGGTTCTTGGGAGAAACATTTGCCTTTGGTAGAGTTTGCCTATAATAATAGTTATCAGGAAAGTATTCAAATGGCACCTTATGAAGCTTTGTACGGGAGGAAGTGTAGGACTCCTCTTTGTTGGGCTGAAACAGGTCAGAAGTTAGTTTCGATGCCAGCTCTATTGAAAGGAACCATCGAGAAGGTGAAACTCATTTGTGAGCGATTGAAGGCAGCTTCTGATCGGCAAAAGTCTTACGCGTATTTGAAGCGTAAGGAGATTGAGTATGCGGTGGGTGACCGTGTGTTTTTGAAAGTTTCGCCTTGGAAAAAGGTGATGAGGTTTGGCCGAAAGGGTAAGTTGAGTCCTAGGTACATTGGACCATACGAGGTGATTGAGCGTCTGGGTCCTGTTGCGTACAAGTTGAGGTTACCGCAAGAGTTAGAAAAGATTCATGATGTGTTTCATGTTTCTATGCTTCGGAAGTATATATCGGATCCTTCTCATGTGATACCTGTGGAGGAAATGGAGTTGAATCCAGATTTGACCTATGATGTGGAACCTGTGGAGATTCTGGATTCGGACAGTAAAGTTCTTCGAGGCAAGACCATTGAGTTGGTAAAGGTGTTGTGGAAGCATCGTGGTGCTGAGGAAGCCACGTGGGAACGAAAGGATGACATGTTGAAGCAGTTTCCGTACCTTTTTCCTCCAGGTAAATTTCGAGGATGAAATTTCTTAAGGGGGGGAGTTGTAACACCCCAATTTTGGGCTTGGAAGTTTAGGGTCTGAACCAAACTAGTTTAAATTATAGTTCGAATATAAAAGGTGGTTTTAGGGAAAGCCTAGTTCGGGATGCATTAAAAATATGGAAAAATATCTAAAAATCCTCTTTTATTATATATAAGAGAGTGGTGAAATCAATTTTACAAAATGGGGTTTGAGAATATGACACTTCAAGTTAGTGACTAAAATGTAATTTTTGAAAAGTTGGTGACTCTTTTAAAAGGACTGAAACTTTGAATCTTTAAGGAGCTAATTTACCCAAGGGAGGGTTTCTCCAGATTTTTCTTAAATTTTAAAGACTCATTTAATGTTATTTGATAAAAAGAAAAGAGGGAAAAAAGATATTTTAGTTTTATAACTAACTTTTGCCAAAAATTTCCCATTTCATTTTCTCTCAATTTTCCCTCAGCCAAACACATTTCCACAGCCACTTTTCCTTTTATTTTCACACCTAAAGTTGAGATTTCAATCTCTAAATGATTTCTAATCATTTCTACACCAAATCCTCATCATTTGCTTATTGAATTTTCAAGAATTTTGGCTCTAAACAAGGAGAAATCCACATTTAGAGGTATGAACGTCCTTCTCCTCTAAATACTCAGTTCTTTACTGAAATTCTCAAGTTCTCAATCCTTAAATTGAGTTTTATTAAAGGTTTTGATGTTGTGATTTGATTTTGGCTTAAAATGCAAGATTTGGATTTAATTTTGAAGAAATTCGTATTAAATGATTGGGCTCTGTTTTGAGATGTATTTTTGATGTATTTTGGATGTCTAAATGATGTGTAATTGACGTTTAATCAATGCAATCCCGAATAGGTTGATTTTCCTAAGTTTTTACTTGAGTTAATGGTGGTTTTTGGGGTGATTTTGATGTTCTCCTATAGCTTGAGGTATAAGGACGTGATTAGGTCCTTTTTGGATGTTAATTGATGTCTAAGAATGATTGGAATTGATGGATCTTGGCTGGGTAATGTTGTAGAGGTGTTTGGATGTGATTTCGGTTGTGTTTGGTAGCCGAAATGTGAGTTTTGATGAGAGCAGCAAGTTTAGGTGTTTTGGCTGAAGATTTTAATGCATGATGATGCATTAATCCTCTGCTTTGATGTGTTTAAAACAAGGGAGACATCTTCGGATCCTTGTGGTGTTGATCCGGAGGCTTGATCGGCGTTTCGGCAAGCTTGCGAAATGGAATCGGTGAGTGAAGTTTGGTTTTCAGCTTTGAAACCAATGTTTGAAAGTTATGGGAGCTTAGTTTAAGTCTAAACAACTTAGCTAAGCTCAAGAGTAAGTTTTCGGAGAAACACTCTTTTTGAAGAACCATGAGATGGTTGAATGCAATGTGTTTATTTTGCATGTTTAAATTATGTTTTGAAAGCATATTTTAGCATGTTTAATGCTGGTTTTGTAAGCCATGTGTTGGAGGATGCTCAAGGTAAGAGATCCTTGATTTGAACATTGATAAATGTGGTTTGATGCATTGTGATGCATGATTATTTAATGGCTTTGTTAAATGCTTTGTTAAATGCAATGTGTTTACTTGAATCGGATATAGTTAGCCGGCTATAGGATTGGGTGCACCGTGAATAAAGTCGCCTTGGATGTTGAGGGGTTGTAATGGTACCGTAAACTCCATCCAAGAACAGTAACGAGATGTCTAAGATCATAATGGTGGTTAAAATGTGATGTGAGGATCTTGTGTTGTGTGTCCCGTGTTCTCGTTAGTGATGTTATACAACTATCAATGAGTGATGTGGAGGGGTTGTAATTGTACCGTAGACTCCATCACGGGTGTTGAGGGGTTGTGATTGTACCGGTAAACTCCACCTTGAGTGTTTGGTAGTGTGTATGGAGCGTATGGGATAACCCTTGTAATCCGCGTATCCGATTGTGTTTTAAGTTGAAAAATGGTTATGGATTATCACTTGAAAGCCACTATGACATGTTGATGAATTGAAGCATGAGATGCTTGGTTTGTATGCATAAATGCATGATAAATGATGTTTTGAAATTAAAGGCCTTGAAAAGGTGTTTTTACAAAGTGCATTATTGTGTTGTTTTATTAGAGCATTTCTCACTAAGCATACGTGCTTATGCTCTCTCTTTCTTGAACCAATAATGCAGAGCATTGAAGTGCTTTAAGGGCAGCAAGGAGGTCAAGGATCCAAGTGAAAGGCTAAGCTCATGTACGGTGACTATTTTCACAACACTATTAGCTTTTGCTTTTTGGCAATGTGAACCTAGATTGTGTTTTTGGGAGATGTTTTGGACTCCCTAAGTTTGGTTTAATGCCTATGGTGTTTGGAACATGTAAATGGCCATTTGGTATTTTGTTTTGGAGATTTGATGATTGCTTGCTTTTCATTATAGGATGCATGCCTTTAGACTTGTGGTTTTTCTTATTTGATGTCGTGGTTGAGCTTTGATGATGCAAATATGTTCCTTTAATGTTTGATGACTTGTTGGCATGATATGGAGGTCATATGAGCATGTTTGGTGGGTCGAAAGGGTGTAAAACAGACTTTTCTACTGTTTCTGGGCAGGGTGTTTCGAAACACCCTTGCTTGTTTCGAAACAGGTACATGTTTTGGCCTGGGTGTTTCGAAACGGGCAGAGGTGTTTCGAAACACTTTGGCTACTGCCAGCCCGTGTTTCTGAATGGTCTAGACTCGTTTCGAAACAGTTGACCGTTGGGCACTAATTTGAATGGTTTTGAGGTTTGCAAGCTTTACGCTTCAGTCCTGATTTTTGTATATGCAATTGATTGAGTTTGGGATGTCCGTTTGAGATGAAATTTGACAGAGAAGCATGAAACATGACTAATTTCATAATGGTAACTTAAAAATTGGTAAAGTCCTCATAAATTCCAGAATTTACTAATTGGTCCCTAAATTCGTATATTGTGCAATTGAGTCCCTAATTGTTTTCCGATTGCTGTGATTTTTGAGTATGCTTATCTCAAGAGTACACCTAGGGTTAATATGCATTTAGAAAAGGTTTAAAAGAAAAAAAAGGGTCGTTAATCAAGGTTGACTTTCGGGTTGACTTTGGTATTCCCCGTGTAATCTTCGTAGTTCGGGTCAACCGTCTAGGCCGAGCAAGTGGGTTACAATGATAGAAAAAGAAAATTTTAGAAGAACCAAGCATAGATTACTTTAAGGGAGATGGGAGTTCGAAAGCTAAATTTAGGGATACATACTCAGAATTAACAATGATCAGAATACAGTGAATTGAAGCAACATGAGGCAACAATAATATGATTGGACCGTAACCAGAAGGCGAACTAAAAAGGTATTGGATAGAAAATATAAAAGAAAAATCATGGAAATCATCAAGCAATAGGAGAAAATAAAATAGTAGTTAAAAAGGAAATTTAGGTTCAAACCAAGCACATGTGAAAAGTACAAGGTAAACGAAAAGATAAAGTGTAAGGTTGGATACAGGGAACATTGAAGGGAAAAGGTAAATATAATCTAAATATAGGGATATAAAGGGGAGCCAAGGCCCTAAAATGTGGGAATGATAAGCATTGAGCAAATAAAACATTAAACCAGCAAGATGCCACGACAAGCAAATAACCAGGGGAATATTAGAGCTGTAAACGGGTCCCACAAGGTGGGTCGATGAAAATTTTCCAATCAAGGATCACAGACTAGTAATGATGTATATTGAGATAGGTGGCCTAAGAAATGTAGCAGCAAACAGTAACAAGGATACACCAAGATCAATATAAAAACTAAAGAAGAAAATAAATTGAGTATGTAAACGCAAGTCCATGGAAGACAAAGATGGGAGAAGCAAAAGCATAATAAGAAGGTAGAGAGAGACTCTAAGGACAAAGTAAGAATCACTACGCAGCAAGCAAAAACATGACCTAGAATTTAGATGAACAAAATGAGCAAAACAGTGATTAACAAATAGAAGATTAAGCATATTATTAATCAAGAGAGCAAGGAAGTTGATAATCATGGTGGAAGGTCCCACTTGGTGGGTCGAAATGATATTCCCGTTAAGGGATCGTTGTAAGTCCTTGGACTTATGGGGGTGAAAAACGTAAGTAGGCAGATAATGTTTAGAAAACCATAAATTCAGAGAAAGAATTACCATATTAAGGAGAAGTTGCCTAAGATCGAAACAGGAGCTAAAGAAGTAATAAAAATTATTAGCAAAGCTGTAACCCCCTTAACCCGGCCTAGACGGTTGAACCGAATTAAGAAGTTTACACGGGGAAAACCAAAGTCAACCCGAAAGTCAACCTTGATTAACGACCCTTTTTTCCTTTTAATCTTATCTAGATGCACATTAACCCTAGATATGTTCACAAGATCAACATACTCAAAGATCATAACAATCAGAGAACATTCAGGGACTCAATTGCACAAATTGTAACTTTAGGGACCAAATTGTAAATTCTGAAAATTATAGGGACTTAATCCAATTTAAAGTTACCAATATGAAATTAATCATCTTTCATGCTTCTCTGCCAAATTTCAGCTCAAACGGACATCTCAAACTCATTCAATTGCAATAACAAGGTTCAGGACCAAAACGCAAACATTTCAGAACATATAACCATCAAATTCAGAGCCCAACGGTCGAGTGTTCCGAAACAGGGAGAACCTGTTCTGAAACGCGGGACCGTTCCAAAATGGGTATCGGAACATGGCTTGGCAGTAGCATTTCCGTTCCGGAACGGTTCCTCCCGTTTCGAAACGCCTAGGCCATTTCAGGCCCCTGTTCCGAAACGGTAGCACCCGTTCCGATACGGCCTGCCCAGATTTGCAGAATTTTGCTGATTAAACACACAATTGACCCATCAAACATGCTCCAAATGCAACCAAATTATACCAGCAAGTCATTACATGCATAAGGAACATAATTGCATCAACCATCCACCAACATGGCATCAATTAAACAAATCCCCAATTCTATAGGCATGCATCCTACTTAGGAAACCATTCAAGCATCAATATACCAAAACCACCTCACAAAGGCCAATTACATGTTCCAACATCATTAACAACATAAAACAAACTTAGGGAGTCCAAAACATCTCCCAAAACAACCATATAGGTCCCCCATTGCCAAATGCCCAAAAGCTAATAGTGTTAGAAAACATTCACCATACATGAGCTTAAACCTCAACTTGGATTCTTGGCTTCCTTGCTGCCCCTAATGCACTTCAACGCTCTGCATTATTGGTTTAGGAAAAGAGAGAGCGTAAGCAAATAGCTTAGTGAGGAATGCCCATTTAAACAACACAATAATGCATTTATAAAACACATTTATAAACCTTAGCTCAAAACAACATTTACTCATGCACATAAGCATTTAAAACAAGCATTTCATGCTTCAAGTTTATAACATGTCATATTGGCCACAAGTGATTCAATCGATACAAGATCCACACATGGACTTTTAAACACCATTGTGATCTTACAATTCACAAGGACCACACATGGACTTTTAAACACCATTGTGTCCTTAGCACAAGAATCATCCATGGACTTTTAACCACCATGGTGTTCTTACAATTCACAAGGACCACACAAGGACTTTTAACCACCTTTGTGTCCTTAACAAGAATCACCCATGGACTTTTAACCACCATGGTGTTCTTAAATAAACAAGGATCACACAAGGACTTTTAAACACCTTTGTGACCTTAACCAAGAACCAACCATGGACTTTTAACCACCATGTTGTTCTTAAAATACACAAGATTCACACAAGGACTTTTAACCACCTTTGTGATCTTAACCAAGAACCAACCATGGACTTTTAACCACCATGTTGTTCTTAAAACAAGAACCACCTATGGACTTTTAACCACCATAGTGTTCTTAACCATTCTCAAACATCACTTGCCAATATGCATCATTAACAACAATATTTCACTGTTTTAAAGCATTTATCAAAACCATAATCATCATGCATCATTAAGCATCAAAACCACATTAAACAATGTTCAAAAACAAGGATCTCTTACCTTGAGCATCCTTCAACACATGGCTTATAAAATCAGCAAACATCATGCTAAAACATGCTTTCAAAACAGAATTTAAACATGCAAACTAACCACATTACACTCAACCAAATCATGATTCATCATCAAGAGAGTTTTTCCGAAAACTTACTCTTGAGCTTAGCTAAGTTGCTTAGACTTAAGCTAAACTCCCAAACCTTCAAAACATTGGTTTCAAAGCTGAAAACCAAAATCCACTCACCGATTCCGTTTCGCTACTTGCCGAAACACCAATCAAGCTTCCGGATCACCACCACAAGGATCCAAAGATGACTCCCCTGTTTTAAACACATCAAAGTAGAGGATTAATGCATCATCATGCATTAATATCTTAAATGAAAGCACCTAAACTCGCTGCTCTCATCAACACTCCCATTTCGGCTACCAAACACAACTGAAATCACCTCCAAACAACTCCACAACACTACCCAGCCAAGATCCATCAATTCTAAACATCCTTAAACATCAATTAACACCCAAAAAGGATCTAACCACGACCTTATACCTCCAGCTATAACAGATCATCAAGATCACTCCAAAAACCACCAAAAACTCAAGCAAAACTTAGGAAAATCAACCTATCCGGGATTGCATTGATTAAACCTCAATTTCTCATCAATTATACATTCATTTAACATCAAAAAGACACCTCAAAACAGTGTCCAATCAGATCATACGAATTTTAACAAAAATCAACCAAATCTTGCATTTTAAAGCCAAGATCAAGAACACAATTATAAATCCTTTTATAAAACACAAATCAAGGATTGAGAACTTGGGAGTTTCAGTAAAGAACTGAGAATTTAGAGGAGAAGGACGTTCATACCTCTAAACTTGAGTTTCTCCCTCTTTGGAACCAAGATTCTTGAAAATCCAAATAGCAAATGCTAAGGTTTTGTTGAAGAGATGATTAGAGATCAAAAGAGGAATGAAATCTCATATTTGGATGTCAAAATCAGAGAGAAAATGTGCTGGAGAATGTGTTTGGTTTGAGAGAAAAGATGAGAGAAAAGGAAAATGGAAATTGGGAAAAGTTAGTTAAAATGCTAAAATATCTTTCCCTCCCTTTTACTTTTATTTAAAACCATTAATAAATCATTTAATATTTAAGAAAAATCTGGAGAAACTCCTTTTGGGTAAATAGCTCCTAAAAGATTCAAAGTTTCAATCCTTTTTAAAATAGTCACCCAGTTTTCAAAAATTACATTTTGGTCACTAACCAAAATGTCACCCTTTCAAACCTCATTTTGTAAAATTGATTTCACCATTCTCTTATATATAATAAAAGAGGATTTTAAGACATTTTCCCATATTTTTAATGCAACCCGAACTAGGCTTTCCTAAATTCACCCTTTTATATTCGAACCACAACCCGACCGAACCGGTCCAAACCCAAAACTTCCAAGCCCAAAATTGGGCGTTACAAAAGCGGTAAAATAATAATGATTACATGGAGAAACTGAAGTATATGGATATAGGTTGGATAATCGTATAAACACAGTTTAATAAAAGCATAGATGGAACAATGTTTATGATGTAAAAATGTAACATGTTAATCTGGTGACCCAATGCCAGCGTACGAGTGATAAGACAGGGGCAGATCGATAGATGAACACGATCCAGATCTGAAATTCCCATTCGAAAATCTGAAACAAAGAAACAACGAATTTTGGGTCAGCAATAAACCCTAATTTAAAAGAAAAGTTATTAAATCCAGAAACGATTTGATGAGATAAAGGGGTTGTCGAAAGTAGATAATGATATTCAACGCTGGAGATGGTGAAGTGAGATCGGGGATGATTTTCATGAGCCGCAGTGGCTCCTCTGAGCAGGGACGATGGGATCTTGTAGCGAGAATCGTCTAAAGCACAAAGATGGGGGTTGGGGCGATGAGTCTGAGACTCATGGTGAAAAGGATTTTCCCTCGCAACAAACAAAACACAAAGAGTTAGAAGATCGACAAACAGAACGGAGAATAAGTATGACAAAAAATCAAAGAAAAAAATATAATAACAGAAACTCAAGGTGAAAGGGATTTTCCTTCGCATAAAAAAAAATCCAAAGAAATATTGGATCGACAACCAGATCTGATAGTAAATATGGCAAAAAAAGGAAAAACAAAATAACAGAGGTGTTAATGAAAAAGATAACAAACCTTGGTATGTCAAAAAATCCGCATCGTGAAGCGCATGGGTCTCATTAGTGGGGTGAACGCCAGTTAGTAAGGGGGAAAAGTGAGGGCGGACGGCGTGGTATGGGAGGAAAGGGCGGCAGAGGAAGAAGGGGGAAAAGGTGGAAAGGAGGGGGGGAGTCACGGGATATGAAAAGGGGAAAATGAGAAAACCAAAAAACCAAGCGCAAACCCCAGATATGACCGAGAGGATTGGGAGAATTTCGAGAGCCATACCCGTTGGAATTTTAACTAAGTAAAAAGTATAGAAATTGAGGTTTCACAATATAATTGTGTTGAAAAGCTCGTAATCAATTACATGATCTCCTAATATTTGATTAAAACATTTTTTGTGGTCCTTTTTCTAGAATTTTGGAATGAGCGGGTCTAAATGGGCCTTTCAATGGACCCGTTGGAATTTTAACTAAGTAAAAAGTACAGAAATTGAGGTTTTGCAATATAATTGTGTTGAAAAGCTCCTAAGCAATTAGACGTACTCCTAAAATTTGATTGAAATATTTTTTGCGGTCCTTTTTGTAGAGGTTTCAGACGAGTAGGTCTAAATGAGCCTTTCAATAGACCCGTTGGAATTTAACTTAGTAAAAAGTACATAAATTAAGGATTTGCAATATAATTGTGTTGAAAAGTGTTGAGTGTGTGAAACTTCTATTATTTACACCCTATTTAACCCATATTTCTGCCGCATTCAAGTATTATTCATTGCATTTAGGTTAGTTTACAGCAAAACATCAAAAATATATTAAAAGGCACAGTTTCTACTAAGAATGGTTGTTTTTGCAGGTTGCTGCCGTAGCAGACGGAATGGGCAGGCGCTGGGCAGTAAAGCAGAAGAGCTGGAACTGGACAAGCAGTCAAGGAGGACGATGCTGCCATGGTTGTCGCCGTAACAGCAGAGGACGACAACAGTTTTGAGGAGAAGAAGCAAAGTGGACCTCGACAGATAGAGAAAATTCAGCCCGTCTGTCGTGTGAAAACCCTATATTTTTCCAAGCCCCAGATCAAAAGGAATGTCAAGCCCAAAGTTCAAGGAGAGAAAATCCCAAGCAAGAAAGATGGTGACTTGAAAGAAGATCCCTTGAAGATTTAGTCTTTATTAGAATCATACTTTCATTCAAAGTTGTATTCTTGCTATTCCAGATAACTTGAGCCCAAAGCTTATATAAGGGCATATATTTTGACCTAGGAGGCATAACCGATTACCCTAGCTTCCTTCCCAAAACTCTAGCCGTTTTCCTTCCCACAACATGTTCTAAATTTCCCCTAGGGCCACAGGTTGATTTGTAAAGTAGTTGCAAGGGTTGTTTTGTTTTAGGAATTTTCAGTTTAATGAAATAAACTTCAAGTTCTCTTATTTTTGTTATTAATATCTTGCAAGAGCATCGGGAGAACATTGTGAGGTTATCTATTTACTTAGCATCTGGAGAGTTAAGTATACGAAAGAAATAAGAGCAAGTTCTCTAGTTTATAGTTGAACTATCTCGGGCCTAGGGATAGGACGAGGTTAAGTGGCTAAAGAAGAATTCATCAACATCGGTGTTCATCCTTCGATTCACGCCGGGAGGTATCATCAAAGATGTGATCATCGACAGACTTGGACCTAGGGATATGCCAAGGCACATCTGGGATTCTTGCCAAACTTGAAGTACTTAGTTGAGTGTTTGTTGTCGTGATAATCAACGGACTGCTGCCACGACAGGTGCTGCCGCAACGGGAGCGACGACAAAACTGGATTTCTTAAACTCTGCAATACCTGCACTACTAAGCAATTCAATACCAGCCCATTCTCTCTATCTTGATTTACCTACTCTTTTATTTATGTTTACTTTATTATTTTCGTGACAACTTCTCAAATAGTTTCTTTACTTTTGTGCAGTGTGTTGCGTGTAAAATAGTCTATCGCAATGGTAGTGCAAGTGTACACGACGCAAGTAGTAAAGTGATATGAAGTATCAGATATCGTCTCCACAGGGATTGGGCTAATAGCTTCACCTTAATTCACTGCACGAAAGTAAAGAAAATATTTGAGATTGTTATCACGAAAATAATAAAGAAAACATAAATAAAAGAGTAGAAGAATCAAGATAGAGAGAATGGGCTAGTATTGAATTGCTCAGTAGTGCAGGTATTGCAGAGTTTAGGAAATCTAGTTCTGTCGTCGAGCCCGTCGCAGCAGCACCTGTCGCGGCAGCAGTCCGTTGGTCGTCGCGGCAGCAAGCACACCAACTCAGTACTTTCAAGTTTGGCAAGAATCCTAGATCTGCCTTGGCCTATCCCTAGGTCCAAGTCTGTCGATGATCACGTCTTGATGATCCCTCCCGGCGTGAATCGAAGGATGAACACCAATGTGTATGAATTCTTCTTTAGCCACTTAACCTTGCCCTATCCCTAGGCACAAGATAGTTCAATTATAAACTAGAGAACTTGCTCTTATTTCTTTCGTATACTTAACTCTCCCGATGCTAAGTAAATAGATAACCTCACAATGCTCTCCCGATGCTCTTGCAAGATATTAATAACCAAAATAAGAGAACTTGAAGTTTATTTTATTGAACTTGAAAAATCCTAAAACAAAGCAACCCTTGCAACTACTTTACAAATCAACCCGTGGCCCTAGGGGGAATTTAGAACATATCGAAGGCGGGTAAACGGCGGAGGGTTTTTGGTTGTCGGTTTAAGGGGAAATCGGTATGGGATATGAGATATGCCCCTAGGTTAAAATATATGCCCTTATATAAGCTTTGGGCTCAAGTATTCTAAGTTAACAAGGATTACAACTTTAATTAAAAGTATGATTCTAATAAAGACTTAATCTTCAAGGAATCTACTTTCCAGCCGTCCTCCTTGATTCTTGGGATTTTCTCTCCTTGAACTTTGGGCTTGACATATCTTTTCATCCGGGGCTTGGAAAAATATAAGGTTTTCACACGACAGACGAGCAGAATTTTCTCTATCTATCGAGGTCCACTTTGCTTTTTCTCCAATAACTTGCTGTCGTCCTCTGCTGTCACGGCAGCACCATGGAAGCATCATCCTCTTTGTCTGCTTGTCCAGTTCAGCTCTTCTGCTTCTCTACCCTGCGCCCACCTTCACCGTCTACGACGGCGGAAACCTGCCAAAAACAACACTTTTTAGTAGAATCTGTGCCTTTTATATATTTGTGATGTTTTGCTGTAAACTAACCTAAATGCAATGAAATGATGCTTGAATGCAGCAGAAATATGGGTTAAAAAGGGTGTAAATAATAGAACTTGTACACACTCAACACACCCCCAAACTCAAGTTTTTGCTTGTCCTCAAGCAACTAAGACTCAAAAGAAAAAAGAAATATTTTTGTTTGGCTTTCAAACAGTGAACTTTCCCTTACCCGTAGTTCGTTCCCTGTTGCGGCAGCAACCTGTCGGATAATTTAGGATCTGTCCGGACTCTCACTATAGTTCTCGTGCAGTGTGTGCATGCTTGTGAACAGTTATATGCCAAGACTCTCTTAGATTCACTAGAATATTCAACTCTTAACTTGATTTTTTATGCCAAAGTTTATCTTTTTTGAAGGCACATTTTCATGCTTCTTTTTTTTTGACTCGGTTTCTCTATTTTTTTAAGCTAAAGTTTTACTAGAGCCAGTTTTAGGCACCTCTAGTTAACTTCCTAGAGCCGGTTTCGGGCACCTCTAAGATTGTTGAGTCTCTTTTGCTAAACTTCTTTCCTAGAGCCAGTGTTAGGCACCTCTAGGGGCTATTCAAGTACTAAGCTTCCTATTCTAGTTTGGCTAAAAGAAGTCTAAGCAGTATAACAGTCACAATGGTGTTTAAGTTTTCAGAACTATAGAAAGGCTCTAAACTTCTCCTTAAACTATCCTAAAGATGCTGCCACGACAGAGCTGTCACGACAGGTAAGTTCAATTCACAGTTCTAAGCCAAAGTTTTTAGTTTTTTTAGGGAAACAAATAAGTAAATAAAAGACACAACAATTAACTAAGATGTACTTAGACTCCATTAAAATGGAGGGTTGCCACCCCCAAACTCGAGGGTTGCATTGCCCTCAATGCAAATGACAAAATGAAAAATAAAGGTAGTACATCACAAAATATATATAAATAGCAGGCATCAATAAGAAAATAAGAAAACTTAAATTTTAAGCACTATCTTCACTGCTGCTGCTGAGGCAGATTTGGCAGCGGATTCTGGGCTTTGGGGCAGGTTGGGCTGGTTGCTCTACGACCTGGATGTCAGAGCTGCTGCCGTTGTCCCAAGTGCTGCTGCTGCTGCTGTTGGCCTTGGGCATAAGCTTTCTGTCGGCCATTTTCTTCTGCCTTGTGACAGGCGTGAATTCTTTCTCCAAATTCCTCCGAATAGGAGGTTCTGCCTCGCTGTCGGCCCAGACGGATGAAGAGGAGAAACTAGCTACATAGGCATCGATGTCATCCGAGGGCTGCCGCTTCGTTCCTCGGGCGGAGGTGTCGGCTGGAGGACTGCCGGCTGCCGTCGGGGCAAGTGATGGGGTGGAAGCAACAGAATGCGTGTGTGAGGAGGCATGAGGTGTAGGTGTATGGGCAGGGGTGGGGATTGTGAAATAATGAGCAGGGAAGGTGGGGAAGATAACATCGGGATAATTTAAAGTATTTGTAATAAAATTTACCGTTGAGATGGCGAAATCCCTGATGAATGTCATCAGCCCCATCTGTCTGTCTTCCACCTATTGTATGGCAGCAAGGATCTGAGCAGATTGGTCTGTCGGGGCAGCTGCTGCGACAGGTTCAGGGGCAGGTTCCTCGGATGATTCTGTTGGGGTGGCAGCCGGGTTGAAGGAGGAGAGGGGGTTGCGACTGTCAGCTCCATGAGGCTGATAATGTTCTTATCGGTCCAGCCCCGTCCCTTTACCAATTTATCGGTGGTGGCTTCTGATACGGCAGCGCAGCGGCAGAGATATGTGATCATGAATGGCAGGCAGAGGAGGGCGGTTGATCTGTTGGTGCAGTCCAAGACGCTCTCCCTCATGTAGCGTCCTACGTTAATAGGCCGGTTGTTCATGATGGAATGGATGAGGGCTAGCCGCTGCTGGTCCACTGTCGTGTGATGGGATGACGACAGAATGCGCTTCTTGATGAAAGCGTTCCATAGCTTGGCTTTTGGAAGCAGCTGCCCCCTTCTAACGGTGTTGGGATTTTTCTTGCTAGTGTTCCATTCCGTTCCTTCCTCAGTCACCTCTACCATGACATCACCGAAGGCAGCAGAGTCGAGGGTGTCCAAAAACTACTGATGGGCATCGTCGTTGGGACTAACGTAGAGGCCATACATAGTATTGATGCGTTCTGTTGTGAAAGGTACCTCTGTCCCTCGGATAGTGACTGTTGTTGCCGTCCTGCTGTCAATGGCAGCATAGAACTCCCTCACCAGCGTTTCATTCATTTCAGCTGGTTGCTCTGCAAACTGCTCCCATCGTAGAGCCTTTATCGCCCTTGCGATGAATGGTTTGAGCCCCATGTTCTCTGCCTTTCGGATGTAGATGAAGCCTCTTTCTTCCCAGAGTTCCTTAGTTGCGAAGGACTGCGGGGTGGGTGCTGCCGCTGAAGAGGTTGAAGCAGCGCTGCGGCGGGTACGTCTGGAAGACATTTTAGTTGCAAGGGTTTTGTGAAAGTAAAGAAAACAAATAAAAACGAAAGGAGAGAGCAAGTAAGAATAAGCAGAAGTGAGGAAAATGAAAATGAAACGGGGTTTTATAGAGGTAGAGTTGCTGCCCGTTTAATGTTGTAACGACAGGCATGAATAACGAGGTGACTGTTGAGCTTTGGTGTGTCTGACGCGTCTGACGCGCATTTATGCGTCTGTTACGCGTATGTCACACGCTTCTGCGTCTGCCGTGTCAGTCTTTTGACAGCATGTCATATCCGTGTCTGCGGCAGCAGCTGGAACGACAGGCTCCAATAAATGGGCTCTGTTGGGCTGATGGATGGATGGTGGGCTTGGATCACTTCTCCTTTTCTTCTTGACTCCTTTATTACCTAAAACAAAGAGTATAAGAAAACATTATACGAATTAAATAAACCTTATTTCCTAATAAGTAATAAATAAAAATAAATAAAAATAAATGTTAGGTGAAATTAGGGAGGCCTTGTGGGGCTTCTCCTAAGGTAACCACTTCCTGTATTCATGGGGATTCAGTCCCCTGATAATGCTTGAGGCGCTGTCCATTGACTTTCAATTGGTGCCCGTCTTTTAATGATCGGATTGTGATGGCACCATGGGGAAAAACTTGTACCACTTGGAATGGGCCAGACCACCTAGATTTTAGCTTCCCTGGGAAGAGTTTCAATCTAGAGTTGAATAACAATACAAGCTGCCCTGGGCAGAACTGTCGTGGCAGCAACTTCCTGTCATGCCACTTCTTAGTTTTCTCCTTGTAGATCCTTACATTGTCGTAGGCCATTGTCCGTATTTCTCCAATCTCGTTCAAATCTAACAACCGTTTCTGGCCTGCCTTGTCCAAGTCCATATTCACTGCCTTGATTGCCCAATATGCTTTGTGCTCTATCTCGACAGGCAGATGACAGGTTTTTCCATAAATTAATAGGTATGGAGACATGCCCAATGGAGTCTTAAAAGCTGTCCTATATGCCCATAATGCATCATTAAGGAGTAAAGACCAATCTTTCCTAGTTGGCTTAACCATCTTCTCAAGAATGTTCTTAACTTATTTATTAGATATCTCAACTTTTCCATTGGTTTGTGGGTGGTATGCTGTCGCGATCCTGTGCTTAACACCATATTTCTTCAAGGCGGCAGCAATAACCCTATTGTCAAAATGTCTCCCTTCATCACTGATAATCGCCTTAGGGATGCCAAATCTAGAAAAAAATGTTTTTGTGTAAAAAATTTTGGATTGTTTTGGCATCATTCTTTTGAGTGGCGATAGCTTCAACCCACTTAGAGACATAATCCAATGCTAGGAGGATGTATAGATTTCCACATGAAGATGGAAAAAGTCCCATAAAATCAATCCCCCAAACGTCGAAGATCTCGACTTCTAGAATGTTCTGCAGTGGCATCTCGTTTCTCCTCGAGATGTTACCTGTCCGCTGGCACCTGTCACAGTTCTTGTAAAAGTCCTGTGCGTCTTTATATAGTGACGGCCAGTAGAACCCTGACTGCAGCACCTTGGCAGCAGTTTTGTTGCCTCCTAAGTGACCTCCATATTGTGAAGCATGACATTGATGGAGAATGTCTTCTTGCTCTTCTTGTGGTACACATCTCCTTATAACCTGATCTGCACACATTTTGAAAAGAAGAGGTTCGTCCCAATAATAATGCTTAACATCATTTTGAAACCTCTTCCTGGCTTGATAATTAAGATCAGAAGGAAGTATTCCGCTAACTATAAAATTAACGAAATCTGCATACCAGGGGAGTTCAGAAAACTTACCTGCCGCCATGGCTGTCGCGGCAGCGAAGAGCTGCTCATCTGGGAAGGTCTCCAGTATGTTTGTCTCATCTATTGGCAGACTCTGTCCCTTCTCCAACCTTGACAAGTGATCTGCCACCTGATTTTCTGTCCCTTTTTTGTCTTTGATTTCAAGGTCGAATTCTTGCAGTAGCAGGATCCACCGTATCAATCGAGGCTTTGCATCCTTTTTCGCGAACAGATACTTCAGGGCAGAATGGTCTGTGTGCACTATTACCTTCGTCCCAAGTATGTAAGAACGAAACTTGTCGATGGAGAACACCACAGCTAATAGCTCCTTTTCTGTGGTGGTGTAGTTCACTTGGGCGTCATTCAATGTCTTGCTGGCATAATATATGACATGAAACAGCTTATCTCTGCGCTGCCCAAGTGCTGCCCCGACAGCATAGTCACTAGCATCACACATGATTTCAAATGGCTGTGTCCAGTCTGGTGGCTGTACTATGGGGGCTGTTACCAGTTTTTCCTTCAGAACCTTGAATGCTTCAGTACATTCTTCATTAAAGTCAAAGGGTCGGTTCTGCTCTAAAAGATGGCATAGAGGCTTGGTGATTTTTGAGAAATTTGCAATGAATCTCCGATAAAAGCCAGCATGCCCTAAGAAACTTCTAATGCCCTTGACTGTGGTCGGCGACGGTAGCTTTTCGATCACTTCTATTTTGGTCCTGTCGACTTCTATCCCACGACGGCTAATCTTATGGCCAAGGACTATCTCTTCATCCACCATAAAGTGGCATTTTTCCCAATTCAAAACAAGATTTTCTTTTTCACATCTTTCAAGTACCTTTTGTAGATTGCCGAGGCAGCTCTCAAAATCGTCTCCAAAGACGGAAAAATCATCCATAAATATCTCCAGGAAGTCCTCTACCATGTCGGAGAATATGGCCATCATGCACCTTTGGAAGGTGGCAGGTGCATTACATAGTCCAAACGACATTCTCCTAAAAGCACATGTTCCGTATGGGCATGTGAAAGTCGTCTTTTCTTGATCTTCTGGTGCAACAACAATTTGAATGTAACCTGAATAACCATCAAGAAAACAATAGTAAGGTTTACCCGCTAATCTATCAAGCATTTGATCAATAAAGGGTAAAGGAAAGTGGTCCTTTCGGGTAGCTTTGTTAAGCTTCCGATAGTCCATACAAACCCTCCAACCGGTCACAGTCCAGGTTGGGATTAACTCATTGTTCTTATTGGTTATCACGGTCATTCCTCCTTTCTTGGGAACACATTACACCGGGCTCACCCATTTGCTGTTAGAGATGGAGTAAATAATACCAGCATCTAACCACTTGATTATCTCTTTACGCACCACCTCTTTCATTGCATGGTTAAGCCGCCTTTGGGCATCTATAGTCAGCTTATGATCTTTCTCCAAAAGGATTTTGTGCATGCATAATGCCGGACTAATGCCTTGAATGTCTGCTATCGTCCATCCAATCGCCTTTTTGTGCTGCCGTAGCATGTCTATTAGCTGTCGTTCCTGTTCCTGCGACAGCTTAGAAGAGATGATTATGGGCAACGTATCATTTGAACCAAGAAAAGCATATTTTAGCTGCCCTAGCAGGGGCTTCAGTTTTAGGGCAGGTGGTTCAACAGTAGATGGCTTTTGAATTAAATAATTATCCGAAGTATAATTCAATTGTTCGAATAACTTACCTGGACGATTGACTAACCAGTTTACCTCCTCCTGATCTTCAGTATTAGATGTATCGGATTCAGAGGAGTTGCTGTTGTCGGTGCTGCCGTCAGGGCTGTCGTGACAGGCCTATAAGTGGCTACCGCGGCAGTGTCCAAATTTAATATCGTGACAGCCCGACTTGATGCAGGGTTGATCAACGGTAACGTCAGGGATAGCCTTGCATTCCTCATCTACATCAGCATGTTTCATCGCTTGGAGAACATTCAACTTAATCTCTTGATCGTTCACTCGCATGGTGAGTTCTCCTTTCTCCACATCAATCAGTGATCTTCCCGTGGCTAAGAAGGGTCGCCCAAGGATGATTGGTGCATTTTCGTCTGCCTCACAATCTAAAACGAGAAAGTCAGCAGGAAAAATAAATTTATCCACTCTTACCAAAATATCTTCAATTTTTCCTTCTGGATGAACGTAAGAGCGGTCTGCCAGCTGCAGAGTTACTGTCGTGGGCCGCGCCTTTCCAATACCTAATTTCTGAAAAACAGACTTTGGCATTAAATTAACACTAGCACCAAGATCACAAAGTGCCTTACCCACAAATTTATTTCCGATTACACAAGGTATGATGAAGCTCCCCGGATCCTTCTTTTTCTGGGGTGGCTGCCGATGAAGAATACTCATGCAACCTTCTGTCATCTTTACCGTTTCAAATTCCCCAAGTTTAGATTTCTTTGACATGACATCCTTGAGAAATTTGGCATAATCGGGCATCTCCCTAACGGCATCTAACAGCGGAATATTAATATGAACCTGCTTAAAAATATCATAAATCTTTTTAAGTTGAGATTCTTTCTTAGCTTGTTGTATCCGTTAAGGAAAAGAAGGTGGGGGATGATAATCAGCAATACGTCCTTCCCACTGCATATGAATCTGAGGACGACAATCATCGTTTTTCTCCTCTGTCGCTTCTACTGTCGTGACAGGCTCATCGGCAGCAGTCTGTTTATCACCTGTCGGGGCAGCTTCCTCGGCAGGTTTGTCTAAGGCTGGTTCCTTTACTGTTTCAGCTTCCTTTTCCGGCCCTGATAATTTCTTCCCACTCCTAGTAGTAATAGCTTTACACTGCTCATGCGTGGGCGGCCTAGCATTTTCAGTATTACTAGGGAATCCTCCAGTCTGCCTCGGTTTGATATGTTGGGACGCCTGACCCATTTGTGTCTCCAGAGATTTCAGAGTAGCCTCATGATTTGTCATCCGCATCTCTATTTTATCCATGAAATTCTCTGTTTTCTTGACAAACTGATTCATATTCTCAATATAAGTGCCTGTCTGAGACATAAAGGTGGCCAGAGTCTGCTCCAATATACTGCTTGTGGCGGCTGGTTGCTGCTGTTGCTGCTGCGGCAGCAAGTGCGGCGGTAGTTGTTGTCGCGTCAGCAATCTAGGTCCTCCCTGATTCTGATTGTGTGCTTGGGGATTCAGGGCATTATTAGGATTATTCCAAGAAAACTTGGGATCCTTCCTCCAATTGGGATTATAGTTGTTGGAATTGTAATTCGGCTTGTAGTTTCCAACATATTTTCCCTCTTCTACTTGTATTGGGCACTCATCCCGACTATGATTTCCCTCACAGATTTCACATACCTCCTCGACAGCAAATCCATGTTGTCCATCATCATTCAATAACCATTTCATTGCTTTAGTAAGGAATGCTACCTGTGATTTCATCGTGCTGTCGGCCTCATAATCCTTGACAGCAAGTACCTGTTTACCCCCTCTTCTTGCTGTCGGAAACTGCTCCTCATTCTTGGCAAGATTTTTCAAAACTTGTAAAGCCTCGTCCGGATCTTTGTCCAATAATAGTCTGTTCGCTGCTGAATCAATTCGAATGCGAGTTTGTAAGTTGGCAGCATTATAAAACTTTGTTACCTGATTCCAGACGGGAAATCCATGCATTGGGCAGTTCCGCAGAAGAGTAGTAAATCTGTCCCAGGCCTCGTGCATCGGCTCGTCATCTTCATGTTGAAAAGTAGCAATTTCGTTACGTAATCGCTCAGATAAATGCGAAGGATTAAAACGAGATAAGAATTCACGAGATAAGTCTGCCCAAGTTCTAATTGAACCCGACGTAAGTTTATTCCACCAAGTTTTTGCTCTGTCCCTCAATGAATGGGGAAATAACCGAAGCCTCAGTATCTCCGGATTAACTCCTGGCAGTCTAAACGAACCACAGATTTCCTGGAATGTCTTTAGATGCTCCCTAGCATCCTCAATAACAGCACCACTAAATTGACCGGCGTTGTTGATCATACTAAACATGACAGGTTTAAGCTCGAAGTTGTCAACGTCAATATCCGGCAGCGTGCTCTCCAACTCTACATGATCGTTTAACATGTAGTCACGACAGGACCGTCGGCCGGCGGCAGGGTTGCCGACAGGCGGTATAACTTCGCCAGCAGGCGGGTCGTTTCCCTGGTGTGCCATTATCTCTAACTGTTCCTCAAGGTACTCGTTCCTGGTTAGAAGGTGACGAAGTTGTTTCTTGAGATTGAAAGAACGTTCAATTTCCGGATCTAATTGGTACTCAGGATCTTTCCCTCGTTTCGATCTGCGCATAAACAAGAAAACCTTGTGAAACGCAAGAGTTTGAATGCACCAAAGAAAAACAGAAAAATTAAAATAAAAATAAAAAAATAAAAACGAAAAGTGCAGTAAAAGAAAGGTAGAGTTATGTTGCCAATCCCAGGCAACGGCGCCAAAAACTTGTTGCGTGTAAAATAGTCTATCGCAATGGTAGTGCAAGTGTACACGACGCAAGTAGTAAAGTAATACGAAGTATCGGATATCGTCTCCACAGGGATTGGGCTAATAGCTTCACCTTAATTCACTGCACGAAAGTAAAGAAAATATTTGAGATTGTTATCAGGAAAATAATAAAGAAAACGTAAATAAAAGAGTAGAAGTATCAAGATAGAGAGAATGGGCTGGTATTGAATTGCTTGGTAGTGCAGGTATTGCAGAGTTTAGGAAATCCAGTTCTGTCGTCGCGGCAGCACCTGTCGCGGCAGCAAACACACCAACTCAGTACTTTCAAGTTTGGCAAGAATCCCAGATCTGCCTTGGCCTATCCCTAGGTCCAAGTCTATCGATGATCACGTCTTGATGATACCTCCCGGCGTGAATCGAAGGATGAACACCGATGTGTATGAATTCTTCTTTAGCCACTTAACCTTGCCCTATCCCTAGGCACAAGATAGTTCAACTATAAACTAGAGAACTTGCTCTTATTTCTTTCGTATACTTAACTCTCCCGATGCTAAGTAAATAGATAACCTCACAATGCTCTTCCGATGCTCTTGCAAGATATTAATAACCAAACTAAGAGAATTTGAAGTTTATTTTATTGAACTTGAAAAATCCTAAAACAAAGCAACCCTTGCAACTACTTTACAAATCAACCCGTGGCCCTAGGGGGAATTTAGAACATATCGACGGTGGGTAAACGGTGGAGGGTTTTTGGTTGTCGGTTTAAGGGGAAATCGGTATGGGATATGAGATATGTCCCTAGGTTAAAATATATGCCCTTATATAAGCTTTGGGCTCAAGTATTCTAAGTTAACAAGGATTACAACTTTAATTAAAAGTATGATTCTAATAAAGACTTAATCTTCAAGGAATCTACTTTCCAGCCGTCCTCCTTGTTTCTTGGGATTTTCTTTCCTTGAACTTTGGGCTTGACATATCTTTTGATCCGGGGCTTGGAAAAATATAAGGTTTTCACACGACAGACGAGCAGAATTTTCTCTATCTATCGAGGTCCACTTTTCTTTTTCTCCAATAACTTGCTGTCGTCCTCTGCTGTCACGGCAGCACCATGGCAGCATCGTCCTCTTTGTCTGCTTGTCCAGTTCAGCTCTTCTGCTTCTCTGCCCTGCGCCCGCCTTCACCGTCTACGACGGCGGCAACCTGCCAAAAAACAACACTTTTTAGTAGAATCTGTGCCTTTTATATATTTGTGATGTTTTGCTGTAAACTAACCTAAATGCAATGAAATGATGCTTGAATGCAGCAGAAATATGGGTTAAAAGGGGTGTAAATAATAGAACTTTTACACACTCAACACAGTGAATTCAGGTGAAGCTATTAGCCCAATCCCTGTGGAGACGATATCTGATACTTCATATCACTTTACTACTTGCGTCATGTATACTTGGACTACCATTGCGGTAGACTATTTTACACGCAACAAGTTTTTGGCGCCGTTGCCGGGGATTGGCAACATAACTCTACCTTTTGTTTTACTGCACGTTTCGTTTTTGTTTTTATTTTTATTTTTCTATTTTTCTTTGGTGTGTTCAACTCTTTCTTTTCACAAGGTTTCTTGTTTATGCGCAGATCGAAGCGAGGTAAAGATCTTGAGTATCCATTAGATCTGGAAATCGAACGTTCATTTAATCTCAAGAAACAACTTCGTCACTTACTAGCCAGGAACGAGTACCTTGAGGAACAGTTAGAGACAATGACACACCAAGGAGATGACCCTCCTGTTGGAGATGGAGTGGGTAGACAGCCTGTCGTCAATGCTGCTGCCGCTGCCGGACGATGGTCCTGTCGTGACTACATGGTGAACGATCATGTAGAACTGGAAACCACGCTGCCGGACATAGATGTTGAAAACTTTGAGCTGAAACCTGTCATGTTTAGCATGATCAACAATGCCGGTCAATTCAGCGGTGCTGCTACAGAGGATGCTAGAGAGCATCTAAAAACGTTCCAGGAAATCCGTGGTTCGTTTAGACTGCCAGGAGTTAATCCGGAGATACCGAGGCTTCGGTTATTTCTCCATTCATTGAGGGACAAAGCAAAAACTTGGTGGAATAAACTTATGACGGCTTCAATTAGAACTTAGGCAGATTTATCTCATGAATTTTTATCTCGTTTTAATCCTTCACATTTATCTGAGAGATTACATAATGAAATTGCCACTTTTCAACAGGAAGATGACGAGACGATGCACGAGGCCTGGGACAGAATTACTACTCTTCTACGGAACTGCCCAATGCAAGGATTCCCCGTCTGGAATCATGTAACTAAGTTCTATAATGCTGCCAACTTACAAACTCGTATTCGAATTGATTCAGCAGCAAACGGACTATTGTTGGATAAAGAGCCGGACGAGACAATGCTAGTATTAAAAAATCTGGCTAAGAATGATGAGCAGTTTCCGACAGTAAGAAGAGGGGGTAAACGGGTTCTAGCTGTTAAGGATTATGAGGCCGACAGCATGATGAAATCACATGTGGCATTCCTTACTAAAGCAATGAAAAAGCTATTGAATGATGATGCACAACATGGATTTTCTGTTGAGGAGGTATGTGAAATCTATGAGGGAAATCATAGCTCGGATGAGTGTCCTATACAGTTAGAAGAGGGAAAGTATGTTGGAAACTACAAGCCGAATTGTAACTCCAACAACTATAATCCCAACTGGAGAAAGGATCCCAAGTTTTCTTGGAGCAATCCTAATAATACCCTGAATCCTCAAGCACACAATAATCAGAATCAGGGAGGACCTAGATTGTTGACTCGATAATATTTATTGAGTAAAAAGAATAGAAATTGAGGTTTTGCAATATAATTATGTTGAAAAGATCCTAACCAATTAGACGAACTCCTATTATTTCATTAAAACTTATTTTCCGTTCTTTTTTTAGAGGTTTCAGACGAGCATGTCTAAATGGGCCTTTCAATGTAACCGTTGGAATTTTAACTAAGTAAAAGTATAGAAATTGAGATTTTCAATATAATTGTGTTGGAAAGCCCCTAACCAATTAGACGAACTATTAATTTTTTTAAAACTCATTTTGCTGTCCTTTTTCTAGAGGTTTCGGACGAGCAGGTCTAAATGAGCCTTTCAATGTACCCGTTGGAATTTTAACTAAGTAAAAAGTAAAGAAATTGAGATTTTTCTATATAATTGTGTTGAAAAGCCCCTAACCAATTACACGAATGACTATTTTTTTAAAACTCATTTTGTTGTCCTTTTTCTAGAGGTTTTGGACGAGCATGTCTAAATGAGCCTTTCAATGGACTCGATGGAATTTTAACTGAGTAAAAAGTACATAAATGGTGGTTTTCCAATATAATTGTGTTGAAAAGCTCCTAACCAATTATAAGAACTCCTAATATTTGATTAAAACTTATTTTGCGGTCCTTTTTTTAGAGGTTTCAGATGAGCAGGTCTAAATGGGCCTTTCAATGGAACCTTTGGAATTTTAGCTAAGTAAAAAGTTTATAAATTGAGATTTTCAATATAATTGTGGTTAAAATCCCCTAACCAATTAGACGAACTACTAAAATTTGATTAAAACTTATTTTGCGGTCCTTTTTCTACATGTTTCGGACAAGCAGGTCTAAATGAGCCTTTTAATGGACACGTTGGAATTTTAATTGAGTAAAAAGTACAGAAATTGATGTTTCTCAATAAAATTGTGTTGAAAAGCTCGTAATCAATAACATGATCTCCTAATATTTGATTAAAACCTTTTTGCGGTCCCTTTTCTATAGGTTTCGGACGAGCATGTCTAAATGGGCCTTTCAATGTACCCGTTGGAATTTTGACAGAGTAAAAACTAAAGAAATTGAGGTTTTGCAATATAATTATGTTGAAAAGCTCCTAAACAATTAGACGAACTCCTAATATTTGATTAAAACTTTTTTTCATGTCCTTTTTCTACATGTTTCGGACGAGCAGGTCTAAATGAGCCTTTCAATGGACCCGTTGGAATTTTAAATGAGTGAAAAGTACAGAAATTGAGGTTTTTCAATATAATTGTGTTGAAAAGCTCCTAACCAATTAGACGAACTCCTATAATTTGATTAAAACTTATTTTCCAGTCTTTTTTTCTAGAAGTTTCGGACGAGCATGTCTAAATGGGCCTTTCAATGTACCCGTTGGAATTTTAACTGAGTAAAAAATACAGAATTTGAGGTTTTGCAATATAATTGTGTTGAAAAGCTCCTAACCAATTAGACGAACTCCTAATATTTGATTAAAACTTATTTTGTCGTCCTTTTTCTAGAGGTTTCGGACGAGCATGTCTAAATGGGCCTTTCAATGGACCCGTTGGAATTTTGACAGAGTAAAAACTAAAGAAATTGAGGTTTTGCAATATAATTGAGGTTAAATTCCCCTAACCAATTAGACGAACTACTAAAATTTGAATAAAACTTATTTTGCGGTCCTTTTTCTAGAGGTTTCGGATGAGCAACTCTAAATGGGCCTTTCAAGGGACCCGTTGGATATTTAACTGAGTAAAAAGTACATAAATTGTGGTTTTGCAATATAATTGTATTGAAAAGCTCCTAAACAATTAGACAAACTTCTAATATTTGATTAAAACTTATTTTTCGGTCCTTTTTCTACATGTTTTGGACGAGCAGGTCTAAATGGGCCGTTCAGTGGACCCGTTGGAATTTTAACTGAGTAAAAAGTACAGAAATTGAGGTTTCGCAATATAATTGTGTTCAAAAGCTCGTAATCAATAACATGATCTCCTAATATTTGATTAAAACCTTTTTGCGGTCCCTTTTCTAGAGGTTTCGGACAAGCATGTCTAAATGGGCCTTTCAATGGACCCGTTGGAATTTTGACAGAGTAAAAACTAAAGAAATTGAGGTTTTGCAATATAATTGTGTTGAAATGCTCCTAACCAATTAAAGGAACTCCTAATATTTTTTTAAAACGTATTTTCTGGACCTTCTTCTAGAGGTTTCGGAGGAGATTGACTAAATGGGCCTTTCAATGGACCCGTTGGAATTTTAACTGAGTAAAAAGTACAGAAATTGAGGTTTTGCAATAAAATTGTGTTGAAAAGCTCCTAACTAATTAGAAGAACTCCTAATATTTGATTAAAACTTATTTTTCGGTCCTTTTTCTAGAGGTTTCGGACAAGGAGGTCTAAATGGGCCTTTCAGTGGACCCTTTGGAATATTTACTAAGTAAAAAGTATAAAAATTGAGGTTTTGCAATATAATTTTGTTGAAAAGATCCTAACCAATTAGACGAACTCTTATTATTTGATTAAAACTTATTTTCTGTTCTTTTTTCTAGAGGTTTCAGACGAGCAAGTCTAAATGGGCTTTCAATGTACCCGTTGGAATTTTAACTATGTAAAAAGTATAGAAATTGAGATTTTTCAATATAATTGTGTTGAAAAGCCCCTAACCAATTAGACGAACTACTAATTTTTTTAAAACACATTTTGCTGTCCTTTTTATAGAGGTTTCGGACGAGCAGGTATAAATGAGCCTTTCAATGGACCGTTGGAATTTTAACTGAGTAAAAAGTACATAAATTGAGGTTTTTCAATATAATTGTGTTGAAAAGCTACTAACCAATTACACGAACTCCTAATATTTGATTAAATCTTATTTTGTGGTCCTTTTTCGAGAGGTTTTGAATGAGTAGGTCTAAATGATTTTTTCAATGGACCCTTTGGAATTTTAACTGAGTAAAAAGTATCAAAATTGAGGTTTTGCAATATAATTTTGTTGAAAAGCTCGCAATCAATTACATGATCTCCTAATATTAGATTAAAACTTTTTTTGCGGTCTTTTTTGTAGTGGTTTTAGACGAGCATGTCAAAATGGGCCTTTCAATGTACCCGTTCGAATTTTAGCTGAGTAAAAAGTACAAAAATTGAGGTTTTTCAGTATAATTGTGTTGAAAATCTCGTTATCAATTACATGATATCCTAATATTTGATTAAAACTTATTTTCCCGTCCTTTTTTTAGAGGTTTAGGACGAGCAGTCTAAATGGGCATTTCAATGGACCCGTTGGAATTTTAACTGAGTAAAAAGTACAGAAATTGAAGTTTTGCAATATAATTGTGTTCAAAAGCTCTTAACCAATTAGACGAACTCCTAATATTTGATTAAAACTTATTTTCCTGTCCTGTTTCAAGAGGTTTCGGACGAGCAGGTCTAAATGGTCCTTTCAATGGACCCATTGGAATTTTAAATGACTAAAATGTACAGAAATTGAGGTTTTTGCTATAAAATTGTTTTGAAAGGCTCCTAATCAATTAGACGAACTATTAAAATTTGATTAACTCTTATTTTGTGGTCCTTTTTCTAGACGATTCATACAAGCAGATCTAAATGGGCCTTACAATGGAGCCGTTCGAATTTTAACCGAGTAAAAAGTACAGAAATTGAGGTTTTGCAATATAATTTTGTTGAAAAGCTCCTAACCAATTAGACGAACTACAAAAATTTGATTAAAACTTATTGTTCGGTTCTTTTTCTAGAGGTTTCGGATGAGCAGGTCTAAATGGTCCTTTCAATGGACCCGTTGGAATTTTAAATGACTAAAAAGTACAGAAATTGAGGTTTTTGCTATAAAATTGTTTTGAAAGGGTCCTAAACAATTAGACGAACTGTTAAAATTTGATTCATATTTTGTGGTCCTTTTTCTAGACGTTTCATACAAGCAGGTCTAAATGGGCCATACAATGGAGCCGTTCTAATTTTAACTGAGTAAAAAGTACAGAAATTGAGGTTTTGCAATATAATTGTGTTGAAAAGCTCCTAACCAATTTGACGAACTACTAAAATTTAATTAAAACTTATTTTGCGGTTCTTTTTCTAGAGGTTTCGGACGAGCAGGTCTAAATGGGCATTTCAATGGACCCGTTGGAATTTTAATTGAGTAAAAAGTACTGAAATTGAGGTTTTGCAATATAATTGTGTTGAAAAGCTCCTAAACAATTAGACGAACTCCTAATATTTGAATTAAACTTTTTTCGGTCCTTTTTGAAGATGTTTCGGACGAGCAGGTCTAAATGGGCCTTTCAATGGACCCGTTGGAATTTTCACTCAGTAAAAAAGTACAGAAATTGAGGTTTTGCAATATAATTGTGTTGAAAAGCTACTAACCAATTAGACGAACTCCTAATATTTTATTAACGCTTATTTTGTGGTCCTTTTTCTAGAGGTTTCGGAAGAGCAGCTCTAAATGGGCCTTTCAATAGATCCGTTGGAATTTTAACTAAGTAAAAAGTACAGAAATTGAGGTTTTGGAATATAATTGTGTTGAAAAGCACCTAACCAATTAGACAAACTCATAATGGGCCTTTCAATGGACCTTTTTCTTGAGGTTTCGGACGAGGAGGTCTAAATGGGCCTTTCAATGGACCCGTTGGAATTTTAACTTAGTAAAAACTACATAAATTAATGTTTTACAATATAATTGTGTTGAAAAGCTCCTAACCAATTAGATGAACTCCTAATATTTGATTAAAACTTATTTTGTGATCCTTTTTGTAGATGTTTCGGACGAGTAGCTCGAAATGGGACTTTCGATAGACCCGATGGAATTTTAACTGAGTAAAAAGTTCAGAAATTGAGGTTTCACAATATAATTGTGTTGAAAAGCTCGTAATCAATTACATGATCTCCTAATATTTGATTAAAACTTTTTTTGCGGTCCTTTTTCTAGAGGTTTCGTACGAGTAGGTCTAAATCGGCCTTTTAATGGACCCGTTGGAATTTGAACTGAATAAAAAGACAAAAATAGAGGTTTTGCAATATAATTGTGTTGAAAAGCTCGTAATCAATTACATGATCTCCTAACATTTGACTAAAACTGTTTTTGTGGTCCTTTTTGTAGAGGTTTCAGACGAGCATGTCTAAATGGGCCTTTCAATGGACCCATTGGAATTTTAAATGACTAAAATGTACAGAAATTGAGGTTTTTTCTTTAAAATTGTTTTGAAAGGCTCCTAATCAATTAGACGAACTATTAAAATTTGATTAACTCTTATTTTGTGGTCCTTTTTCTAGACGATTCATTGAAGCAGATCTAAATGGGCCTTACAATGGAGCCGTCCGAATTTTAACCGAGTAAAAAGTACAGAAATTGAGGTTTTGCAATATAATTTTGTTGAAAAGCTCCTAACCAATTAGACGAACTACAAAAATTTGATTAAAACTTATTGTTCGGTTCTTTTTCTAGAGGTTTCGGACGAGCAGGTCTAAATGGTCCTTTCAATGGACTCGTTGGAATTTTAAATGACTAAAAAGTACAGAAATTGAGGTTTTTGCTATAAAATTGTTTTGAAAGGGTCCTAAAAAATTAGACGAACTGTTAAAATTTGATTCTTATTTTGTGGTCCTTTTTCTAGACGTTTCATACAAGCAGGCCTAAATGGGCCATACAATGGAGTCGTTCTAATTTTAACTGAGTAAAAAGTACAGAAATTGAGGTTTTGCAATATAATTGTGTTGAAAAGCTCCTAACCAATTTGACGAACTACTAAAATTTAATTAAAACTTATTTTGCGGTTCTTTTTCTAGAGGTTTCGGACGAGCAGGTCTAAATGGGCATTTCAATGGACCCGTTGGAATTTTAATTGAGTAAAAAGTACTGAAATTGAGGTTTTGCAATATAATTGTGTTGAAAAGCTCCTAAACAATTAGACGAACTCCTAATATTTGAATTAAACTTTTTTCGGTCCTTTTTGAAGATGTTTCGGATGAGCAGGTCTAAATGGGCCTTTCAATGGACCCGTTGGAATTTTCACTCAGTAAAAAGTACAGAAATTGAGGTTTTGCAATATAATTGTGTTGAAAAGCTACTAACCAATTAGACGAACTCTTAATATTTTATTAACGCTTATTTTGTTGTCCTTTTTCTAGAGGTTTCGGAAGAGCAGCTCTAAATGGGCCTTTCAATAGATCCGTTGGAATTTTAACTAAGTAAAAAGTACAGAAATTGAGGTTTTGGAATATAATTGTGTTGAAAAGCACCTAACCAATTAGACAAACTCATAATGGGCCTTTCAATGGACCTTTTTCTTGAGGTTTCGGACGAGGAGGTCTAAATGGGCCTTTCAATGGACCCGTTGGAATTTTAACTTAGTAAAAACTACATAAATTGATGTTTTACAATATAATTGTGTTGAAAAGCTCCTAACCAATTACATGAACTCCTAATATTTGATTAAAACTTATTTTGTGATCCTTTTTGTAGATGTTTTGGACGAGTAGCTCGAAATGGGACTTTCGATAGACCCGATGGAATTTTAACTGAGTAAAAAGTTTAGAAATTGAGGTTTCACAATATAATTGTGTTGAAAAGCTCGTAATCAATTACATGATCTCCTAATATTTGATTAAAACTTTTTTTGCGGTCCTTTTTCTAGAGGTTTCGTACGAGTAGGTCTAAATCGGCCTTTTAATGGACCCGTTGGAATTTGAACTGAATAAAAAGACAAAAATAGAGGTTTTGCAATATAATTGTGTTGAAAAGCTCGTAATCAATTACATGATCTCCTAACATTTGACTAAAACTGTTTTTGTGGTCCTTTTTGTAGAGGTTTCAGACGAGCAGGTCTAAATGGGCCTTTCAATGGACCCGTTAGAATCTTAATTGAGTAAAAAGTACAGAAATTGAGGTTTTGCAATTTAATTGTGTTGAAAAGCTTCTAAACAATTAGACGAACTCCTAATATTTGATTAAAACTTATTTTCTGGTTCTTTTTCTAGAGGTTTCAGACGAGCAGGTCTAAATGGGCCTTTCAATGGACCTGTTGCAATTATAACTGAGTTAAAAGTAAAGAAAAATTGAGGTTTTGCCTTATAATTGTGTTTAAAAGCTCCAAACCAATTACACGAACTCCTAAAATTTGATTAAAACTTATTTTCCGATCCTTTTTCTAGAGGTTTCGTACGAGCAGGTCTAAATGGGCCTTTCAATTGACCTGTTGGAATTTTAACCGAGTAAAAAGTACAGAAATTGAGGTTTTGCAATATAATTGTGTTGAAAAGCTCCAAACCATTTAGACGAACTCCTATGATTTGATTAAAACTTATTTTCTGGCCCTTTTTCTAGAGGTTTCAGACGAGGAGGTCTAAATGGGCCTTTCAATAGACCTATTGGAATTTTAACTTAGTAGAAAGTACATAAATTGAGGTTTTGCAATATAATTGTGTTGAAATGCTCGTAATCAATTACATGATCTCCTAGTATTTGATTAAAACTTTTTTGCAGTCCTTTTTTAGAGGTTTCGTACGAGCAGGTCTAAATGAGCCTTTCAATGGACCTGTTGGAATTTTAACCGAGTAAAAAGTATAGAAAATGAGGTTTTGCAATATAATTGTGTTGAAAAATATCCTAACCAATTAGATGAACTCCTATTATTTGATTAAAACTAATTTTCCGCTCCTTTTTCTAGAGGTTTCGGACGAGCAGGTCTAAATGGGCCTTTCAATGGACCCGTTGGAATTTTAGCTAAGTAAAAAGTTTATAAATTGAGATTTTTCAATATAATTGTGTTGAAAATCCCCTAACCAATTAGACGAATTACTAAAATTTGATTAAAACTTATTTTGCGGTCCTTTTTCTAGAGGTTTCGAACGAGCAGCTTTAAATGGGCCTTTCAACGGACCCGTTGGAATTTTAACTGATAAAATGTACAAAAATTGAGGTTTGGCAATATAATTGTGTTGAAAAGCTCGTAATCAATAACATGATCTCATAATTTTTGATTAAAACCTTTTTTACGGTCCCTTTCTAGAGGTTTCAGACGAGCATGTCTCAATGGCCCTTTCAATGGACCCGTTGGAATTTTGACAGAGTAAAAAGTAAAGAAATTGAGGTTTTACAATATAATTGTGTTGAAATGCTCCTAACCAATTAAAGGAACTCCTAATATTTGTTTAAAACTTATTTTCTGGACCTTTTTCTAGAGGTTTCGGACGAGCATGTCTAAATGGGCCTTTCAATGGACCCGTTGGAATTTTAACTGAGTAATATGTACAGAAATTGAGGTTTTGCAATGAAATTTTGTTGAAAGTTCCTAAATAATTAGAGGAAATCCTAATATTTGATTAAAACTTATTTTCTGGTTCTTTTTCTATAGGTTTCGGACAAGGAGGTCTAAATGGGCCTTTCAATGGACCCTTTGGAATTTTAACTGAGTAAAAAGTATAGAAATTGAGGTTTTGCAATATATTTGTGTTGAAAAGATCCTAACCAATTAGACGAACTCCTATTATTTGATTAAAACTTATTTTCCGGTCTTTTTTCTATAGGTTTCAGACGAGCAGGTCTAAATGGGCCTTTTAATGTACCGTTGATTTTTTTTGAAGAAGACGGGCCTCATTAAAAACCCTACTAACTTCTCGAGGCGCAAGGCCTTGAGAAACCTAAAAGGGGAAAAGAGTACCCATGGTTCGATTATATTAAACGAGGGGAAACCTCGCAGAGTACAGTATTGAGGATACAATCAGGATAGATGGACTCAAACGACAAAGATGTCATGGTCCTAAGGGCACGAGTAGCCAAAGTATGTGCAACTAAATTAGCCTCACGACAAACAAATTGAACATGGGCAATAGAAAAACATGACAAAGCTTTATGGGCTTGCAAGATCATCGGGCCCATAGTAGAGAGGTCAGGTTCGAGAAGGTTGAGTCTGTTTGCAAGAGACGCACAGTCTGTCTTGAATATCAACCGACTCCATCCTTGAGATTGAGCAAAGGTAATACCAGCTAGAAGGCCGAGCCTTTCGGATGAGACATCGTCCAAACAACTGCCCAAGGGGTAAGCCAAACCGCCAACGACCGTACCTGCTTCATCACACGCCACAACACCAACTGCCGCTGCACGTGTGACAGGGTCAAAAGCCTCGTCCACATTAATTTTAATGTGCCCCTGAGGGGGATGTCTCCACCGAGAAGGAGAGGCCGACAAAGGTGTAGGGAAGAAATAGCTGTGGAGTAATCCTGGTGAAGACTGCTGGAGTTGATAGCGATTAACCACGGGGGTTGAAGATGACGATTATGAACCTAGTCATTATGCCGGTTCCATATGTTCCACAGAGTAGTTAGGAAAAGCCCGAAGAGGTCAGAAGAGAGAAGGCGAGCACCTTCCTCTAGCCATTGTAGTCCGGTGGGCGACGTACTGTTAATTAGAGAAGTAGGTAAACCGACCAAGCGGAGGGCCTCCGATGCTCCATGACAGTCACGGAGAGCATGAAGGATAGACTCCGCATTAGAGTGACAAACATGGCAGGGGCCTAGGTCTGGTGCAGAAGCCTGTAAACGAACACCAACGGGTAGGGCATTAGATCCTAGTCGTCGTCCAAAGGTGTAACACCCCAATTTTGGGCTTGGAAGTTTAGGGTCTGAACCGGACCGGTCTGATTTTCGATTCGAATATAAAAGGTGGTTTTAGGGAAAGCCTAGTTTGGGTTGCATTAAAAATATGGAAAAATATCTAAAAATCCTCTTTTAATATATATAATAGAGTGGTGAAATCAATTTTACAAAATAAGGTTTGGAAGTGTGACATTCGAGTTAGTGACTAAAATGTAATTTTTGAAAAGTTCAGTGGTGACTGTTTTGTAAGGATTGAAACTTTGAATCTTTAAGGAGCTAATTTACCCAAGATTGATTTCTCCAGATTTTTCTTAGATTTTAATGATTCATTTAATGTTTAATTAATTAAAGGAAGATGGGAAAAACCAATTTTGAGATTTCATAACTAACTTTCTTAAAAACTTTCGCATCTCATTTTCTCTCAAAATTCTCTCCGCCAAACACATTTCTACATCAACATTTCTTTTTATTTTCACAGTAAATGATGAGGTTTCAATCATCAAAAGATTCCTAATCCTTTCTACATCAAATCCTCTTCATTGGCTTATTGAATTTTCAAGGATTTTGGCTCTAATCAAGGAGAAATCTACATTTAGAGGTAAGGATGTTCTACTCCTCTAAATACTCAGTTCTTTACTGAAATTCCCAAGTTCTCAATCCTTAAATTAAGTTTTATAAAAGGTTTTAATGTTGTGATCTTGATTTTGGCTTAAAACTCAAGATTTGGAACAAATCTTGAAGAAATTCGTGGTGATTGTGTTGAGTTGTGTGGAGCTCGATTCAATCAACCAATGTAGCTCACCAAGTGGTGGAGAGGTGGAATTTTGGGTGGAAGGGTTGAGAAAGCTAGAATATAGAAAGGCACAATGATCTATAGTGGTTCAACCTTCTAACCAAGGTCTACATCCACTACCTTAGCTCCCCACTAAGGATTTCACAATTAATCCACTATTGATTCGTCCCCTTTTCTAGGATTAGGAGGAAACCCTTACAACCGATCAAGCTTCTACCCAAAGCCTTGATCAAAACCCTCTTTACAAAGAGAAACAATAAGCAAACTTAAAACCCTCTAATAGGTGTTTGTTTGCACAATTAAGCACTCACCCAAAACCTAAAACACTTGAGCAAATTTGACAATTTTGGCTCACTAGTGTTTGTCTATAAAAGAATTGACAATTTAAGCAGTAAGACACTTTTTGATCATTTGATGTTTGACAATATGAGCATTAACCTTCTCTTGATGCTTGGAGGTCCCTTTTATACTCCCAATTGAGTTTGTAGCCGTTACTAGCCGTTGGGGATGAATTGGAGCCGTTGAGGACTTTATTTCCCTTCATAAATGCTGTTCTGCAGCTATCCGTATCGATACGCTTGATACGGTATCTGTACGACCTTCATATGAACTACCCGTTGGACACTTGCTAGCCTGGGCGTATCGATACGCTTGAGGGCGTATCAGTACAGGTTCACATTTAAATGGCCGTTGGGAAATAGCCATTGGGGTAGTTGAAATGGGATCGGTACGCTTACCTGGCGTATCGAAACGATCCCGATGCATATCGATACGGCAAGGGCCTGTATCGATACAGGTTTTGACAGTGGCCAAACTGGGGCAAAAAGGTATCGATACGGGGGTTTACCGTATCGATACGGGTACTCTGAAATCACAAGTTTGGCTATTAAAAACATGAAAATTCTTTGCCAAAAACCTCTTAAAATACCTCAAACATAATTTCAAGTTGTTTGGACTTAAAAACAAGTTTTAAATTTTTTTCAAATTAGTCCAAAACATTTTTCAATTTTTATATCAAAACATTAGTTCTACAATCTCCCCCTTTTTGATATAATAAAAATCTCTTGAAAAATTGTTTGGGATTCTCCCCCTTCAACTTTAAAAATGTGAATAAGAGATTAAAGATATGAAATTAAATAAAGCTCCCCCTTATTCATTTGAAAATTCAAATTTTCAAACCATTTTCTCCCCTTTTTGTTATACCAAAAAGAATTTAAAAACACTTAGTTTCAAAATAACAATAGAGGTAAAAACTTTGATAAAAATAAGAATTTGGTTTTAAAATGGCTCCCCCTTACTCAAAGCATCATTGAAAATGTTAGTCCAACATTTATGATCATCTAGTTGAATAAACTAAAAATAAAACAAATAAATGCTAAAACAACTAGATTTTTACCAACACTTGAACTCAAGGTAGGATGTGAAGCCTTCCTTCTTCAAGGCTCTTCTTTGTGTGTATGGAGCTCCCCCTCAATGTTTGACATGTTGAACATCTCCATCACACCTAGCAATAGACAATCAAGTAATTTTTGGTATCCAAATTGCTTTGGATCCATGAACATTAGTAGCACTAATTTTAGTCCCCTTAGGAATCCATTTTTCAATGTCATCCTTTTTAATTGAAGTGGTTAGTCCTTTTGGGACCCAAACACTTCTAAAACATTTTCCTTTAATAAATCTAGGGGCACTAGATTGTCTAACATAAAAATTTGATTTTCCAAAATTGTTTTTCTTTTCAAGCTCTTTGGAAATCAAATCTTTTTCTTCTTTAACTTTTTGAAGCAATTTTTGTAAATCAAAACATTTTAATTCAAACTCTTCAAGTTTTGCTTCAAGTTCAAGTTTGGTTTTAGAAAGCAAATCATTTTGAATTTTTAACTTTGAAATCAATTTATTGTTTTTCAAAATGTGGCTTTTAAAATCTAAAACCAAAACATCATAGGCATCTTGTAATTCATCAAAGGAATAAGAACATGAAGTAGATGAATTAGAAGTTACCCTTGAATCTTCTTCGATGGCCATAAGGCAAAGGTTGGCTTGTTCATCCTCGGTGGAGTCCTCATCACTCCAAGTAGCCACATGTGCCTTCTTCTTATGGCTTGAAGTGCTTGCCCTCTCCTTTCTTTTAGGTTCTCGTTCAAGCTCTCTCAAGGCTTTCTTCATCAACGAGGCACACTTCTTGAAGTGATGAACTATCCCTTCATCTTCACCCTCCTCTTCACTTGAGTAGACATGATGGCAAGTGGAGGATTTAAGAGCCATGGCACTTGCATTGATGCCAAGCCCTTTGATTTTCTTCTCTCTCATAGCTCTAATTTCTTCCCTCTTCTTCTCATCCTCTTTGTTCTTCTTCATGATTTGATGAGTAAGGAGAGACCCCATGAGTTCATCAAGCTTCAAAGTATTCAAATTTTTGGCTTCGATGATGGCGGTCCTCTTTGAGTCCCAAGACTCGGGAAGTGAGTAGATGAGCTTACGAACAAGCTTTTCCTCCGGGATGGCTTCTCCATAGCCTTTGAGGCCATTGGTGATGGTGGAGAACCTATCAAACATCTTCTCAATGTTCTCTTCCGGATCCATTTTGAAGTTCTCATACTCTAAGGTTAAGAGCCCAATCTTGGTCTCCTTGACTTCATTTGTCCCCTCATATGCGACTTCAAGCTTGTCCCATACCTTATTGGCACTCTCACAAGAAGACATCTTCTCATAGATGGATGGACCAAATGCACAAAATAGAATGTGCAAGGCTTTGCAATTTAGCTCCATCTTCTTGCGATCGTCTGCACTCCACTCCGCTTTACTTCTTTGAGGCATGGTGGGAGACGAATCCTCAGAGTTGCCCCCTACAAATGTGGACCCCAAGCAACCTCCAAGAGCTCCAATCCCTTCTAGGGTTATTTCTCCACAACCTCTGAATACCATTTACCCTGTTCAAGTCGATTTGGATGGCCAAGATGATGGTGTGCCAAGCCCTACTGCTCAAGAAGTGAGGAAATTAGATGCTCAACTAAGTAAGCCTTTCCTCCAAACCGGTATTTCATTTTTTGATGATTTTGACTCATGGCTACTTAAGCATTATCCCAATGATGCAGCATCTGCTCCGGCCCCTATTCCCATTCCTCCTAACCGTGGTACCAAGAGACGTTCCCCCATCCATGTGGTCCTCCAGCCCAAAAAGTCTAGGCCCTCTCCTTCTCCTACCTTGAAAGCCGGGATGAGCAGCGGTAAAAACTCTCCGGCGGCGGCTGATGCACAACCCTGCCGAGGGAAATGATCATTTTATGTTGGAACATCTCCAGCAATACGTTCAACTTCATAATCCTGATTTACTTTTTTATGCGAAACTAAACTTTAAAATACGGCTTACAGCCGTCTTGGTTCTTTGCTAGGTATGGACCTAGCGTTTTCTGTAGATTTTTCTGATGAATGTTCTGGACTTGCTTTATTTACTTTGAATAATTATAATATTGATATGCTTGCTTATTCGGATCGTTTTATTCATACTTATATTAATTGCAATTCCTCTTCGTTTTATTTCACTGGTATTCATGGTTTTTCTGAAACATGTAATAAACCAAAAACTTGGGATTTAATTGATTCTCTTAATAAAAATTATGGTATGCCTTGGCTTCTTGGTGGTGATTTCAATAAAATCCTTTCTGATAACGAAAAACAAGGCGAATGTTGTCGGGCTAGATCTCAAATTAACAATTTTCGCCATTGTCTCTCCCGTAATAACCTTTACGACTGTAAGCCAACAACGGGTTGGTTCACTTGGGCTAAAACGGGGCCCAAAACCCCTACCTTATTTGAGAGACTAGATCGCTTTGTAGGGAATATGGCATGGAAAGCAAATTATCCCAATTATAGTATCACTTCCGATTTTGATGCTAAATCTGATCACTGTTTTCTTCTCTTGAATACGGAGCCGCCTCCTCTAACAAATCGCCGTCCCCCATCAACAAAGTTCAGATTTGAAAATTGCTGGGTCACCAATGACGAAGGCATCTCTGTTGTTAAGCAAACGTGGTCTTCTACCAAGGGTAATACATTAGATAAAATTAAAGCCATTGGCTCCTACCTAGGAGACTGGCAATCCCAACAAAGACTTAAATCTAATGGTCGTATCCATTTTCTCACTAAAAAAATCAATACACTTTTACAACGGCCTCTTTCAGTTTCTGCAGAAAAAAGATACATCTCTGCCAAAGCTGAGCTCCACAAATTACTTGAGGAGCAAGAAGTATACTGGGCACAGCGCTCTCGCAATCTTTGGCTATCTCAAGGAGATAAAAATACTTGTTTCTTTCATGCCCGAGCTTCTAGTAGAAAGAAAAAGAACACCATCACTGGTCTTTTTGATTCCAATAACAATTGGTGTACTGACAATACCGATCTTATGACAATTGCATCCACATATTTCCACAATCTTTTTACATCCTCTAACTCATCCTTGTCCGATCAAATTCTTTCAAAAATCACTCCCTCAATCATGACTACCATGAATGAGTCCCTTACTAAGGAATTCGCATCAGAAGAAATTATCACCGCTTTCCGCGATATTGACCCTAGGAAAGCCCCTGGTATTGGTGGATTGCCTAGTGGTTTCTTCCGTCAACATTGGGATATTGTTGGATCAGATGTCATCTCACTCTGCCTTAATCTCCTAAACGTGTAAGCTGATATGGCCTCGGTAAACCAAACAATTTTGGTCCTCATACCCAAAACTAAGGACCCTACCACCATGAGGCATCTAAGGCCCATTAGTCTTTGCACCGTTATCTACAAAATTGTTGCCAAAGTTTTAGTTAATCGTATGAAACATACCATTCCCTTTTGTATCAGCTCCAATCAAGCTGCTTTCGTTCAGGGATGCAACATTACGGATAACATTCTTATTGCCCATGAAATTATTCACTCCATTACTACTGGTACTTCTAAATCTACTCAAGGTGTTGCCCTAAAGCTAGATATGGAAAAGGCTTTCGACAGGGTTGAATGGTCCTTCCTCGAAAATGTCATGAACCGTATGGGTTTCGCCTCATCATCGGTTTCCCTTATTATGAGATGTATTTCCTCAGTTTCCTTTACGGTTAAGGTCAACCATTCTTTTTCTCCTATGTTTCGTCCTCAACGGGGTCTTCGCCAAGGGGATCCTTTATCTCCCTTTCTCTTCCTTTTTTACACTCAAGGGCTTTCAGCCTTTTTGTCCAACGCTAAACATAATGGCCTGCTCCCTGGTATTGGGGCTAGTAAGCATGGCCCCAAAGTTAACCATCTTTTATTTGCTGATGATTGTATAGCTTTCATTAATTCAAAGTCCGAGGAGGCGGCACATCTTAAATTCGATCTCCAAACTTATGCTTTAGCCTCTGGACAAGCAGTTAATTTTGATAAGTCTACTTTCTTTTACAATCCACGTACTCCTATTTCGACTCGCCATGCTATTAATTCTTACCTCCAAGTTCGTGAGGTCTCCAACCCTGGTGTCTATCTAGGGGTACCTCTCCTTATTGGTAAAAATAAGACCCTTGCTCTAGGGTTCATACGCGATAAAGTTCATGATAGATTATCCAATTGGGATAAACAACTTCTTTCCTTCAGTGGTAGAGAAATATTTATAAAAGCTGTCCTACAATCTCTACCCCAATATGTTATGTCTTGTTATTTATTGCCCCAAAATATTATCGATGATATGACATCTGCCATCTGACGCTATTGGTGGTCTGGCAAAACTAATAAGAAGGGTCGGCATATGCTCCCTTGGGAACAAGTGTGTTTGCCTAAATCAGTTGGCAGTATGGGTTTTAGGGACCTAAACAATTTTAACATTGCCCTTCTCGGTAAACAATTATGGCGACTTATCGGCGAACCTGACTCCCTTCTGGGACAAATCTATAAATCCAAATACTTTCCGTCTGACAATATTCTTAATGCCTCTCGGCCTTCCCGAGGTTCTTTTGCCTGGCAGGGTCTTTATAACGCTATGCAACACCTTTTTGGAGGTTTCCTCTATCGTCCTGGCATTAACAGTAACATACGTATTCACCATGATAATTGGAGAGGCTCCTCGACTATTCATCTTTACGGGGACTACGAGTTATCGGATGAAGTCCATACTCGTTGTCGCGACTTTATGATACGTAACCAAGCATCTTGGGACCCTGTTAAAGTCCGTATGTACTTTACACCGGATGATGCCGACTCCATTCTATCCGTCCCCATCATCAATGATACTCGGGACTCCATCATCTGGAGGCCTAATGATTCTGGTATCTACTCTGTTAGATCTGGCTATCTCTTTCTACAATGCCCCTGAGCCACGTCTACGGCCACCTAGGATTTGGAAATTTCTTTCCAAACTCAAGGTTTTGCCAAAAGTTAAAACTTTTGGCTGGCGTCTGGGTTCAGAGGCCCTACCTTTTGGGGTTCGCCTTCAGGCCTTTGCTCTAGATTCAGGGCCCTGCCCTGTATGTCATTCCGAGCCGGAGACAATTCTCCATGCTCTCCGTGATTGCTCTGGTGCTTTGGTGGCCCTTCGTTTGATTGGTCTTCCCATTTCTCTTATTAATAGCAGATCTCCCACCGGCCTCCAATGGCTTGAGGAAGGTGTTGTACTCCTTTCTCCTTATCTTTTTGGGCTTTTTTGAACTACCCTATGGAACAGGCATAACGACTGGATCCATAATCGACATCTTCAACCCCCATGGCTAATTGCTGTCAACTCCATTAGTCTTCATCGTGACTACTCTGATGCTATATCTTCGTCTTCTTCTTCCACCCCTCTGTCGTCGACTCCTCCATCTCGATGGGGTCCTCCCCCTCCAAGTAATATTAAAGGCAATGTGGATGGGGCTTTTGATCCCTCCACATGTGCAGCGGCGGTTGGCGTTGTAGCCCGTGATGATATGGGGACGGTTGTTGGCGGTTTGGCTTTTCCCCTCGGCAGTTGCTCTGATGCTATTACGTTTGAAGGGAGAGGTCTTCTTGCTGATATTACTTTCGCTCAATCCCAAGAATGGAGCCATTTGATTTCCGAGACGGACTGTACTTCTCTTGCGAATAGAATCAACTCCCTGGGCCCAGATCTATCTCCAATGGGACCGACGATTCTGCAAGCCCATGCTGCTCTGGAGTCCTTTTCTTCTGCGCATGTTCAGTTTGTAAGTCGTGAGGCTAATATTGTTGCTCATACGTTGGCTACCCATGCCCTTAGTTCTATGACCTCTATGTCTTTTGGATCCATGTATCCTGCTTGTATTCAAAACGTTGTACTTTGCGAGGGTTTCCCTCGTTCTTTATAAATATAATGTGGGTACTCTTTTCCCCTTTTTAGGTTTCTCCGGGTCTTGTGCCTGGGGATATTAGTAAGGGTTTTTAATGGGGCCCGCTTTCTTCACAAAAAAAATTACAAAGGGTCCATTGAAAGACCCATTTAGACCTGCTTGTCCGAAACCTCTAGAAAAAGGACCGAAAAATAAGTTTTAATCAAATATTAGGAGTTCGTCTAATTAGTTAGGAGCATTTCAACACAATTTTATTGCAAAACCTCAATTTCTGTACTTTTTACTCGGTTAAAATTCTAACGGGTCCATTGAAATGCCCATTTAGACATGCTCGTCGGAAACCTCTAGAAAAAGGTCCAGAAAATAAGTTTTAAACAAATATTATGAGTTCCTTTAATTGGTTAGGAGCATTTCAACACAATTAAATTGCAAAACCTCAATTTCTTTAGTTTTTACTCTGTCAAAATTCCAACGGGTCCATTGAAAGGCCCATTTAGACACGCTCGTCCGAAACCTCTAGAAAAGGGACCGCAAAAAGGTTTTAATCAAATATTAAGAGATCATGTTATTGATTACGAGCTTTTCAACATAATAATATTGCGAAACCTCAATTTCTGTACTTTTTACTCAGTTAAAATTCCAACGGGTCCGTTGAAAGGCCCATTTAGAGCTGCTCGTCCGAAACCGCTAGAAAAACGACCGCAAAATAAGTTTTAATCAAATTTTAGTAGTTCGTCTAATTGGTTATGGGATTTTCAACACAATTATATTTGAAAATCTCAATTTATAAACTTTTTACTTAGCTAAAATTCCAACGAGTCCATTGAAAGGCCCATTTAGACCTGCTCGTCCGAAACCTCTAGAAAAAGGACTAGAAAATAAGTTTTAATCAAATATGAGGAGTTCGTCTAATTGGTTAAGAGCTTTTCAACACAATTATATTGCAAAACCTGAATTTAAGTACTTTTTACTCAGTTAAAATTCCAACGGGTCTATTGAAATGCCCATTTAGACCTGCTCGCCCGAAACCTCTAAAAAGGACCAGAAAAATAAATTTTAATAAAATATTAGGATATCATGTAATTGATTACGAGATTTTCAACACAATTATACTGCAAAACCTCAATTTCTGTACTTTTTACTTAGTTAAAATTCCAGCGGGTCCATTGAAAGGCCCATTTAGAGCTGCTCGTCCGAAACCTCTTGAAAAGGGACCGCAAAAGAGGTTTTAATCAAATATTAGGAGATCATGTAATTTATTATGAGTTTTTCAACACAATTATATTGAGAAACCTCAATTTCTGTACTTTTTACTCAGTTCAAATTCCAACAGGTCCATTGAAAGGCCCATTTAGACCTGCTCGTCCGAAACATGTAGAAAAAGGACCGAAAAAATAAGTGTTAATCAAATATTAGGAGTTCGTCTAATTGTTTAGGAGCTTTTCAACATAATTATATTGCAAAACCTCATTTTCTGTACTTTTTACTTAGTTAAAAGTCCAACGGGTCCATTGAAAGGCCCATTTAGACCTACTCGTCCGAAACCTCTAGAAAAAAGACCTGAAAATAAGTTTTAATTAAATAATAGGAGTTTATCTAATTAGTTAGGATCTTTTCAACACAATTATATTGCAAAACCTCAATTTCTATACTTTTTACTCAGTTAAAATTCCAAAGGGTCCATTGAAAGGCCCATTTAGACACGCTCGTCCGAAACCTCTAGAAAAAGGACATCAAGATGAGTTTAAAAAAATAGTAGTGCATCTAATTGGTTGGGGGCTTTTCAACACAATTATTTTGAAAAATCTCAATTTCTATACTTTTTACTTAGTTAAAATTCGGACGGGTACATTGAAAGGCCCATTTAGACCTGCTCGTCCGAAACCTCTAGAAAAAAGACCGAAAAATAAGTTCTAATCAAATAATAGGAGTTTATATAATTGATTAGGATATTTTCAACACAATTATATTGCAAAACCTCAATTTCTGTGCTTTTTACTCAGTTCAAATTCCAATGGGTCCATTGAAAGGCCCATTTAGACATGCTCGTCCCAAACCTCTAGAAAAAGGTCCATTAAATAAGTTTTAAACAAATATTAGGAGTTCCTTTAATTGTTTAGGAGCATTTCAACACAATTATATTGCAAAACCTCAATTTCTTTAGTTTTTACTCTGTCAAAATTCCAACTAGTGCATTGAAAGGCCCATTTAGACATGCTCGTCCCAAACCTCTAGAAAAAGGACCGCAAAAAAGGTTTTAATCAAATATTAGGAGATAATGTTATTGATTACGAGCTTTTCAACACAATTATATTGCGAAGCCTCAATTTCTGTACTTTTTACCCAGTTAAAATTCCAACGGGTCCATTGAAAGGCCCATTTAGACCTGCTCGTCCGAAACATGTAGAAAAGGTCCGGAAAATAAGTTTTAATCAAATATTAGAAGTTCCTGTAATTGTTTAGGAGCTTTTCAACACAATTATATTGCAAAACCTAAATTTTTGTACTTTTTACTGAGTTAAAATTCCAACGGGTCCGTTGAAAGGCCCATTTAGAGCTGCTCGTCCGAAACCTCTAGAAAATGGACCGCAAAATAAGTTTTAATCAAATTTTAGCAGTTTGTCTAAATGTTTAGGGGATTTTCAACACAATTATATTAAAAAATCTGAATTTTAAATTTTTTTACTTAGCTAAAATTTCAACGGGTCCATTGAAAGGCCCATTTAGACCTGCTCGTCCGAAACCTCTAGAAAAAGGAGCGGAAAATTAGTTTTAATCAAATAATAGGAGTTCTTCTAATTGGTTAGGATCTTTTCAACACAATTATATTACAAAACCTCAATTTCTATACTTTTTACTAAGTTAAAATTAAAAAGGATCCATTGAAAGGATCATTTAGACCTGCTCATCCGACACCTCTAGAAAAAGCACCGCAAAATATGTTTTAATCAAATATCAGGAGTTCGTATAATTGGTTAGGATCTTTCCAACACAATTATATTGAAAAACCTCAATTTTTTGTACTTTTTACTCTGTTAAAATTCCAACGGGTCCATTGAAAGGCTCATTTAGACCTGCTCGTCTGAAACCTCTAGAAAAAGGAGAGCAAAATAAGTTTTAAAAAAAATTCGTAGTCCGTCTAATTGGTTAGGGGCTTTTTAACATAATTATATTGAAAATCTCAATTTCAATACTTTTTACTTAGTTAAAATTCCAACGGGTACATTGAAACTCCCATTTAGACCTGCTCTTCCAAAACCTCTAGAAAAAAGACCGGAAAATAAGTTTTAATCAAATAATAGGTGTTTATCTAATTTGTTAGGATCTTTTCAACACAATTATATTGTAAAACCTCAATTTCTATACTTTTTACTCAGTTAAAATTCCAAATGGTCAATTGAAAGGCCCATTTAGACCTGCTTGTCCGAAACCTCTAGAAAAAGGACCGGAAAATAAGTTTTAATCAAATATTAGGAGTTCCTTTAATTGGTTAGGAACATTTCAACACAATTATATTGCAAAACCTCAATTTCTTTAGATTTTACTATGTAAAAATTCCAACGGGTCCAATGAAAGGCCCATTTAGATTTGCTCGTCCGAAACCTCTAGAAAAGGGACCGCAAAAAAGGTTTTAATCAAATATTAGGAGATAATGTTATTGATTACGACCTTTTCAACACAATTATATTGCGAAACCTCAATTTATGTACTTTTTACCCAGTTAAAATTCCAACGGGTCCATTGAAAGGCCCTTTTAGACTTGCTCGTCCGAAAGATGTAGAAAAGGACCGGAAAATAAGTTTTAATCAAATATTAGGAGTTCATCTAATTGTTTAGGAGCTTTTCAACACAATTATATTGCAAAACCTCAATTTCTGTACTTTTTACTCAGTTAAAATTCCAACTGGTCCATTGAAAGGCGCATTTAGAGCTGCTCGTCCGAAACCTCTAGAAAATGGGCCGCAAAATAAGTTTTAATCAAATTTTAGCAGTTCATCTAATTGTTTAGGGTATTTTCAAAACAATTATATTGAAAAAATATCAATTTATAAACTTTTTACTTAGCTAAAATTTCAACGGGTCCATTGAAAGGCCCATTTAGACCTACTCGTCTGAAACCTCTAGAAAAAGGTCCAGAAAATAAGTTTTAAACAAATATTTGGAGTTCCTTTAATTGGTTAGGAACATTTCAGCACAATTATATTGCAAAACCTCAATTTCTTTAGTTTTTACTCTGTAAAAAATTCCAACGGGTCCATTGAAAGGCCCATTTAGACATGCTCGTTCGAAACCTCTAGAAAAGGGACCGCAAAAAAGGTTTTAATAAAATATTAGGAGATAATGTTATTGATTACGAGCTTCTCAACACAATTATATTGCGAAACCTCAATTTATGTACTTTTTACCCAGTTAAAATTCCAACGGGTCCATTGAAAGGCCCATTTAGACCTGCTCGTCCGAAACATGTAGAAAAGGACCGAAAAATAAGTTTTAATCAATTATTAGGAGTTCGTGTAATTGTTTAGGAGCTTTTCAACACAATTATATTGCAAAACCTCAATTTCTGTACTTTTTAGTCAGTTAAAATTCCAACGGGTCCGTTGAAAGGCCCATTTAGAGCTGCTCGTCCGAAACCTCTAGAAAATGGACCGCAAAATAAGTTTTAATGAAATTTTAGTAGTTCGTCTAATTTTTTACGGGATTTCCAACACAATTATATTGAAAAATCTCAATTTATAAACTTTTTACTTAGCTAAGATTTCAACGGGTCCATTGAAAGTCCCATTTAGACCTGCTCGTCCGAAACCTCTAGAAAAAGGAGCGGAAAATTAGTTTTAATCAAATAATAGGAGTTCGTCTAATTGGTTAGGATCTTTTCAACACAATTATATTTCAAAACCTCAATTTCTGTAGTTTTTACTCAGTTAAAATTCCAACGGGTCCGTTGAAAGGCCCTTTTAGAGCTGCTCATCCGAAACCTCTAGAAAAAGGACCGCAAAATAAGTTTTAATCAAATTTTAGTAGTTCGTCTAATTGGTTAGGGGATTATCAACACAATTATATTGAAAAATATCAATTTATAAACTTTTTACTTAGCTAAAATTCCAACGCGTCCATTGTAAGGCTCATTTAGACCTGCTTGTATGAAACGTCTAGAAAAAGGACAGGAAAATAAGTTTTAATCAAATACTAGGAGTTCGTCTAATTGGTTAAGAGCTTTTAAACACAATTATATTGCAAAACATCAATTTCTATACTTTTTACTTAGTTAAAATTCCATCGAGTCCATTGGAATGCCAATTTAGACATGCTCGTCTGAAACCTCTAGAAAAAGGATCGGGAAATAAGTTTTAATCAAATTTTAGGAGTTCGTCTAATTGGTTAAGAGCTTTTAAACACAATTATATTGCAAAACCTCAATTTATATACTTTTTAATTAGGTAAAATTCCAACGGGTCCATTGAAATGCCAATTTAGACCTACTCGTCCGAAACCTCTAAAAACGGACCGAAAAATAAGTTTTAGTCAAATATTACGATATCATGTAATTGATTACGAGATTTTCAACACGATTATACTGCAAAACCTCAATTTCTGTACTTTTTACTTAGTTACAATTCCAGCGGGTCCATTGAAAGGCCCATTTAGACTCGCTCGTCCGAAACCTCTTGAAAAGGGACCGCAAAAAATGTTTTAATCAAATATTAGGAGATCATGTAATTTATTAAGAGTTTTTCAGCACTATTATATTGAGAAACCTCAATTACTGTACTTTTTACTCAGTTAAAATTCCAACGGGTACATTGAAAGGCCCATTTAGACATGCTCGTCTAAAACCACTAAAAAAAAGACCGCAAAAAAATGTTTTAATCAAATATTAGGAGATCATGTAATTGATTGCAAGCTTTTCAAAAAAATTATATTGCAAAACCTCAATTTCTATACTTTTTACTCAGTTAAAATTCCAAAGGGTGCATTGAAAGGATCATTTAGACCTGCTCATACGAAACCTCAAGAAAAAGGACCGCAAAATAAGTTTTAATCAAATATTAGGAGTTCATAGAATTGGTTAGGAGCTTTTCAACACAATTATATTGAAAAACCTCAATTTATGTACTTTTTACTTAGTTAAAATTCCAACGGGTCCATTGAAAGGCTCTTTTAGACCTGCTCGCCCGAAACCTCTAGAAAAAGGACGACAAAATGACTTTTAAGAAAATTCGTAGTTCGTCTAATTGGTTAGGGGCTTTTCAACACAATTATATTGAAAATCTCAATTTCTATACTTTTTACTTAGTTAAAATTCGAACGGGTACCATTAAATCTTCTCAAGGTGCCGCACTTAAGCTATATATAGAGAAGGCCTTTGACAAGGTTGAATGGACTTTCCTTGAAAATGTTTTGACCCGTATGGGTTTTGTGCCCTCATGGGTATCTCTCATAATGCGATGTAACTCTTCGGTCTCTTTCACTGTTAAGGTCAACAACTCTTACTCTCCCTTTTTCGCCCACAACGGGGCCTCCGCCAAGGAGATCCTTTGTCCCCTTTCTTCTTTCTTTTTTGCACTCAAGGGCTCTCTACCTATCTCTCCGATTCTAAGCAGAATGGTCTGCTTCCTGGCCTTGGTGCCAGAAAACAGGGACCTAAGGTCAACCATCTCCTCTTTGCGGATGATTGTATAGTTTTTCTCAACTCAAAACCAGAGGAGGCTGCCCACCTTAAATTGGCCCTCCAAACCTACGCTTATGCCTCTGGCCAGGCTGTTAATTTTGATAAGTCTACTATCTTTTACAATCCTCGTACACCCAGTTCAACCCGCCATGCTATTAATTCCTACCTTCAGGTTCGCGAGGTCTCCAATCCAGGTGTCTACCTAGGGGTACCACTTCTTATTGGTAAAAACAAGACCTTATCTCTAGGATTTATACGCGATAAAGTTTATGAAAGATTATCCAAATGGGACAAGCAACTCCTTTCTTTCAATGGCAGGGAAATCTTCATCAAGGCTGTGTTGCAATCTCTACCCCAATATGTCATGTCATGTTATCTACTGCCTCAAAACATCATTGATGATATCACCGCTACCATCAGACGCTATTGGTGGTCTGGAAGAAATAACAAAAAAGGTTGGCACATGCTCCCCTGGGAACATGTGTGTTTACCTAAATCAGTAGGAGGTATGAGATTTAGGGATCTCAATAACTTTAACATTGCGCTTCTTGGCAAACAATTATGGCGCCTTATTTGCGAACCAGATTCTCTCCTGGGCCAAATCTATAAAGCTAAGTATTTTCCCTCGGGTAATATCCTTTATGCATCTCGGCCATCCCGCGAATCTTTTGCCTGGAAAGGTCTTTATCATGCCATGCAACATCTCTTTGGAGGTTTTCTTTATCGTCCTGGTATTAATAGCAATATTCGACTCCATCAGGATAATTGGGGAGGCTCTTCGTCCGCACACCTCTATGGGGATTATGAGATCTCAGATGAAGTCCATGTTCGTTGTCGTGATTTTATGATTCGGAATCAAGCAGCCTGGGATCCTGCCAAGTTCTGTGCGTATTTTACTACGGCCGATGCTGAAACTATTTTGTAAATTCCCATTATCAATGATACTCGATATTCCATCCTATGGAGTCCTAATGATTATGGTATCTATTTAGTCAGATCTGGCTTCCAATTTCTGCAACGCCCTCTGGAACCCAGATTTCGACCTTCTTGGATTTGGAAGTTGCTTTCTAAGCTCAAGGCCTCGCCTAAAGTTAAAACCTTTTGTAACCCCCTTAGCACGGCCTAGACGGTTGACCCGAACTACGAAGATTACACGGGGAAAACCAAAGTCAACCTGCAAGTCAACCTTGATTAACGACCTTTTTTTCTTTTTAATCTTATCTAGATGCTCGTTAACCTTAAGCGCACTCTTGAGAAAAGCATACTTGAAAATCACAGCGATCGGAAAGCAATAAGGGACTCAATTGCACAACAACAAAGTTAGGGACCAAAATGTAAATTCTGGAAAGATTGAGGACTTAACTGATTTTTAAACTACCAATATCAAATTAGTCATATTACATGCTTCCCTGTCAAATTTCACCTTAAACGGACATCTCAAGCTCAAGCAATTGCCAAAACAAAATTCATGACTAAAACGTAAAGCTTGTAAACCTTAAACCACTCAAATCAGTGCCCAATGGTCAAGTGTTTCGGAACGGGGGTTGACCGTTCTGAAACGCGGGTTCATTTCGAGACATGTATCGAAACATGGATTGGCAGTGGCAAAAGCGTTTCGGAATGGCCTCTACCCGTTTCGATACACGAAGGCCATCCCAGGCCCCCGTTTCGAAATGTTAGTGCCCGTTCCGATACGGATTGCCCAGAAAGTGTAGAATTTTCTGGTTTAACACACATTTAATCACTCATACACATCCTAATGACTTCCTAATCATGCCAATAAGTCATCATACATATTAGGTACATGTTTGCATCAACAAAACACGATCATGGCATCAATTAGGAAAATTCACAAGACTATAGGAATGCATCCTAATGTCCAAAGCAAACATCCATCAAAACATCAAAGCAAACACCAAAAATGGCCATTTACATATCCAAAACATTTAAGGCATCATGCCACAACTAGGGAGTCCAAAACATCTCCCAAAAACACAACCTAGGTTCCCATTGCCAAATATCAAAATCTAGTAATGTTGTGAAAAAGTCACCATACATGAGCTTAGCTTTCCCTTGGATTCTTAGCATCCTTGCTGCCCACAAACACCTCAATTACCTACATTATTGGTTCAAGGGAGAAAGCGTAAGCACAAATTCTTAGTGAGGTATGCTCTAAAGAAACAACAGAATAATGCATTTTATTAAAACACTTTCTATAAAGCCTTTAGCACTTAAACATCATTATTCATGCAACATTGCATTCTCATCAAGCATCTCATGCTTCAATATCATTAACATGTCATATTGGCTTCCAAGTGATAAACCATAACCTTTTACAACATAAAACATAATCGGATACGCGGATTACAAGTGTTGTCCCATACGCTTCGTTCACACTACCAAGCACACAAGGTGGAGTTTACCGGTACAATCACAACCCCTCAACACCCATGATGGAGTTTAACGGTACAATCACAACCCCTCCACATCACTCATTGGAAGTTGTATAACATCACTAAAGATTACACGGGACACACAACACAAGATCCTCACATGGAGTTTTAACCACCATTGTGATCTTAAACATCTCGTTAGTGTACTTGGATGGAGTTTACGGTACAATTACAACCCTTCAACATCCAAGGCGACTTTATTCACGGTGCACCCAATCCTATAGCCGGCTAACTATATCCGATTCAATTACTTTAAAACCAGCACATCACTTGCCAATATACATCCATTATCATCAATAATCCACTGTTTTAAAGCATCTAAATCAAAGCCATTTACAACATGCATCACTATGCATCAATCCACTTTTTTAACAAATCAAACCAAGGATCTCTTACCTTGCGCATCCTTCAACAAATGGCTTACATAACCAGAATTAACCATGCTAAACATGGTCTCAAAAACAGAATTTAAACATGCAATTATCAACAAATGCATCGAACCAATCCATGGTTCATCCAAGAGAGTTTTTCCGAAAACTTACTCTTGAACTTAGATAAGTTGATTAGACTTAAACTAAGCTCCCAAACCTTCAAATATTCGATACAAAGTTGGAAATCCAACTCCACTCACCAATTCCGTTTCACACGCTTGCCGAAACACCGTTCAAGCCTCCGGATCAACACCACAAGGATCCGAAGATGTCTCCCCTGTTTTAAACACATCAAAGCAGAGGATTAATGCATCATCATGCATTAAAATCTTCATGCATTACACCTAAACTCGCTGCTCTCACCAAAACTAACATTTCGGCTACCAAACACAATTGAAATCACATCCAAACTCTTCCACAACATAACCCATCAAAGATCCATCACTTCTAAACATTCTTAGACATCAATTAACATCCAAAAAGAATCTAAACTCATCCTTATACCTCCAGCTATAACAGAACACCAAGATCACCCAAAAAAAACACCATTTCTATAAGCAAAAACTTAGAAAAATCAACCTATTCGGGATTGAATTGATTAAACCTCAATTGCTCATCATTAAACATCCAAAATACATTAAAAAGCCATCTCAAAACAGAGCCCAAACAATCACCACAAATTTCTTCAAGATTTGTTCCAAATCTTGAGTTTTAAGCCAAAATCAAGATCACAACATTAAAACCTTTTATAAAACATAATTTAAGGATTGAGAACTTGGGAATTTCAGTAAAGAACTGAGTATTTAGAGTAGAAGAACATCCTTACCTCTAAATGTAGATTTCTCCTTGATTAGAGCCAAAATCCTTGAAAATTCAATAAGCAACTAAAGAGGGTTTGATGTAGAAATGATTAGGAATCTTTTGATGATTGAAACCTCATCATTTACTATGAAAATCAAAAGAAACGTTGTTGTAGAAATGTGTTTGGCTGATAGAATTTTGAGAGAAAATGAGATGAGAAAGTTTTTAAGAAAGTTAGTTATGAAATCTCAAAATTGGTTTTTCCCATCTTCCTTTAATTAATTAAACATTAAATGAATCATTAAAATCTAAGAAAAATCTTGAGAAATCAATCTTGGGTAAATTAGCTCCTTAAAGATTCAAAGTTTCAATCCTTACAAAATAGTCACCACTAAACTTTTCAAAAATTACATTTTAGTCACTAACTCGAAATATCACACTTCCAAACCTTATTTTCTAAAATTGATTTCACCATACTCTTATATATATTAAAAGAGTATTTTTAGATATTTTTCCCTATTTTAATGCAACCCGAACTAGGCTTTCCCTAAAACCACCTTTTATATTCGAACCGAAAATCAGACCGATCCGGTTCACACCCTAAACTTCCAAGCCCAAAATTGGGGTGTTACAACTCTCCCCCCTTAAGAAATTTCATCCTCGAAATTTACCTAGAGGAAAGAGGTATGGAAACTGCTTCTTCAAGTCATCTTTTCGTTCCCACATGGCTTCCTCAACACCACGATGCTTCCACAACACCTTTACCAAATCAAAGGTCTTGCCTCAAAGAACTTTACTGTCTGAATCCAAAATTTCCACCGGCTCCTCATCATAGGTCAAGTCTGGATTCAATTCCACTTTCTCTACAAGCATAACATGCGAAGGATCCGATCTATACCTCCGAAGCATAAAGACATGAAACACATCATGAATATTTTCCAACTCCTGTGTCAATCTCAACTTGTACGCAACAGGACCCACACGCTCAATCACCTCGTAAGGTCTAATGTACCTAGGGCTGAACTTACCCTTTCGGCCAAACCTCATCACCTTTTTCCAAGGCGAAACTTTCAAAATCACACGATCACCTACCGCATACTCAATCTCCTTATGCTTCAAATCTGTGTAAGACTTATGTCGATCAGAAGCTGCCTTCAATCGCTCACAAATGAGCTTCACCTTCTCGGTGGTTCCTTTCAACAAAGTTGGCATCGAAACCAACTTCTAACTTGTTTCAGCCCAACAAAGGGGAGTTCTGCACTTCCTCCCGTACAAGGCTTCATAAGGTGCCATTTGAATACTTGCCTGATAGCTATTGTTATAAGAAAACTCCACCAAAGGCAAATGCTTCTCCCAAGAGCCCTGAAACTCAATCACACAACACCTCAACATATCCTCCAGCACTGGATAACATGCTCAGACTGTCCGTCTGACTATGGATGATAAGAAGTACTGAAATTCAGCCGTGTACCCAATGCTTGATGCAAACATTCCCAAAACGCAATGTAAACCTCAGATCTCAATCCGACACTATAGACTTTTGCACACCATGCAGCCTCACAATCTTAGCAATGTATAGCTCCGCAAGCTTGTCCAAAGTGTACGTAGTATGCACATGTAAGAAATGCGCACACTTGGTAAGGCGATCCACAATCACCCACACCGAATTCTTCTTCGATGGCGACAAAGGCAAACCAGACACAAAGGCCATGGTAATTCTTTCCCACTTCCACTCAGGAATCCTCAATGGTTGCAACAACCCAGAAGGAAACTGATGCTCAGCCTTAACTCGCTGACAAACCATGCACTTGCTCACACACTCAGCCACATCTTTATTTAAACCCACCCAATAGTACTCATCTCTAAGACCACGATACATCTTAGTACTACCAGGGTACATAGCAAAAGGATTACTATGAGCTTCAGTCAGAATAGCACGCCTCAACGCAACTTCATTGGGCACTACTATCCGACTCCCAAAACATAAAACTCCATCATCATTAAAGCAAAAATCCGATGGCCTATCCTCAGCAATATCCTGAACATGTGGCACCAAGGAATCATCCATCAGTTGCTTGTCCTTTATCAACTGAACCAAGGATGGTTTCACTTGCAATTCAGCAACAAGACCGCCATCTCGCGAAATGCTCAAGCTGGCAAAAATAACCCTCAACTCCACTGCTACCTTCATACTCAAGGCATCCGCTACCACATTAGCTTTTCCCCGATGGTACTCGATCGTCAGATCGTAATCTTTAAGCAACTCCACCCAACATCGTTGCCTAAGATTCAAGTCTTTCTGAGACATCAGATACTTCAAACTCTTGTAATCCGTGTACATCGTACACTTCTCACCATACAGGTAATGTCTCCAAATTTTCAAAGCAAAAACCACTGCAGGTAACTCAATGTCATGCGTAGGATAATTGCGCTCATGCACCTTCAACTGTCGCGATGCATACCCTCTTGCATCAACACACAACCAAAACCAACGTAGGATGCGTCACTATACACCACAAACTCTTTTCTTGATTCAGGCTGAACCAAGATAAGAGCTTGCATCAAAGCTGCCTTAAGCTTCTCAAAAGCCTGTTGTCTCGCTTCCGTCCACTCATACTTGACATCCTTCTGCAACAACTTCGTCAAAGGTGCAACAATCTTTGAAAATCCATCCACGAACCTCCGGTAGTATCCTACCAAACCAAGGAAACTATGAACTTCATGAACAGACTTAAGAGGCTTCCAATTCATCATTGCCTCAATCTTCTGAGGATCAACACGAATCCCCTCAGCAGAGACCACATGACCAAGGAACACAACTTCCCTGAGCCAGAACTCTCACTTGCTCAGCTTAGCATAAAGCTGATTCTCCAACAAAGCCTGCAACACAATCCTCAAATGCCCCTCATGCTCCTCCTCAGTACGAGAGTACACGAGGATATCATCAATGAACACCACAACAAACTTGTCCAAGTATTCATGGAACCTTCTATTAATCATGTCCATAAAATCTGCAGGAGCATTCGCCAAACCAAACGGCATCACACGGAACTCATAATGCCCATACCTCGTTCTGAAGGATGTCTTTGGCACATCCACATCCTTCACCTTCAACTGGTAATACCCTAACCTTAAGTCAATCTTAGAGAACACAACCGCCCCCCGAAATTGATCAAAAAGATCATCAATCCTCGGCAATGGATACCGATTCTTGATAGTCAACTTGTTCAGCTGACGGTAATCAATGTTGTAACCCCCTCGTCCCGGTCTGGCCGGACGACCGGTCCGAGTGGGCCACACGGGGAAAACCGAAGCGAAACCCGTTAAGGTCCCACCTCGGTTAGCAACCCTAGAAAATTTCTTTTATTTATCTTGTCTAAAAGACCACTTATGTCCTACGTGATCAAACAACGGAATAAAATACATGAGACAAACATTCGATCCCAAAACAGCAATTAAACAACCCACTTTTAATCTTTTAAACAGGCCGTTTCGAAACACCCTTGAGGCGTATCGAAACGCCTTGACCAGGTCAACTGTCCCAGAGCCTCTATAAGGGGCCGTATCGAAACGGTGGTCAACCGTTCCGAAACGCCCTCAACGGTCAACTTCTCGTGGTCAACGAGATTTTGACCGTTTCGAAACCCTTATACCCGTTTCGATACACCTTCATCTCATGAATTTCTCAGAATTCCAGTAGCCAAAACGTTTCGAAACGCGTATCGGAACAGGGGTTTCAAAGGCCATACCGTATCGAAACGCGTTCCGATACGGGGTCCCTGAAGCCTTACCCGTTCCGAAACGACCCAGCCCGTTTCGAAACGCGGGCTGTCTGCAGCCTTTTGAAATTCAGATTTAAGGGTATTTCAACAAGTATGAAGGTCCCATAGGACCCCTAAAGGCACACAAAACCATCAAACAAAGTCTAGAGGCATACATCCTAGATTTAATATACTCAAACACATACCAGCATGGATTTAGACAATCTTTCATACATAGCAAATTACACATTAAGAGCCTTTCATACAAGCATGCTTGAAGACATTAAAAAGAACCAATACGCATCATACATATCAAATAAGTTTACATGCCATTCAAGCAACTTAGACATTCATAAGCCATCGATCAAACAAACATTTGGCACGATATATCATGCTTGCAAACCAAGTCAACCATAGACATACATCAAACTCAAATCAACAACACCTATCCCATTGCTTAACTATTACAATCTATTACTTAAAACTCATACACTGAGCTCACCAAAAGCAACACTTGGAGACCTTTCCTTGCCTTTGCCACCCACAAGCTATTTATCTGCATTGTCGAACAAAAGAGAGCGTAAGCATAAAAGCTTAGTGAGGGTAAGCTCTTTAAAAACAAACCTCGACAATGCAGGGTCCAAGCACGAGCTACAACCAAGATAAAATGCATGGTCTTACCTCCGATCCACGCGAGCCATAAATATAGATGATGCATGAACATATATTCATTGTCATGACATGTTCAACATGTTTAAATCCACAACACATGAAATCACATATATTAAACTATGTTAGCAACACCTCCCAAAACACATTGGCTCACAATTAACCACATATTGGCAACATAAACTACAAGCTGTATTGGCACCTAGCTATGACTCGAATACGCGGATAACCCGTTGGAACACATTTCCAACAACAACATTACCTCGGTGGGATTCCACTCATCACCGATCCTTGCACGTGCGGGATTCCACTCATCGCCACATGCCCTAAGGATGGGATTCCACTCATCATCACGTAGAAATATAAATACAATTTTCGGGCGAACCCGTACTCCTCCTTTGTGACTCAACGCCACCAAGGCCACGCGCGACTTTTGACTCATGTGTACACACTAACATCCTAATGATCGATCATTTGTACCCAAGCATACTAGTGCCAATACTACACATTTCATTAATCATTCATAATGTCAATTCATAACACTTCCGTGCTTAGCACGTACTCGCCATGACTTACCATCATGTACAAACCACATTCCCATGCCTAGCATGTACTCACCATGATCCTCGGATCATACAATCATCTCATAACATCATTTCAAGTGTCAAAACCACATGTACAACATTAACAACCATATCACATTATAGTTTACACATGTGTATAACCATATCATATCTATCATCAACATGCATATAACAATACATCAAACATGCCCCAACATACATGTATACAACATATACGTAATCAACACCATCCCAAATTAGTACGAGGCATATACAACCATTAAAAGTGCAACCAAAGTCTCTAATCAAAGCTTGGGATTAGGCTACCACTCTAATCCCAACTCTAGGTGGGTTTACCAAGCCCATCCTAGGTTCACATGCTTGAACCAAATACTCAAAACCAATTTGAAAATATTTAACCACTCACCTAAGCTTCCAAGCTCCAAGCCAAGCAAGCAATCATCTTCAATTTCCCGGATTCGGTCCCAAAGTCTCTTCCACGTTTCCTCTCGCTTCAAGTCAAACAAAACACTTACATTACTTCCCAATTCAATGCTAATTCAATCATCCATCTACTTTGCAAACCACAACCCATTTCCACAATTTTCCAAACCACATAACATCCTAAAACCCCAATTTTCGTGCTCTCCCAAAGGCTTGCTGAAAAATCAATTTCCAAACATCCAAATGACTTCCAAAACATCCCAAAACACCCTCATACCATAGGTAGACCAACAGCCCATCAATTTCAACATAAAACCCACCAAAAACTCAAGTTTTACAACCTTAAAACTAGCCTTAAGACCATACTACGAATTTTCATCCAAAATTAACCAAATTAACATATATGGTGTATTTTATCATGCTTAAACAAAACCCCAACCTAATTTATCAAAACAAATAAAAAAACCCATTAAAACCCCAAATTTCCATATAAACCCTAATTTCTCAAAACCCATATTTTCGAAATTTAAGACAATATACAAGTAGAGGTTGAAGAGGAGGTTAAGAAAATATAATTACCTCTTAAAATGGTGTTGAAATCGGGTGCTAAAATAAATGGAATAGTAACTCAAAGCTTGAAAGGTTTTAGAAATGGTGGGGGCTTTCAAATGTGAAAAGGGGAAAGAATGAGGGAGGAAGACAACTTTAAAATAAAGTGGTCTTGCTTTATTTAAAACTTGGGTAAATAGCAACATAGGTCCCTCCCTTCATATTAAAACTCAATTAGACCATTATTTGAAATTGAATCGTTTTAATTAAGTTTTATTTGACCCGAACTAATACTCGGCTAACTCCTAGGCCCGAAACACGGGTGTTACAAATGCACATTCTCATAGTGCCATCCTTTTTCTTCACAAACAAGACCAGTGCACCCCATGGTGACACACTCAGCCGAATGAAACCACGATCAAAGCAACTCTTAAAGTTACGTCTTCAGCTCTTTCAACTCCTTAGGTGCCATTCGATAAGGAGTAATGGACACTGGAGTTGTGTTTTCATACAGCTCAATCCCAAACTCCACTTCTCGATTAGGAGGCAATCAAGGTAACTCCTCCGGAAACACACCAGGAAACTCTCGCACCGTCCTAATATCTTGCACTCGTAACTCCTTAGAGCTAGGATTCATCACAAAGGCTAGGTAGGCTTCACAACCGTGCCTCAGCATTCGACTTGCTTCCAATGAAGACACCACATTGGCAAGAAACTTCACATTTTCACCAACCACCACCACCACCTCATAATCATCTCCAAGCTTCAACGAAACTCGCTTGTTCTCAAAATCCACCACAGCTCGATGTTCAACAAGCCAATACATACCAAGGATTACATCAAAACCATAGAAAGGCAGTTCCACGAGGTCAACATGAAAAACATGGTTTTGCACAACCAAGGGACATCTTCTATACAACTTCCGTGTCACAATGGTCTCACCAAAGGAACTACTTACACGCATACCAACATCCAAAGACTCAACAGGCAAACCAAGCAAATGAGCATGTTCACGCAATATGTATGAGTGTGTAGATCCAGAATCAATCAAGGAAAGTAATGAAAAGGATTGCAAAGTGAAGGTACATGCGATCACATCCGTGTCATTCCTTCCCTCCCACTGAGCATACACTCGAGCCTGGCCACCAGCCTCACGTTAGACATCCACCATATGAGCCACATTCCTCCCTCCATCATCTCTGCGCTGGAAGTTACCACGACCGCGCCCATGACCTCTCTGTGGTGCAACAACACCAAGAGCACGTCCCTGACCACCACCAGCCAACAAAGGACACTCCCTCCTCATGTGGTCTGCCGAACCACAATTCTAGCACGAATTACCAGTCACTGCAACATGAGCCTGCACCTCTCTCGCTGCCCGAGGACAATCACGCCTCAAATGACCATGCGATCCACACGCCCAGCATGTGTTTTGATTAGCTCTCGCCCTGTCTCCCTGAACAGGCGCACCATGCCCTCCACCACCACGCCTAGCAGAAGACTGATACCTCATATCTCGTCCTCTCTTGTTCCGTCCGCCATCGAAACTATACTCAGAAGCTCTCTTGCCCGAGCTAGAACCAACACTCCTAGAAGACAAACCCAGATTCTGCTCAATGTCCTTCGCCATACTAACCAACACATCAAAATCAGTGTACTCAGCGGCAAGCATAAAGGTCTTTACATCCGTCACTGAACCATACCGGAAACATTCACACCTTTCCCGCTCATCAAGAATAAGCTCAGGTGCGTATTGACTGAAACAGACAAACTGGATCTCGTACTCAGCCACCGTCGTGCTCCCTTGAGTAAGAGACGTGAACTCTATTTTCTTTTCATCCAGGTATCGCACACCCAGATACTTCCGCTTGAACGCATTCAAAAAGAATGTCCAAGTCACATAAGCTTCCTCCATTCCGGAGACAGTGGTCGTCCACCAGGTATACGCATCACCATGTAACAGCGATACCACACATCCTAACTTCTGCACATCATTGTAGTTCATCTGTCCCAATATCCTCTTGGTACTTTCCAACCAAGATTCGGAACCCTCAGCAGACAAACCTCTGAACTCAGTCCCTTCCAGACTGCGCAAACGTTCCAAAGGTAATCTCGCATTAGCATCACCTTGATGCCCAGCTCCATGAGCTCCAGCTACTGCTGCCTGAAAGGCTCCAGTAATAGCCTGAATCAAAACTGTTATGTCAGGAGCAGCTTGCCCCTGCCCAGCTTCAGGTCCAGCGACCCCAGCACCAACACCAGCTCCATCACCTCCAGCACCACCACCACCACGCGGTCCACCACCAGGAGGAGGAGGTATATCCACAGCATTTTCAGCATTGTTCTCATTTTCGTTCTGAGCCATAGTTCGCGTATTAATTCTCGTCTCTCTACGAGGTCTCATTCACTAAAACAATGCACTAACACAAATGCAATAAACATAATCAGGCTCAGCAAGTTAAGATATCCAAGTAGTCAAGCTCATTTCCAAACAAAACAATTCATTTCATTAGTTTTGATATGGCAATGGGTCCCTCTAACATGCTTCATCACAACATACATCACAATTGTAACATACTTTACAATTCACACATCATACTTTCATTCAAAAAGGCACATCATGCAATCATGCATACATCAGCCACATAACCATTCCCGTTTACTCGAGAACTCAGCTCTGATACCACCAAATGTAACCCCCTTAGCCCGGCCTAGATGGTTGACCCGAACTACGAAGATTACACAGGCGAAACCAAAGTCAACCCGAAAGTCAACCTTGATTAACGACCCTTTTTTTCTTTTTAATATTATCTAGATGCTCGTTAACCTTAAGCGTACTCTTGAGAAAAGCATACTTGAAAATCACAGCAATCGGAAAGCAATAAAGGACTCAATTGCACAACAACAAAGTTAGGGACCAAAATGTAAATTCTGGAAAGATTGAGGACTTAACTGATTTTTAAACTACCAATATCAAATTAGTCATATTACATGCTTCCCTGTCAAATTTCACCTTAAACGGACATCTCAAGCTCAAGCAATTGCCAAAACAAAATTCATGACTAAAACGTAAAGCTTGTAAACCTTAAACCATTCAAATCAGTGCCCAACGGTCAAGTGTTTCGGAACGGGGGTTGACAGTTCCGAAACGCGGGTTCGTTTCGAGACCTATATCGAAATAGAGCTTGGCAGTGGCAAAAGCGTTTCGGAACGGCCTCTACCCGTTTCGATACACGAAGGCCATCATAGGCCCCCGTTTTGAAACGTTAGCGCACGTTCCGATACGGATTGCCCAGAAAGTGCAGAATTTGCTGGTTTAACACACAATTAATCACTCATACACATCCTAATGACTTCCTAATCATGCCAATAAGTCATCATACATATTAGGTACATGTTTGCATCATCAAAACACGATCATGGCATTAATTAGGAAAATTCACAAGACTATAGGCATGCATCCTAATGTCCAAAGCAAACAACCATCAAAACATCAAAGCAAACACCAAAAATTTCCATTTACATATCCAAAACATTTAAGGCATCATGCCACAACTAGGGAGTCCAAAACATCTCCCAGAAACACAACCTAGGCTCCCATTGCCAAATATCAGAATCTAATAATGTTGTGAAAAAGTCACCATACATGAGCTTAGCTTTCCCTTGGATTCTTAGCCTCCTTGCTGCCCACAAACACCTCAATTATCTGCATTATTGGTTCAAGAGAGAGAGCGTAAGCACAAATTCTTAGTGAGGTATGCTCTAAAAAAACAACACAATAATGCATTTTATTAAAACACTTTCCATAAAGCCTTTAGCACTTAAACATCATTATTCATGCAACATTGCATTCTCATCAAGCATCTCATTCTTCAATATCATTAACATGTCATATTTGCTTCCAAGTGATAAACCATAACCTTTTACAACATAAAACACAATTGGATACGCGGATTACAAGCGTTGTCCCATACGCTTCATACACACTACCAAACACACAAGGTGTAGTTTACCGGTACAATCACAACCCCTCAACACTCGTGATAGAGTTTAACGGTACAATCACAACTCCTCCACATCACTCATTGGAAGTTGTATAACATCACTAACGAGAACACGGGACACACAACACAAGATCCACACATGGACTTTTAACCACCATTGTGATCTTAAACATCTCGTTAGTGTACTTGGATGGAGTTTACGGTACAATTACAACCCCTCAACATCCAAGGCGACTTTATTCACGGTGCACCCAATCCTATAGCCGGCTAACTATATCCGATTCAAGTACGTTAAAATCAACACATCACTTGCCAATATACATCAATTATCATCAATAATCCAATGCGTTAAAGCATCTAAATCAAAGCCATTTACAACATGCATCACTATGCATCAATCCACATTTTTAAAAAATAAAACCAAGGATCTCTTACCTTGTGCATTCTTCAACAAATGGCTTACATAACCAGCATTAACCATGCTAAACATGCTCTCAAAAACAGAATTTAAGCATGCAATTATCAACAAATGCATCGAACCAATCCATGGCTCATCCAAGAGAGTTTTTCCGAAAACATACTCTTGAACTTAGATAAGTTGATTAGACTTAAACTAAGCTCCCAAACCTTCAAATATTCGATAGTAACCTGGAAATCCAACTCCACTCACCAATTCCGTTTCGCACGCTTGCCGAAACGCCGTTCAAGACTCCAGATCAACACCACAAGGATCCGAAGATGTCTCCCCTGTTTTAAACACATTAAAGTAGAGGATTAATGCATCATCATGCATTAAAATCTTCAGCCATTACACCTAAACTCGTTGCTCTCACCAAAACTAACATTTCGGCTACCAAACACAACTGAAATCACATCCAAACTCTTCCACAACATTACCCAGCCGAGATCCATCACTTCTAAACATTCTTAGACATCAATTAACATCCAAAAAGAACCTAAACTCAACCTTACACATCCAGCTATAAAAGAACACCAAGATCACCCAAAAAAAAACCACCATTTTCATAAGCAAAAACTTAGGAAAATCAACCTATTCGGGATTTCATTGATTAAACCTCAATTACACATCATTAAACATCCAAAATACATTAAAAAGCCATCTCAAAGCAGAGCCCAAACAATCTGTAGAACTAATGTTTTGATATAAAAATTGAAAAATATTTTGGACTAATTTGAAAAGAATTTAAAACTTGTTTTTAAGTCCAAACAACTTGAAATTATGTTTGAGGTATTTTAAGAGGTTTTTGGCGAAGAATTTTCATGTTTTTAATAGTCAAACTTGTGATTTCAGAGTACCCGTATTGATACAGTAAACCCCCGTACCGATACCTTTTTGCCCAGTTTGGCCACTGTCAAAACCCGTATCGATACATGTCCTTGTCGTATCGATACACATCGGGATCGTTTCGATACGCCAGGTAAGCGTACCGATCCCATTTCAACTACCCCAACGGCTATTTCCCAACGGCCATTTAAATGTGAACCCGTACCGATACGCCCTCAAGCGTATCGATATGCCCAGGCTGGCAAGTGTCCAACGGCTAGTTCATATAAAGGTCGTACCGATACCGTATCATCGATACGGATAGCTGCAGAACAGCATTTATGAAGGGAAATAAATTCCTCAACGGCTCCAATTCATCCCCAACGGCTAGTAACAGTTACAAACTCAATATGGAGTATAAAACGGACCTCCAAGCATCAAGAGAAGGTTAATGCTCATATTGTCAAACATCAAATGATCAAAAAGTGTTTTAGTGCTTAAATTGTCAATTCTTGTATAGACAAACACTAGTGAGCCAAAATTGTCAAATTTGCTCAAGTGTTTTAGGTTTTGGGTGAGTGCTTAATTGTGCAAACTAACACCTATTAGAGGGTTTTAAGTTTTCTTATTGTTTCTCTTTGTAAAGAGGGTTTTGATCAAGGCTTTGGGTAGAAGCTTGATCGTTTGTAAGGGTTTCCTCCTAATCCTAGAAAAGGGGACGAATCAATAGTGGATTGATTGTGAAATCCTTAGTGGGGAGCTAAGGTAGTGGATGTAGACCTTGGTTAGAAGGTTGAACCACTATAAATCATTGTGTCCTTTTATATTCTAGCTTCCTCAACCCTTCCACCCAAAATTCCACCTCTCCACCACTTCGTAAGCTACATTGGTTGATCAAATCGATCTCCACACAACTCAACAATTGGTATCAGAGCTTGGCTCAATCGAAGAGGATTAACATCCTATTGAGAAGATCTGGCAGGTTCGATCATTATTTCATCAACTGGCTCATATGGCACAATCAATCGACAAACCACATTTCTTTGACGGAACTCACTATGCCCATTGGAAGACAAAGATGAAGTTCTTCATCAAATCAAAAGATTACAAGATATGGGGTGTAGTTGAAGATGGTTCGTTCGTGCCTCATCATTGTTATTATTTTCCTTAGTAGGGAGATCTACGAAAGAGGCAGCGTCCCCTTCGTTGAGTTTCCCTAAAAATTCAGAAAAGGAGGAGGAAAAATTCAGATGTTGGAAATGTTGGAGAAAAAGAAAATGATAGTAATTAATAAGATGCAGACCCGAATCTTGTGCAGAGATCACAGGCTCAACGACAGATTTGCCCTTATCCATGGGGTCTGAGGAAGAGGGGAAATCAATAAGAGAACATGATAGAGAAAAACAATAAAGTGATAACCTTAAAAGAGATGGCAAAGTACCTAATGGTTGTTGCTGTTGGTATTGATAGGAGTCTCAACAGATTTACCCTTATCTGTTGGATTTGTATCAAAGAAAGAATCCGAGCGAAAAAAAATGTAAAGGAAATAAATTTTCGGGTCCAAAAGTTAGTAAGTGGAATAACTGTCGGAGGTTGGCGACTAGCAGAAGAGAGAGGCTCAACAGATCTGATTCGACCTCGTGGTCCCTGTTCCCGACGACGGGGAGGAAGCCAAAGAAGCCAATCACCATACTGGAGTTTAGATGGGTCAATCGATGCTTTGTTGGGACAGTGTTCAAAGATATGACTGATGAGGCCACACCCGTGGCAGAGTAGAGGGAGACGCTCGTATTGATGTCGGCAAGAAGTTGAACGTGTACCTTTCCCAAAAAGGAGGAAACGACGGATCGGCTTAGAGATGTCCATTAGAATTTCGACTCTTAAGAATTCGGTCATATTACCCCTTTCTCGCCGTGTATCAGTTCTTATAACAGTGCCAACCATGGCACCAAGGGATTATCCCACTAAGTGGGTCCTATCAGGATCTTCCAAAAAAGGTTTAGGTAAAGCTAGTATTCGAAACCAAATTCTCATAGGATTAAAGGAGTAATCATCCATACTTTTCCCTGGCATATATTCAGCAAGTGCCATCCATTCATCTTTGTAAAGCCATGGTCCTCTTTCATAAACATCATCTCTATCGCTAGTAGTTGCAAACTCAATTCTAAAGAAAGAATCACGAATAATGGAAATAGATTTCAGATGATTCTTCTTCCAAATACCTTCAAAGGCTTGGAGGATCGTCCAATCGTCGATCGGTTTTGTTTAGATGAATTTTCCTATGAGAATTGTTTTCGGATATTCCTCGAAGAAGACGAAGTCGGGAGTGTAGATAGCAGTTGGTTCCTCATTGGTGAGGTCGAGATTGATGTAGTGGGGAAGGGAGGATGAAGAAGCCATTGGAGTGGAGAAAAAAGATTGAAGAGTAAGATCAAGCAAAAAGTGGGAAACTGGTAAAAGGAAAATGGATAAAAGAAATAACTAAAAATATAGGTTTGAAAAAGAAAGAGCAATTAAAGAATTAGAGAAAAGGAAATTAAGAGAAAAGGAATAATAAGAGATTGATTGTCTAAAGTTTAGGGGAAAATTGCAAAAAGAGATTTTTATTGGGTAAGTGAGTAAGGAAAATAGAAATATTGAATAAATAAAATGGATTGTAGATGAGAAGGGGGAGAGTTTCCTAAAATTGGATGTGGAGATAGTATATTATAAATGATAGAATTTAATGTGATTATAAATTTAATGGAAGATAGAGATATGTAGTATGAATGTAAGGTAATTAGTTTCCTAAAATTTAGACAATTAGGGCATGAAATAATATTAATAGAGGAAACAATCGTGGAAAGGTGACAGGAGATATAAATAAAATGGATTGTGTAATAAATGGTTTGAAAAATAAAGGTTGGGTAATTTCCAAAAATTAGAGATGAGTTTCGAAAGTAAATAAGGAAAGAATGTGAAACAAGGAGAGGAAATATAGGGAGTATGAATATGGTAACATAAAAGAGAGGAAATAGGAATTTAAGTAAAGTAAAATAAGGAAATCCCTTAAAAAATGAGGTGATATGTAAAAGGAAAGAATGAATAAAATTAAAAGTGAGAGATTTAAGGAAGGAGAGTTACAAATGGGGGAATAGAGTGAGTTAAGTAAGATAAAAGCTGGAAAGAAGCTATGGTTGTTATAAAAATAAAAAGGGGGAATATCCAAATAATTGTGAGGAGCAATTAAAGTAAATTGCCAAATATTCCAGGAGGGAAATAAATTCACAGAATGGATAGTTGATAAATTAGTAGTTATGATAGAAGTGAGGGACGTAAGGGGCATGAAAAAGAGGAGGTAAAATCTGAAACTGATTAAGGAAATGAATATTAGCAATGAAAGGAGATATAAAAGATGGTGATTGTTGTAAACATTCGTTAGTAATGCACAGCTTTTGGAAAGGAAAGAGGAAAAAGTAAGAGGGTGTAATTGTATAGATAGTAGAGATTTAAATTTAATAATTAGAGGGGATTTGAATGAAAGCATATAAAATTGGGAGCATTTGTCATTTCGTAGAGGAAGAAAAAAGAATGTAGATTGGTTGATAGCGAGTAGTTGTGAAACAACTTGAGTCCATAATGAATAGATATCTGAGAACGACCTTGAAATTTTAGTTAAAGTAGTTAATATTTCGCAAATTTTCTTGGGGAAAATTTGGGTAGAAGAGGTAAGTGAAAAATTAGTAATGAAATTATATAATAGTGTTATATAAATGATTATTTTCACCTGGGCGGTGATCGTATAAAGTCCCCTAAAAAGGGTTCGGAAGATTGCACCATAGTAGGTGTAGTAGGTAACAAAAAAAAGCAGAAGCAAATAGTAGCAAGCTATATATAAAAAACAAAAATAAAGACAACATGAAAAGCATAAGAAGAGATTCAAGTATCAAGAAAACTAACCAACAAAAAGTTAAGAAGGAGCAAACCGAGGACGAAGAAACTACTCGATATATAGAGTAAAGACCAATAATAAAAGGAACATAAAGATGAGAAGGGATAAACTAAACTAAAAGAAAAAAATTTAAGATGCATATCCGCAGCTAAAATAGCTGAGCATATTGGAGAAAATAGAAAGAACGAATGAAGCAAAAATAAAAGGGAAACCAAGCAGAGGAGCAGCACCCATAAAAAATAATAACAAGCCATGGGAAAGAGAGGGAAGCAAAAAGAACCTTAAGCAACAGGAGAAAGAAAAATAAAAAATAAGTGCAGCAGGTTGTGGACGGAGGCAGCAAGTGTAGCAAAACGGCCAGCTTGGAGAGGCAGCATCCACAGGGGTAGGGTGTATAACATACTAGGAAAAAGGATTTACGTTAGAGAACAACCAAAAAATATAGAATAGGAAGAAACAAACATAGAAGTAAAAGATAAGCATAACTAAGTTCCAAAATCTAAAGGAAAGAAAGAAGGTATGCATAGAAGAAAGCAAAAGAACAAAGATTAAAAGAATACCAACATGGATGGTCATAGAAAAAACAGCTTTGATGAAATGAAATGAGGTAAGGTTATTCAGCATGTTAATAAAAAAGTAATGGAGAAAGCAAGCAGAAATCCGTGAGAAATTAAGAGTACAATATATCCATAAGGATTTGTAAAGCCTACAACTAGAGAGCAAAGGAGCATTATACTTAGTGAAGATAATAAAAAATGATAAGAACAAAGCAAAGTAATAACGTGAGTAAAAAAAGACAAAATGGCATGGTGTTATAAACAAGCAAGCAAGCATGTGGAGAATGTTCGATAAGCGCATAGAAATAAAAAAATAGCAGCAAGTAAATATGATCCGAATAGGATAGATGGAAATTCCCACACGGGGGATCGAAAAGTAATTCCCATGAAGGGATCGATTGACCTTATTATCAGGATAATAAGAAAGAGCAGAAGACATACGAGACAAGTAATAGATGATGATAAGAATAATCAGATCGAAAGAGTCATAATGAAAACAATCAATCACATGCTTATGATTCAAGAGAAAAACAATTGAATTTGAATCAGAATAAAATGAATAAGAGAGACAGAAAGAGAAATTATGGAATAAAGGAATACCAAAATTAATTGGAGCAATCCTCCCCTTTACAAACAGTGACCAGAGCAGAACCTAAATAAGGGAAAAAAGGTAATAAGAATTAAATAAAAATAAACAAATAAAAAATAGCAGACAATTAGAATGAAAAACCAAAAAACATAGGCTATTGTTATCAATATTACGGTGGCCCCAAAAGGGGAAAAGCACCACGGTGGGTGTTATATTAATCTTTGAAAAAAACACAAGACAGCAGGGGACGACAGATCTGCCATAGAACCAAAATATTAGAAGAAGCAGGAGAAAAGACGAGTAGAGATTAAGAAGAAAAAAATTAAAACCAGCGGTAAAAATAGGAATATTAAGGGGAGATGAAAATAAATAAAGCCCTTGGAAGAGGGAATGGCAGGAACAACGAAAAGAGGTGCAAAGTAGGAAAAGATTAGAGGAGAGAAAGGAAGAGATAAAACCTGAAAAACTCCTTACCCAAACAGATCTGAAAGGGATGCCGGCGAACAGAGAGATTCAAGATCCTCTAACACCAAGGAGCAAAAGAAAAAAAATACCAAAGATAAAAAAAGAAAATATAAAAGATGATACCTGAAAAAATCGGAACCAAACCTGAACTGAAACGGTGGCCGGCGAACGGTGGTTTTTGAAGGAAAATCATACACTGGTATTCCACAATCGGTGGTTGTAAACCTCAGTTGATAAGAGAAAAGGAGAAAAAATTAATTGAAAAAATTGAATAAATAAAATAAAAAACACAAAGTAATAAGGAGGGTAAAGGACATACACCCCCTGACGGAAAGAACGACAATAGTGGGCTGGTAAGGAGTTTCAGAATAAACCCTAGAACCGGCTACCAGAGAGGTCTTAAGGTTAATGACGAACCAAAAAAAAAGCCAAAGCACAGATCCAAAAAGGGGAGATAAAATCTTGCAAAAAAACCAAAAGGAAATCTGATTAACGAAGTGTAACTCAAACAGGAAAATATACAAAAATAAAGAAATAAAAAGCTATAAAAAAATAGAGGGAAAACGATCGAGATGGCTCTTATGGAGTCTCTTGCAAGAAGCACATGGATCTCAATCTTGGGAGGAGCGCCGGTTGGTGGGGGAAGGAGGAGACGGCGGTCGGCGTAGAGACAAAGGAAATAACAGTGAGGGAGGCGAAAATGTGAAGCGGGAGACGAAGAGATGGGAGTTGCGAAAAGGGTGGAAAATAAAGAAAAACCAAAAAATCCCACACTCCCCCAAGAGAGAACCGAGAGAATTGAGAGTAAACCAAGAGCCATACTCACCCTTTGGAATCTTAACTGAGTAAAAAGTATAGAAATTGAGGTTTTGCAATATAACTGTGTTGAAAAGATCCTAACCAATGAGATAAACTCCTATTATTTGATTAAAACTTATTTTCCGGTCTTTTTTCTAGAGGTTTCGGACGAGTAGGTCTAAATAGGCCTTTCAATGTACCCGTTGGAATTTTAACTAAGTAAACAGTATAGAAATTGATATTTCTCAATATAATTATGTTGAAAAGCCCCTAACAAATTAGACGAACTACTAATTTTTTTTTAAAACTCATTTTGCTTTCCTTTTCTAGAGGTTTCGGACGAGAAGGTCTAAATGAGCCTTTCAATGGACCCGTTGGAATTTTAACTGAGTAAAAAGTACAGAAATTGAGGTTTTTCAATATAATTGTGTTGAAAAGCTCCTAACTAATTATACGAACTCCTAATATTCGATTAAAACTTATTTTGCGGTCCTTTTTCTAGAGGTTTTGGATGAGCCGGTATAAATGATCCTTTCAATGGACCCTTTTTAATTTTAACCGAGTAAAAAGTATAGAAATTGAGGTTTTGCAATATAATTGTGTTGAAAAGATCCTAACCAATGAGATAAACTCCTATTATTTGATTAAAACTTATTTTCCGGTCTTTTTTCTAGAGGTTTCGGACGAGTAGGTCTAAATAGGCCTTTCAATGTACCCGTTGGAATTTTAACTAAGTAAACAGTATAGAAATTGATATTTCTCAATATAATTATGTTGAAAAGCCCCTAACAAATTAGACGAACTACTAATTTTTTTTTAAAACTCATTTTGCTTTCCTTTTCTAGAGGTTTCGGACGAGAAGGTCTAAATGAGCCTTTCAATGGACCCGTTGGAATTTTAACTGAGTAAAAAGTACAGAAATTGAGGTTTTTCAATATAATTGTGTTGAAAAGCTCCTAACTAATTATACGAACTCCTAATATTCGATTAAAACTTATTTTGCGGTCCTTTTTCTAGAGGTTTTGGATGAGCCGGTATAAATGATCCTTTCAATGGACCCTTTTTAATTTTAACCGAGTAAAAAGTATAGAAATTGAGGTTTTGCAATATAATTGTGTTGAAAAGATCCTAACCAATTAGACGATCTCCTATTATTTGATTAAAACTAATTTTCCGCTCCTTTTTATAGAGGTTTCGGACGAGCAGGTCTAAATGATCCTTTCATTGGACCCTTTTTAATTTTAATTGAGTAAAAAGTATAGAAATTGAGGTTTTGCAATATAATTGTGTTGAAAAGATCCTAACCAATTAGACGAACTCCTATTATTTGATTAAAACTAATTTTCCGCTCCTTTTTCTAGAGGTTCCGGACGAGTAGATCTAAATGGGCCTTTCAATGAACCCGTTGAAATTTTAGCCAAGTAAAAAGTACAGAAATTGAGGTTTCTCAATATAATTGTGTTGAAAATCCCCTAACTAATTAGACTAACTGCTAAAATTTGATTAAAACTTATTTTGCGGTCCTTTTTCTAGAGGTTCCGGACGAGCAGCTCTAAATGGGCCTTTCAACGGACTCGTTGGAATTTTAACCGAGTAAAAAGTACAGAAATTGAAAATTTGCAATATAATTGTATTGATAATCTCCTAAAAAATTAGACGAACTCCTAATATTTGTGTAAAACTTATTTTCCGGTCCTTTTTCTACATGTTTCTGACGAGCAGGTCTAAATGGGCCTTTCAATGGACCTGTTGGATTTTTAGCTGAGTAAAAAGTACAGAAATTGAGATTTCGCAATATAAATGTGTTGAAAAGCTCGTAATCAATAACATGTCTCCTAATATTAGATTAAAACATTTTTGTGGTCCCTTTTCTAGAGGTTTCGGACGAGCATGTCTAAATGGGCCTTTCAATGGACCCGTTGGAATTTTGACACAATAAAAACTAAAGAAATTGAGGTTTTGCAATATAATTGTGTTGAAATGCTCCTAACTAATTAAAGAAACTCCTAATTTTTGTTTAAAACTTATTTTCTGGACCTTTTTCTAGAGGTTTCGGACGAGCATGCCTAAATGGGCCTTTCCATGGACCCGTTGGAATTTTAACTGAGTAAAAAGTACAGAAATTGAGGTTTTGCAATAAAATTTTGTTGAAAAGCTCCTAACTAATTAGTTGAACTCCTAATATTTGATTAAAACTTATTTTTCGGTCCTTTTTCTAGAGGTTTCGGACAAGCAGGTTTAAATGGGCCTTTCAATGGACCCTTTGGAATTTTAACTGAGTAAAAAGTATATAAATTGAGGTTTTGCAATATAATTGTGTTGAAAAGATCCTAACCAATTAGATAAACTCCTATTATTTGATTAAAACTTATTTTCCAGTCTTTTTTCTAGAGGTTTCGGACGAGCAGGTTCTAAATGGGCCTTTCAATGTACCCGTCGGAATTTTAACTAAGTAAAAAGTTTAGAAATTGAGATTTTTCAATATAATTGTGTTGAAAAGCCCCTAACCAATTAGACGAACTACTAATTTTTTTAAAACTCATTTTGTTGTCCTTTTTCTAGAGGTTTCAGACGAGCAAGTCTAAATGAGCCTTTCAATGGACTCGTTGGAATTTTAACTGAGTAAAAAGTACAAAAATTGAGGTTTTTCAATATAATTGTGTTGAGAAGCTCCTAACCAATTATACGAACTCCTAATATTTGATTAAAACTTATTTTGCGGTCATTTTTCTAGAGGTTTCGGATGAGTAGGTCTAAATGATCCTTTCAATGGACCCTTTGGAATTTTAATTGAGTAAAAAGTATAGAAATTGAGGTTTTGCAATATAATTGTGTTGAAAAGATCCTAACAAATTAGACGAACTCCTATTACTTGATTAAAACTAATTTTCCGCTCCTTTTTCTAGAGGTTTCAGACGAGCAGGTGTAAATGGGCCTTTCAATGGACCCGTTGGAATTTTAACTGAGTAAAAAGTACAGAAATTGAGGTTTCTCAATATAATTGTGTTGAAAAACTCGTAATAAATTACATGATCTCCTAATATTTGATTAAAACCTTTTTGGCGGTCCCTTTTCAAGAGGTTTCAGACGAGCAGGTCTAAATGGGCCTTTCAATGGACCCGTTGCAATTTTAACTAAGTAAAAAGTACAAAAATTGAGGTTTTGCAGTATAATTGTGTTGAAAATCTCGTAATGAATTACATGATATCCTAATATTTGATTAAAACTTATTTTCTGGTCCTTTTTAGAGGTTTCGGACGAGCAGGTCTAAATTGGCCTTTCAATGGACCCGTTGGAATTTTAGCTAAGTAAAAAGTTTATAAATTGAGACTTTTCAATATAATTGTGTTGAAAATCCCGTAACCAATTAGACGAACTACTAGTATTTGATTAAAACTTGTTTTGTGGTCCTTTTTCTAGAGGTTTCGGAAGAGGAGGTCTAAATGGGACTTTCAATGGACCCTTTGGAATTTTAACAGAGTAAAAAGTACAAAAATTGTGGTTTTGCAATATAATTGTGTTGAAAAGCTCGCAATCAATTACATGGTCTCCTATTATTTGATTAAAACTTTTTTGTGGTCCTTTTTGTAGTGGTTTGAGACGAGCATGTCTAAATGGCCCTTTCAATGTACCCGTTGGAATTTTAACTGAGTAAAAAGTACAAAAATTGAGGTTTCTCAATAATAATTGTGTTGATAAACTCGTAATAAATTACATGATCTCCTAATATTTTATTAAAACCTTTTTTTCGGTCCTTTTTCTAGAGGCTTCGGACGAACATGTCTAAATGGGCATGTCTAAATGGGCCTTTCAATGGACCGGTTGGAATTTTAACTAAGTAAAAAGTACATAAATTGAGGTTTTGCTGTATAATTGTGTTGAAAAGCTTACAATCAATTACATGATCTCCTAATATTTGATTAAAACTTTTTTGCGGTACTTTTTGTTGTGGTTTTAGACGAGCATGTCTAAATGGGCATTTCAATGTACCCGTTGGAATTTTAACTGAGTAAAAAGAACAGAAATTGAGGTTTCTCAATAATAATTGTGTTGAAAAACTCGTAATAAATTACACGATCTCCTAATATTTGATTAAAACCTTTTTTTCGGTCCTTTTTCTAGAGGTTTCGGACGAGCGGGTCTAAATGGGCCTTTCAATGGATCCGTTTGAATTTTAACTGAGTAAAAAGTATAGAAATTAAGGTTTTGCAATATAATTTTGTTGAAAAATTCCTAACCAAATACGCAAAATACTAAAATTTGATTAAAACTTATTTTCCGGTCCTTTTTTAGAGGTTTCGGACGAGCAGGTCTAAATGGGCATTTCAATGGACTCGTTGGAATTTTAAATGACTAAAAAGTACAGAAATTGATGTTTTTGCTAAAAAAAATAGGTTTGAAAGGCTCATAAACAATTAGACGAACTATTAAAATTTGATTAAGTTTTATTTTGTGGTCCTTTTTCTAGACGTTTCATACGAGCAGGTCTAAATGGGCCTTACAATGGACCCGTTGGAATTTTAACTGAGTAAAAAGTATAAAAATTGAGGTTTTGCAATATAATTGTGTTGAAAAGCTCCTAACCAATTACACGAACTACTAAGGTTTGATTAAAACTTTTTTTGTAGTCCTTTTTTAGAGGTTTCGGACGAGCAGGTCTAAAGGGGCATTTCAATGGACCCGTTTGAATTTTAACTGAGTAAAAAGTACATAAATTGAGGTTTTACGGTATAATTGTGTTGAAAAGCTCCTAAACAATTAGACGAACTCCTAATATTTGAATAAAACTCATTATTTGGTTCTTTTTCTAGAGGTTTCGGACGAGCAGATCTAAATGGGACTTTCAATGGACTCCTTGGAATTTTCATTCAGTAAAAAGTACAGAAATTGAGGTTTTGCAATATAATTGTGTTGAAAAGCTCCTAACCAATTAGACGAACTCCTAATATTTGATTAATACTTATTTTGTGGTCCTTTTTTCTAGAGGTTTTGGACGAGCAGCTCTAAATGGGCCTTTCAATAGATTCGTTAGAAATTTCACTGAGTAAAAAGTACAAAATTGAGGTTTTGCAATATAGTTTTGTTGAAAAGAACCAAACCAATTAGATAAACACATAATATTTGATTAAAACTTATTTTTGTGGTCCTTTTTCTAGAGGTTTCAGATGAGCAGGTCTAAATGGACCTTTCAATAGACCCGTTGGAATTTTAACTGAATAAAAAATACAAAAATTTAGGTTTTGCAATATAATTGTGTTGAAATGCTCCTAACCAATTAGTCAAACTCCTAATATTTCATTAAAACTTATTTTTCGATCTTTTTTCTAGAGGTTTCAGACGAGCAGGTCTAAATGGGCCTTAAAATGGGCCCGTTGGAATTTTAACCGAGTAAAAAGTACAGAAATTCAGGTTTTGTAATATAATTGTGTTGAAAAGCTCCTAACCAATTAGACGAACTCCTAATATTTTATTAATACTTATTTTGTGGTCCATTTTCTAGAGGTTTCGGACGAGCAGCTTTAAATGGGCCTTTCAATAGATCCGTTAGAAATTTCACTGAGTAAAAAGTACAGAAATTGAGGTTTTGCAATATAATTTTGTTGAAAAGCACCTAACCAATTAGATAAACTCATATTATTTGATTCAAACTTATTTTTGTGGTCCTTTTTCTATAGGTTTCGGATGGGCAGGTCTAAAAGGGCCTTTCAATGGACCCGTCAGAATTTTAACTTATTAAAACTACATAAATTCATGTTTTGCAATATAATTGTGTTGAAAAGCTTCTAACCAATTATACGAACTCCTAATATTTGATTAAATGTTTTTTCCAGCTCTTTTTCTAGAGGTTTCGGACGAGCATGTTTAAATGGTCCTTTTAGTGGACCCGTTGGAATTTTAACTGAGTAAAAAGTACAGAATTTGAGGTTTTGCAACATAATTGTGTTGAAAAGCTCATAACCAATTAGACGAACTACTAATATTTGATTAAAACTTATTTTCCGCACCTTTTTCTAGAGGTTTTGGACAAGCAGGTCTAAATGGGCCTTTCAATAGACCCGTTGAAATTTTAAATGAGTAAAAAGTATAGAAATTGAGGTTTTGCAATATAATTGTGTTGAAAAGCTCCTAAACAAATAGACGAACTACTAAAATTTGATTAAAACTTTTTTTGCGGTCCTTTTTCTAGAGGTTTCGGATGAGCAGGTCTAAAGGGGCATTTCAATGGACCCGTTTGAATTTTAACTGAGTAAAAAGTACAGAAATTGTGGTTTTACAGTATAATTGTGTTGAAAAGCTCCTAAACAATTAGACGAACTCCTAATATTTGAATAAAACTCATTATTTGGTTCTTTTTCTAGAGGTTTCGGACGAGAAGGTCTAAATGGAACTTTCAATGGACTCCTTGGAATTTTCACTCAGTAAAAAGTACAGAAATTGAGGTTTTGCAATATAATTGTGTTGAAAAGCTCCTAACCAATTAGACGAACTCCTAATATTTGATTAATACTTATTTTGTTGTCCTTTTTCTAGAGGTTTTGGACGAGCAGCTCTAAATGGGCCTTTCAATAGATCCGTTAGAAATTTCACTGAGTAAAAAGTCCAGAAATTGAGGTTTTGCAATATAATTTTGTTGAAAAGCACCAAAGCAATTAGATAAACTCATAATATTTTTGATTAAAACTGATTTTTGTGGGCCTTTTTCTAGAGGTTTCGGATGAGCAGGTCTAAATGGACCTTTCAATAGACTCGTTGGAATTTTAACTGAATAAAAAATACAGAAATTTAGGTTTTGCAATATAATTGTGTTGAAATGCTCCTAACCAATTAGTCAAACTCCTAATATTTCATTAAAACTTATTTTTCGGTCTTTTTTAGAGAGGTTTCGGATGAGCAAGTCTAAATGGGCCCTAAAATGGATCCGTTGGAATTTTAACCGAGTAAAAAGTACAGAAATTCAGGTTTTGCAATATAATTGTGTTGAAAGGCTCCTAACCAATTAGACGAACTACTGAATTTTGATTAAAACTTATTTTGCGGTCCTTTTTCTAGAGGTTTGTAACGAGCAGCTCTAAATGGGCCTTTTAACGGACCCGTTGGAATTTTAACTGAGTAAAAAGAACATAAATTGAGTTTTTGCAATATAATTTTGTTGAAAGCTCCTAGTCAATTAGACGAACTACTAGAATTTGTTTAAAACTTATTTTGCGGTCCTTTTTCTAGAGGTTTCGAACGAGCAACTCTAAATGGACCTTTTTAGTAATATAATTGTGTTGAAAAGCTCATAATCAATAACATGATCTCTTAATATTTTATTAAAACCTTTTTGTGGTCCATTTTCTAGAGGTTTTGGACGAGCATGTCTAAATGTGCCTTTCAATGGACCCGTTGGAATTTTGACAGAGTAAAAACTAAAGAAATTGAGGTTTTGCAATATAATTGTGTTGAAATGCTCCTAACCAATTACAGGAACTCCTAATATTTGTTAAAAACATATTTTCTAGACCTTTTTCTAGAGGTTTCGGATGAGCATGTCTAAATGAGCCTTTCAATGGACCCGTTGGAATTTTAACTAAGTAAAAAGTACAGAAATTGAGGTTTTGCAATAAAATTGTGTTGAAAAGTTCCTAACTAATTAGACGAACTCCTAATATTTGATTAAAACTTATTTTCCAGTCCTTTTTCTAGAGGTTTCAGACAAGCAGGTCAAAATGGGCCTTTCAATGGACTCTTTGGAATTTTAACTTAGTAAAAAGTATAGAAATTGAGGTTTTGCAATATAATTGTGTTGAAAAGATCCTAACCAATTAGATAAACTCCTATTATTTGATTAAAACTTATTTTCCGGTCTTTTTTCTAGAGGTTTCGGACGAGTAAGTCTAAATAGGCCTTTCAATGTACCAGTTGGAATTTTAACTAAGTAAACAATATAGAAATTGAGATTTTTCAATATAATTATGTTGAAAAGCCCCTAACCAATTAGACGAACTACTAATTTTTTTTAAAACTCCTTTTGCTTTCCTTTTTCTAGAGGTTTCGGACGAGAAGGTCTAAATGAACCTTTCAATGGACCCGTTGAAATTTTAACTGAGTAAAAAGTACAGAAATTGAGGTTTTTAAATATAATTATGTTGAAAAGCTCCTAACCAATTATATGAACTCCTAATATTTGATTAAAACATATTTTGCTGTCTTTTTTCTAGAGGTTTCGGATGAGCAGGACTAAATGATCCTTTCAATAGACCTTTTTTAATTTTAACTGAGTAAAAAGTATAGAAATTGAGGTTTTCCAATATAATTGTTTTGAAAAGATCCTAACCAACTAGGCGAACTCCTATTATTTGATTAAAACTAATTTCCGCTCCTTTTTCTAGAGGATTCAGACGAGCAGATCTAAATGGGCCTTTCAATGGACCCGCTGAAATTTTAGCTAAGTAAAAATTTCTAAAATTGAGGTTTCTCAATGTAATTGTGTTGAAAATCCCCTAACCAATTAGACGAACTACTAAAATTTGATTAAAACTTATTTTGCGGTCCTTTTTATAGAGGTTTCGGACGAGCAGCTCTAAATGGGCCTTTCAATTAGACGAACTCCTAATATTTGATTAAAACTTATTTTCTGCTCCTTTTTCTAGAGGTTTCGGACAAGCAGGTCTAAATGGGCCTTTCAATGGACCCGTTGGAATTTTAAATGAGTAAAAAGTATAGAAATTGAGGTTTTGCAATATAATTGTGTTGAAAAGCTCCTAAACAATTAGACGAACTACTAAAATTTGATTAAAATTTATTTTTCGGTCATTTTTCTAGTCGTTTCATACGAGCAGGTCTAAATGGACCTTTCAATAGACCCGTTGGTATTTTAACTGAATAAAAAAATATAGAAATTTAGGTTTTGCAATATAATTGTGTTGAAAAGCTCCTAACCAATTAGTCAAACTCTTAATATTTCATTAAAACTTATTTTTCGGTCCTTTTTCTAGAGGTTTAGGACGAGCAACTCCAAATGGGCCTTAAAATGGACTCGTTGGAATTTTAACCGAGTAAAAAGTACATAAATTCAGGTTTTGCAATATAATTGTGTTCAAAGGCTCCAAACCAATTAGACGAACTACTAAAATTTGATTAAAACTTATTTTGCGGTCCTTTTTCTAGAGGTTTCTGATGAGCAGGTCTAAATGGGCCTTTCAATGGACCCGTTGGAATTTTAACTGAGTAAAAAGAACAAAATTTTAGTTTTTGCAATATAATTGTGTTGAAAGCTCCTAACCAATTAGACGAACTACTAAAATTTGATTAAAATTTATTTTGCGGTCGTTTTTCTAGAGGTTTCAGACAAGCAGCTCTAAATGGGCCCTTTAACGGACCCATTGGAATTTTAACTGAGTAAAAAGTTTAGAAATTGAGGTTTCACAATATAATTGTGTTGAAAACCTTTTTTGTGGTCCCTTTTCTAGAGGTTTCGGATGAGCATGTCTAAATGGGCCTTTCAATGGACCCGTTGGAATTTTGACAGAGTAAAACTAAAGAAATTGAGGTTTTGAAATATAATTGTGTTGAAATGCTCCTAACCAATTAAAGGAACTCCTAATATTTGTTTAAAACTAATTTTCTGGACCTTTTTCTAGAGGTTTTGGACGAGCTTGTCTAAATGGGCCTTTCAATGGACCCGTTGGAATTTTAACTGGGTAAAAAGTACAAAAATTGAGGTTTTGCAATAAAATTGTGCTGAAAAGCTCCTAACTAATTAGAAGAACTCCTAATATTTGATTAAAACTTATTTTCCGGTCCTTTTTCTAGAGGTTTCGGACAAGCAGGTCTAAATGGGCCTTTCAATGGACCCTTTGGAATTTTAATTGAGTAAAAAGTATAGAAATTGAGGTTTTGCAATATAATTGTGTTGAAAAGATCCTAATCAATTAGATAAACTCCTATTAGTTGATTAAAACTTATTTTCCGGTCTTTTTTCTTAAGGTTTCGGACGAGCAGGTCTAAATGGGCCTTTCACTGTACTCCTCGAAATTTTAACTAAGTAAAAAGTATAGAAATTGAGAATTTTCAATATAATTGTGCTGAAAATCCCCTAACCAATTACATGAACTACTATTTTTTTAAAAAAAACTCATTTTGCTGTCCTTTTTCTAGAGTTTTTGTACGAGCATGTCTAAATGGGCCTTTCAATGGACCCTTTGGAATTTTAACTGAGTAAAAAGTATAGAAATTGAGGTTTTGCAATATAATTGTGTTGAAAATATCCTAACCAATTAGATAAACTCCTATTATTTGATTAAAACTTATTTTCCGATCTTTTTTCTAGAGGTTTCGGACGAGTAGGTCTAAATGGGTCTTTGAATGGACCCGTTCGAATTTTAACTGAGTAAAAAGTACAAAAATTGAGGTTTCGCAATATAATTGTGTTGAAAAGCTCGTAATCAAAAACATGATCTCCTAATATTTGATTAAAACCTTTTTTGCGATCCTTTTTCTAGAGGTTTCGTACGAGCAGCTCTAAATGGGCCTTTTAACGAACCCGTTGGAATTTTAACTGAGTAAAAAGTACAGAAATTGAGGTTTTGCAATATAATTGTGTTGAAAAGCTCCTAAACAATTAGACGAACTCCTAATATTTGAATAAATCTTATTTTCCGGTCCTTTTTCTACATGTTTCGGACGAGAACGTCTAAATGGGCCTTTCAAGGGACCCGTTGGAATTTTAACTGAGTAAAAAGTACAGAAATTGAGGTTTTTCAACATAATTGTGTTGAAAAACTCGTAATAAATTACATGATCTCCTAATATTTGATTAAAAGCTTTTTTGCGGTCCCTATTCAAGAAGTTTCGGATGAGCAGCTCTAAATGGGCCTTTCAATGGACCCGTTGGAATTTTAAACTAAGTAAAAAGTACAGAAATTGAGGTTTTGCAGTATAATTGTGTTGAAAATCTCGTAATGAATTACATGATATACTATTATTTGATTAAAACTTATTTTCCGGTCCTTTTTTTAGAGGTTTCGACGAGCAGGTCTAAATGGGCATTTCAATGGACCCGTTGGAATTATAACTGAGTAACAAGTACATAAATTGAGGTTTTGCAATATAATTGTGTTGAAAAGCTCTTAACCAATTAGATGAACTCCTAATATTTGATTAAAACTTATTTTGCGGTCGTTTTTTGTTGAGTGTGTAAAAGTTCTATCATTTACACCTTTTTAAACCCATGTTTCTGTTGCATTCAAGCATCATTGCATTGCATTTAGGTTAGTTTTCAATAAAACATCACAATTATATAAAAGGCACGGATTCTACTGAAAGATGGTTATTTTTGCAGGTATCTGTCACAGTAGATGTTGAAGGCAGGTGCAGGGCAGACAAGCAGGAAAGCTGAACTGGACAAGCAGCTGAAGAAGACGAACCTGTCGCGAACCTGTCGTGACAGCATGATGACAGCAGATTCATGAAGAGGAAAAGTGAAGTGGACCTCGATAGATAGAGAAAAATCTGCTCGTCTGTCGTGTGGAAGCCGAATATTTTTTCAAGCCCCGGATCAAAAGATATGTCAAGCCAAAGCTCAAGGAGAAGAATTCCCATGAAACAAGGAGGCGGCTGAAAAATAGGAATCCTTAGAGATTTAGTCTTTATTAGAATCTTACTTTTAATTAAAGTTGTAATCCTTGTTACCTTAGATAACTTGAGCCCAAAGCTTATATAAAGGGCATAGATTAACCCTAGGGCTTAGCCGACTACCCCATAACCGAAACCTAAACCCTGCCGTTTACCTGTCACCGATATGTTCTAAATTCCCCCTAGGGCTACGGGTTGTTTTGTAAAGTAGTTGCAAGGGTTGCTTTGTTTTAGGATTTTTCAAGTTCAATAAAATAAACTTCAAGTTCTTTTATCTTGGTTTTAACATCTTGCAAGAGCATCGGGAGAGCATTGTGAGGTTATCCATTTACTTAGCATCGGGAGAGTTAAGTATACGAAAGAGATAAAAGCGCGTTCTCTAGTTTATAGTTGAACCATCTCGTGCTTAGGGATAAGGCGAGGTTAAGTGGCTAAGGAAGAATTCATACACATCGGTGTTCATCCTTCGATTCACGCCGGGAGGTATCATCAAAGACGTGATCATCGACAGACTTGTGCCTAGGGATAGGGCAAGACAGATCAGGGATTCTTGCCAAACTTGAAGTACAGAGTTAGTGATCGCTGCCGCGATAGCTGACGGACAGACGCCGCGACAGGTGCTGTCGGCGACGGGTGCGACGACAGAACTGGAGATCCTAAGCAATTCAATACCTACACTACTGAGCAACTCAATACCAGCCCATTCTCTCTACCTTGATATCTCAATTCCTTTTAATTACGTTTTCACTTTATTATTCTCGTGACAATTCTTAATTATTTCCTTTACTTTCGTGCAGTGAATTTAGGTGAAGCTATTAGCCCAATCCCTGTGGAGACGATATCCGATACTTTGTATCACTTTACTACTTGCGTCGTGTATACTTGCACTACAATTGCGATAGACTATTTTACACGCAACAAGTTTTTGGCGCCGTTGCCGGGGATTGGCAACATAACTACACCTTTCTTTCCTTGCACTTTTTGTTTTTATTTTCGTTTTTATTTTTGTTTTTATTTTTCTTTAATTTTTCTTTTGTGTTTTTAAGCTCTTGCTTTTCACAAGGTTTTCCTGTTTATGCGCAGATCGAAAAGAGGTGAAGATCCTGAGTATAAATTAGATCCGGAGATTTAACGTTCCTTTAATCTCAAGAAACAGATTCGCCACCTCTTAGACCGAAACGAATACCTTGAAGAACAGCTAGAGCAGATGGCCCGTAATCAGCCTGCCGGAGAAGAAATCCCGCCTGTCGGTGACCCGCCCGCGGCAGGTGGACGACGGTCATGTCGTGACTACATGCTGAATGATCATGTAGAGCTGGAGACCACGCTGCCGGATATTGACGTTGACAACTTCGAGCTTAAACCTGTCATGTTTAGTATGATCAACAATGCCGGGCAGTTTGGTGGTTCTGCGACAGAAGATGCCAGGGAGCATCTTAAAACGTTCCAAGAGATCTGTGGTTCGTTTAGACTACCAGGAGTTAGTCCTGAGATACTGAGGCTTCGGTTATTCCCCCATTCATTGAGGGACAGAGCTAAAACTTGGTGGAATAAACTTACACCGGGTTCTATCATGACTTGGGCAGATTTAACTCGTGAATTTTTGTCTCGTTTTAATCCTTCACATTTAGCTGAGCGATTACGTAATGAAATTGCTACTTTTCAACAGGAAGATGACGAGCCAATGCACGAGGCCTGGGACAGATTCACAACTCTTCTACGAAACTGCCCAATGCATGGATTCCCCGTCTGGAATCAGGTAACTAAGTTTTATAATGCTGCTAACTTACAAACTCGCATTCGAATTGATTCTGCAGCAAATGGACTACTATTGGACAAAGATCCAGACGAGGCCCTGCAAGTTCTGAAACATCTGGCTAAGAATGAGGAGCAGTTTCCAACCGCTAGAAGAGGGGGTAAACGGGTACTTGCTGTCAAGGATTATGAGGTCGACAGCACTATGAAATCACAGGTAGCATTCCTCACTAAAGCCATGAAACACTTATTGAGTGAAGAGGAAGTACGAGGGTTTGCTGTCGAGGAAGTTTGTGCTACATGTGAGGGAAATCATAGCAGGGATGAGTGCCCTATAAATATAGAAGAAGGAAAATATGTTGGAAATTACAAGCCAAACTACAATTCCAACAATTACAACCCTAATTGGAGGAAAGACCCCAAATTTTCCTGGAGTAACCCCAACAATGCTCTAAATCCGCAAGCATATAATAAGAATCAGGGGGGACCTAGATTGTTGACGCGACAGCAGCCACAACCGCAAAACCTGCCGCAGAACCTGCCGCCGCAGCAACAACAGCAGCCACCACCTGCCACGAGTAGTATATTGGAGCAAACTCTGGCCACCTTTATGTCTCAGACCGGCACGTATATGGATAACATCAATAAGTTTGTCAAGAAAACGGAAGACTTTATGGATGAGACTAAGATGAGAATGACAAACCATGAGGCCACCTTGAAATCTCTAGAGATACAAATGGGTCAGGTGTCGCAGCATATTAAGCCACGGCAGAATGGAGGATTCCCTAGCAATACTGAAAATGCTAGAACGCCCCCTCATGAGCAATGTAAGGCGATTACTACTAGGAGTGGGAAAAAGTTACCAGGGCCGGAAAAAGAAGCTGAAACAGAAAAGAAACCTGCCTTGGATAAGCCTGCCGAGGAAGATGCCCCGACAGGTAATGAACAGACTGCTGCCGATGAGCCTGTCACGACAGCAGAAGCGCCAGAGGAGAAAAAAGATGATTATCGTCCTCAGATTCGCATGCAGTGGGAAGGACGCATTGCTGATTATCGCCCTCCACCACCTTTTCCGCAACGGATACAACAAGCTAAGCATGAATCTCAACTTAAAAAGATTTATGATATTTTTAAACAGGTTCATATTAACATTCCGTTGTTAGATGCTGTTAGGGAAATGCCCGGTTATGCTAAATTTCTCAAGGATGTCATGTCTAAAAAATCTAAACTTGGGGAATTTGAAACGGTAAGGATGCAAGAAGGTTGCATGAGTATTCTTCATCGACAACCACCCCAGAAAAAGAAGGATCCAGGGAGCTTCCTCATACCTTGCGTAATCGGAGATAAATTTGTGGGTAAGGCATTATGTGATCTTGGTGCTAGTGTTAATCTAATGCCCAAATCAGTTTTTCAGAAATTAGGTATTGGCAAGGCGCGGCCCACGACAGTTACCCTACAGCTAGCCGACCGCTCTTACGTTCACCCCGAGGGAAAAATTGAAGACATCTTGGTAAGAGTGGATAAACTTATTTTTCCTGCTGACTTTCTTATTTTAGATTGTGAGGCAGATGAGAACGCACCAGTCATCCTAGGGCGACCCTTCTTAGCCATGGGAAGATCATTGATTGATGTGGAGAAAGGAGAACTCACCATGCGCGTAAACGATCAAGAAATTAAGTTGAATGTTCTCCAAGCAATGAAACATGCTGATGTGGATGAAGAATGCAAGGCCATCATTGAGGTGACCTTTGATCAACCCTGCATCAGGTCGGGCTGCCAGGATATAAAATTTGGTCACTGCTGCGACAGCCATTTACAAGCCTGTCACGACGGCAACGACGACAGCACCGACGACAGCGACTCCTCTAAATCCAATTCATCTGATACTGAAGGTCATGAGGAGGTAGACTGGTTAGACCATCGCCCAGGTAAGTTATTCGAACCCTTGAATTACACTTCAGACAACCATTTAATCCAAAAGCCATCTACTGTTGAACCACCTGTCTTAGAACTTAAGCCCCTACCAGGGCAGCTTAAATATGCTTATCTTGGTAGTGATAAAACACTACCCGTGATCATCTCTGCTAAGCTGCCGCAGGAACAGGAACGACAGCTGATCGACATGTTGAGGCAGCACAAAAGGGCGATAGGATGGACCATAGCAGACATTCAGGGCATTAGTCCGGCAATCTGTATGCACAAAATCCTCTTAGAAGAAGATCATAAGCCGACTATTGATGCCCAAAGGCGGTTGAACCTTGCAATGAAGGAGGTAGTGCGTAAGGAAATAATTAAATGGTTAGACGCTGGTATCATTTACGCCATCTCCGATAGCAAGTGGGTAAGCCCGGTGCAATGTGTTCCCAAGAAAGGAGGCATGATTGTGATAACCAACGAAAACAACGAGTTAATCCCAACCAGGACTGTGACCGGTTGGAGGGTTTGTATGGACTATCGGAAGCTTAACAAAGCTACCCGAAAAGACCACTTTCCTTTACCCTTTATTGATCAAATGCTTGACAGATTAGCGGGTAAACCTTACTATTGTTTTCTTGATGGTTATTCAGGATATAATCAAATTGCTATTGCACCGGAGGACCAAGAGAAAACGACTTTCACCTGCCCTTACGGAACATACGCATTTAGGAGGATGCCGTTTGGACTCTGTAACGCACCTGCCACCTTCCAAAGGTGCATGATGGCAATATTCTCCGACATGGTAGAGGACTTCCTTGAGATCTTCATGGATGATTTTTCTGTCTTTGGAGACGATTTTGAGAGCTGCCTTGGCAACCTTCAAAAGGTACTTGAAAGATGTGAAAAAGCTAATCTTGTTCTTAATTGGGAAAAATGCCATTTTATGGTAGATGAGGGGATAGTTTTAGGCCATAAGATTAGCTGCCGTGGGATAGAAGTCGACAGGGCAAAGATTGAAGTCATAGAGAAGCTACCGCCGCCAACCACAGTCAAGGGCATTAGGAGTTTCCTAGGGCATGCTGGTTTCTATAGGAGATTTATCGCAAATTTCTCAAAAATCACGAAGCCCTTATGTCATCTCTTAGAGCAGAACCGACCCTTTGACTTTAATGAAGAATGTACTGAAGCATTCAAGGTTCTGAAGGAAAAACTAGTGACAGCCCCCATAGTACAGCCACCAGACTGGACGCAACCGTTTGAAATTATGTGTGATGCTAGTGACTATGCTGTCGGGGCAGCACTTGGGCAGCACAAGGACAGGCTGTTTCATGTCATATATTATGCCAGCAAAACATTGAATGATGCCCAAGTGAATTATACCACCACAGAAAAGGAGCTGTTAGCTGTGGTGTTCTCCATCGACAAGTTTCGTTCTTACATACTTGGAACGAAGGTAATAGTACATACCGATCATTCTGCCCTTAAATACTTGTTCGCAAAGAAGGATGCAAAGCCTAGGTTGATAAGATGGATCTTGCTATTACAAGAGTTCGACCTTGAAATCAAAGACAAAAAGGGAACAGAAAATCAGGTGGCAGATCACTTGTCGAGGTTGGAGTTGGGACAGAGTCTACCTGTAGATGAGACACACATACTAGAGACCTTCCCAGATGAGCAGCTCTTTGCTATCGCAATAGCTGTCGCGACAGCCATGGCGGCAGGTAAGTCTTCTAACCTTCCCTGGTATGCTGATTTCGTTAATTTTATAGTTAGCGGAATATTACCTTCTGATCTTACTTATCAAGCCAGGAAGAGGTTTCAAAATGATGTTAAACATTATTATTGGGACGAACCTCTTCTTTTCAAATTGTGCGCAGATCAGGTTATAAGGAGATGTGTACCACAAGAAGAACAAGAAGACATTCTCCATCACTGTCATGCCTCACAGTATGGAGGACACTTAGGAGGCAACAAAACTGCTGCCAAGGTGCTGCAGTCAGGTTTCTACTGGCCGACACTGTATAAGGACGCACAGGAATTTTACAAAAACTGTGACAGGTGCCAGCGGACAGGTAACATCTCAAGGAGAAACGAGATGCCACTGCAGAATATCCTAGAAGTCGAGATCTTCGACGTATGGGGGATTTATTTTATGGGACCTTTTCCATCTTCATGTGGAAATCTTTACATCCTCCTAGCAGTAGATTATGTCTCCAAGTGGGTAGAAGCAATCGCAACTCAAAAGAATGATGCCAAAACAGTCCAAAAGTTTTTGCACAAAAACATCTTTTCTAGATTTGGCATCCCTAGGGCGATTATCAGTGATGAAGGGAGACATTTTGACAACAGGGTAATTGCTGCCGCCTTGAGAAAATATGGTGTCAAGCACAGGATCGCGACAGCATACCACCCACAGACCAATGGACAGGCTGAGATTTCCAACAGGGAAGTGAAGAACATTCTTGAAAAAATGGTTAAATCAACTAGGAAAGATTGGTCTTTACTTCTGAATGATGCATTATGGGCATACAGGACAGCTTTCAAGACTCCATTGGGCATGTCTCCATTCCGATTGATCTATGGGAAAACCTGTCACCTGCCTGTCGAGATAGAGCACAAGGCATATTGGGCAATCAAGGCAGTAAACATGGACTTGGACAAGGCAGGCCAGAAAAGGCTGTTAGATTTGAATGAAATCGAGGAAATACGGACAATGGCCTACGACAATGCAAGAATATACAAGGAGAAAACAAAGAAGTGGCATGACAAGAAGTTGCTGCCGCGACAGTTCTGCCCGGGGCAGCTTGTGTTGTTGTTTAATTCGAGGTTGAAACTCTTTCCAGGGAAGCTCAAATCTAGATGGTCTGGGCCATTCCAAGTAATTCAAGTTTTCCCCCATGGTGCCATTACAATTCAATCATTAAAAGACGGGCACCAATTCAAAGTCAATGGACAACGCCTCAAGCATTATCAGGGGACTGAAGCCCCAGGAATTCAGGAAGTGGTTACCTTAGGTGATGCCCCACAAGGCATCCCTAATTTAACCTAGTTTTATTTTTATTTTATTTTATTATTATTTATTAGGAATTAGATTTATTTTAATAATGTTTTGTTTTTAATTTCAGTTTTTAGGAAATAAAAGAGACAAGTGAGAAAGAAGAAGTGGCCCAAGACCACCGCCTATCCATCAGCCCAACTAAGCCCATCTATGGTAACCTGTCGTTTCAGCTGCCGGCGCAGACAGATTTGACAGGCTGTCAACAGACGCACGGCAGACGAAGAAGCGTGCGGCAGACGCTCCGCAGACGCATTAATGCGTGTCAGACGCGTCAGACACGCCATATCCAATCTGCCGCCCCGTTATTCCCGCCTGCCGTTACGGCATTAAATGGGCAGCTACTCGACAGCTATATAAACCCCTTCTCCCTTTCATTTTTCCTCACTTCTGATTTTTCTCTCTCATATTCTCTTCTAGTTTTATCTATTTTCTCTCCTTTTTCAGCCCTTGCAACCAAAAATGTCTTCACGACAGACTCGCCAAAATGCTGCTGCCGCCTCTTCTTCCGCAGCAGCATCCCCGTTCGCCAACAAAGAACTTTGGGAGGAACGGAGCTTCATCTATAACAGAGATGCTCCTCTTTTTGGACTCCGGCCGTTCATTATGAAGGCCATTACGGCGCAACTTTGGGAAGACTTTGCCGAGCAGCCGGCAGAGCTTAATGACACCCTGGTTAGGGAATTCTATGAGGCGATCGAGAGTAAGTCGGCGACATCTGTCGTCGTCCGAGGAGTGACAGTTCCTTTCACCGCCAGCAGCATCAATCATGTCTTCGGCCTCTTCTTTGGCCCCAATGACGACGCTCATCAACAGTTTTGGGACTCCCTCGACGCTGTCGGCCACGATGCTGTCATGAGGGAATTGACAGAAGAGGGCACAACTTGGAGCACCAGCAAGAAGAACCCCAACTCCGTCAACCGGGCAGAGCTACTCCCCGAGGCTAAATTATGGAACGCTTTTATTAAAAAGCATATCCTGCCCTCATCCCACCACACGACAGTCAACAGGCAGCGGCTTGCCCTCATCCACTCTATCATGCATGACAGGCCGATCAACGTGGGCAGGTACATGCGAGACAGCATTCTCGATTGTGCCTTCAGAACAGATTCACGACTATGCCTGCCCTTCACCATTACGGCCCTCTGCCGCTGCGCTGCCGTACCGGAGGACCCTTCAGACAAAATCAAGAAGGGCAGCGGCCGGACCGACAGCAACATTTCCAGCCTTATGGAGATCATCGTCGTAACGCCCCTCAACGCCTTCGATCCAAACGCCCCACCTGCTGAATCTGATGATGAACCTGCTACCGAGCCTGCCCCAGAAGCTGCGACCAACACCGCTCCGGCAGGTCAGAACGCCGACATCTTAGCTGCCATCTTGAGGATAGAGGAGCGGCAGATGGGTTTAATGACATTCATCCGCGACTTCTCCAACGCAACGGTAAACTTTATTACCAACACTTTGAATTTTTCGAATGTCATTTTCCCCACCTTCCCCGCCCATTACTTTAATATCCCCTCTCCCACTCCCACACTACCTGTCTCTCCCCACGGAGAATCTGCCTCCTCCACACCTTCCCCGACAGCAGCCGGAAGCCCACCGGCGGACACTTCCCCTCGAGGCACCAAGCGAGCTGCCACTGACGACAGCCCTCTCGTCCGGAGAAACTTGGACAGCGCCTTTACGCGGGTGAAAAGAATCAAACATGTGGCCAACAAGAGGATGCTGTCCAAAGCCATTACGAGTAACAGCTGGGATAGCAGCGGCAGTTCTGATGTTCGACTAGTGGAGCCACCTGCCCTTCAACCTGCTGACGACCCTGTCCCCCAACCGGAGGAAGAACCTGCACCTCAACAGGCTGATGAACATGTTGACCAACCTGCTCCGGAACCTGCCCAGCCACCTCCCCAACGCAGACGCTACCATCAGATCCGCGTCAGCAGCAGTGATGAGGACAGCACATAAAATTTAAGTTTTTATTTCTTTTTCTTCTCTTATTGCCGCCTGCCCTTATATATTTGTGATGTACTTTTATTTTTCATGTTTTTCTTTATTTGTTTTAGTGTCATTTTGCATTGAGGGCAATGCAACCCCTGAGTTTGGGGGTGGCAACCCTTCATATTTAATGGAGTCTTTAGCACATCTTTTGTTTAATTGTTGTGTCTTATTAGTCATTTATTTTTCAAAAAAAAAAAACCCAGAAAAATCAGAAAATTTAAACTGTTGGCTTAAAACTGTGAAATTAACTTACCTGTCATGACGGCTCTGTCGTGGCAGCATCTTTAGGACAGGTTAAGGAAAAGTTTAGAGCCTTTCTATAGTTCTGAAAACTTAAACACTTTTGTGACTGTTATCTTGCTTAGACTTATTTTAGCCAAACTAGAATAGGAAGCTTAGAACTTGGATAGCCCCTAGAGGTGCCTAACACTGGCTCTAGGAAAGAAGTTTAGCAAAAATCAAAAAAAAAAAAAACCTAGAGGTGCCCGAAACCGGCTCTAGGAAGCTAACTAGAGGTGCCCAAAACTGGCTCTAGAAAAACTTAGCTTGAAAATAGAAGAAAAAGCATGAAAATGTGCCTTCTAAAAGAAAGTAAACTTTGGCATAAAATTCAAGTTAAGGAGTTGAATATTCTAGTGAAACTAAGAAAGTCTTAGCATATAACTGTTCACAAGCATGCACACACTGCACGAGAGCTATAGGGAGATTCCGGACAGATCCTAACCCTTCCGACAGGTTGCTGCCGCCATAGAGAATGAGCGACAGGTGAGGGACAGTTCACTGTTTGAAGGCCAACACAAAAATTTTCAGTTTTCTTTTAAGTCTTCATTGCTTGAGGGCAAGCAAAAACTTGAGTTTGGGGGTGTGTTGAGTGTGTAAAAGTTCTATCATTTACACCTTTTTAAACCCATATTTCTGTTGCATTCAAGCATCATTGCATTGCATTTAGGTTAGTTTTCAATAAAACATCACAATTATATAAAAGGCACGGATTCTACTGAAAGATGGTTATTTTTGCAGGTATCTGTCACAGTAGATGTTGAAGGCAGGTGCAGGGCAGACAAGCAGGAAAGCTGAACTGGACAAGCAGCTGAAGAAGACGAACCTGTCGCGAACCTGTCGTGACAGCATGATGACAGCAGATTCATGAAGAGGAAAAGTGAAGTGGACCTCGATAGATAGAGAAAAATCTGCTCGTTTGTCGTGTGGAAGCCGAATATTTTTTCAAGCCCCGGATCAAAAGATATGTCAAGCCAAAGCTCAAGGAGAAGAATTCCCATGAAACAAGGAGGCGGCTGAAAAATAGGAATCCTTAGAGATTTAGTCTTTATTAGAATCTTACTTTTAATTAAAGTTGTAATCCTTGTTACCTTAGATAACTTGAGCCCAAAGCTTATATAAAGGGCATAGATTAACCCTAGGGCATAGCCGACTACCCCATAACCGAAACCTAAACCCTGCCGTTTACCTGTCACCGATATGTTCTAAATTCCCCCTAGGGCTACGGGTTGTTTTGTAAAGTAGTTGCAAGGGTTGCTTTGTTTTAGGATTTTTCAAGTTCAATAAAATAAACTTCAAGTTCTTTTATCTTGGTTTTAACATCTTGCAAGAGCATCGGGAGAGCATTGTGAGGTTATCTATTTACTTAGCATCGGGAGAGTTAAGTATACGAAAGAGATAAAAGCGCGTTCTCTAGTTTATAGTTGAACCATCTCGTGCTTAGGGATAAGGCGAGGTTAAGTGGCTAAGGAAGAATTCATACACATCGGTGTTCATCCTTCGATTCACGCCGGGAGGTATCATCAAAGACGTGATCATCGACAGACTTGTGCCTAGGGATAGGGCAAGACAGATCATGGATTCTTGCCAAACTTGAAGTACGAAGTTAGTGATCGCTGCCGCGATAGCTGACGGACAGACGCCGCGACAGGTGCTGTCGGCGACGGGTGCGACGACAGAACTGGAGATCCTAAGCAATTCAATACCTACACTACTGAGCAACTCAATACCAGCCCATTCTCTCTACCTTGATATCTCAATTCCTTTTAATTACGTTTTCACTTTATTATTCTCGTGACAATTCTTAATTATTTCCTTTACTTTCGTGCAGTGAATTTAGGTGAAGCTATTAGCCCAATCCCTGTGGAGACGATATCCGATACTTTGTATCACTTTACTACTTGCGTCGTGTATACTTGCACTACAATTGCGATAGACTATTTTACACGCAACATTTTTCTAGTGGTTTCGGACGAGCAGCTTTAAATGGGCCTTTCAACGGACCCATTGGAATTTTAACTAAGTAAAAAGTACAGAAATTGAGGTTTTGCAATATAATTGTGTTGAAAAGCTCCTAAACAATTAGACGAACTCCTAATGTTTTATTAAAACTTATTTTTCGGTCCTTTTTCTACATGTTTCGGACGAGCAGGTCTAAATGGACCTTTCAAAGGACCCGTTCAAATTTTAACTGAGTAAAAAGTAGAGAAATTGAGGTTTCGCAATATAATTGTGTTGAAAAGCTGGTAATCAATAACATGATCTCTTAATATTTGATTAAAACCTTTTTGTAGTCCCTTTTCTAGAGGTTTCGGACGAGAATGTCTAAACGGGCCTTTCAATGGACCCGTTGGAATCTTGACAGAGTAAAAACTAAAGAAATTGAGGTTTTGCAATATAATTGTGTTGAAATGCTCCTATCCAACTAAAGGAACTCCTAAATTTGTTTAAAACTTATTTTTTGGACCTTTTTCTAGAGGTTTGGCAATAAAAAGTACAGAAATTGAGGTTTTGCAATAAAATTTTGTTGAATAGCTCCTAACTAATTAGACGAACTCCTAATATTTGATTAAAACTTATTTTCTGTTCCTTTTTCTAGAGGTTTCGGACAAGCATGTCTAAATGGGCCTTTCAATGGACCCTTTGGAATTTTAATTGAGTAAAAAATATAGAAATTAAGGTTTTGCAATATAATTGTGTTGAAAAGATCCTAACCAATTAGATAAACTCCTATTATTTGATTCAAACTTATTTTCCGGTCTTTTTTCTAGAGGTTTCCGACGAGTATGTCTAAATGGGCCTTTCAATGTACCCGTTGGAATTTTAACTAAGTAAAAGGTATAGAAATTGATATTTTTCAATATAATTATGTTGAAAAGCCCCTAACCAATTAGACGAACTAATAATTTTTTTTTTAAAACTCATTTTGCTTTCCTTTTTCTAGAGGTTTCGAACGGTTGGAATTTTAACTGAGTAAAAAGTATAGAAATTGAGGTTTTTCAATATAATTGTGTTGAAAAGCTCCTAACCAATTAGACGAACTACTAAGATTTGATTAAAACTTTTTTTGCGGTCCTTTTTCTAGAGGTTTTGGACGAGCAGGTCTAAAGGGGCATTTCAATGGACCTGTTTGAATTTTAACTGAGTAAAAACTACAGAAATTGAGGTTTTACAGTATAATTGTGTTGAAAAGCTCCTAAACAATTAGACGAACTCCTAATATTTGAATAAAACTCATTATTTGGTTATTTTTCTAGAGGTTTCGGACGAGTAGGTCTAAATGGGACTTTTAATGGACTCTTTGGAATTTTCACTCTGTAAAAAGTACAGAAATTGAGGTTTTGCAATATAATTGTGTTTAAAAGCTCCTAACCAATTAGACGAACTCCTAATATTTTATTAATACTTATTTTATGGTCCTTTTTCTAGAGGTTTCGGACGAGTAGCTCTAAATGGGCCTTTCAATAGATCCGTTAGAAATTTCACTGAGTAAAAAGTTTAGAAATTGAGGTTTTGCAATATAATTTTGTGGAAAAGCACCTAACCAATTAGATAAACTCAATATTTGATTAAAACTTATTTTTGTGGTCCTTTTTCTAGAGGTTTCGGACGAGCAGGTCTAGATGGGTCTTTCAATGGACCCGTTGGAATCTTGACAGATTAAAAACTACTTAAATTCATGTTTTGCAATATAATTGTGTCGAAAAGCTCGTAACCAATTATACGAACTCCTAATATTTAATTTGTAACCCCCTTAACCCGGCCTAGACGGTTGACCCGAATTAAGAAGTTTACACGGGGAAAACCAAAGTCAACCCGAAAGTCAACCTTGATTAACGACCCTTTTTTTTCTTTTTAATCTTATCTAGATGCACATTAACCCTAAACATGTTCACAAGAACAACATACTCAAAGATCAAAACAAACAAAGATCATTCAGGGACTCAATTGCACAATTTACAACTTTAGGGACCAAATTGTAAATTCTGGAAATTATAAGGACTTAACCCAAATTAAAGTTACCAATATGAAATTAATCCACTTTCATGCTTCTCTGCCAAGTTTCAGCTCAAACGGGCATCCCAAACTCATACAATTGCAATAACAAGATTCAGGACCAAAACGCAAACATTTCAGAACATTTAACCATCAAATTCAGAGCCCAACGGTCGAGTGTTCCGAAACAGGGAGGACCTGTTCCGAAACGCGGGACCGTTCTGAAACGGGTTCCGAAACAGGGCTTGGCAGTGGCATTTCCGTTCCGGAATGGTTCCTCCCGTTTCGGAACGCCTAGGCCATTTCAGGCCCCTGTTCCGAAACGGTAGCGCCCGTTCCGATACGGCCTGCCCAGATTGCAGAAAAATTAGCTGGTTTATCACTTAATTGACCTATCAAATATGCTCCAAATGCCACCATATTATACCAACAAGTCATTCAACATTCAAGGAACATAATTGCATCAACCAAACATCAACATGGCATCAATTATGAAAGTCCCCAATTCTATAGGCAAGCATCCTATAAAGCAAACCATGAAATCCTCAAATCACCAAAACGCATACCAAGAGGCCAATTACATGTACCAACATTAATATCAACATAAAACCAACTTAGGGAGTCCAAAACATCTCCCAAAACATCAACATAGGTCCCCCATTGCCAAATACCCAAAAGCTAATAGTTTTAGGAAAATGTTCACCATACATGAGCTTGAATCTTCACTTGGATGCTTGGCTTCCTTGCTGCCCCAAAATGCACTTCAATGCTCTGCATTATTGGTTTAAGAAAAGAGAGAGCGTAAGCAAATAGCTTAGTGAGGAATGCTCATTAAAAACCACACAATAATGCATTTATAAAATACATTTGTAAACCTTAGTTCAAACCACATTCATACATGCACATATGCATTTTTAACAAGCATTTCATGCTTCAAGTTCATAACATGTCATATTGGCAACAAGTGATACAATTAACATAAGATCCACACATGGACTTTTAAACACCATTGTGATCTTACAATTTCCAAGGACCACACATGGACTTTTAAACACCATTGTGTCCTTAACAAGAATCATCCATGGACTTTTAAACACCATGACAAGGACCACACAAGGACTTTTAAACACCTTTGTGTCCTTAACAAGAATCACCCAAGGACTTTTAAACACCTTGGTGTTCTTAAATAAACAAGGCTTACACAAGGAATTTTAACCACCTTTGTAACCTTAACCAAGAACCAACCATGGACTTTTAAACACCATGTTGTTCTTAAAATACACAAGCCTCACTCAAGGAATTTTAACCACCTTGGTGATCTTAACCAAGAACCAACCATGGACTTTTAACCACCATGTTGTTCTTAAATAAACAAGGCTCACACAAGGACTTCTAACCACCTTTGTGACCTTACCATCACTTGCCAATATGCATCATTAACCACAATATTCCACTGTTTGAAAGCATTTAACAAAGCCATAAACATCATGCATCTTTATGCATCAAAACCACATCTATCAATGTTCAAAAACAAGAATCTCTTACCTTGAGCATTCTTCAACACATGGCTTATAAAATCAGCAACTAACATGCTAATATATGCTTTCAAAACAGAATTTAAAACATGCAAACAAACCACATTGCATACAACCAACCATGGTCCATCATCAAAAGAGTTTTTCCGAAAACTTACTCTTGAGCTTAGCTAAGTTGCTTAGACTTAAACTAAGCTCCCAAACCTTCAAAACATTGGTTTCAAAGCTGAAAACCAAAATCCACTCACCGATTCCGTTTCGCCACTTGCAGAAACACCAATCAAGCTTCCGGATCACCACCACTAGGATCCAAAGATGACTCCCCTGTTTTAAACACATCAAAGCAGAGGATTAATGCATCATCATGCATTAATATCTTCAATGAAAGCACCTAAACTCGCTGCTCTCATCCACACTTCATTTTCGGCTACCAAACACAACCGAAAATGCATCCAAACAACTCCACAACACTACCCAGCCAAGATCCATCAAATCTAAACATTCATAAACCTCAATTAACATCCAAAAAGGATCTAACATCACTCCAAAAACAACCAAGAACTCAAGAAAAACTTAGGAAAATTAACCTATCCGGGATTGCATTGATTAAACCTCAATTTCTCATCAAATAAACATTCATTTATCATCAAAATAACACCTCAAAACCCTGCCCAAACAGATCATACGAATTTTAACAAAAATCAACCAAATCTTGCATTTTAAGCGAAGATCAAGAACACAACCATAAAACCTTTTATAAAACATCAATTAAGGATTGAGAACTTTGGAATTTCAGTAAAGAACTGAGAATTTAGAGGAGAAGGACGTTCATACCTCTAAACTTGAGTTTCTTCCTTTTTAGAATCAAAATGCTTGAAGATCCAATAGCAAATGCAAAGGTTTTGTTGAAGAGATGACTAGGGATTAAAAGAGGATTAAAATCTCATGTTTGGATGTCAAAATCAGAGGGAAAAGTTCTGGAAAAATGTGTTTGGTTTGAGAGAAAAGATGAGAGAAAATGAAAATGGAAAATGTGGAAAAGTTAGTTGGAAACTTAGGAAAATATCTTCCCTCCCTTTTTCTTTATTTTAAAACCATTAATTAAATCTTTAATATTTAGGAAAAATCTGGAGAAACTCCCATTGGGTAAATAGCTCCTTAAAGATTCAAAGTTTCAATCCTTTTTAAAACAGTCACACAGTTTTCGAAAATTACATTTTCGTCACTAACCCAAAATGTCACACTTCCAAACCTTATTTTGTAAAATTGACTTCACCATTCTCTTATATATAATAAAGAGGATTTTAAGACATTTTTCCATATTTTTAATGCAACCCGAACTAGGCTTTCCTAAATTCACCTTTATATATTCGAACCGCACTCCGACCGAACCGGTCCAAACCCAAAACTTCTAAGCCCAAAATCGGGGCGTTACAACTCTCCCCCCTTAAGAAATTTCGTCCTCGAAATTTACCTGAAGGAAAGAGATACGGAAACTGCTTCAGCATGTCATCCTTCCGTTCCCACGTGGCTTCTTCAACACCACGATGCTTCCACAACACCTTTACCAACTCAATGGTCTTGCCTCGAAGAACCTTGCTATCCGAATCCAGAATCCTCACCGGTTCCTCATCATAGGTCAAATCCGGATTCAATTCCACTTCTTCCACAGGCATCACATGCGAAGGATCTGATCTATACTTCTGGAGCATAGAAACATGAAACACATCATGAATCTTCTCCAACTCTTGAGGTAACCTCAACTTGTACGCAACAGGACCCACACGCTCAATCACCTCGTATGGTCCAATGTACCTAGGGCTTAACATACCCTTACGGCCAAACCTCATCACCTTCTTCCAAGGAGAAACCTTCAAAAACACACGGTCACCCACCGCATACTCAATTTCCTTACGCTTCAAATTCGCGTAAGACTTTTGCCGATCAGAAGCTGCCTTCAAACGCTCACAAATGAGCTTCACCTTCTCGGTGGTTCCTTTCAACAAAGCCGACATCGAAACCAACTTCTGACCCGTTTCAGCCCAACACAAAGGAGTCCTACACTTCCTCCCGTACAAAGCCTCATAAGGTGCCATTTGAATACTTGCCTGATAACTATTGTTATAGGCAAATTCCACCAAAGGCAAATGTTTCTCCCAAGAGCCTTGAAACTCTATCACACAGCACCTCAACATATCCTCCAAAATCTGGATAATACGCTCGGACTGACCATCCGACTGAGGATGATAAGATGTACTGAAATTCAATCGTGTACCCAAAGCTTGATGCAAACACTGCCAGAAACGCGACGTAAACCTCGGATCCCTATCCGACACAATCGACTTAGGTACACCATGCAGCCGCACAATCTCAGCAATGTACAGCTCCGCAAGCTTATCCAAAGAGTACGTCGTATGCACAGGCAAGAAATGCGCACACTTCGTCAGGCGATCCACAATCACCCACACCGAATTCTTCTTCGACGGTGACAAGGGTAAACCAGATACAAGATCCATGGTAATCCTTTCCCACTTCCATTCAGGGATTCTCAACGGTTGCAACAACCCTGAAGGAACCTGATGCTCAGCCTTAACTCGCTGACACACCATACACCTGCTCACAAACTCTGCAACATCCTTCTTTAACCCCACCCAATAGTACTCATCACGAAGATCATGATACATCTTAGTACTACCAGGATGCATAGCAAAAGGACTACTATGACCTTCAGTCAAGATAGCACGCCTCAATTCAGCATCATTAGGCACTACTATCCGACTCCCAAAACACAACACTCCATCATCATTAAAACAGAAATCCGAAGGCCTACCCTCCGCGATATCCTGAACATGCGGTACCAAGGAATCATCCAACAACTGCTTTTCCTTGATCAACTGAACCAAAGATGGTTTCACTTGCAACTCAGCCACAAGACCACCATCACGCGAAATACTCAAACTGGCAAACATAGCCCTCAGCTCAACAGCTACCTTTCTGCTCAAGGCATCTGCTACAACATTAGCTTTTCCAGGGTGATACTCAATCGTCAAATCATAATCCTTGAGCAACTCCACCCAACGCCGCTGCCTAAGATTCAACTCCTTCTGAGACATCAGATATTTCAAACTCTTGTGATCAGTGTACACAGTACACTTCTCACCATACAGATAATGCCTCCAGATCTTCAAAGCAAAAACCACCGCAGCCAACTCAAAGTCATGTGTAGGATAATTGCGCTCATGCACTTTCAACTGCCGCGATGCATAAGCCACCACCTTACCCTCCTGCATCAACACACATCCCAAACCAACATAGGACGCATCGCTGTAGATCACAAACTCTTTCCCTGATTCAGGTTGAACCAAGATCGGAGCTTGCGTCAAAGCTGCCTTAAGCTTATCAAAAGCCTGCTGCCTTGCTTCCGTCCATTCATACTTAACTTCCTTCTGCAGCAACTTTGTCAATGGTGCATCAATCTTAGAAAACCCCTCCACAAACCTCCGGTAGTATCCCGCCAAACCAAGGAAACTACGAACCTCCTGAATAGACTTAGGCACTTTCCAATTCATCACCGCCTCAATCTTCTGAGGATCAACACGAATCCCCTCAGCAGAAACCACATGCCCAAGAAACACCACCTCACTTAACCAGAACTCACATTTGCTCAGCTTGGCATAAAGCTGATTCTCCAACAAAGCTTGCAGCACAATCCTCAAATGCTCTTCATGCTCCTCCTCAGTACGCGAGTACACGAGGATATCATCAATGAACACCACAACAAACTTGTCCAGGTATTCATGAAACACACGATTCATCATGTCCATGAAAGCTGCAGGAGCATTTGTCAAACCAAACGGCATCACAAGGAACTCATAATGCCCATACCTCGTCCTAAAAGCTGTCTTAGGCACATCCACATCCTTTACCTTCAACTGATAATACCCTGACCTCAAGGCAATCTTAGAGAACACAGCTGCTCCCCGAAATTGATCAAAGAGATCATCAATTCTCGGCAAAGGATACCGATTCTTGATAGTCAACTTGTTCAGCTGACGGTAATCAATGCACATTCTCATAGTGCCATCCTTCTTCTTCACAAACAAGACTGGTGCACCCCAAGGTGACACACTCGGCCGAATGAACCCACGATCAAGCAACTCTTGCAACTGCGTCTTCAGCTCCTTCAACTCTTTGGGTGCCATTCTATAAGGGGTAATGGATACAGGAGTTGTATTCTCATACAGCTCAATCCCAAACTCCACTTCACGATTAGGAGGTAATCCAGGCAACTCCTCAGGAAACACACCAGGAAACTCTCGCACAACCATGATATCTTGCACACGCAACTCCTTAGAGCTAGGATTCATCACAAAAGCTAGATAAGCTTCACAACCTTGCCTCAGCATCCGGCTCGCCTCCAATGTTGACACCACATTGGCAAGAAACTTCACATTCTCACCAACCACAACTACCTCATAATCATCCGCAAGCTTCAACGAAACTCGCTTATTTTCACAATCCACTACAGCACGATGCTCAGCAAGCCAATCCATACCAAGGATTACATCAAAACCATAGAAAGGTAACTCCATAAGGTCAACATGAAAAACATGATCTTGAACAACCAAAGGACACCTCCTATATAGCTTTCGAGTCACAACAGTCTCACCAAAAGAACTAGTGACACGCACACCAACATCCAAAGACTCAACAGGCAAACCAAGCAATTCAGCATGCTCACGCAATATGTATGAGTGCGTAGATCCAAAATCAATCAAGGAAAGTAATGACAAGGATTGCAAAGTAAAAGTACCTGCGATCACATCCGCGTCATTCCTTCCCTCCCGCTGAGCATACACCCTGGCTTGGCCACCACCCTCAGGCTGAATAGCCACAACATGGGCCACACCCCGACCACCTTCCTCTCTCTGCTGAAAGTTACCACGGTCGTGCCCACGACCTCTTTGTGGTGCAACAACAACAGGAGCACGCACTTGGCCACCAGCCAACATAGGACACTCCCTCCTCATGTGATCCGTAGATCCACTGTTCCAGCACGCATTACCAGCTGCCACTACAGGAGCTTGCACCTCACTCACAGCTCGAGGACAATCACGTTTCATATGGCCACGCGAACCACATGTCCAACATGCACTCGGATCAACTCTAGCGTTACCTCCCCGAGCAGGCGCACCACCACCTCGCTTAGCTGAGGACTGATACTTCTGATCACGTCCCCTCTTGTTCCGTCCACCACCGGAACTATATTCAGCAGCTCGCTTACCAGCACTTGATCCAGCACTTCTAGCAGATAAACCCAAGTTCATCTCAATATCCTTTGCTCGGCCGACCAGCACATCAAAATCATCATACTCGGTAGCCAGCACATACATCTTTACATCCGTCACCAAACCATAACGGAATCTTTCACACCTTTCCCGCTCATCCGGAACAAGCTCAGGTGCGTACTGACTGAGTCGAACAAACTGTACTTCATACTCAGCTACAGACATGCTCCCCTGGGTATGAGACATGAATTCCCTCTTCTTTTCATCTAGGTACCTCACCCCCAGATACCTTCTCTTGAACGCGTTCTGAAAGAACGTCCAAGTTACATCAGCTTCCGCCATCCCAGCGATAGTGGTTGTCCACCACGTGTATGCATCATCTTGCAGCAATGATACCACACACACCAGCTTCTGCACATCAGTGCAACTCATCTGCCCCAAGATTCTCTTGGTACTCTCTAGCCAAGATTCAGAACCTTCCGCAGACAAACTCCTGAACTCAGTCCCTCCCAGACTGCGTAAGCGTTCCAAGGGTAGTCTAACTCCAGCATCTCCCTGATGCCCAGCTCCTTGAGCCCCAGCTACTGCCGCTCGAAAAGCACCAGCAATAGCTTGTACCAGCATCGTCATGTCAAGAATAGCTTGCCCCTGACCAGCTTCAGGTCCAGCGACCCCAGCACCAGCTGCAACTCCAGCTCCTTCACCCTCAGCACCACCACCACCAGGCGGAGGAGGTAAATCCATAGCATTCTCAGCGTTCTCCTCATTTTCACTTTGAGCCATTGCTCGCGTATTAACCCTTACTTCTCTACGAGGTGCCATACTCTAACAATACAATCACAATGCAATAAAACAAAATCAGGCTCAGCAAGGTAGCAATCCAAGTACTCAAGCTCATTTTCACTTAAAAACAACATCATTACATTAGCTTTGATTTGGCAATGGGTACCCACAACATGCTTCACCACAGCATACACCACAATTATAACATAATTGCAATTCACTCAACATGCTTTCATTCAACAAGCATACAAAGCATACATACTTAAATCATCCACATAATCATTCCCAATTACTCGAGAACTCAGCTCTGATACCACCAAATGTAACCCCTTTAACCCGGCCTAGACGGTTGACCCGAATTAAGAAGTTTACACGGGGAAAACCAAAGTCAACCCAAAAGTCAACCTTGATTAACGACCCTTTTTTTTTCTTTTTAATCTTATCTAGATGCACATTAACCCTAAACATGTTCACAAGAACAACATACTCAAAGATCAAAACAAACAAAGATCATTCAGGGACTCAATTGCACAATTTACAACTTTAGGGACCAAATTGTAAATTCTAGAAATTATAAGGACTTAACCCAAATTAAAGTTACCAATATGAAATTAATCCACTTTCATGCTTCTCTACCAAGTTTCAGCTCAAACGGGCATTCCAAACTCATACAATTGCAATAACAAGATTCAGGACCAAAATGCAAACATTTCAGAACATTTAACCATCAAATTCAGAGTCCAACGGTCGAGTGTTCCGAAACAGGGAGGACCTGTTCCGAAACGCGGGACCGTTCCGAAACGGGTTCCGAAACAGGGCTTGGCAGTGGCATTTCCGTTCCGGAACGGTTCCTCCCGTTTCGGAACGCCTAGGCCATTTCAGGCCCCTGTTCTGAAACGGTAGCGCCCGTTCTGATACGGCCTGCCCAGATTGCAGAAAAATTAGCTGGTTTATCACTTAATTGACCTATCAAACATGCTCCAAATGCCACCATATTGTACCAGCAAGTCATTCAACATTCAAGGAACATAATTGCATCAACCAAACATCAACATGGCATCAATTATGAAAGTCCCCAATTCTATAGGCAAGCATCCTATAAAGCCAACCATGAAATCCTCAAATCACCAAAACGCATACCAAGAGGCCAATTACATGTACCAACATTAATATCAACATAAAACCAACTTAGGGAGTCCAAAACATCTCCCAAAACATCAACATAGGTCCCCCATTGCCAAATACGCAAAAGCTAATAGTTTTAGGAAAATGTTCACCATACATGAGCTTAAATCTTCACTTGGATGCTTGGCTTCCTTGCTGCCCCAAAATGCACTTCAATGCTCTGCATTATTGGTTTAAGAAAAGAGAGAGCGTGAGCAAATAGCTTAGTGAGGAATGCTCATTAAAAACCACACAATAATGCATTTATAAAACACATTTGTAAACCTTAGTTCAAACCACATTCATACATGCACATATGCATTTTTAACAAGCATTTCATGCTTCAAGTTCATAACATGTCATATTGGCAACAAGTGATACAATTAACATAAGATCCACACATGGACTTTTAAACACCATTGTGATCTTACAATTTCCAAGGACCATACATGGACTTTTAAACACCATTGTGTCCTTAACAAGAATCATCCATGGACTTTTAAACACCATGACAAGGACCACACAAGGACTTTTAAACACATTTGTGTCCTTAACAAGAATCACCCAAGGACTTTTAAACACCTTGGTGTTCTTAAATAAACAAGGCTTACACAAGGAATTTTAACCACCTTTGTAACCTTAACCAAGAACCAACCATGGACTTTTAAACACCATGTTGTTCTTAAAATACACAAGCCTCACTCAAGGAATTTTAACCACCTTGGTGATCTTAACCAAGAACCAACCATGGACTTTTAACCACCATGTTGTTCTTAAATAAACAAGGCTCACACAAGGACTTTTAACCACCTTTGTGACCTTACCATCACTTGCCAATATGCATCATTAACCACAATATTCCACTGTTTGAAAGAATTTAACAAAGCCATAAACATCATGCATCTTTATGCATCAAAACCACAACTATCAATGTTCAAAAACAAGAATCTCTTACCTTGAGCATTCTTCAACACATGGCTTATAAAATCAGCAAATAACATGCTAATATATGCTTTCAAAACAGAATTTAAAACATGCAAACAAACCACATTGCATACAACCAACCATGGTCCATCATCAAAAGAGTTTTTCCGAAAACTTACTCTTGAGCTTAGCTAAGTTGCTTAGACTTAAACTAAGCTCCCAAACCTTCAAAACATTGGTTTCAAAGCTGAAAACCAAAATCCACTCACCGATTCCGTTTCGCCACTTGTCGAAACACCAATCAAGCTTCCGGATCACCACCACTAGGATCCAAAGATGACTCCCCTGTTTTAAACACATCAAAGTAGAGGATTAATGCATCATCATGCATTAATATCTTCAATGAAAGCACCTAAACTCGCTGCTCTCATCCACACTCCATTTTCGGCTACCAAACACAACCGAAAATGCATCCAAACAACTCCACAACACTACCCAGCCAAGATCCATCAAATCTAAACATTCATAAACCTCAATTAACATCCAAAAAGGATCTAACATCACCCTTATACCTCCAGCTATAACAGATCATCAAGATCACTCCAAAAACAACCAAGAACTCAAGCAAAACTTAGGAAAATTAACCTATCCGGGATTGCATTGATTAAACCTCAATTTCTCATCAAATAAACATTCATTTATCATCAAAATAACACCTCAAAACCCTGCCCAAACAGATCATACGAATTTTAACAAAAATCAACCAAATCTTGCATTTTAAGCCAAGATCAAGAACACAACCATAAAACCTTTTATAAAACATCAATTAAGGATTGAGAACTTGGGAATTTCAGTAAAGAACTGAGAATTTAGAGGAGAAGGACGTTCATACCTCTAAACTTGAGTTTCTCCCTTTTTAGAATCAAAATGCTTGAAGATCCAATAGCAAATGCAAAGGTTTTGTTGAAGAGATGACTAGGGATTAAAAGAGGATTAAAATCTCATGTTTGGATGTCAAAATCAGAAGGAAAAGTTCTGGAGAAATGTGTTTGGTTTGAGAGAAAAGATGAGAGAAAATGAAAATGGAAAATGTGGAAAAGTTAGTTGGAAACTTAGGAAAATATCTTCCCTCCCTTTTTCTTTATTTTAAAACCATTAATTAAATCTTTAATATTTAGGAAAAATCTGGAGAAACTCCCATTCGGTAAATAGCTCCTTAAAGATTCAAAGTTTCAATCCTTTTTAAAACAGTCACACGGTTTTCGAAAATTACATTTTGGTCACTAACCCAAAATGTCACAGTTCCAAACTTTATTTTGTAAAATTGACTTCACCATTCTCTTATATATAATAAAAGAGGATTTTAAGACATTTTTCCATATTTTTAATGCAACCCGAACTAGGCTTTCCTAAATTCACCTTTATATATTCGAACCGCACTCCGACCGAACCGGTCCAAACCCAAAACTTCTAAGCCCAAAACCGGGGCGTTACATAATTAAAACTTATTTTCCGGCCCTTTTTCTAGAGGTTTCGGACGAGCATGTTTAAATAGTACTTTCAGTGGACCCGTTCGATTTTTTTTTTGAAATAAAGGCCTCGTTAAAAAACCCTACTACTGTTCTTCAAGTAGAGCTAGAGGACCCTAAAAGAGGAAAAGAGTGCCTATGTTTTATTATATCGAGAAGGATATGTTACAAGATGATTGATACAATGAGGAATATCAGAATCAAAAGATAAGGCAGACATATTGCCAAGCGAAAAAGCAGCCAAAGAATGAGCTACAAGATTTGCCTCACGGCGTACAAAGGAAACAGAAGCTGATACAAGGTCATGAAGAGACTCCCGAATCTGATGAAGAAGAGGCCCCAATGTAGAAAGGTCTAATCCTGGATTGTTAATTCTATTTGCAATGGAAGCGCAATCAGTTTCAAGCAGAATCTGAGTCCAACCTTGAGAGCGAGCGAAGGTGACTCCGGCAAGAAGGCTTTCACCTTCACAAGTAACTGCATCCGGGCGGCTGCCTAGTGGAAAAGCGAGGCCCCCCACAACTGCACCTGTAGAGTCACGTGCAACAGCGCCAACAGTCGTAGCACGAGTAGAGGGATTGAAAGCCCCATTTACATTAATTTTTATTTGGTTAGATGGAGGAGGATTCCAACTTGGAGGAGAAAGAAGTGAAGGCGCTGGAATGGTAGGCGCAGATGCATTGTAAAAGTCGTTATGTAAACTAATGGAATTGAGGGCAATAAGCCAGGATGGTTGCAAATGGTGATTATGAATCCAGTCATTGCGCCTATTCCAAACATTCTAGATAGTAGTAAGGAAAAGACCAAATTTATCAGAGGGAAGGAGATGGGCGGCTTCCTCCAACCATTGCAAAGGTGTAGTAGCCGAACTCCTGTAAAGGCCAATGGGAATACCAAATAGATTTAGGGCTTCAGTGGCCCCTCTGCAATCACAAAGGGCATGGAGAATAGTCTCTGAGTGACCACCACAAATGGGACAAGGCCCCGAGTTTGGTGAGAAGACTTGCAGTTTAGAACCCACTGGTAAAGCACCAGACGCCATACGCCATCCAAAAGTTTTGACTTTAGGCAAGGCCCTGATTTTGGACAGAAATTTCCAAAAACAAGTGGGTGGTGTTTGTGGAAGCACTGAACGTTGTAAGAAAAGATAACCAGAATGAACCGAGTAAATGCCCGAGTCGTTAGGCGACCAGAGAATAGAGTCACGGTGATCTTTAATAATTGGTATACTGAGAATGGTAGACGCGTCCGTTGGATTAAAATAACGATGTACTTTGACAGGATCCCAAGCGGTTTGATTACGGATCATGAAATCTCTGCAACGAATATGAACTTCATCCGAGATTTTATAATCCCAGTAATGGTGATAGGGGAAGGACCGCCCCAGATGTCTTTATGTACTCTTATATTGTTGTTAATTCCTGGACGGTATAGGAACCCTGGGAGGAGGCGTTGTATAGCATTGTACATACCTTGCCAGGCGAAGGAGCCAAGAATAGGCCTTGAGGAATCGAGGATGTTCCCAGAAGGGAAATATTTAGCACGATATATTTGGCCTAGTAGAGAATCTGGTTCACAAATGAGTCTCCATATTTGTTTGCCCAAGAGAGCAACATTGAAGTCATGTAAGTCTTTAAACCCCATTCCTCCAGCAACCTTAGGTAAACAAACATGGTTCCATGGTAGCATATGCCATCCGTTTTTATTGGATTTGTCGGTCCACCAATATTGCCTGATAGCTGAAGTCATATCATCAATAATATTTTGTGGAATAAGATAACAAGACATAACATATGGAGGTAGGGATTGGAGGACTGCTTTAATGAAGATCTCTCGGCCACTAAAAGACAAAAGATGTTTATCCCAGCTAGAAAGACGTCCATGGACTTTATCACGTACGAATCCTAGAGATTCAGTTTTGTTCTTCCCTATGAGAAGAGGAACACCTAGATAAATACCGGGGTTGGAAACCTCACGTACTTGCAGGAGAGTATTTATCGCAGATCTTGTAGAGGATGGGGTACGAGGGTTATAAAAGATAGTTGATTTCTCGAAGTTTACCGCTTGACCAGAGGCAGCAGCATAAGTTTGCAGAGCTCTTTTAAGATGAGTAGCTTCATTTACAGAGTTATTAATGAAAACCATACAATCATCAACAAAAGGAAGATGATTGATTTTGGATCCATATTTGTATGCACCAAGCCCCAGAAGAATGTTTGTTTGTTGAGCAGTAGATAAATAGGTAGAGAGCCCTTGTGTGCAGAATAGAAAGAGGAAAGGTGAAAGAGGATCACCTTGGCATAAACCACGTTGAGGTTGAAAAAAGGTGGAGAAAGAATTATTAATTTTGACTGAAAAAGAGACTGTGGTTATGCAACGCATTATGAGGGAAATCCAGTCAGTTGCGAAACCCATGCGTTCCATAACATTTGCTAAGAACGACCATTCAACTCGATCAAAAGCTTTTTCCATATCTAATTTAAGAGCAGCTCCTTGAGATGATTTGGTTGCCCCTGAGTTGATATTGTGAATGATTTCATGAGCGACAAGAATATTATCAGAGATGTTGCGCCCCTGAACGAAAGCTACTTGATTAGTGCTAATACAAAAGGGAATTGTTTGCTTCATTCTGTTGACAATGGTTTTAGCAACTATTTTGTAAAGAACAGTGCAAAGACTGATTGGTCTAAGATGTTTCATGGTAGTCGGGTCATTGATTTTGGGAATTAGAACCAAAATAGTTTTATTAACCAAAGACATATCAGTAGTGCGATTTAGTAAGTTGAGGCAGAGATTGATAACGTCTTCTCCAACAATGTCCCAGTGCTGGAGGAAAAAACTACTAGGTAGTCCATCAATACCAGAAGCTTTCCAAGGATCAATGTCCCGGAAAGCGTGGAGTATTTCTTCCTTAGTGAAGGAACGTTGTAAGTTATCATTCATAGACTGAGTAATGGAAGGGGTAATTTTATCAAGAATGATATCAGAGATTTGGGGGTTGGAAGACGTAAAGAGATTTTGGAAGTAGCTAGAAGCAATAGACATGAGGTCTGATTCAGTCGTACACCAGTTCGAGTTGGAGTCAAATAAGCCATTAATCCAGTTTTTTTCCTTCTATTGTTTGCACGAGCATGAAAAAATCTTGTATTTCTATCACCTTGAGAAAGCCAAAGCGTGCGAGATCTTTGAGCCCAATAAGTTTCTTGTTCCATTAGCAATTTGTTGAGTTCAGTTCGGTATTTTAAATAAATGCTTTCGGTTGCAGCAGTTAAGGGGCAACATAAGAATTTGTTAATTTTCTTGGTTAGGAAATTAATACGCCCGGAGGATTTAAGTCTCTGTTGATTCTGCCATTCCTCTAAGCTTGTACCAACAACATGTATTTTATCAATAGCCGTTCCAGAGGTATTTTCCCAGGTGCGTTTAATAGTTGAGATATTATCCTCATTATTAGCCCAACAGTTCTCAAAACGGAAAGTACTGGGCGAGCAATGAAGTGGGGTGATCGCAGGGGATGTGTCGAGAGACAGGAAGCAGTGGTCAGACTTGGCCAAATATTCCTTGTGATGCGAAATGAAGGAAAAAGATTCTGCCACGCTGAGTTAGCAACGAATCGGTCTAATATTTCATGAATAGTTGGGGTTAGAGGCCCAACTTTCGTCCAAGTAAACCATCCCGATGTTGGCTTACATTCAAAAAGATTGTTGCGTGAAAGACATTGACGAAAGTTGGTTATTTGTGATCTAGCCCTACGACTTCCACCTTGATTTTCGGAGTCGGATAAGATTTCATTAAAATCCCCTCCTAGAAGCCAAGGAACATTATTATTATTTGTATTTAAGGAGTCAATAATTTCCCAAGTTTTATATTTTTGGCTTGTTTCAGAATGGCCATGTATACTTGTGAAAAAATATTGCAATTGTTTGATGTAATTTGAGTATGTATATAACGCTGAGAGTACGAAAGTAAAGTAATATTAATATTGTTGGTAGCAAATAGAGCAATTCCGAAACACCCCTCCGAAGGGGGAATAGAAATAATGTTTATAAAACCTAAAGAAAGGCAAAGTTGGCTACAAGCCACATTATTAAGTTTTGTTTCGCAAAGGAAGATAACATCAGGGACGGATTGCCGGACATAGTCGCGAAGATGGTGAACCACCGGGGCTTGTCCTAAACCATGGCCGTTCCAGCATAGGAGCTTCATTTTGCTCGGCGAGGCTGGGAATCAGCCGCTGCTGGAGAGTTTTTTGAGTTGCTCATCCCAGCTTTTGGGGTGGAACAGGACGGTTTGGATTTCTTTGAGGGGAGCGACACTTGAATGGGGGAGCGGTGTTTCATGCCACGATTCGGTGGGGCTGGAGCAGGGGCCGGAGCTGCATTATTTGGGTAAGTTTTCAATAACCATTGGTTAAAATCATTGATAATGGTATCGGTAGAAATAGGGGGCTTACGCAATTCAGCTTCTATTTTCTTAATTTGCTGGGCAGTTGGACTTGGAACACCATCATCAGTGGTATCCCATTCCCCATGAGAATCATCTTCAAGAATCGGGTAGGTGGTGTTTAAAGGTTGGGGCTCGAGAGGGGCTTTCTGCTTTGAATCTGTAGCTGGTGGATCATTGGCAGGGAGCATCCCCCATGGCAGTATCTGTATTGGGGGCATCCTCGGTGGGTTGTTCCGAAAAGGATGCAGCATCGCCCTCGTTAAGAGAGCCTGTAGAGGAATTGAGACAAAATAGTTTAGAAAATGATTTTTTTAAAAGGAGGTTAATGTTGATGGGAAGATAAAAAGATATACCCATAACATTCGGTTTATTGTTTGGAACATGATTAGTGTTGGCAGCAGCAACTGGAGCAGGATTAGCTGTGAATAATAAATACGAGAACGTAAATAGAAAGAATAGAAGAGATAAAATAATTTTATATCGAGGCTGTGAAAGAGATGAAAAATTTGAAGTAAAGTAAAGGAAGGTACCATTCGGTAAAGGATTGTTCTGGTTGAGTTCAGGTTCGACATAGCGAAGGCTCCCCCGTGTACCAGCTGGGCGACGTCTTGGAGGGAGGTAGCGGAGCCATTCCCCGTATTGCAATTTGTTTAGGTCAAGTGATGATCGAGTAGGGCAGTTTTCAATCGTATGATTGATAATTCCGCAACCAGGACATAAGGTGGGAAGGCGTTCATATTGAATACGACACATAGTTTTTTTGGTTCCCGACCCTATGAAAACAAAACGGGTGACTGGTTTGGTAACGTTCAGGAAAATCTCTACACGCAAAAATTCTTTCATGTTTCCTTTAGCTTCTCGAGTATCAGTTCGGATGACATTGCCTACCATAGACCCAAGAGCATGTCCCACAAGGTGTGAGCGGTCAAAGTCCTCATAGAGTGAGGATGGGAGAGAAAAGATTCGGATCCAGATCCTCATAGAGTTAAAAGAATACTCTCCAAGTGGCATAGCAGGGTCATACTCAGTAATGGCTAGCCATTCATCCTTATACAGCCAAGGGCCACGATTAAGGACTTCATAACATGACTTCACATCCTTAAACTTGATCTTCAGATAGTTGTCTTGAATAACGGAGATGGACACCACATTGTTTGGCTTCCAAATGCCTTCAAAGGCATTGATGACAGCGTAAATATCAACAGTTTTGGAGGAGATAAAACATCCTAAGAGAAAAACCTTGGGGTCCTCTTCGACAAAGTCCCAGCCAAAGTCTGGGGTATACAAGAGCTCTGCTTCCTCATTGGTGAGGTTGAGAGAGCTAAGTTGTGGGATAGATGAGGATGCCATAGTAGAGGGGTATTCAGAGAATAGAGAAGGGGAATAATAGAAAGCTTGTGGTAACGTGCTTAGTTGTTGGTAGTATAAAAATAAGTGGTTTATAATGAAAATACTATGGTAAGTATTGAGAAAAGGAAGGAAATAAAGAATTAGGTACCATAAATTATGCGTTAAAATGATATTAGGAGGGAAAGGTTGAAAAGTAACATAATAGTATGGAAATAGGATGTGTAATAAGGAAATCAGTTTTAAAAATTTTGATTTTTGAAAGTAAGAAATTTTAGAGGATTTATGATTAGAAACGGGAACAATAGTAAAGTCAAAGTAGTAAAGAAAGTTATTATTAAAAAGTTGGATTATTTTAATAACATAATGGAAATATTGAATAAAAAATAATCTATTAAATTTAAAAAGGTAAAAATAAGAAAGGATTTTATTAAAATGTATGAGTAAAGAGAAAATTAAGGCAAAGTTTGGGGAATTGATACTTTGAAACGGAAGGAATTGTAACAGAAAGTTTGAGAGGAAATAAAAGGTATATTTGAAATAGTAATTACTCGTATTAAGGGATAAAAAAAGAAAGCTTGAGAAACTATTAATAATTAATATAGGCATAATTAAAGGACAACTGAATAAACTAGACAACAATTTATAATTAAATGCTAGAGGGTTGATAGTAAAGGAAAGGGGATGACAGGTAAGAAGAAAAGGGAAAGAGTAATTAATTAGAAAAATTTAAAACCTTAATGTTATGGAGAGTCCTGAAGAAAATGTGTTAAATACATAGGGAGAAGAGTTCGAAATAAAAAAGGTAGGCTGTTTAGAATAATAATTGAATATGAGAGGAAAGAATTTGAGAGATTGAAAGTTTGATTAACATAAATAGAAAGAAGATAACTGTGTGATAGAGTTTTGATCAAATCCCATAATTGGGCTAGTAAGGGATCACCTAGATAGGCGTGGTAGGAATAAAATTCCTTGGAGTTTATCGAACAGATATATATATATATATATATATATATATATATATATGTATGTAGTAACATTCATAGAATAAATAGCAGTAGACATGCAAAACAGAATAATGGCATGGAGGCATACATATAGAGATAAAAGGAAAGCAAAAAAGCAAAGCAAAAAGAAAAGCAGAAGAAAAACAACCATAAAGAAATACAAACCCAAGGAAAGGAGGAAGCGGGGAAAAGAAGATTAATACAGACCAAATGAGCAAAAAGGGGGGTAAATAGATAGAATTAAATACTAATGAAAAATTACAAAACCAGAGAAGGGATGTGAAGGGAGTCCCGCAACGTTGCAATATTATGTTGGCAGAAGGGTGCATAATCTGCATAGAAATGTACATCATAGGAAGGTTAGAGCATCATAGAAAGGGCAAGAAAATAGATAGTGTAGTGATAAAAGTTATATTCTAAAGGAGAAACGAAGATGTCAAGGACAGGATGACAATATTGAGGAAAATTACCAGATGGAAAAGAGTACCGATTAATATGAAAGATAAAAATGTAGAGCATATTTAAGGGTGAATTACATTTAGAAGGATAGTGAATAAGCATTATAACCTTATAAAGATATTCAAATAACATCCACCAACAGAACATATATGCAATAGTAATGATCCATTTAGTATGAGTGTAAATAATAAAGCTGACTAGAAATATTATGATATAGTAGTCACGCAACAATATGGTTTCTATAATCCAATCTTTAGAACTAGTAGTCCAATTATAAGTTCCTAGAATTTTGGGTAGCTTAAATTTTAGGTTTTGCAACATAATTGTGTTGAAAAGCTCATAACCAATTATACGAACTCCTAATATTTGATTAAAACTTATTTTCCGCTCCTTTTTCTAGAGGTTTCGGACAAACAGGTCTAAATGGGCCTTTCAATGGACCCGTTGGAATTTTAAATGAGTAAACGTTATAGAAATTGAGGTTTTGCAATATAATTGTGTTGAAAAGCTCCTAAAAAATTAGACGAACTACTAAAATTTGATTAAAATTTATTTTCCGGTCATTTTTCTAGTCGTTTCATACGACCAGGTCTAAATGGACCTTTCAATAGACCCGTTGGAATTTTAATTGAATAAAAAAATACAAAAATTTAGGTTTTGAAATATAATTATGTTTAAAAGCTCCTAATCAATTAGTCAAACTCCTAATATTTCATTAAAACTTATTTTTCGGTCCTTTTTCTAGAGGTTTCAGACGAGCATGTCTAAATGGGCCTTAAAATGGACCCGTTGGAATTTTAATCGAGTAAAAAGTATATAAATTCAGGTTTTGCAATATAATTGTGTTGAAAGGTTCCTAAACAATTAGATGAACTATTAAAATTTGATTAAAACTTATTTTGCGGTCCTTTTTCTAGAGGTTTCTGATGAACAGGTCTAAATGGGCCTTTCAATGGACCCGTTGGAATTTTAACTGAGTAAAAAGAACATAAATTGAGTTTTTGCAATATAATTGTGTTGAAAGCTCCTAACTAATTAGACGAACTACTAAAATTTGATTAAAACTTATTTTGTGGTCGTTTTTCTAGAGGTTTCGGACGAGCAGCTCTAAATGAGCCTTTTAACGGACCCATTGGAATTTTAACTGAGTAAAAAATACAAAAATTGAGGTTTCGCAATATAATTGTGTTGCAAAGCTCATAATCAATAACATGGTCTCTTAATATTTGAATAAAACTTTTTTGCGGTCCTTTTTATAGAGGTTTCGGACGAGCGTGTCTAAATGGGCCTTTCAATGGACCCGTTGGAATTTTGACAGAGTAAAAACTAAAGAAATTGAGGTTTTGCAATACAATTGTGTTGAAATGCTCCTAACCAATTGAATGAACTCCTAATATTTGTTTAAAACTTATTTTCTAGACCTTTTTCTAGAGGTTTCGGACGAGCATGTCTAAATGGGCCTTTGAATGGACCCGTTGGAATTTTAACTGAGTAAAAAGTACAGAAATTGATGTTTTGCAATAAAATTGTATTGAAAAGCTCCTAAATAATTAGACGAACTCCTAATATTTGATTAAAACTTATTTTCCGGTTCTTTTTCCAGAGGTTTCAGATAAGCAGGTCTAAATGGGCCTTTCAATAGACCCTTTGGAATTTTAACTAAGTGAAAAGTATAGAAATTGAGGTTTTGCAATATTATTGTGTTGAAAAGATCCTAACCAATTAGATAAACTCCTATTATTTGATTAAAACTTATTTTCCGGTCTTTTTCCTAGTGGTTTCGGACGAGTAGGTGTAAATAAGCCTTTCAATGTACCCGTTGGAATTTTAACTAAGTAAACAGTATAAAATTGAGATTTTTCAATATAATTATGTTGAAAAGCCCCTAACCAATCAGAAGAACTACTAATTTTTTTAAAAACTCATTTTGCTTTCCTTTTTCAAGAGGTTTCGGACGAGAAGGTCTAAATGAGCCTTTCAATGGACCCGTTGGAATTTTAACTGAGTAAAAAGTATAGAAATTGAGGTTTTTCAATATAATTGTGTTGAAAAGCTCCTAACCAATTACACGAACTCCTAATATTTGATTAAAACTTATTTTGATGTCCTTTTTCTAGAGGTTTCGGATGAGCAGGTCTAAATGATCCTTTCAATGGACCCTTTTTAATTTTAACTAAGTAAAAAGTATAGAAATTGAGGTTTTGCAATATAATTATTTTGAAAAGATCCTAACCAATTAGACGAACTCCTAATATTTGATTAAAACTAATTTTCCGCTCCTTTTTCTAGAGGATTCGGACGAGCAGATCTAAATGGGCCTTTCAATGGACCCGTTGAAATTTTAGCTAAGTAAAAAGTACAAAAATTGAGGTTTCTCAATATAATTGTGTTGAAAATCCCCTAACCAATTAGACGAACTGTTAAAATTTGATTAAAACTTATTTTGCAGTCCTTTTTATAGAGGTTTCGGACGAGCAGCTCTAAATGGGCCTTTCAATGGACCCGTTGGAATTTTAGCTGAGTAAAAAGTACAAAAATTGCGGTTTCGCAATATAATTGTGTAGAAAAGCTCGTAATCAATAACACGATCTCCTAATATTTGATTAAAACCTTTTTTGCTGTCCCTTTTCTAGAGGTTTCAGACGAGCATGTCTAAATGGGCCTTTCAATTTGCCCGTTGGAATTTTGACAGAGTAAAAACTAAAGAAATTGAGGTTTTGCAATATAATTGTGTTGAAATGCTCCTAACCAATTAAAGGAACTCCTAATATTTATTTAAAACTTATTTTCTAGACCTTTTTCTAGAGGTTTCGAACGAGCATGTCTAAATGGGCCTTTCAATGGACCCGTTGGAATTTTAACTGAGTAAAAAGTACAGAAATTGAGGTTTTGCAATAAAATTGTGTTGAAAAGCTCCTAATTAGTTAGACGAACTCCTAATATTTGATTAAAACTTATTTTCCGGTCCTTTTTCTAGAGGTTTCGGACAAGCAGGTCTAAATGGCCTTTCAATGGACCCTTCAGAATTTTAACTGAGTAAAAAGTATAGAAATTGAGGTTTTGCAATATAATTGTGTTGAAAAGATCCTAATCAATTAGATAAACTCATATTATTTGATTAAAACTTATTTTCTAGTCTTTTTTCTAGAGGTTTCGGACGAGCAGGTCTAAATGGGCCTTTCAATGAACACGTCGGAATTTTAACTAAGTAAGAAGTATAGAAATTGAGATTTTTCAATATAATTGTGTTGAAAAGCCACTAACCAATTAGACGAACTGCTAATTTTTTTAAACTCATTTTGTTGTCCTTTTTCTATATTTTTCGGACGAGCATGTCTAAATGGGCCTTTCAATGGACCCTTTGGAATTTTAACTGAGTAAAAAGTATATAAATTGAGGTTTTGCAATATAATTGTGTTGAAAAGATCCTAATCAATTAGATAAACTCCTATTATTTGATTAAAACTTATTTTCCGGTATTTTTTCTAGAGGTTTCGGACGAGTAGGTCTAAATGAGCCTTTCAATGGACCCGTTCGAATTTTAATTGAGTAAAAAGTACAGAAAATGAGGTTTCACAATATAATTGTGTTGAAAAGCTCGTAATCAATAACATGATCTCCTAATATTTGATTAAAACCTTTTTTGCGGTCCTTTTTCGAGAGGTTTCGGACGAGCAGCTCTAAATGGGCCTTTCAACGAACTCGTTGGAATTTTAACTGAGAAGAATGTATAGACATTGAGGTTTTGCAATATAATTGTGTTGAAAAGCTCCTAACTAATTAGACGAACTCCTAATATTTGATTAAAACTTATTTTTCGGTCCTTTTTCTAGAGGTTTCGGACAAGCAGGTCTAAATGGGCCTTTCAATGGACCCTTTGGAATTTTAACTGAGTAAAAAGTATAGAAATTGAGGTTTTGCAATATAATTGTGTTGAAAAGATCCTAATCAATAGATAAACTCCTATTATTTGATTAAAACTTATTCTCTAGTCTTTTTTCTAGAGGTTTCGGACGAGCAGGTCTAAATGGGCCTTTCAATGAACCCGTCGGAATTTCAACTAAGTAAAAAGTATAGAAATTGAGATTTTTCAATATAATTGTGTTGAAAAGCCACTAACCAATTAGACGAACTACTAATTTTTTTTTAAAAAAAAAACTCATTTTGCTATCCTTTTTGTTTAGTTTTCGGATGAGCATGTTTAAATGGGCCTTTCAATGGACCCTTTGGAATTTTAACTGAGTAAAAAGTATAGAAATTGAGGTTTTGCAATATAATTGTGTTGAAAAGATCCTAACCAATTATACAAACTCCTATTATTTGATTAAAACTTATTTTCCGGTATTTTTTCTGGAGGTTTCGGACGAGTAGGTCTAAATGGGCCTTTCACTGGACTCGTTCGAATTTTATCTGAGTAAAAAGTACAGAAATTGAGGTTTCACAATATAATTGTGTTGAAAAGCTCGGAATCAATAACATGATCTCATAATATTTGATTAAAACCTTTTTTGCGGTCCTTTTTCGAGAGGTTTCGGACGAGCAGCTCTAAATGGGCCTTTCAACCAACCCGTTGGAATTTTAACTGAGTAAAAAGTACAGAAATTGAGGTTTTGCAATATAATTGTGTTGAAAAGCTCCTAATCAATTAGACGAACTCCTAATATTTAAATAAAACTTATTTTCCGGTCCTTTTTCTACATGTTTCGGACGAGAACGTCTAAATGGGCCTTTCAATGGTCCCGTTGGAATTTTAATTGAGTAAAAAGTACAGAAATTGAGGTTTCTCAATATAATTGTGTTGAAAAACTTGTAATAAATTACATGATCTCCTAATATTTGATTAAAACCTTTTTTGCGGCGTACTGAGATAGGATGTAGCGTAGCCGAGCCACCTCCTCCGGCTTATTACGCAGGAACACCATGCTGTCATCCGCAAAGAGCAGATGAGTAACACGGGGCCCATGGCGACTGGCACTAAGGCCCGATAAGCGTCCTTCCCTTTGCTCAGTTTCTAGAGCCGCAGAGAGACCCTGGGAGCGAATGAGGAAAAGGAAAGGGGACAAAGGGTCACCTTGACCGATACCCCTGGTGGGGAAGAACTCCTCGGAGAGTGTACCATTAACTCGGACCGAAAAGGAGACCGAAGAGACACACCATAGGATGTGGTTTACCCATTCCCTGGCAAACCCCATACGTAGCATGACATCCCTTAAGAAGGACCATTCAACCCTATCAAAGGCCTTCTCCATATCGAGCTTGACAGTAGCCCCTTGGGAGGACAATGTTCCACTAGAGTGAAGGGTGTGCACCAATTCGTGTGCAATGAGAATGTTGTTAGTGATATTGCGACCGCTAATGAACGCTTCTTGAGAAGCGCTGATACAAGAAGACATGGTAGATTTAAGGCGATTAACCAGGAGCATGGAAACCATCTTGTAGATGACAGTGCATAAGCTAATTGGTCGAAAGTGCTTCATGTTAGTAGGGTCAGAAGTCTTAGGGATAAGCACAATGACCGATCTATTAACTGATGCCATATCGTCTTTCCCCTGTAGAAGGTCTAGGCAAAGGGATAAGAATTCTGGACCAATCATATCCCAATGCTGACGGTAGAAGCTACTAGGAAAACCATCAATTCCTGGCGCTTTTTTAGGATTGATATCCAGAAAAGCGGCGGAGATTTCCTCTACAGTGAAGGGCCGTAGTAGAGTGGCATTCATATCCGTGGTGACAATGGGGCGAATATTTCTCATCAATTCCAGTGAAGACACCGGACAAGATGAAGAAAAAATATCTTGAAAGTAGGAAGACGCAATTCGTAGCGTGTCAGCAGTGGAAGTCTGCCAGACTCCGGTCGCATCCATTAGCCATCGGATTGCGTTTTTCCTACGCCGCTTTGTGGCCCTCGCATGGAAATAGTTTGTGTTCTTGTCACCGTTGGTTAAACAAGAGATGCGAGAGCGTTGTGCCCAGTATGCTTCTCTAGCCGCTGCCAACTTTCGAAGTTCCGATTTTGCGTTGTGAAGCGTAGAAAGGGCTTTCCGGGAAAGATGACGACGACGTAGGAGAGCGTTTATAGTACGTTGCAGCGTTTGCATACGAAGAGTGGAGTGCTTACGTTGAGTACTTTGCCACTCTTGGAGGTTGTGGCCTAAGGCGAATATTTTATCCAATATGGACCCAGGCGTGGAGGCCCAAGTTTGCTTACAATCTTGAATGCCTGATGGGTCATTGGCCCAACACGCCTCAAACCGGAAATGATCCATGGACGGCGCCAAACGTTGGTGTGTTGTGTTGCTACTGTCCATGTCCAATATGATAATGCTATGGTCCGATTCAAGGAAAAAAGATCCTAATGGGTGAAATTGGGGAAGTCGTCTAACCATTTAGAACAGGCCACAAATCGATCAAGTCTTTCGTAGAATGGGTTGACATTAGGCCCCGTGCGGGTCCAAGTGAACCAACCTGTTTTGGGCTTACAATCGAACAAGTTATTGCGTGTGAGACATTCACGAAAGTTAAGGATTTGTGAACGAGGTCTATGATTACCACCTTGTTTTTCCGAGTCATCAAGTGTAACCCCCTTAGCCCGGCCTAGACGGTTGACCCGAACTACGAAGATTACACGGGGAAAACCAAAGTCAACCCGAAAGTCAACCTTGATTAACGACCCTTTTTTTCTTTTAAAAAAACTTGTCTAGATGCACATTAAACCTAGGCATACTCTTGAGATAAGCATACTCAAAAATCACAGCAATCGGAAAACCATAAGGGACCCAATTGCACAAAATACGAATTTAGGGACCAATTTGTAAATTCTGAAAATTAAGAGGACTTTACCAATTTTTAAGTTACCATCATGAAATTAGTAATGTTTCATGCCTCTCTGCCAAATTTCATCTCAAACGGACATCTCAAACTCAAGCAATTGCACATACAAGAATCAGGACTAAAACGTAAAGCTTGCAAACCTCAAAACAATTCAAATTTTATGCCCAACGGTCAAGTGTTCCGAAACGGGTCTAGGCCGTTCAGGAACACCCCTTGGCAGTAGCCAAAGTGTTCAGAAACGGGCTAGGCCGTTCAGGAACACCCAAGCCAAAATAAGGGCCTGTTTCGAAACAGGCAAGGGTGTTTCGAAACACCCTGCCCAGAAACAGCAGATTGACCTGTTTTAACACCTTTAAGCCCCATCAAACATGCTCCAAACCATTCCACAATAAATCAACAACATGCCAAACATCATACCTACCAAATTGCATCAAAATCTAGATACAAAACCACCCCTAGGTGCACCAACTCATCCAACACATTTAACACTTAATCATGCTTTTAAAACAAGAAGCATAGCATAGCGACTTATGAATAAGGAGATTCAAACGTTGCAAGCGTTAAACCACATAGTTCAAGATCATAAACCAAACTTGTCCAACATACACAATCTCATTAAACATCAACATAAGAGATTCTCCCCCCATTGCCTTTATTATCTATAGCTATTAACCGAGACATACATCTCAAATGGAGCTCTCATTGAATCCCTTGCTTCTCGCTGACCCAACTTCAAATATCTGCATTGATGGACAAAAAGGAGCGTAAGCACATAATGCTTAGTGAGGAATGCTCGAAACCAAAACACCATCAATGCAGCGAGTCATAAAACCACTTTTAAAAGTAAACACAATTCGATAAACCAAAGCAATGTTTGAAAACCCTTTTTAACAACATGCTTTAAATCACACATTGCTCAAACATGAAAACCAACCCTTAGCTTAGAAAAGCTAAGTAAATCACTTCAAAGCACAACCTTGCAAAAACCATCAATTTAACCATTCCATGCATGAACATCATATGCAAAGTTAAATACAAGATCCTTGGAAAACACTTCCACTTCACATTATACTTTTCTCATACTTGAAAATCATTTCAAAGCAAGAAACCTTTAAAAACCACTTACACCCTCAATTCTATCTCATGCATTAAACAAATGCAATACATGAACCACAAAATCAACATTTGCATTACATGCCTTTAAAAACCAGCCTTCGCAAGACTTTAATGCACTAAAGAGATTCGCATGCACAAATGCACCATTTTCAATATAAGATAAACACGTGTACAAGCTTAACAAGCAATACATGCATTCTTTGTACATTACACACTTTCCATGCAACCTTGCATCATTTCAAGCATCACATGCTTCATTACACAATACCCACACATGGACTTTTAACCACCATTGTGATCTTAACCATACACAAGATCCACACATGGACTTTTAACCACCATTGTGATCTTAACCATACACAAGACCCAAAACACAAACGGATACGCGGATTACAAGCGTTGTCCCACACGCTTCATACACACTTCCGAACAACACAAGGTGGAGTTTACCAGTACAATCACAACCCCTCAACACCCGTGATGGAGTTTAACGGTAGAATCACAACCCCTCAACATCACTCATCGGAAGTTGTATAATACACTAGCGAGAGCCGGGACACATCACAAGGCTTACACATGGAAGCTACCACAACCATTGTAATCACCTTAACCAAGCTCACACACGGGAGCAACCCTCCACCGTTGTGACGCTTAACAAAGTCCACCCATGAGAGCCAACCTCCATCATGGTGACTTTTAACACGGTTCACCCACGAGAGCCATCCTCCATCGTGGTGGCACTAAACCAAGCCCACCCACGAGAGCCAACCTCCATCGTAGTGGCACGAACCAAGCCCACTCACGAGAGCCAACCTCCATCGTGGTGACACCAATTGCCTCAATCGCTAGGAATCTTGGATGGAGTTTACGGTACAATCACAACCCCTCGACATCCAAGGCGACTTTATTCACGGTGCACCCAATCCTATAGCCGGCTAACTATATCCGATTAAAGTAACCAAGAACCACTTACATCACTTGCCAATATAACCATTTTACCACATTAATCCATTGTTTTACAAGCATAACCAAAATGCCAAAGCCACCAATTACCGTCATCAATCCACTATTTTGAAGCATTAACAAAGCCATTAAACAACATGCAACACTATGCATCAATTCCACAATTCCAATGTTCAAACCCAAGGATCTCTTACCTTGAGCATCCTTCACACATGACTTTCAAAACCAGCATTAAACCATGCTAAAATATGCTTTCAAAACAGAATTTTAAACATGCAAATCACATGCATTGCATCCAACAATCACAAGTGCTTTAAAAACCAATTCATAACACAACCAAGAGAGAAATTCCATTTACTTACTCTTGAGCTTAGCTAAGTTGTTTAGACTTAAACTAAGCTCCCAAAACCTTCAAACCTTGGTTTTAAAGCTGAAAACCCAACTTCACTCACCGATACACAAAACAAGGCTAGCCAACAAGCCTTCCAAGCATCCGAAACCTTCAACGCCACCTCTATTGCTCACTGATCATTCTCCCCTGTTTCAAGCACACAACAACAGAGGATTAATGCATCACCATGCATTAAAAACACCAGCAACACACCTAAACTCGCTGCTCTTAGCAAATCCAACATTTCGGCTACCAAATACAACCGAAATCACCTCCAAACTCTTCCAAAACTTAACCCAGCCAAGATCCATCACTTCTAACCATTTATAAACATCAATTAACATCCAAAATGATCTCAAACACGTCCTTATACCTCCAGCATTAACAAAACACCAAGATCACCCCAAAAACCACCATTTTCACAAGTAAAAACTTAGGAAAATCAACCTATTCGGGATTGCATTGATCAAACCTCAATTATACATCATTTAGACATCCAAATTACATCAAAAAGACATCTCAAAACAGAGCCCAATCAATTATTACGAATTTCTTCAAAATTAAATCCAAATCTTGCATTTTAAGCCAAAATCAAGATCTCGACATCAAAACCTTTAATAAAACTCAAATCAAGGATTGAGAACTTGGGAATTTCAGTAAAGAACTGAGTATTTAGAGGAGAAGGACGTTCATACCTCTAAATGTGAGTCTCTCCTTGTTTAGAGCCAAAATTCTTGAAAATTCAATAAGCAAATGATGAGAATTTGGTGTAGGAATGATTAGAGATCAAATAGAGATTAAAATCTCATCTTTAGATGTAAAAATCAGAGGAAAAGTGGCTGGGGAAATGTGTTTGGCTGAGAGAAAAATGAAAGAAAAAGAAATGGGAAAGTTTTGACAAAAGTTAGTTTTGAAGTAAAAAATATCTATTTCCCCTTTTTTCCTTTTATTAAAAATCATCCATTAAATCTTTAATATTAAGAAAATTCTGGAGAAAACTCTTCTTGGGTAAATTAGCTCCTTAAAGATTCAAAGTTTCAATCCTTTTAAAACAGTCACCAACTTTTCAAAAATTACATTTTAGTCACTAACTCGAAATGTCATATTTCCAAACCTCATTTTGTAAAATTGATTTCACCACTCTCTTATATATAAAAAAAGAGGATTTTTGAATATTTTTCAATATTTTTAATGCATCCCGAACTAGGCTTTCCTTAAAACCACCTTTTATATTCGAACCGAAAATCCGACCGGTCCAATTTAAACCCAAAACTTCTAAGCCCAAAATTGGGGTGTTACAACTCTCCCCCCTTAAGAAATTTCGTCCTCGAAATTTCAACTGGCAAAAAGAGAACAACCAAACTTCTCAAAGCAACACACAAGGCAACACATGAGACTTAACCACCACTGAACACTCTCCTCACAAAACTCCACCCAAACTTAACACCACCACATACTGTTCACGAATTCCAGAACACTCAAATGTTAACCACATCTTAACCTTTCACACTTCCGGACTGCACATAGCCCCAACAACATCCTGAAGAACCTCCAACCTTTACAGCATACACCACCTTAACTCATAACTCCAAAAACTTGTTCACACAGTGACACCAACCAATCCAGTTCAGCCACCATGTGACCCACAACCTTCACTGCTTCTAAAACTCCTTGCAACACTACTCAACCTCTTTCAAAGACTACCATAACAAGCAAAAATTCTTAAGCATCAACTGCTTACCCAAACTTCTCAACGTATTGCTGACATTCCTTCACATCCGCCGCTATCATTACCATAACGATTCACCAGGACTACTCACCTAACATCCTAAAATCACATCACAAAACCCCAACCTTGACTCCGCCAGCCGTTCCATACACCACCACCCGTCTTCAGACGGAATTTACTTAATCACAACCAGCCAACCACTTCTCACAAGAACCCGTCCAACCAACAATGGCCTTTGATCTTACATTGCCTTTCCACTACAAGTTTTGACTACAACACTTGCCTTACTAGAACATCGCCCAACCTATACATACATATTTAGGTTACGAAACTTCTATTCTCCTGGGCTAACCCTTTTCTACAACCCACAACAAAACCTCTTCTCAACTCCTCAAAGGTTGCTATGAACCATCACCTACATAAACAACCCTTCTACTACTACAACAATGCCAAGTTACCTCAGCACTTTGGAACACATCCACTAACTTACTACATCTCTTAACACCAAGAAACTACCACTTCTACCAGCTATTCACAACCACTCTAACCGATTCTAACTTCAATCGGTAATCTCATCACCACCATACCGCTAAACTCATTAAGTGCCAAACACTTTCCTTCTACCGACATGCTATACCGCACTCACTATTACTGACAACTCGCTTAATACCCTCCATTAATTCTAACATTCTCCTAGCACCAACACAACTTTTAAAACCCCCATCCAATCTAACCCTATCACAACACTAACGGACCCGATTAACTATCAGCGAGTGTGAACGTTCGTATGCATGGTCACCAATATGCCCTATCAATGCCTGATGTACATGCATGCAAAACCTCTAATGTCATGTCACATGTATGCATGGACCAGTACAAATATAATATAGCATATAACAAATGATTTTAACTGTGCATGTATGTCGGTTCACACCCACCAATAACATCCTCAGAATCCGCCTAAAAACAACCTCCTATCTCACTTCCAACTTGACCAACTCCATCATTCTAACAACCCATTATCCACAAGATACTCACTAATGCCCTCTTCACACTAAAGTTGTTTTCAAAACAACACCAACTGCTACCCCAAACATGCTAGCAACGAGACCATACCCACTACACAAGGAAATACCAACTGATACCAAGCTAAGATACTAGAGCAAAGATTACTTAACAATGTTACTTGTAAACACCTCACTGCCCTGGAGCTTCAACAGACAAACTCTCTTCCTCGCAGAACCACCATTCTCCAGCCGCACCGCTGTAGCATCAGCTAACACATTAAGGTCATCACCATCTCCCTGCGGTAAAGAACCCTGACTACCTCGAGCCAACATCAAATAATTACGTCTCAAATGTCCATCAGACCCACAATTCCAACAGGTTTCATTCTCCAAGCTCCTCACACCTTTCTGCCCTTCCTGCCACCTTTGAACTTTGTCTCGGCCGCGCCCACTACCCTTCAAAGACCCTTTTGCTACCACTGAAGTTGATCTTACCACATGAGGACAATTCCACTTCACATGCTCTTTAGAACCACAGTTCCAACAAACTCCTGCGCCCCAACAACCTCCAACATGACACTTTCCACAACGGACACACATCGGCAACCGAGCTACCCCTCCTTGATCAAGTAGCACTTGCCCCAAATCTGCACTACCATCCAAGCTTCGATTCAAGCAAAACCTTCTATCACGTCGCCTCTTCCGCTGACCACTCCCGAGGCCAGTACCCACAACTCTCTCGCTTAAACTTTTCTCACCTTCATAAGCTGAAACCACACCCTCACGTTGCTTAACCCTTGGGAATTTCTCTCCAAGGTACCTTTCATAAAAGGCAGACACAAAGAAGTCCCAATCTATATCGTGGATGTGCGATGCCACCGCCACAGATGTCCACCAGGCACATGCGTCCTCCAACATCAATGAGACAACACTTCCAAGCTTACAAGCGTAGTCACAACCTTCCTGATCCAAAATCAGAATTACACTGGCCAACCAGGCCTCGAACGTCTCAGGAGTCGAACCATGATACTCCACAGCTCCCAAATCATGTAAACGCTATTTCGACAAACCCGCACATCCCACAGCCGGCACGTCTACAGGCCTTACTTTTGCCACAGCCTGAGATGTTCCCAACACCTTTTGAACAATAGGTGATGAACTCTTGATCACAGAACCAACTTCTTCCTCCTGCCTTACTACCTCAACTCCAGGCACTGAAGACTGAGACGAAACACCTCTATTAAAAGGTGAATTCCACGCCTTAACAACCTGCTCTAAAGCAGCAACCATCTCACCTAACTGCCATTCTCTCATCGATTTCACCATGCTATTAACAGCAAACAATCATAACAAAACAAACAAATCGATCAGACCAGCTTTAAGCAAGGATTCAAAACTCCAACTCCAAAATAACACAATAGCTATAATAATAAGGCAATGGGTATCCCGAATTCTCCCCTTTTACATGACATAACAGTCAATAAAAACATGGATATCACAACATTGAGCATATCAATCAACATATTTCGATCATGCTCTCATCAAACAACATTCACTCGTAACAGCATAATATCAACATATCATACCCATCACACATTCATCATTCATAAAATCAGCTCACATCACCAGCATAACATCAACACAAATCCACATTAGCTCAATGAAAATTCACAATCAAAAAGCATGCTAAAAACATCAACAATTCGCTCAAAGACACACTTTCCAACCGACTTTCAACCACACATCAGAATAAACATCAAACACATATTACAACAATTTACCATTTCCCCAAGCATTCGCAACTCAGCTCTGATACCACCAAATGTAACCCCCTTAGCCCGGCCTAGACGGTTGACCCGAACTACGAAGATTACACGGGGAAAACTAAAGTCAACCCGAAAGTCAACCTTGATTAACGACCCTTTTTTTCTTTTAAAAAAACTTGTCTAGATGCACATTAAACCTAGGCATACTATTGAGATAAGCATACTCAAAAATCACAGCAATCGGAAAACCATAAGGGACCCAATTGCACAAAATACGAATTTAGGGACCAATTTGTAAATTCTGAAAATTAAGAGGACTTTACAAATTTTTAAGTTACCATCATGAAATTAGTCATGTTTCATGCATCTCTGCCAAATTTCATCTCAAACGGACATCTCAAACTCAAGCAATTGCACATACAAGAATCAGGACTAAAACGTAAAGCTTGCAAACCTCAAAACAATTCAAATTTTATGCCCAACGGTCAAGTATTCCGAAACGGGTCTAGGCCGTTCAGGAACACCCCTTGGCAGTAGCCAAAGTGTTCAGAAACGGGCTAGGCCGTTCAGGAACACCCAAGCCAAAACAAGGGCCTGTTTCGAAACAGGCAAGGGTGTTTCGAAACACCCTGCCCAGAAACAACAGATTGGCCTGTTTTAACACCTTTAAGCCCCATCAAACATGCTCCAAACCATTCCACAATAAATCAACAACATGCCAAACATCATACCTACCAAATTGCATCAAAATCTAGATACAAAACAACCCCTAGGTGCACCAACTCATCCAACACATTTAACACTTAATCATGCTTTTAAAACAAGAAGCATAGCATAGCGACTTATGAATAAGGAGATTCAAACGTTGCAAGCGTTAAACCACATAGTTCAAAATCATAAACCAAACTTGTCCAACATACACAATCTCATTAAACATCAACATAAGAGATTCTCCCCCCATTGCCTTTATTATCTATAGCTATTAACCGAGACATACATCTCAAATAGAGCTCTCCTTGAATCCCTTGCTTCTCGATGACCCAACTTCAAATATCTGCATTGATGGACAAAAAGGAGCGTAAGCACATAATGCTTAGTGAGGAATGCTCAAAACCAAAACACCATCAATGCAGCGAGTCATAAAACCTCTTTTAAAAGTAAACACAATTCGATAAACCAAAGCAATGTTTGAAAACCCTTTTTAACAACATATTTTAAATCACACATTGCTCAAAAATGAAAACCAACCCTTAGCTTAGAAAAGCTAAGTAAATCACTTCAAAGCACAACCTTGCAAAAACCATCAATTTAACCATTCCATGCATGAACATCATATGCAAAGTTAAATACAAGATCCTTGGAAAACACTTCCACTTCACATTACACTTTTCTCATACTTGAAAATCATTTCAAAGCAAGAAACCTTTAAAAACCACTTACACCCTCAATTCTATCTCATGCATTAAACAAATGCAATACATGAACCACAAAATCAACATTTGCATTACATGCCTTTAAAAACCAGCCTTCGCAAGACTTTAATGCACTAAAGAGATTCACATGCACAAATGCACCATTTTCAATATAAGATAAACACTTGTACAAGCTTAACAAGCAATACATGCATTCTTTGTACATTACACACTTTCCATGCAACCTTGCATCATTTCAAGCATCACATGCTTCATTACACAAGACCCACACATGGACTTTTAACCACCATTGTGATCTTAACCATACACAAGATCCACACATGGACTTTTAACCACCATTGTGATCTTAACCATACACAAGACCCAAAACACAATCGGATACGCGGATTACAAGCGTTGTCTCACACGCTTCATACACACTTCCGAACAACACAAGGTGGAGTTTACCGGTACAATCACAATCCCTCAACACCTGTGATGGAGTTTAACGGTACAATCACAACCCCTCAACATCACTCATCGGAAGTTGTATAATACACTAGCGAGAGCCGGGACACATCACAAGGCTTACACATGGAAGCTACCACAACCATTGTAATCACCTTAATCAAGCTCACACACGGGAGCAACCCTCCACCGTTGTGACGCTTAACAAAGTCCACCCATGAGAGCCAACCTCCATCATGGTGACTTTTAACACGGTTCACCCACGAGAGCCATCCTCCATCGTGGTGGCACTAAACCAAGCCCAGCCACGAGAGCCAACCTCCATCGTAGTGGCACTAAACCAAGCCCACTCACGAGAGCCAACCTCCATCATGGTGACACCAATTGCCTCAATCGCTAGGAATCTTGGATGGAGTTTACGATACAATCACAACCCCTCGACATCCAAGGCGACTTTATTCACGGTGCACCCAATCCTATAGCCGGCTAACTATATCAGATTAAAGTAACCAAGAACCACTTACATCACTTGCCAATATAACCATTTTACCACATTAATCCATTGTTTTACAAGCATAACCAAAATGCCAAAACCACCAATTACCATCATCAATCCACTGTTTTGAAGCATTAACAAAGCCATTAAACAACATGCAACACTATGCATCAATTCCACAATTCCAATGTTCAAACCCAAGGATCTCTTACCTTGAGCATCCTTCACACATGACTTTCAAAACCAGCATTAAACCATGCTAAAATATACTTTCAAAATAGAATTTTAAACATGCAAATCACATGCATTGCATCCAACAATCACAAGTGCTTTAAAAACCAATTCATAACACAACCAAGAGAAAAATTCCATTTACTTACTCTTGAGCTTAGATAAGTTGTTTAGACTTAAACTAAGCTCCCAAAACCTTCAAACCTTGGTTTTAAAGCTGAAAACCCAACTTCACTCACCGATACACAAAACAAGGCTAGCCAACAAGCCTTCCAAGCATCCGAAACCTTCAACGCCACCTCTATTGCTCACGGATCATTCTCCCCTGTTTCAAGCACACAACAACAGAGGATTAATGCATCACCATGCATTAAAAACACCAGCAACACACCTAAACTCACTGCTCTTAGCAAATCCAACATTTCGGCTACCAAACACAACCGAAATCACCTCCAAACTCTTCCAAAACTTAACCCAGCCAAGATCCATCACTTCTAACAATTTATAAACATCAATTAACATCCAAAATGATCCCAAACACGTCCTTATACCTCCAGCATTAACAAAACACCAAGATCACCCCAAAAACCACCATTTTCACAAGTAAAAACTTAGGAAAATCAACCTATTCTGGATTGCATTGATCAAACCTCAATTATACATCATTTAGACATCCAAATTACATCAAAAAGACATCTCAAAACAGAGCCCAATCAATTATTACGAATTTCTTCAAAATTAAATCCAAATCTTGCATTTTAAGCCAAAATCAAGATCTCAACATCAAAACCTTTAATAAAACTCAAATCAAGGATTGAGAACTTGGGAATTTCAGTGAAGAACTGAGTATTTAGAGGAGAAGGACGTTCATACCTCTAAATGTGAGTTTCTCCTTGTTTAGAGCCAAAATTCTTGAAAATTCAATAAGCAAATGATGAGAATTTGGTGTAGGAATGATTAGAGATCAAATAGAGATTAAAATCTCATCTTTAGATGTAAAAGTCAGAGGAAAAGTGGCTGGGGAAATGTGTTTGGCTGAGAGAAAAATGAGAGAAAAAGAAATGGGAAAGTTTTAACAAAAGTTAGTTATGAAGTCAAAAATATCTATTTCCCCTTTTTCCTTTTATTAAAAATCATCCATTAAATATTTAATATTAAGAAAATTCTGGAGAAAACTCTTCTTGGGTAAATTAGCTCCTTAAAGATTCAAAGTTTCAATCCTTTTAAAACAGTCACCAACTTTTCAAAAATTACATTTTAGTCACTAACTCGAAATGTCATATTTCCAAACCTCATTTTGTAAAATTGATTTCACCATTCTCTTATATATAATAAAAGAGGATTTTTGAATATTTTTCCATATTTTTAATGCATCCTGAACTAGGCTTTCCTTAAAACCACCTTTTATATTCGAACCGAAAATCCGACCGGTCCAGTTCAAACCCAAAACTTCTAAGCCCAAAATTGGGGTGTTACATCAAGGATATCATTTAAGTCACCTCCGATGAGCCACAGAAGAGATGAGTTCGTTTTTAAGGAATCAATGAGCTCCCACGTGTGTTTTTTCATGTTTGTAGCCGCGTAACCGTAAATGCCAGTAAAACGAAAACAAAAATCCAAACCAGTCACGATAACATAAATATATCTCGTCGAAGATGAGAGAAAATCTAAGGTAATATTTTTTATTATAAAGCAGGCATAAACCTGCACAAGAAGGGCTGCTATCCACAACAACAAAAAAACCCTCCAAATCAAGGGAATGTTTAAGAGAATCAAACTTAACCGAACTTAAAAGAGTTTCTGATAAAAAAATAAAATCTGGATATAAACAGAAAATAATAGAACGGAGTTCGTGAACTGCCGAGGGCATACCAAGTCCTCGACAGTTCCAACATATGGCCCTCATTTCTCTCGGCGGGGTTGACCGTCAACCACCATCGAAGAGTTTTTGCTGCTCATCCCAGCTCTCTTTGGAATTTTCTCTAACTGTTTCCCGGATTTTCCTGCAACCGAAGGTGATGTTCGTAGCCGTTTGGTGATACCTCCAGTAATGATAGGTGAAGTGCGCTTAGTCTTTTTAGGGACTGCTACATCCTTCCCCTTATCCGTCGTGGCAGCCAACCACACCTCAAATTCCGGGTTAACCGGTTCCTTGCCTTTGTCCCTTGGTCCTTTGCCTTTGTTTGAACTTTCCCCTGTGGCCGTGTCATCCACGGTAGGCACTGGGATATCATCCTCATCAATTAAGATGAATCTTTTATCCGGCGGGGTGTCGGATGTGTATGGCTGCACAACGCGATCATCATCCGCATCAGCATCCTTCGAGCCGTTAACCACGAACTCCTCATCTGCAGGGATCATATCCAGTGGTGCAACATCCAGGGGCTCAAAGTGGTCAGCAGCTTCAGCACCTTTAACAGCAAGGGCTAACTCCGCCCCTTCTATTGGCAGAGGCGTTGCTGCATCAGCAAGTGAGGTGGCAAGCTCCTCCCTCAGCAGGTCATCCTCCTCCAAGTTCATGTTAACACCTTACGGTTGCACCGAGGGTGTTTCTTTTTCCGTTTCCGGGGTGACCACCGGGGTGGTAGCCTTGTCCTTTCCATTGTTCGCTGAAATAGTAATAAGGGAAGAGACATGGATGTGTAAATATAATGCAATACATGAGTTAAACTTATAAAGCAACCCTATAATCCATATACATAAGCTGTAATAATCGTGAAAGAAGCATGAGTAACATGTGGAGTGCTCATGTGGACGAGAAGAGGAACCTGGTTCAAAGTAGCGAACCTGGCCTCTTACGTTGGTTTTAATCTTTGGCTTAGGGGCAGGTGCACGAAGCTAATCATTGTATGGCAGCCCTGCACTTGGCTTGTCCTTGAAGGTCGCACATGTAGCACGGAGGTGGAAAAGCATCCCACAACCGTGAAAAAAGGTCAGAAGTTTCTCGTATCTTACTGGAAGCATCTTTGGCTTGTCCGGATTCTCTTCATCTGCTAGTGCTACTCCACGCCGGAGAGGCTAGGTAACATCAATAATCACACCAACCCGTAAGAACTACACCCGGTTCCCTTCATCGTCCTTACGCGTGTCGGTGCTTATCACTGCCCCTAGGCCGCTGCCTAGGGCACATCCGGATGCATGGGCCACTGTGTCGCCTATCATTATCGCTAGAGGCATACACAGGATACGAACCCATATCCTCATGTGCGTAAATTTTTACTCCTCCAGCGTCAGCTGAGGTTGAATAGGAGTGAGGGCTAGCCAATCACGCTTGAATGTTCATGGAACTCGTTTAAGGATGTCCTTGACCCGTGCAGCGGATTCAAATTTGAACAGGAAGTAACCAGAGCGAAGAATCATAGTGGAGATGAGTTTATCATCCTTCCATATTGTCGTGAAGACCTTCACCAGGGCAGTGTCATCTGGTTTGGTCGTGGGAAAGAGCTTCCCCAGCAGTGAGCATCGTTGATCTTCCAACGGTATTGCCTTCGTAGCCTTAGGAGCATAAACTACAGTTTGCTCCTCTGCAGTGAACTGTAGGTTGTCAAAATGCTCCAAGAATGAATCCGAAGAAGCCATTGTGTGTAGGTAGGGTTGTGAAAACCTGGAGCAAAGAGATCGAGTGCAGCGAAATGCAAGAGTGAAAACACAGTAAGGAGTGTAGAGGGGGTAAGTCCAATAATATTCCTCACTATACGGTAGGTTGAGATAAGTCAGCAAATTTTTTTGAATTAAATCGAAGGATAAAGATTCAAAATGCAACAGTTTAAAATTAAATGGATTGAAAATAATCCACCTAGGGAGGTAGAGAATTTCGAATCCAGTGAGCTTCCTATCTTTTAGGAGTGCAACCAAGATAGAATTTTGAATTAAATTTAAAGATATTAACTCAAAATTCAAAGGATACAATATTATTGGATTGGATATAACACAAAGGGATGCCAATAATACGAATCCAGCAAATATCCTAGATTTTAGGAGAATATTTGTTGTTAAGCAGTGTTGGAGTCTATGTAAAAGTCCCATAGAAATTTTAAATTTGAATTTTAAGTTATTTGATTCCCTTGAGAATAGGAGGCTTATGATAATCAGAATATCCCTAATCTTCCGGGATTGAGATAATGGGTTAACGGCTCCGACGAGCAGTAGTGGCCGGGAACCGTCGAGCACCGTTTTCAGCAGTAGCCACTGTCTCCAAAGGTCGAAAGAATTCCGTGGAGGCACACATGGTGCAGCAGCCACCGCAAATACATTCTTCATGTGCCATACATGCAATAAAAAAGACCCTTCTTTAGTTACGTGCCTCCCATGCCTGGAAACCAGCAACGAGGGCTCCATTTGCCACCGAACCAGTGGCCCATCGGACTTTATTCGTGAGAATAAGTCTATCAATATACAAGGCCCAGAGGGCCATGAGCGTTTCCATTCAAAGGAATGGAAGGATTGGCTACAAGGCTTCGAAGGCAAGGATAATTTCGCCACAGCCGGGAGCATTATGAACAATGCAAGAGCTCCTAATCAATTAGACGAACTTCTAAAATTTGATTTACACTTATTTTGCGGTCCTTTTTGTAGAGGTTTCGGACGAGCAGGTCTAAATGGGCCTTTCAATAGACCCGTTGGAATTTTAATTGAGTAAAACGTACAAAAATTGAAGTTTCGAAATATAATTGTGTTGAAAAGCTCGAAATCAATTACATGATCTCCTAATATTTTATTAAAACATTTTTTGCGATCATTTTTCTAGAGGCTTCAGACGAGCAGGTCTAAATGGGTCTTTCAATGGTCCTGTTGGAAATTTAAATGAGTAAAAAGTACAGAAATTGAGGGTTTTCAACATAATTGTGTTGAAAAGCTCCTACCCAATTACATGATCTCCTAATATTTGATTAAAAGTTTTTTCGGTGTCCTTTTTCTAGAGGTTTCGGACGAGCATGTCTAAATGGACCTTTTAATGGACCCGTTTGGAATTTTAACTAATTAAAAACTAAAGAAATTGTGGTTTTGCAATATAATTGTGTTGAAAAGCTTCTAACAAATTAGAAGAACTCCTAATATTTTATTAAAACTTATTTTTTGGTCCTTTTTCTACATGTTTTAGACAAGCATGTCTAAATGGGCCATTCAATGGACCAGTTGGAATTTTAACTGAGTTAAAAGTATAGAAATTGAAGTTTGGCAGTATAATTGTGTTGAAATGCTCCTAACCAATTAGACGAACTCCTAATATTTGATTAAAACTTGTTTTTCGGTCCTTTTTCTAGAGGTTTCGGACGAGCATGTCTAAATAGGCCTTTCAATGGAACCGTTGGAATTTTAACTGCGTAAAAAGTACAGAAATTGAGGTTTTGCAATATAATATTGTTGATAAGTTCCTAACCAAATACACGAAATACTAAAATTTGATTAAACCCTATTTTGCGGTCCTTTTTCTAGAGGCTTCAGACGACATGTCTAAATGGGCCTTTTTCTAGAGGTTTCGGGCGAGCATGTCTAAATTGGGCTTTTAATGGACCCGTTGGAATTTTAACTGATTAAAAACTAAAGAAATTGAGGTTTTGCAATATAATTATGTTGAAAAGCTTCTAACCAATTAGACGAACTCCTAATATTTGATTAAAGCTTATTTTGCGGTCCTCTTTCTATATTTTTCAGACAAGCATGTCTAAATGGGCATTCAATGGACCAGTTGGAATTTGAACTAAGTAAAAAGTATAGAAATTGATGTTTTGCAATATAATTGTGTGGAAAAGCTCCTAACCAATTAGATGAACACCTATAATTTGATTAAAACTTATTTTGTAGTCCTCTTTCTAGAGGTTTCGGACGAGCAGGTCTATATGGGCCTTTCAATGGACCCGTTGGAATTTTAACTGAGTAAAAAGTACAGAAATTAAGGTTTTGCAATGTAATTTTGTTGAAAAGTTCCTAACCAAATACACGAAATACTAATATTTGATTAAAACTTATTTTTCCAGTCCTTTTTCTAGAGGTTTCGGAGGAGCATGTCTAAATGGCCCTTTCAAAGGACCCGTTGGAATTTTAAATGACTAAAAAGTACAGAAATTGAGGTTTTTGCTATAAAATTGTTTGAAAGGCTCCTAAACAATTAGACGAACTATTAAAATTTGATTAAGTTTTATTTTGTGGTCCTTTTTCTAGACGTTTCATACGAGCAGGTCTAAATGGGCCTTACAATGGACCCGTTGGAATTTTAACTGAGTAAAAAGTACAGAAATTGAGGTTTTACAGTATAATTGGGTTGAAAAGCTCCTAAAAAATTAGACGAACTCCTAATATTTTAATAAAACTCATTATTTGGTTCTTTTTCTAGAGGTTTCGGATGAGTAGGTCTAAATCGGCCTTTCAATGGACCCCTTGGAATTTTCACACAGTAAAAAGTACAGAAATTGAGGTTTTGCAATATAATTGTGTTGAAAAGCTCCTAACCAATTAGAAGAACTCCTAACCAATTAGATAAACTCATAATATTTGATTAAAACTTATTTTTGTGGTCCTTTTTCTAGAGGTTTCGGACGAGAAGGTCTAAATGGACCTTTCAATAGATCCGTTGGAATTTTAACTGAATAAAAAATACGAAAATTTAGGTTTTGCAATATAATTGTGTTGAAATGCTCCTAACCAATTAGTCAAACTCCTAATATTTCATTAAAACTTAATTTCGGTCCTTTTTCTAGAGGTTTCGGACGAGCAGGTCTAAATGGGCCTTAAAATGGACCGGTTGGAATTTTAACTGAGTAAAAACTACATAAATTCAGGTTTTGCAATATAATTGTGTTGAAAGGCTCCTAACCAATTAGACGAACTACTAAAATTTGATTAAAACTTATTTTGCGGTCCTTTTTCTAGAGGTTTCTAATGAGCAGGTCTAAGTGGGCCTTTCAATGGACCCATTGGAATTTTAACTGAGTATAAAGAACATAAATTGAGTTTTTGCAATATAATTGTGTTGAAAGCTTCTAACCAATTAGATGAACTACTAGAATTTGATTAAAACTTATTTTGCGGTCGGTTTTCTAAAGGTTTCGGACGAGCAGCTCTAAATTGGCCTTTTAACGGACCCATTGGAATTTTAACTAAGTAAAAAGTACAGAAATTGAGGTTTAGCAATATAACTGTGTTGAAAAGCTCATAATCAATAACATGATCTCTTAATATTTGATTAAAACCTTTTTCCGGTCCCTTTTCTAGAAGTTTCGAACGAGCATGTCTAAATGGGCCTTTCAATGGACCCGTTGGAATTTTGACAGAGTAAAAACTAAAGAAATTTAGGTTTTGCAATATAATTGTGTTGAAATGATCCTAACCAATTAAAGGAACTCTTAATATTTGTTTAAAACTTATTTTCTATACCTTTTTCTAGAGGTTTCGGACGAGCATGTCTAAATGGGCCTTTCAATGGACCCGTTGGAATTTTAACTGAGTAAAAAGTACAGAAATTGAGGTTTTGCATTAAAATTGTGTTTAAAAGCTCCTAACTAATTAGATGAACTCCTAATATTTGATTAAAACTTATTTCCAGTCCTTTTCTAGAGGTTTCGGACAAGCAGGTCAAAATGGGCCTTCCAATGGACTCTTTGGAATTTTAACTGAGTAAAAAGTATAAAAATTGAAATTTTGCAATATAATTGTGTTGAAAAGATCCTAACCAATTAGATAAACTCCTCTTATTTGATTAAAACTTATTTTCCGGTCTTTTTTCTAGAGGTTTCGGACGAGTAGGTCTAAATAGGCCTTTCAATGTACCCGTTGGATTTTAACTAAGTAAACAATATAGAAATTGAGATTTTTCAATATAATTATGTTGAAAAGCCTCTAACCAATTAGACGAACTACTAATTTTTTTTTTAAAACTCATTTTGATTTCCTTTTTCTAGAGGTTTCGGACGAGAAGGTCTAAATGAGCCTTTCAATGGACCCGTTTGAATTTTAACTGAGTAAAAAGTACAGAAATTGAGGTTTTTCAATATAATTGTGTTGAAAAGCTCCTAAACAATTATACGAAGTCCTAATATTTGATTAAAACTTATTTTGCTGTCCTTTTTCTAGAGGTTTCAGATGAGCAGGTCTAAATGATCCTTTCAATGGACCCTTTTTAATTTTAACTAAGTAAAAAGTATAGAAATTGAGGTTTTGCAATATAATTGTTTTGAAAATATACTAACCAACTAGACGAACTCCTATTATTTGATTAAAACTAATATTCCGCTCCTTTTTCTAGAGGATTCGGACGAGCAGATCTAAATGGGCCTTTCAATGGACCCGTTGAAATTTTAGCTAAGTAAAAAGTACAAAAATTGAGGTTTCTCAATATAATTGTGTTGAAAATCCCCTAACCAATTAGACGAACTGCTAAAATTTGATTAAAACTTATTTTGCGGTCCTTTTTATAGAGGTTTCGGACGAGCAGCTCTAAATGGGCCTTTCACTGGACCCGTAATAAATATTTGATTAAAAACTTTTTGCGGTCCCTTTTCTAGAGGTTTTGGACGAGCATGTCTAAATGGGTCTTTCAATGGACCCGTTGGAATTTTGACACAGTAAAAACTAAAGAAATTGAGGATTTGCAATATAATTGTGTTGAAATGCTCCTAACCAATTAAAGGAACTCCTAATATTTGTTTAAAACTTATTTTCTGGACCTTTTTCTAGAGGTTTCAGACGAGCTTGTCTAAATGGGCCTTTCAATGGACCCGTTGGAATTTTTTTTGAAGAAAATGGGCCTCATTAAAAACCCCTCTAACCACCTTGCGCCGAGGCACAAGGTGAACCTAAGGGGAAAATAGTGCCCTGAGGTATATTATTATTATAATAATAAAAAGGCTGAGAGTCAGCCAGTACATCATCGTTAATGCAGTTAGGAACGACTGAATCGAAATAAACAGAGGAAGTAGAACGTAAAGCCCAAGTGGCTAAGTTATGTGCCATAAAATTGGCTGATCTAGGTACAAAAGATAAAGTGATCAAAGGAAAAGCCCTAAGCAAAGCCTTCGTATCAGCAATCTGCGGACCCAGTAAGGAGTTATCATCAGTAGTGCGAGAGAGCTTATTGACTACCATAGCCGAATCGAACTCAATGAGCACCTCGCCCCATCCTCTATCTCAGGTCAGCATAATACCCGCAACGATAGCATTGTTGAGTGTATAAAAGTTCTATTATTTACACCCTTTTTAACCTATATTTCTGCTGCATTCAAGCGTCATTTCATTGCATTTAGGTTAGTTTACAGCAAAACATCACAAATATATAAAAGGCGCAGATTCTACTAAAAATGGATGTTTTTGGCAGGTTGCCGCCGTCGTAGACGGAGAAGGCAGGCGCAGGGCAGATAAGCAGAAGAACTGAACTGGACAAGCAGACAAAGAAGACGTTGCTGCCATGGTGCTGCCATGACAGCATGGTGACAGCAGTTTTATGGAGAGAAAAGTAAAGTGGACCTCGATAGATAGAGAAAATTCTGCTCGTCTGTCGTGTGAAAACCATATATTTTTCCAAGCCCCGGATCAAAAGATATGTCAAGCCCAAAGCTCAAGGAGAGAAAATCCCAAGAAACAAGGAGGACGGCTGGAAAGTAGATTCCTTGAAGATTAAGTCTTTATTAGAATCATACTTTTAATTAAAGTTGTAATCCTTGTTAACTTAGAATACTTGAGCCCAAAGCTTATATAAGGGCATATATTTTAACCTAGGAGGGAGATCAGATCCCATAGCCGTTTTCCCTTTAACCGACAACCAAAAAACCCTCCGCCGTCTATCCGCCGTCTATCCGCCGTCTACCAGCCGTCGATATGTTCTAAATCCCCCTAGGGCCACGGGTTGATTTGTAAAGTAGTTGCAAGGGTTGTTTTGTTTTAGGAATTTTCAGTTCAATAAAATAAACTTCAAGTTCTCTTATTTTGGTTATTAATATCTTGCAAGAGCATCGGGAGAGCATTGTGAGGTTATCCATTTACTTAGCATCGGGAGAGTTAAGTATATGAAAGAAATAAGGGCGAGTTCTCTAGTTTATAGTTGAACTATCTCGTGCCTAGGGATAGGGCAAGGTTAAGTGGCTAAAGAAGAATTCATACACATCGGTGTTCATCCTTCGATTCACGCCGGGAGGTATCATCAAAGACGTGATCATCGACAGACTTGGACCTAGGGATAGGCCAAGGCAGATCTGGGATTCTTGCCAAACTTGGAGTACGGAGTTGGTGTGTTTGCTGCCGCGACAGCCAACGGACAGCCGCCGCGACAGGTGCTGTCGGCGACGGGCGCGACGACAGAACTGGATTTCCTAAGCATTGCAATACCTGCACCACTGAGCAATTCAATACCAGCCCATTCTCTCTATCTTAAAATTCCAACTCTTTTATTTACGTTTTCTTTATTATTTTCGTGACAACAATCTTAATCTATTCTTTTCCCCTTGTGCAGATAGCGAAGGAAAGGGTTAGCCCAGTCCCTGTGGAGACGATATCCGATACTCTAGTATCACTTTATTACTTGCGGCGTGTACACTTGCACTCAATTGCGATAGACTATTTTACACGCAACAAGTTTTTGGCGCCGTTGCCGGGGACTGGCAACACACTCTTACCCTAGCTTCTGCACTTTTCTTTTATTTTTTTTATTATTATTATTTTTTTTAATTATTTTTTTAACAAAAAAAACTCAGGTGAAAATACAGGTTCAAGGGCATCAACATGCCAGGAAAAACCATTCGAGAGTTGATATGGGAAAGTTCTTGCAATTACCGTAAAGATATGCTGCCACGACAGCAACAGGGGCAGCAAATGTCGATGCCGCAGCATCAAAATTTTTTATGGTACGATCAAAACCCACAAAATTTTTTATACCATAATAGTTTTGCTGCAGAACTCGACCTGCCCTGGCAATGTCATCATCCTCGAGAGCAATCAAAATCCTTAGAAGACACACTGCAAGCCTTCATGGCACTCACTCAAGAAGTGTCGGTTTCTATGGACGCAAGTATCGCCAAGATGGATGAACTCTTGAGCAGACCAGTCCTCATTCATGCCACAGATGAACCTGAAATCCTGAGGCAAGATGACGAGAATGCCCATGTGAAGGAATACCCATCATATGATGAGTCTGAGCAACAACTTGCCATGGCAATGATCAAGGAGCCGGAATGGAGCAACACCGCAACAACGCTGAGTAAAATTCAAGAGAATGTCACGGCAGCAACCACTTCTGAGGCAAAAACCCCAGTCAAAGCGGAAACTGCCGCCTCGGCAGGAACTGTCGCCTCGGCAGTAACTGCCGCCTCGACAGCAACTGATGCTGAAGCAGCAACCACATCAGAGGCAAGTTCTCAACCCACTACCTTGGTTAAACCCGACCAAGATTGCGCACATCCATCCCCGTCATGGCACTCGCACGACCACCTAGAAGAGCTACCCAATGACAGTTATTCACAAATGGAATACGAGCAGGTAATAAACAAACCTTTTGAATTCTTTGAAAACTCACCGATTCCATTGCAGATATTAGAGGAACCAACACCGGTGGACTCAGAATTATCAACGTCTCTACTGATGGAGATCTACGAGTGGTCAACAGAATTTGATATAAAGAGTGATGGCACTTACCAATGTCCCATTAACCTGCAAAGTATCCTGATAAAGAACTGTCAAAATAACTGCCTGCCGTAGCAGCGGGCACGACAGCAAGGGATACATTCAACCACAACAACATTCAACGAAAACAAGGTAAGTTTATGGTCGAATGTCAATTTGATTTTTTCTAATCATATGTTCATGCCCTCAGAATCATTACCAAGAAGAGAGAACTTCATGGACTACAAAGGGAAGAGAAAGAAAGGAGCCCCTACCATGAGAAAAATCACCAGATGGAGGGTACAGATGGACTTCAAGAAGTACCGGAAACAACCCCTCAAGCATCAATAGAACATGGAGTATTTTTATTACTTATTTATTATTAGGAAATAAGGTTTATTTTATTCGAATAATTTTTTTATGTTTACTGTTTTTAGGAAATAAAAGAGCCAAGAAGAACAGGAGAAGTGAACTCAGCCCACCATCCATCCATCAGCCCAACAACGCCCAATATTGAAGCCTGTCGATCCACCTGCCGCGGCAGACACGGAGAAGACGGGCTGTCACCAGACTGTCACGGCAGACGCGTGACAGACGCGTAACAGACGCAGAAACGCGTGTCAGACGCGTTAGACAAGCTAAAGCTCGACAGCCGCCCCGTTATTCGCGCCTGTCGTTACAGTTTCAACGGGCAGCAAGTCCTTTTCTATAAAACCCAGTTTCATTTTCATTTTCACTCACTTCTGCTTTTCTTACTTGCTCTCCATCTTTAGTTTTCATTTGCTTTAAATTACTTTTCACAACCCTTGCACTAACATGTCTTCCAAAACAAAAAACCCGCCGCAATGCTGCCTCTACTTCCTTACCGGCAGCAACTCCCCCACAGTCCTTTGCAACCAGAGATCTATGGGAAGAACTAGGCCTCATTTATACTCCAAAGGCAAAGAATCTGGTCCTCAAGCCTTTCATCACCTGCCGCCTCCATACCATCACCTGCCCCTACGGCAGCCGACAGCACCCATGCCGAAACATCTGCTCGAGGAACAAAGCGACCAGTGCCCTCGGATGACCTTGTTGTCTTTGTTGGTAGGTTCTCTTCCTCCTCCGACTGGGCAGACAGTGACATTGAACCCTCTATTCAGAGGAACCTGTCGAAGGAATTTACACTGGTAAAGAGGCAGAAAAGAATGGCAGATAAGAAAACTTTGCCAAAGGGCCAGCAGCAGCAGTGACAGCAACGGCAACAGCTCTGATATTTAGGTTGTACAGCAACCACCCCAGCCCGCCCCGCGAACCAGCACCCGCCGCCAGATCCGCCTCAGCAGCAGCAGTGAAAAGAATAATTAAAATTTAAGTTCTTATCTTCTTATTGCTGCCTGCCATATATATTTTGTGATGTACTGCCTTCACATGTTTTCATTTTTATTTTGTCATTTGCATTGAGGGCAATGCAACCCTCGAGTTTGGGGGTGGCAACCCTCCATATTCATGGAGTACATCTTAGTTAAATTTTGTGTCTTTTACTTAGTACTTTTCTAAAAAAAACAAAAATTAAAAATTTAGGCTGAAAATTGTGAACTGAACTTGCCTGTCGTGACAGCTCTATCGTGGCAGCATCTTTAGGATAGTTTAAGGAGAAGTTTAGAGCCTTTCTATAGTTCTGAAAAACTTAAACACCATTGTGACTGTTATACTGCTTAGATTTCTTTTAGCCAAACTATAATAGGAAGCTTAGCACTTGAATAGCTCCTAGAGGTGCCTAACACTGGCTCTAGGAAAGAAGTTTAGCAAAAGAGACTCAAAAATCCTAGAGGTGCCCGAAACTGGCTCTAGGAAGTTAACTAGAGGTGCCTGAAACTGGCTCTAGGAAGTTAACTAGAGGTGCCTAAAACTGGCTCTAGTAAAACTTTAGCTTGAAAAATAGAGAAATCGAGTCGAAACAAAAGAAGCATGAAAATGTGCCTTCAAAAAGATAAACTTTGGCATAAAAATTAGAGTTAAGAGTTGAATATTCTAGTGAAACTAAGAGAGTCTTAGCATATAACTGTTCACAACCATGCACACACTGCACGAGAACTATAGTGAGAGTCCGGACAGATCCTAAATTATCCGACAGGTTGCTGCCGCCACAAGGAACGAACGACGGGTAAGGGAAAGTTCATTGTTTGAAAGCCAAAACAAAAATATTTCATTTTTCTTTTAGGTCTTAGTTGCTTGAGGGCAAGCAAAAACTTGAGTTTGGGGGTGTGTTGAGTGTATAAAAGTTCTATTATTTACACCCTTTTTAACCCATATTTCTGCTGCATTCAAGCGTCATTTCATTGCATTTAGGTTAGTTTACAACAAAACATCACAAATATATAAAAGACGCGGATTCTACTAAAAATGGCTGTTTTTGGCAGGTTGCCGCCGTCGTAGATGGAGAAGGCAGGCGCAGGGCAGATAAGCAGAAGAACTGAACTGGACAAGCAGACAAAGAAGACGTTGCTGCCATGGTGCTGCCGTGACAGCATGGTGACATCAGTTTTATGGAGAGAAAAGTAAAGTGGACCTCGATAGATAGAGAAAATTCTGCTCGTCTGTCGTGTGAAAGCCATATATTTTTCCAAGCCCCGGATCAAAAGATATGTTAAGCCCAAAGCTCAAGGAGAGAAAATCCCAAGAAACAAGGAGGACGGCTGGAAAGTAGATTCCTTGAAGATTAAGTCTTTATTAGAATCATACTTTTAATTAAAGTTGTAATCCTTGTTAACTTAGAATACTTGAGCCCAAAGCTTATATAAGGGCATATATTTTAACCTAGGAGGGAGATCAGATCCCATAGCCGTTTTCCCTTTAACCGACAACCAAAAAACCCTCTGCCGTCTATCCGCCGTCTACCCGCCGTCGATATGTTCTAAATCCCCCTAGGGCCACGGGTTGATTTGTAAAGTAGTTGCAAGGGTTGTTTTGTTTTAGGAATTTTCAGTTCAATAAAATAAACTTCAAGTTCTCTTATTTTGGTTATTAATATCTTGCAAGAGCATCGGGAGAGCATTGTGAGGTTATCCATTTACTTAGCATCGGGAGAGTTAAGTATACGAAAGAAATAAGGGCGATTTCTCTAGTTTATAGTTGAACTATCTCGTGCCTAGGGATAGGGCGAGGTTAAGTGGCTAAAGAAGAATTCATACACATCGGTGTTCATCCTTCGGTTCACGCCGGGAGGTATCATCAAAGACGTGATCATCGACAGACTTGGACCTAGGGATAGGCCAAGGCAGATCTGGGATTCTTGCCAAACTTGGAGTACGGAGTTGGTGTGTTTGCTGCCGCGACAGCCAACGGACAGCGACAGGCGCGACGACAGAACTGGATTTCCTAAGCATTGCAATACCTGCACCACTGAGCAATTCAATACCGGCCCATTCTCTCTATCTTGAAATTCCAACTCTTTTATTTACGTTTTCTTTATTATTTTCGTGACAACAATCTTAATCTATTCTTTTCCCCTTGTGCAGATCGCGAAGGAAAGGGTTAGCCCAGTCCCTGTGGAGACGATATCTGATACTCTAGTATCACTTTATTACTTGCGACGTGTACACTTGCACTCAATTGCGATAGACAATTTTACACGCAACAAGCATGTAGCTCGACCATGGTGGCATCATGACAACCTGTTTCATGGACGGCACATCCTCAAACAAGCGAACCTTGAGCATCCCGAGCAATGACCCCGATGGCTGCAGAACCGGACCCGGGGTGGAAGGCTCCATCGGCATTTATCTTTATACTCTCCGGTCTTGGTGGCGTCCAACGTGGTGGGGTTGCGGCTGGTACGGGTGTTGACACGGCGAGGAGAGCGTTTGCGGCGGCGTATTCCTGTAGAAGACCTGTAGCGTTCATGGCCCTGAGCCAAGTTGGCTGAAGTATCTATGAATGAACCCAGTCATTACGACAAATCCATACATTCCAAACTGCTGTTAGGAGCAGAGCAAACCCCGTACTATCTAAGCAGTTAGTGCCTTCAGATAACCAATCCGCCATTGTGTTGGTAGGGCTAGCATAGACGCCCGAGGGAAGCCCAACTAGGCGGAGAACGTCCTTGGTACCTGGGCAATCGCGAAGGGCATGGAAAGCAGATTCCATCACTGCTGGACAAAAGGGGCATTGCCCACACTGTGATGTATTGCCCGTAACCTGTCCCCAGTGGGTAATGCATCACGACCTGCTCGCCAGCTAAAAGAGTGAATCTTTGGTAGAGTCGGAGCTTTGGAAATGATTTTCCAAAGTCGGTTAGGTCGAGCCACCGGCCGCGTGGGCTGATGAAGAAAGAAGTACCCCAATCTGACAGTGTAGCTGCCAGAATCATGCTGTCCCCAAACAAGCGTATCTGGCTTATTGCGATAGATCGGAACCCGAAGGATGCATTCTACATCATCCTTGTCAAAGTCCCTGCGAAGTTTGGATTCATCCCAGGATGCATAGTCTCGTGTCATGTAATCCCGGCACCCTATCAGTAATTCATCGTCGTCCATATATTCCCCAAAAAACGTAATCGGTTTATCCCCGCCCCAGGTGTCGCTGAGAACTCGTATCGAACTCTTGACTCCTGGCCGCCAAAAATAATCGGGCCCAAGGGAATGAATTGCTTGGATTATCCCTTTTCCATGCAAAAGATGCCCGTTTATCCGCAGAGGCATTCAGCAGGTCTCCCGAAGGGTAGTATTTCACGCGAAGGACTCTCGCCAAAAGAGAATCCGGGTGGAATATCAGATGCCAAATCTGCTTTCCCAAGAGGGCGATATTAAAGGTGTGCAGATCGCGGAAACCTAGTCCTCCCACAGTTTTAGGTGTGCAGGGAGAGTCCCATGATAAAACCGGCCAACCTCGCTTATTACTGCGCCCGGACCACCAATATCGCCGTATAGACATAGTAATGTCATCAATGATGTTTTGTGGTAAAAGGTAACATGACATTACGTATTGTTGCATTGCTTGCGCTACCGACTTAATGAGAATTTCTCTCCCACTATAGGAAAGGAAGCTTCTGTCCCATTTACTCATCCGGGACTGGACTTTATCTCGCACGAATCCTAATGAGGCAGTCCTATTCCTTTTAATTAAAAGTGGTACCCCCAAATATATTCTTGGGTCATCCACTAAGCGTACACCAAGTGTTGAACGCATAGCCTGGAGAAAATCGGTGGAACACTTTTGACTGCAGAAGGCAGTAGACCTATCAAAGTTGACCGTTTGTCCTGAGGAAGAGGCATACTGAGATAAGATGTAGCGTAGCTGAGCCACCTCCTTCGGCTCATTACGCAGGAACACCATGCTGTCATTCGCAAAGAGTAGATGAGTAACACGGGGCCCATGGCGACTAGCACTAAGGCCCGATAAGCGTCCTTCCCTTTGCTCAGTTTCCAGAGCCGTAGAGAGACCCTGGGAGCAAATGAGGAAAAGGAAAGGAGGCAAAGGGTCACCTTGACGGATACCCCTGGTGGGGAAGAACTCCTCGGAGAGTGTACCATTAACTCGGACCGAAAAGGAGACCGAAGAGACACACTGTAGGATGAGGTTTACCCATTCCCTGGCAAACCCCATATGTAGCATGACATCCCTTAAGAAGGACCATTCAACCCTATCAAAGGCCTTCTCCATATCGAGCTTGACAGTAGCCCCTTGGGAGGACAATGTTCCACTAAAGTGAAGGGTGTGCACCAATTCGTGCGCAATGAGAATGTTGTCAGTGATATTGCGGCCGCTAATGAACGCGGCCTGAGAAGCGCTGATACAAGAAGACAAGGTAGATTTAAGGCGATTAACCAGGACCTTGAAAACCGTCTTGTAGATGACAGTGCATAAGCTAATTGGTCGAAAGTGCTTCATGTTAGTAGGGTCAGAAGTCTTAGGGATAAGCACAATGACCGATCGATTAACTGAGGCCATATCGGCTTTCCCCTGTAGAAGGTCCAGGCAAAGGGATAAGAATTCTGGACCAATCATATCCCAATGCTGACGGTAGAAGCTACTAGGAAAACCATCAATTCCTGGTGCTTTTTAGGATTGATATCATGAAAAGCGGTGGAGATTTCCTCTATAGTGAAGGGTCGTAGTAGAGTGGCATTCATATCCGTGGTGACAGTGGGGCGAATATTGCTCATAAATTCCGATGAAGACATCGGACAAGATGAAGAAAAAATATCTTGAAAGTAGGAAGACGCAATTCGTAGCGTGTCAGCAGTGGAAGTCTGCCAGACTCTGGTCCCATCCATTAGCCCTCGGATTGCTTTTTCCTACGCCGCTTTGTGGCCCTCGCCTGGAAATAGTTGGTGTTCTTGTCATCGTTGGTTAACCAAGAGATGCGAGAGCGCTGAGCTCAGTGTGCTTCTCTAGCCGCTGCCAACTTCTGGAGTTCCGATTTTGCGCTGTGAAGCGTAGAAAGGGCTTTCCGGGAAAGATGACGACGATGTAGGAGAGCGTTTATAGTACGTTGCAGCGTTTGCGTGCGAAGAGTGGAGTGCTTACATTGAGTACTTTGCCACTCTTGGAGGTTGTGTCCCAAGGCGGATATTTTATCCAATATGGACCCAGGCGTGGAGGCGCAAGTTTGCTTACAAACTTGAATGTCCGATGGGTCATTGGCCCAACAAGCCTTAGACCGGAAATGATCCATGGATGGTGCCAAACGTTGGTGTGTTGTGTTGCTACTGTCTGTGTCCAATATGATAATGCTATGGTCCGATTCAAGGGAAAAAGAATGGAAATGGGTGAAATTGGGGAAGTCGTGTAACCATTGAGAACAGGCCACAAATCTATCAAGTCTTTCGCAGACTGGGTTGACATTAGGCCCCGTGCGGGTCCAACTGAACCAACCCGTTTTGGGCTTACAATCGAACAAGTTATTGCGTGTGAGACATTCACGAAAGTTAAGGATTTGTGAACGAGGTCTGCGATTACCACCTTGTTTTCCCGAGTCATCAAGGATATCATTTAAGTCACCTCTAATGAGCCACGTTAGAGATGAGTTCGTTTTAAGGGAATCAATGAGCTCCCACGTGTGTTTTTTTCATGTTCGTAGCCGCGTAACCGTAAATGCCAGTAAAACGAAAACGACAATCCAAACCAGTCACGATAACATCAATATATCTCGTCGAAGATGAGAGAAAATCTAGGGTAATATTTTTATTATAAAGCAGGCATAAACCTGTACAAGAAGGGCTGTTATCCACAACAAAAAAACCCTCCATATCAAGGGAATGTTTAAGAGAATCAAACTTAACCGAACTTAAACGAGTTTCTAATAAAAAAATAAAATATGGACATAACGGAAAATAATAGAACAGAGTTTGTGAACTGCCGAGGGCATAACAAGTCCTCGACAGTTCCAACATATGGCCTTCATTTCTCTCCCAGCTTTCTTTGGAATTTTCTCTAACTGTTTCCCGGATTTTCTTGCAACTGAAGGTGATGTTCGTAGCCGTTTGGCGATACCTCCAGTAATGATTGGTGAAGTGCGCTTAGTCTTTTTAGGGACTGCTACATCCTTCCCCTTATCCGTCGTGGCAGCCAACCACACCTCAAATTCCGGGTTAACCGGTTCCTTGCCTTTGTCCCTCGGTCCTTTGCCTTTGTTTGAACATTCCAATGTGGCTGTGTCATCCACGGTAGGCACTGGGATATCATCCTCATCAATTAAGATGAATCTTTTGTCCGGCGGGGTATCGAATGTGTATGGCTGCACAGCGCGATCATCATCCGCATCAGCATCCTTTGAGCCGTTAACCACGGACTCCTCATCCGCAGGGATCATATCCAACGGTGCAACATCCAGGGGCTCAAGGTGGTCAGCAACTTCAGCACCTTTAACATCAAGGGCTAACTTCACCCCTTTTATTGGCAGAGGCGTTGCTGCATCAGCAGGTGAGGTGGCAAGCTCCTCCCCCAGCAGGTCATCCTCCTTCAAGTTCATGTTAACACCTTCTGGTTGCACCGAGGGTGTTTCTTTTTCCGTTTTCGGGGTGACCACCGGGGTGGTAGCCTTGTCCTTTCCATTGTTCGCTAAAATAGTAACAAGGGAAGAGACATGGATGTGTAAATATAATGCAATACATGAGTTAAACTTATAAAGAAACCCTATAATCCATATACATAAGCTGTAATAATCGTGAAAGAAGCGTGAGTAACCTGTGGAGTGCTCATGTGGACGAGAAGAGGAACCTGGTTCAAAGTAGCGGACCCGGCCTCTTACGTTGGTTTTAATCTTTGGCTTAGGGGCAGGTGCACGAAGCCAATCACTGTATGGCAGCCCTGCACTTGGCTTGTCCTTGAAGGCCGCACATGTAGCACGGAGGTGGAAAAGCATCCCACAACCGTGACAAAAGGTCAGAAGTTTCTCGTATCTTACCGGAAGCATCTTTGGCTTGTCCGGATTCTCTTCATCTGCTAGTGCTACTCCACGCCGGAGAGGCTGGGTAACATCAATAAGCACACCAACCCGTAAGAACTGCACCCAGTTCCCTTCATCGTCCTTACGCGTGTCGGTGCTTATCACTGCCCCTAGGCCGCTGCCTAGGGCACGTCCGGATGCATGGGCCACTGTGTCGCCTATCATTATCGCTAGAGGCACACGCAGGATATGAACCCATATCCTCATGTGCGTAAATTTGTACTCCTCCAGCATCAGCTGAGGTTGAATGGGAGTGAGGGCTAGCCAATCACGCTTGAATGTCCATGGACCTCGTTTAAGGATGTCCTTGACCCGTGCAACAGATTCAAATTTGAACAGGAAGTAACCTGAGCCAAGAATCGTAGTGGAGATGAGTTTATCATCCTTCCATATTGTCGTGAAGACCTTCACTAGGGCAGTGTCATCTAGTTTGGTCGTGGGAAAGAACTTCCCCAGCAGTGAGCATCGTTGATCTTCCAACGGTATTGCCTTCGTAGCCTTAGGAGCATAAACTACAGTTTGCTCCTCTGCAGTGAACTGTAGGTTGTTAAAATGCTTAAAGAATGAATCCAAAGAAGCTATTGTGTGCGGGTAGGGTTGTGAAAACCTGGAGCAAAGAGATCGAGTGCAGCGAAATGCAAGAGTGAAAACACAGTTAGGAGTGTAGAGGGGGTAAGTCCAATAATATTCCTCACTATACGGTAGGTTGAGATAAGTCACCAAAATTTTTTGAATTAAATCGAAGGATAAAGATTCAAAATTCAATGGTTTGAAATTAAATGGATTGAAAATAATCCACCTAGGGAGGTAGAGAATTTCGAATCGAGTGAGGTTCCTATCTTTTAGGAGTGCAACCAAGATAGAATTTTGAATTAAATTTAAAGATATTAACTCAAAATTCAAAGGATATAATATTATTGGATTGGATATAATCCACAAAGTGATGCCAATAATATCGAATCCAGCAGATATCCTAGATTTTAGGAGAATATTTGATGTTAAGCAGTGTTGGAGTCTATGTAAAAGTCCCATAGAATTTTTGAATTTGAATTTTAAGTTATACGAGTCCCTTGAGAATAGGAGGCTTATGATAATTAGAGTATCCCTAGTATTCCGGGATTGAGATAATGGGTTAACGGCTCCGACGAGCAGTGGTGGACGGGAACCGTCGAGCACCGTTTTCAGCACTAGCCACTGTCTCCAAAGGTCGAAAGAATTTTGTGGAGGCACACATGGTGCAGCAGCCACCGGAAATACGTTCTGCATGTGCCATGCATGCAATAAAAAGGCCATTCTTTAGTTACGTGCCTATCATGGCTGGAAACCAGAACCGAGGGCTCCATTTGCCACCGAACCAGTGGCCCATCTGACTTTATTCGTGAGAATAGGTCTATCAATATACAAGGCCTAGAGGGCCAGGAGCGTTTCCATTCAAAGGAATGGAAGGATTGGCTACAAGGCCTCGAAGGAGAGGATAATTTCGCCACAGCCGGGAGCATTATGAACAATGCAAGGCCCAGCTAACAGGGTAAAAAGTACAGAAATTGAGGTTTTGTAATAAAATTGGGTTGAAATGCTCCAAACTAATTAGACGAACTCCTAATATTTGATTAAAACTTATTTTCCGGTCCTTTTTTAGAGGTTTCGGACAAGCAGGTCTAAATGGGCCTTTCAATGACCCTTTGGAATTTTAACTGAGTAAAAAGTATAGAAATTGAGGTTTTGAATTATAATTGTGTTGAAAAGATCCTAATCAATTAGATAAACTCCTATTATTTGATTAAAACTTATTTTCCGGTCTTTTTTCTAGAGGTTTCGCACGAGCAGGTCTAAATGGGCCTTTCAATGTACCCGTCGGAATTTTAACTAAGTAAAAAGTATATAAATTGAGATTTTTCAATATAATTGTGTTGAAAATCCCCTAACCAATTACACGAACTACTAATTTTTTTAAAAAAAAACTCATTTTGCTGTCCTTTTTCTAGATTTTCGGACGAGCATGTCTAAATGGGCCTTTAAATGGACTCTTTGGAATTTTAACTGAGTAAAAAGTATAGAAATTGAGGTTTTGCAATATAATTGTGTTGAAAAGATCCTAACTAATTAGATAAACTCCAATTATTTAATTAAAACTTATTTTCCGGTCTTTTTTCTAGAGGTTTCAGACGAGTAGATCTAAATGGGCCTTTGAATGGACTCGTTTGAATTTTAACTAACTAAAAAGTACAAAAATTGAGGTTTCGTAATATTATTGTGTTGAAAAGCTCGTAATCAAAAACATGATCTCCTAATATTTGATAAAAACCTTTTTGCGGTCCTTTTTCTAGAGGTTTCGGACGAGCAGCTCTAAATGGGCCTTTCAACAAACCCGTTGGAATTTTAACTGAGTAAAAAAGTACAAAAATTGATGTTTTGCAATATAATTGTGTTGTAAAGCTCCTAAACAATTAGACGAACTCCTAATATTTGAATAAAACTTATTTTCCGGTCCTTTTTATATATGTTTCGGACGAGAACGTCTAAATGGGACTTTCAATGGACCCATTGGAATTTTAACTGAGTAAAAAGTAAAGAAATTGAGGTTTCTCAATATAATTGTGTTGAAAAACTCGTAATAAATTACATGATCTGATAATATTTGATTAAAACCTTTTTTGTGGCCCTTTTCAAGAGGTTTCGAACGAGCAGCTCTAAATGGGCCTTTTAATGGACCCGTTGGAATTTTAACTAAGTAAAAAGTACAGAAATTGAGATTTTGCAGTATAATTGTGTTGAAAAACTCGTAATGAATTACATGATATCCTAATATTTGATTAAAACTTATTTTCCGGTCCTTTTTTTAGAGGTTTCGGACGAGCAGGTCTAAATGGGCATTTCAATGCACCCGTTGGAATTATAATTGAGTAACAAGTACATAAATTGAGGTTTTGCAATATAATTGTGTTGAAAAGCTCTTAACCAATTAGACGAACTCCTAATATTTGATTAAAACTTATTTTGCGGTCGTTTTTCTAGAGGTTTCGGACGAGCAGCTCTAAATGGGCCTTTCAACGGACATATTGGAATTTTAACTAAGTAAAAAGTACAGAAATTGAGGTTTTGCAATATAATTGTGTTGAAAAGCTCCTAAACAATTAGACGAACTCCTAATATTTGATTAAAACTTATTTTTCTGGTCCTTTTTCTACATGTTTCGGACGAGCAGGTCTAAATGGGCCTTTCAAAGGACCCGTTCGAATTTTAACTGAGTAAAAAGTAGAGAAATTGAGGTTTCGCAATATAATTTTTTTTGAAATGCTCGTAATCAATAACATGATCGCTTAATATTTGATTAAAACCTTTTTGCGGTCTCTTTTTTAGAGGTTTCGGACGAGCATGTCTAAATGGGCCTTTCAATGGACCCGTTGGAATCTTGACAGAGTAAAAACTAAAGAAATTGAGGTTTTGCAATATAATTGTGTTGAAATGCTCCTAACCAATTAAAGGAACTCCTAATATTTGTTTAAAACTTATTTTCTACACCTTTTTCTAGAGGTTTCGGATGAGCATGTCTAAATGGGCCTTTCAATGGACCCGTTGGAATTTTAACTGTGTAAAAAGTACAAAAATTGAGGTTTTGCAATAAAACTGTGTTAAATAGCTCCTAACTAATTAGACGAACTCCTAATATTTGATTAAAACTTATTTTCTGGTCCTTTTTCTAGAGGTTTCGGACAAGCAGGTCTAAATGGGCCTTTCAATGGACCCTTTGGAATTTTAACTGAGTAAAAAGTATAGAAATTGAGATTTTGCAATATAATTGTGTTGAAAAGATCCTAACAAATTAGATAAACTCCTATTATTTGATTAAAACTTATTTTCCGGTCTTTTTTCTAGAGCTTTCAGACGAGTAGGTCTAAATGGGCCTTTCAATGTACCCGTTGGAATTTTAACTAAGTAAAAAGTATAGAAATTGATATTTTTCAATATAATTATGTTGAAAAGCCCCTAACCAAATAGACGAACTACTAATTTTTTTTTAAAACTCATTTTGCTTTCCTTTTTCTAGAGGTTTTGAATGGTTGGAATTTTAACTGAGTAAAAAGTATAGTAATTGATGTTTCAGACGAGCAGCTCTAAATGGGCCTTTCAATAGATCCATTAGAAATTTCACTGAGTAAAAATACAAAAATTGAGGTTTTGCAATATAATTTTGTTGAAAAGCACCTAACCAATAATTAAACTCATAATATTTGATTAAAACTTATTTTTGTGGTCCTTTTTCTAGAGGTTTCGGACGAGCAGGTCTAAATGGGGCTTTCAATGGACCCGTTGGAATTTTGACAGATTAAAAACTACTTAAATTCATGTTTTGCAATATAATTGTGTCGAAAAGCTCCTAACCAATTATACAAACTCCTAATATTTTATTAAAACTTATTTTCCGGCCCTTTTTCTAGAGGTTTCGGACGAGCATGTTTAAATGGTCCTTTCAGTGGACCCGTTGGAATTTTAACTAAGTAAAAAGTACATAATTTAAGGTTTTGCAACAGAATTGTGTTGAAAAGCTCATAACCAATTAGACGAACTCCTAATATTTGATTAAAACTTATTTTTCGCTCCTTTTTCTAAAGGATTCGGACAAGCAGGTCTAAATGAGCCTTTCAATGAACCCGTTGGAATTTTAAATGAGTAAAAAGTATAGAAATTGAGGTTTTGCAATATAATTGTGTTGAAAAGCTCCTAAACAATTAGAAGAACTACTAAAATTTGATTAAAATTTATTTTTCGGTCATTTTTCTAGTCGTTTCATACGAGCAGGTCTCAATGGACCTTTCAATTGACCCGTTGGAATTTTAACTGAATAAAAAATACAAAAATTTAGGTTTTGAAATATAATTGTGTTGAAAAGCTCCTAACCAAATAGTCAAACTCCTAATATTTCATTAAAACTTATTTTTCGATCCTTTTTCTAGAGGTTTCGGACGAGCAGGTCTAAATGGGCCTTAAAATGGACCCGTTGGAATTTTAACCGAGTAAAAAGTACAGAAATTCAGGTTTTGCAATATAATTGTGTTTAAAGGCTCCTAACCAATTAGACGAACTACTAAAATTTGATTAAAACTTATTTTGCGGTCCTTTTTCTAGAGGTTTCTGATGAGCAAGTCTAAATGGGCCTTTCAATGGACCCGTTGGAATTTTAACTGAGTAAAAAGAACATAAATTGAGTTTTTGCAATATAATTATGTTGAAAGCTCCTAACCAATTAGACGAACTACTAAAATTTGATTAAAACTTATTTTGTGGTCGTGTTTCTAGAGGTTTCGAACGAGCAGCTCCAAATGGGCCTTTTAACGGACCCATTGGAATTTTAGCTGAGTAAAAAGTACAGAAATTGAGGTTTTGCAATATAATTGTGTTGAAAAGCTCATAATCAATAACATGATCTCTTAATATTTGATTAAAACCTTTTTGCGGTCCCTTTTCTAGAGGTTTTAGACGAACATGTCTAAATGGGCCTTTTAATGGACCCGTTGGAATTTTGACAGAGTAAAAACTAAAGAAATTAAGTTTTTGCAATACAATTGTGCTGAAATGCTCCTAACCAATTAAAGGAACTCTTAATATTTGTTTAAAACTTATTTTCTATACCTTTTTCTAGAGGTTTCGGACGAGCATGTCTAAATGGGCCTTTCAATGGACCCTTTGGAATTTTAACTGAGTAAAAAGTATAGAAATTGAGGTTTTGCAATATAATTGTGTTGAAAAGATCCTAACCAATTAGTTAAACTCCTATTATTTGATTAAAACTTATTTTTCCAGTCTTTTTTCTAGAGGTTTCGGACGAGTAGGTCTAAATAGGCCTTTCAATGTACCCGTTGGAATTTTAACTAAGTAAACAGTATAGAAATTGAGATTTTTCAATATAATTATGTTGAAAAGCCACTAACCAATTAGACGAACTACTATTTTTTTTAAACTCATTTTGCTGTCCTTTTTCTAGAATTTTCGGACGAGAAGGTCTAAATGCGCGTTTCAGTGGACCCATTGGAATTTTAACTGAGTAAAAAGTACAGAAATTGAGTTTTTTCAATATAATTGTGTTGAAAAGCTCCTAACCAATTATACAAACTCCTAATATTTGATTAAAACTTATTTTGTTGTCCTTTAACTAGAGGTTTCGGATGAGCAGGTCTAAATGATCCTTTCAATGAACCCTTTTTAATTTTTTTTTGAAAGAAATGCCTCGTTAAAAACCCCTACTACTGTCCTTCAAGCAGAGCTAGAGGACCCTAAAAAGGGGAAAAGAGTGCCTATGTTTTATTTCATGAAAGAGTTGTTACAAGATAATTGATACAAGGGGGAATATCAGATGTAAAAGATAAGGCAGACATATTGCCAAGCGAAATGGTCGCCAAAGAATGCGCTACATGATTTGCCTCACGGCGTACAAAGGAAACAGAAGCTGATACAAAGTCATGAAGAGATTCCCGAATTTGATGAAGAAGAGGCCCCAACGTGGAGAGGTCTAATCCTGGATTGTTGATTCTATTTGCAATGGAAGCACAATCAGTTTCCAGCATAATCCGAGTCCATCCTTGAGAGCGAGCGAAGGTGACTCCGGCAAGAAGGCTTTCACCTTCACAAGTAACTGCGTCCAGACGGCTGCCAAGCGGAAAGGCGAGGCCCCCCACCACTACACCAGTAGAATCACGTGCAACAGCACCAACCGCCGCAGCACGAGTAGAGGATTGAAAGCCCCATCTACATTAATTTTGATATGGTTAGACGGAGGATGACTCCAATTTGTAGAAGAAAGAAAAGAAGGGGCTGGAATGGTAAGCGCAGTTGCATTGTAAAAGTCATTATGTAGTGTAACCCCCTTAACCCGGCCTAGACGGTTGACCAGAATTAAGAAGATCACACGGGGAAAACCAAAGTCAACCTGAAAGTCAACATTGATTAACGACCCTTTTTTCTTTTAAAAACTTAACTAGATGCACATTTACCCTAAACATGTTCACAAGAACAACATACTAAAAGATCATAACCATCAGAGAACATTCAGGGACTCAATTGCACAAATCACAACTTTAGGGACCAAATTGTAAACTCTGGAAATTATAAGGACTTAGCCGAATTTAAAGTTACCAATACGAAATTAGTCAGGTTTCATGCTTCTCTGCCAAATTTCAGCTCAAACGGACATCCCAAACTCATACAATTGCATCAACAAGTTTCAGGACCAAAATGCAAACATTTCAGAACATTTAACCATCAAATTCAGAGCCCAACGGTCGAGTGTTCCGAAACAAAGAGAACCTGTTCCGAAACGCGGGACCGTTCCGAAACGAGGCTTGACAGTGGCATTTCCGTTCCGGAACGGTTCCTCCCGTTTCGGAACGCCTAGGCCATTTCAGGCCCCTATTCCGAAACGGTAGCACCTGTTCCGATACGGCCTGCCCGGATTGCAAAAAAATTGCTGGTTTATCACATAATTGACCTATCAAACATGCTCCAAATGCCACCAATTCATACCAGCAAGTCATTTAACATCCAAGGAACATAATTGCATCAACCAAACATCAACATGGCATCAATTAAGGAAATCCCCAATTCTATAGGCATGCATCCTACTTAGAAACCATTCAAGCATCAATTCACCAAAAACAATCTCATAAAGGCCAATTAAAAGTACCAACATTGTTAACAACACAAAACCAACTTAGGGATTCCAAAACATCTCCCAAAACATCCACATAGGTCCCCCATTGCCAAATACCCAAAAGCTAATAGTTTTAGTAAAATGTTCACCATACATGAGCTTAATTCCTCCCTTGGATGCTTGGCTTCCTTGCTGCCCTAAAATGCACTTCAATGCTCTGCATTATTGGTTTAAGAAAAGAGAGAGCGTAAGCAATAGCTTAGTGAGGAATGCTCATTTAAAAACCACACAATAATGCATTTATAAAACACCTTTATAAACCTTTAATCAATCATCATTTGCACATGCACTTAAACATTTAAAACAAGCATCTCATGCTTCAAGTTCATAACATGTCATATTGGCCACAAGTGATACATTCAACATAAGACTCACATATGGACTTTTAAACACCATTGTGTCCTTAACAAGAATCATTCATGGACTTTTAAACACCATGACAAGGACCACACAAGGACTTTTAAACACCTTTGTGTCCTTAACAAGAATCTCCCAAGGACTTTTAAACACCTTGGAGTTCTTAAATAACAAGGCTTACACAAGGAATTTTAACCACCTTTGTAACCTTAACCAAGAACCAACCATGGACTTTTAAACACCATGTTGTTCTTAAATACACAAGACTCACCCAAGGAATTTTAACCACCTTGGTGATCTTAACCAAGAACCAACCATGGACTTTTAACCACCATGTTGTTCTTAAATAAACAAGGCTCACACAAGGACTTTTAAACACCTTTGTGACCTTAACTATCATTTGCCAATATGCATCATTAACAACAATATTCCACTGTTTTAAAGCATTTATCAAAGCCATAAACATCATGCATCCTTAAGCATCAAACCACATTAAAACAATGTTAAAAAACAAGGATCTCTTACCTTGAGCATCCTTCAACACATGGCTTATAATCTCAGCAACTAACATGCTAAAATATGCTTTCAAAACAGAATTTAAAACATGCAAACAACACATTGCATACAACCAATCCATGGTTCATCATCAAGAGAGTTTTCCCAAAAACTTACTCTTGAGCTTAGCTAAGTTGCTTAGACTTAAACTAAGCTCCCAAACCTTCAATTCAATGGTTTCAAAGCTGAAAACCAAAATCCACTCACCGATTCCGTTTCGCCACTTGCCGAAACACCAAATCAAGCTTCCGGATCACCACCACTTGGATCCAAAGATGACTCCCCTATTTTTAACACATCAAAGCAGAGGATTAATGCATCATCATGCATTAATATCTTCAATGAAAGCACCTAAACCCGCTGCTCTCATCCCCACTCCATTTTCGGCTACAAAACACAACCGAAAATGCATCCAAACAACTCCACAACACTACCCAGCCAAGATCCATCAAATCTAATCATCCTTAAACATCAATTAACATCCAAAAAGGATCTAACATCACCCTTATACCTCCAGCTATAACAGATCACCAAAAACACACCAAAAACAACAAAGAACTCAAGCAAAACTTAGGAAAATCATCCTATTCGGGATTGCATTGATTAAACCTCAATTACTCATCAATTTAACATTCATTTAACATCAAAAAGACACCTCAAATCACTGCCCAAACAGATTATACGAAATTTTACCAAAAATCAACCAAATCTTGCATTTTAAGCCAAGATCAAGAACACAACCTTAAAACCTTTCATAAAACATAAATTAAGGATTGAGAACTTGGGAATTTCAGTAAAGAACTGAGAATTTAGAGGAGAAGGACGTTCATACCTCTAAACTTGAGTTTCTCCCTTTTTAGAATCAAAATGCTTGAAGATCCAATTAGCAAATGTAAAGGTTTTGATGAAGAGAGGATTGAAGATCAAAAGGGAATTGAAATGTGATATTTAGGTGACAAAATCAGAGGAAAAAGCTCTGGAGAAATGTGTTTGGTTTGAGAGAAAAGATGAGAGAAAATGAAAATGGAAATATGGAAAAGTTAGTTGGAAATACCAAAATATCTTCCCTCCTTTTTAGTTTTATTTAAAAACCTTTAATTAAATCTTTAATATTTAGGAAAAATCTGGAGAAACTCCCATTGGGTAAATAGCTCCTTAAAGATTCAAAGTTTCAATCCTTTTTAAAATAGTCTCACAGTTTTCTAAAATTACATTTTGGTCACTAACCAAAATGTCACTCTTCCAAACCTCATTTTGTAAAATTGATTTCACCATTCACTTATATATATTAAAAGAGGATTTTAAGACATTTTTCCATATTTTTAATGCAACCCGAACTAGGCTTTCCTAATTTCACCCTTTTTATATTCGAACCGCACTTTGACCGAACTGGTCCAAACCCAAAACTTCTAAGCCCAAAACCGGGGCGTTACAACTCTCCCCCCCTTAAGAAATTTCGTCCTTGAAATTTACCTGAAGGAAAGAGATACGGAAATTGCTTCAGCATGTCATCCTTCCGTTCCCACGTGGCTTCTTCAACACCACGATGCTTCCACAACACCTTTACCAACTCAATGGTCTTGCCTCGAAGAACCTTGCTATCCGAATCCAGAACCTTCACCGGTTCCTCATCATAGGTCAAATCCGGATTCAATTCCACTTCTTCCACAAGCATCACATGAGAAGGATCAGACCTATACTTCCGGAGCATAGAAACATGAAACACATCATGAATCTTCTCCAACTCCTGAGGTAGCCTCAACTTGTACGCCACAGGACCCACACGCTAAATCACCTCGTATGGTCCAATGTACCTAGGGCTCAACTTACCCTTCCGGCCAAACCTCATCACCTTTTTCCAAGGCAAAACCTTCAAAAACACACGGTCACCCACCGCATACTCAATCTCCTTACGCTTCAGATCCGCGTAAGACTTTTTCCGATCAGAAGCTGCCTTCAAACGCTCACAAATGAGTTTCACCTTCTCGGTGGTTCCTTTCAACAAATTCGGCATCGAAACCAACTTCTGACCCGTTTCAGCCCAACAAAGAGGAGTCCTACACTTCCTCCCGTACAAAGCCTCATAAGGTGCCATTTGAATACTTGCTTGATAACTATTGTTATAGGCAAACTCCACCAAAGGCAAATGTTTCTCCCAAGAGCCCTGGAACTCAATCACGCAGCACATCAACATATCCTCCAAAATCTGGATAACACGCTCGGACTGACCATCCGACTGAGGATGATAAGATGTACTGAAATTCAACCGTGTACCCAAAGCTTGATGCAAACACTGCCAGAACCGCGATGTAAACCTCGGATCCCTATCCGACACAATCGACTTAGGCACACCATGCAGCCGCACAATCTCAGCAATGTACAGCTCCGCAAGCTTATCTAAAGAATACGTAGTATGCACGGGCAAGAAATGCGCACACTTCGTCAGGCGATCCACAATCACCCACACCGAATTCTTCTTCGATGGTGACAAAGGTAAACCAGATACGAAATCCATGGTAATCCTTTCCCACTTCCATTCAGGGATTCTCAACGGTTGCAACAACCCTGAAGGAACCTGATGCTCAGCCTTAACTCGCTGACACACCATGCACTTGCTCACAAACTCCGCAACATCCTTCTTTAAACCCACCCAATAGTACTCATCACGAAGATCACGATAAATCTTAGTACTACCAGGGTGCATAGCAAAAGGACTACTATGACCTTCAGTCAGAATAGCACGCCTCAACTCAGCATCATTGGGCACCACTATCCGACTCCCAAAATACAACACTCCATCATCATTAAAACTGAAATCCGAAGGCCTACCCTCCGCGATATCCTGAACATGCGGTACCAAGGAATCATCCAGCAACTGCTTTTCCTTGATCAGCTGAACCAAAGATGGTTTCACTTGCAACTCAGCCACAAGACCACCATCACGCGAAATACTCAAACTGGCAAACATAGCCCTCAGCTCAACAGCTACCTTCCTACTCAAGGCATCCGCTACAACATTAGCCTTCCCAGGGTGATACTCAATCGTCAAATCATAATCCTTGAGCAACTCCACCCAACGTCGCTGCCTAAGATTCAACTCCTTCTGAGACATCAGATACCTCAAACTCTTATGATCCGTGTACACAGTACACTTCTTACCATACAGGTAATGTCTCCAGATCTTCAAAGCAAAAACCACCGCAGCCAACTCAATATCATGCGTAGGATAATTGCGCTCATGCACTTTCAACTGCCGCGATGCATAAGCCACCACCTTACCCTCTTGCATCAACACACATCCCAAACCAACATAGGACGCATCACTGTAGACCACAAACTCTTTCCCTGATTCAGGTTGAACCAAGATAGGAGCTTGCGTCAAAGCTACCTTAAGCTTCTCAAAAGCCTGCTGTCTCGCTTCCGTCCACTCATACTTAACATCCTTCTGCAGCAACTTTGTCAAAGGTGCAGCAATCTTAGAAAACCCATCCACAAACCTCCGGTAGTATCCCGCCAATCCAAGGAAACTACGAACCTCATGAACAGACTTAGGAACCTTCCAATTCATCACCGCCTCAATCTTCTGAGGATCAACACGAATCCCCTCAGCAGAAACCACATGCCCAAGAAACACCACTTCACTTAACCAGAACTCACACTTGCTCAGCTTGGCATAAAGCTGATTCTCCAACAAAGCTTGCAGCACAATCCTCAAATGCTCTTCATGCTCCTCCTCAGTACGCGAGTACACGAGAATATCATCGATGAACACCACAACGAACTTGTCCAGGTATTCATGAAACACACGATTCATCATGTCCATGAAAGCTGCAGGAGCATTCGTCAAACCAAACGGCATCACAAGGAACTCATAATGCCCATACCTTGTCCTGAAAGCTGTCTTAGGCACATCCACATCCTTCACCTTCAACTGATAATACCCTAACCTCAAGTCAATCTTAGAGAACACAGCTGCTCCCCGAAATTGATCAAAGAGATCATCAATTCTCGGCAAAGGATACCGATTCTTGATAGTCAACTTGTTCAGCTGACGATAATCAATACACATTCTCATAGTGCCATCCTTCTTCTTCACAAACAAGACCGGTGCACCCCAAGGTGAAACACTTGGCCGAATGAAACCACGACCAAGCAATTCTTGCAATTGCGTCTTCAGCTCCTTCAACTCCTTAGGTGCCATTCTATAAGGGGTAATGGACACAGGAGTTGTATTCTCATACAGCTCAATCCCAAACTCCACTTCACGATTAGGAGGCAATCCAGGCAACTCCTCAGGAAACACACCAGGAAACTCCCGCACAACCCTGATATCTTGCACACGCAACTCCTTAGAGCTAGGATTCATCACAAAAGCTAGATAAGCTTCACAACCTTGCCTCAACATCCGGCTCGCCTCCAATGTAGACACCACATTGGCAAAAAACTTCACATTCTCACCAACCACAACTACCTCATAATCATCCGCAAGCTTCAACGAAACTCGCTTGTTTTCACAATCCACTACAGCACGATGCTCAGCAAGCCAATCCATACTAAGGATTACATCAAAACCATAGAAAGGTAACTCCATAAGATTAACAGGAAAAACATGATCTTGAACAACCAAAGGACATCTTTTATACAGCCTTCGAGTCACAACAGTCTCACCAAAAGAACTAGTGACACGCACACCAACATCCAAAGACTCAACAGGCAAACCAAGCAATTCAGCATGCTCACGCAATATGTATGAGTGCGTAGATCCAGAATCAATCAAGGAAAGTAATGACAAGGATTGCAAAGTAAAAGTACCTGCGATCACATCCGCGTCATTCCTCCCCTCCCGCTGAGCATACACCCTGGCTTGACCGCCACCCTCAGGCTGAATAGCCACAACATGGGCCACACCCTGACCACCTTCCTCTCTTCGCTAAAAGTTACCCCGGCCGCGCCCACGACCTCTCTGCGGTGCAACAATAATAGGAGCACGGACTTGGCCACCAGCCAACATCGGACACTCTCTCCTCATATGATCCGTAGATCCACAGTTCCAGCATGCATTACCAGCTGCCACAACAGGAGCTTGCACCTCCCTCGCAGCACGAGGGCAATCACGTTTCATATGGCCATGCGAACCACATGTCCAACATGCACTCGGATCAACTCTAGCGTTGCCTCCCCGAGCAGGCGCACCACCACCACGCTTAGCTGAGGACTGATACTTCTGATCACGTCCCCTCTTGTTCCGTCCACCACCGGAACTATATTCAGCAGCTCGTTTACCAGCACTTGACCCAGCACTTCTAGCAGATAAACCCAGATTCATCTCAATATCCTTTGCTCGGCCCACCAGCACATCAAAATCATCATACTCGGTAGCCAGCACGTACATCTTTACATCTGTCACCAAACCATAACGGAATCTTTCACACCTTTCCCGCTCATCCAGAACAAGCTCAGGTGCGTATTGACTGAGTCGAACAAACTGTACTTCATACTCAGCCATAGACATGCTCCCCTGAGTGAGTGACATGAACTCCTGCTTCTTTTCATCTAGGTACCTCACACCAAGATACCTCCTCTTGAACGCGTTCTGAAAGAACGTCCAAGTTATGTCAGCTTCCGCCATCCCAGCGATAGTGGTTGTCCACCACGTATAAGCATCATCTTGCAACAATGATACTACACAACCCAGCTTCTGCACCTCAGTGCAACCCATCTGACCCAAGATCCTCTTGGTACTCTCCATCCAAGATTCAGAACCTTCCGCAGACAAACCCCTGAATTCAGTCCCACCTAGACTGCGTAAGCGTTCCAAGGGTAGTCTAACTCCAGCATCTCCCTGATGCCCAGCTCCTTGAGCCCCAGCTACTGCCACTCGAAAAGCACCAACAATAGCTTGCACTAACATCGTCATGTCAGGGATAGCTTGCCCCTGACCAGCTTCAGGTCCAGCGACCCCAGCACCAGCTGCAGCTCCAGCTTCTTCACCCCCAGCACCACCACCACCAGGTGGAGGAGGTAAATCCACCGCACTTTCAACATTCTCTTCATTCTCATTCTCATTTTGAGCCGTAGCTCGCACATTACTCCTCAACTCTCTACGAGGTGCCATACTCTAACAATACAATCACAATGCAATTAAAACAAGTCAGGCTCAGCAAGGTAAGCAATCCAAGTACTCAAGATCATTTCACTTAAAAAAACAACATCATTACATTAGCTTTGATTTGGCAATGGGTACCCACAACATGCTTCACCCCAGCATACACCACAATTGCAACATATATACAATTCACTCAACATGCTTTCACTCAACAAGCATACAAAGCATACATACTTTAATCAACCACACAATCATTCCCAAATACTCGAGAACTCAGCTCTGATACCACCAAATGTAACCCCCTTAACCCGGCCTAGACGGTTGACCCGAATTAAGAAGATCACACGGGGAAAACCAAAGTCAACCTGAAAGTCAACCTTGATTAACGACCCTTTTTTTCTTTTAAAAACTTAACTAGATGCACATTTACCCTAAACAAGTTCACAAGAACAACATACTAAAAGATCATAACCATCAGAGAACATTCAGGGACTCAATTGCACAAATCACAACTTTAGGGACCAAATTGTAAACTCTGGAAATTATAAAGACTTAGCCCAATTTAAAGTTACCAATACGAAATTAGTCAGGTTTCATGCTTCTCTGCCAAATTTCAGCTCAAACGGACATCCCAAACTCATACAATTGCATCAACAAGTTTCAGGACCAAAATGCAAACATTTCAGAACATTTAACCATCAAATTCAGAGCCCAACGGTCGAGTGTTCCGAAACAGGGAGAACCTGTTCCGAAACGCAGGACCGTTCTGAAACTGGTTCCGAAACGAGGCTTGACCGTGGCATTTCCGTTCCGGAACGGTTCCTCCCGTTTCGGAACGCCTAGGCCATTTCAGGCCCCTATTCCGAAACGGTAGCACCCGTTCCGATACGGCCTGCCCGGATTGCAGAAAAATTGTTGGTTTATCACATAATTGACCTATCAAACATGCTCCAAATGCCACCAATTCATACCAGCAAGTCATTCAACATCCAAGGAACATAATTGCATCAACCAAACATCAACATGGCATCAATTAAGGAAATCCCCAATTCTATAGGCATGCATCCTACTTAGAAACCATTCAAGCATCAATTCACCAAAAACAATCTCATAAAGGCCAATTACAAGTACCAACATTGTTAACAACACAAAACCAACTTAGGGAGTCCAAAACATCTCCCAAAACATCCACATAGGTCCCTCATTGCCAAATACCCAAAAGCTAATAGTTTTAGTAAAATGTTCACCATACATGAGCTTAATTCCTCCCTTGGATGCTTGGCTTCCTTGCTGCCCTAAAATGCACTTCAATGCTCTGCATTATTGGTTTAAGAAAAGAGAGAGCGTAAGCAATAGCTTAGTGAGGAATGCTCATTTAAAAACCACACAATAATGCATTTATAAAACACCTATATAAACCTTTAATCAATCATCATTTGCACATGCACTTAAACATTTAAAACAAGCATCTCATGCTTCAAGTTCATAACATGTCATATTGGCCACAAGTGATACATTCAACATAAGACTCACATATGGACTTTTAAACACCATTGTGATCTTACAATTTCCGAGGACCACACATGGACTTTTAAACACCATTGTGTCCTTAACAAGAATCATTCATGGACTTTTAAACACCATGACAAGGACCACACAAGGACTTTTAAACACCTTTGTGTCCTTAACAAGAATCTCCCAAGGACTTTTAAACACCTTGGAGTTCTTAAATAACAAGGCTTACACAAGGAATTTTAACCACCTTTGTAACCTTAACCAAGAACCAACCATGGACTTTTAAACACCATGTTGTTCTTAAATACACAAGACTCACCCAAGGAATTTTAACCACCTTGGTGATCTTAACCAAGAACCAACCATGGACTTTTAACCACCATGTTGTTCTTAAATAAACAAGGCTCACACAAGGACTTTTAAACACCTTTGTGACCTTAACTATCATTTGCCAATATGCATCATTAACAACAATATTCCACTGTTTTAAAGCATTTATCAAAGCCATAAACATCATGCATCCTTAAGCATCAAACCACATTAAAACAATGTTAAAAAACAAGGATCTCTTACCTTGAGCATCCTTCAACACATGGCTTATAATCTCAGCAACTAACATGCTAAAATATGCTTTCAAAACAGAATTTAAAACATGCAAACAACACATTGCATACAACCAATCCATGGTTCATCATCAAGAGAGTTTTCCCAAAAACTTACTCTTGAGCTTAGCTAAGTTGCTTAGACTTAAACTAAGCTCCCAAACCTTCAATTCAATGGTTTCAAAGCTGAAAACCAAAATCCACTCACCGATTCCGTTTCGCCACTTGCCGAAACACCAAATCAAGCTTCCGGATCACCACCACTTGGATCCAAAGATGACTCCCATGTTTTTAACACATCAAAGCAGAGGATTAATGCATCATCATGCATTAATATCTTCAATGAAAGCACCTAAACCCGCTGCTCTCATCCCCACTCCATTTTCGGCTACCAAACACAACCGAAAATGCATCCAAACAACTCCACAACACTACCCAGCCAAGATCCATCAAATCTAATCATCCTTAAACATCAATTAACATCCAAAAAGGATCTAACATCACCCTTATACCTCCAGCTATAACAGATCACCAAAAACACACCAAAAACAACAAAGAACTCAAGCAAAACTTAGGAAAATCAACCTATTCGGGATTGCATTGATTAAACCTCAATTACTCATCAATTTAACATTCATTTAACATCAAAAAGACACCTCAAATCACTGCCCAAACAGATTATACGAAATTTTACCAAAAATCAACCAAATCTTGCATTTTAAGCCAAGATCAAGAACACAACCTTAAAACCTTTCATAAAACATAAATTAAGGATTGAGAACTTGGGAATTTCAGTAAAGAACTGAGAATTTAGAGGAGAAGGACGTTCATACCTCTAAACTTGAGTTTCTCCCTTTTTAGAATCAAAATGCTTGAAGATCCAATTAGCAAATGTAAAGGTTTTGATGAAGAGAGGATTGAAGATCAAAAGGGAATTGAAATGTGATATTTAGGTGACAAAATCAGAGGAAAAAGCTCTGGAGAAATGTGTTTGGTTTGAGAGAAAAGATGAGAGAAAATGAAAATGGAAATATGGAAAAGTTAGTTGGAAATACCAAAATATCTTCCCTCCTTTTTAGTTTTATTTAAAACCTTTAATTAAATCTTTAATATTTAGGAAAAATCTGGAGAAACTCCCATTGGGTAAATAGCTCCTTAAAGATTCAAAGTTTCAATCCTTTTTAAAACAGTCTCACAGTTTTCGAAAATTACATTTTGGTCACTAACCAAAATGTCACTCTTCCAAACCTCATTTTGTAAAATTGATTTCACCATTCACTTATATATATTAAAAGAGGATTTTAAGACATTTTTCCATATTTTTAATGCAACCCGAACTAGGCTTTCCTAATTTCACCCTTTTTATATTCGAACCGCACTTTGACCGAACCGGTCCAAACCCAAAACTTCTAAGCCCAAAACCGGGGCATTACATGTAGACTAATAGAGTTGACGGCAGTAAGCCAGGATGGTTGCAAATGGCAATTATGCATCCAATCATTACGCCTGTTCCAAATATTCCAAATAATAGTTTGGAAAAGACCAAATTTATCGGAGGATAGAAAGTGCGCGGCTTCCTCCAACCATTGCAGAGGAGTAGAAGCCGAACTTCTGTAAAGACGAATGGGAATACCAGAAAGCTGAAGGGCTTCGGTGGCCCCTGAGCAATCACGAAGGGCATGGAGAATAGTCTCTGAGTGATGACCACAAATGGGACAGGGCCCAGAGTCTGGAGCAAAGACTTGCATTTTAGAACCAACTGGTAAAGCACCAGACGCCATGCGCCATCCAAAAGTTTTGACTTTAGGCAAGGCCTTAATTTTTGACAGGAATTTCCAAAAACGATTGGGTGGAGTTTGTGGGAGCACGGGGCGTTGTAAGAAAAGATAACCAGAGCGAACCGAGTATATGCCCGAGTCGTTAGAAGACCTGAGAATAGAGTCACGCTGATCATTTATAATCGGTATACCAAGTATGGTGGAGGCGTCTGTTGGAGTAAAATATCGATGTACTTTGGCAGGATCCCAAGCAGTTTGGTTACGGATCATGAAATCACGACATCGGATGTGGACTTCATCCGAAATTTCATAATTCCTAGTAAGGGTAATAGGGGAATTACCTCCCCAGATGTCTTTATGAACTCTTATATTACTATTAATTCCTGGGCAATTTAGGAATTCTGGGAGTAGGCGTTGAATAGCATTGTACATGCCTTGCCATGCGAAGGAGCCATGAATAGGCCTGGAGGAATCAAGGATATTCCCAGAAGGGAAATATTTAGCACGATAAATCTGGCCTAGTAGAGAATTTGGTTCACAGATTAGTCTCCATATTTGTTTACCCAAGAGAGCAATATTGAAGTCATGTAAATCTTTAAATCCCATTCCTCCAGCAGCCTTAGGTAAACAGACATTGTTCCATGGTAGCATATGCCATCCTTTTTTGTTGGATTTACCAGACCACCAATATTGTCTGATAGCTGAGGTCATATCATCAATGATGTTTTGTGGAAGGAGATAACAGGACATAACATATTGAGGTAGGGATTGGAGGACTGCTTTAATGAAGATCTCTCGGCCACTAAAAGACAAAAGATGTTTATCCCAGCTAGAAAGACACGGTCGTGGACTTTATCACGCACAAATCCTAGGGATTCGGTTTTGTTCTTTCCTATGAGCAGAGGAATACCTAGATAAACCCCAGGGTTGGGCACCTCGCGTACTTGCAGGAGATTATTTATCGCAGATCTTATAGAAGATGGGGTACGTGTGTGATAGAAGATTGTTGATTTTTCAAAGTTTACCGCTTGACCGGAGGCAGCAACATAAGTTTGCAGTGCTCGTTTAAGATGAGCGGCTTTAGTTGTAGAGTTGTTGATGAAAACCATACAATCATCAGCAAAAAAAGGTGATTGACTTTGGGTCCTTATTTGCATGCACCAAGTCCCGGAAGAATGTTTGTTTGTTGAGAAGCAGATAGGTAGGCAGAGAGCCCTTGCGTGCAGAATAGGAAGAGGAAGGGGGAGAGAGGATCTCCCTATCGTAATCCATGCTGAGGTTGAAAAAAAGTGGATAAAGCGTTGTTAATTTTAACTGAAAAAGAAACTGTTGTAATACAACGCATTATAAGGGAAATCCAGTTAGATGCAAAACCCATGCGTTCCATAACATTTGCTAAGAATGACCATTCCACTCGATCAAAAGCTTTTTCCATGTCGAGTTTGAGAGCAGCCCCTTGAGATGATTTTGTTTCCCATGAGTTAATATTGTGAATAATTTCATGAGCGGCAAGAATATTATCAGAGATGTTTCGCCCTTGGACAAAAGCTGCTTGATTAGGGCTGATACAAATGGGAATTGTTTGCTTCATTCTGTTGACAATGGTTTTAGATACTATCTTGTAGAGAACAGTACAAAGACTGATTGGCCTAAGATGTTTCATAGTAGTCGGGTCATTGATTTTAGGAATTAGAACCAAAATAGTTTTATTGACCAAAGACATGTCAATAGTGCCTTTTAATAAGTTGAGACAGAGATTGGTAACGTCTTCTCCAACAGTATCCCAATGCTATCGGAAGAAACTACTAGGTAGTCCATCAATACCAGGAGCTTTCCTAATGTCAATGTCCCAGAAAGCGTGGAGTATTTCTTCCTTAGTGAAAGGGCGTTATAAATTGTCATTCATAGACTGGGTAATGGAAGGGGTAATTTTATTAAGGATGTTATCGGAGATTTGGGGGTTGGAAGATGTAAAGAGATTTTTGAAGTAGCTAGAAGCGATAGACATGATGTCTGATTCAGCTGTACACCAGTTAGAGTTGGAGTCAAATAAGCCATTAATCGAGTTTTTTTCCTTCTATTGTTTGCTCGAGCATGAAAGAATCTTGTATTTTTATCACCTTGAGAAAGCCAAAGTGTGCGAGATCTTTGAGCCCAATAAGTTTCTTGTTCCATTAGCAGTTTGTTGAGTTCAGTCCGGTATTTTAAGTAATTGTCTTCAGTTGCAGCAGTTAAAGGGTGACATAGGAATTTGTTAATTTTTTTCGTTAGATAATTAATACGCCCAGATGACTTAAGTCTCTGTTGATTCTGCCAATCCTCTAGGCTTTTACCAACATCATTTATTTTATCAATAGTCGTACCAGGGGTATTTATCCAAGTACGTTTAATAGTTGAGATATTATCCTTATGATTGGCCCAGCAGTTCTCAAAACGGAAAGTGTTGGATGAGCGGTAAGGACGGTTGAACGCAGGGGATGTGTCAAGAGACAGGAAGTAGTGGTCAGACTTGGCTACATATTCCGTTGTGATGCGAAATGAAGGAAATAGGTTTTGCCAAGCCGAGTTAGCAACGAATCGGTCTAGTCTTTCATGAATAGTTGGAGTTAGGGGCCCAACTTTTGACCAAGTAGACCAGCACGATGTTGGCTTACAATCAAAAAGGTTGTTGCGTGAAAGGCATTGACGAAAATTGGATATTTGTGATCTAGCTCTACGACTCCCACCTTGTTTTTGAGAGTCGGATAGGATTTTGTTGAAATCTCCTCCTAGAATCCAAGGGACGTTGCTATTATTTGTATTTAAGGAGTCAATAATTTCCCAAGTTTTGTATTTTTGGCTTGTTTCAGAGTGGCCATGTATACCAGTGAATAAGATATTGCAATTGTCTAATGTAATTTGAGAATGTATGAAACGCTGAGAGTAAGAAATTAAACTGATATTGATATTGTTGGTAGCGAATAAAGCGATTCCGTAACACCCCTCCGAAGGGGGAATAGAAATAACGTTTATATAACCTAAAGAAATGCATAGTTGGCTACAAGCCACATTATTGAGTTTAGTTTCACATAGGAAAATAACGTTGGGGATGGATTGCCGGACATAATCTCGAAGATGTTGAACCACCGGGGCTTGTCCTAGACCCTGGCAGTTCCAGCATAGGATCTTCATTTTGCTCGGCGGGGCTGGGAATCAGCCGCCGCCGGAGAGTTTTTAGAGTTGCTCATCCCAGCTTTTGGAGTGGAACCGGACGGTTTGGATTTTTTTGGCGGGAGCGACACTTGAATGGGGGAGCGGCGTTTCATGCCATGATTTGGTGGGGCTGGACCAGGGGCCGGGGCTGCATCATTTGGATAATTTTTTAGTAACCAGTGGTTAAAATCATTGAAAATGGTATCGGTAGAAATAGGGGGCTTACGCAGTTCAGCTTCTATTTTCTTAATTTGCTGGGCAGTTGGACTTGGTACACCATCATCAGTGGTATCCCATTCCCCATCAGAATCATCTTCGGGAATCAGGTAGATGGTGTTCAAAGGTTGGGGCTCGAGAGGGGCTTTCTGCTTGGAGTCTGTAACTGGTGTTTCATTTACAGGGGGCATCCCCCATGGCAGTATCAGTATTGGGTGCATCCTCGGTGGGCTGTTCCGAAAAGGATGCAGCATCGCCCTCGTTATGAGAGCCTGCAGTAGAGTTAAGACATAGTAATTTAGTAAAGGAAATTTTTTTGAATAGGAAGTTAATGTTGATGAGGAGATTAAGAGATATACCCATAGAGGTAGATTCATTGATTGAAATAGAATTAGTGTTGGCAGCAACAACTGGAACATGATTAGCTGGGAATGATAAAAATAAGAACACAAATAGAAAAAACAGTAGAGTTAAAATAAATTTATAACGAAGATGAAGAGAGGATGAGAAATTTGAAAAAAATGTATGGGAAGGTACCACTCGGTAACAGATTGTTCTGGTTGAGTTCGGGTTCGACATAGCGAAGACGCCCCCTTGTACCAGCTGGGCGGCGTCTTGGAGGGAGATAGCAAAGCCATTCTCCGTATTGCAGTTCGTTCAGATCAAGAGATGCTCGATTGGGGCAGTTTTCAATCGTATGACTAATAATTCTGCAGCCAGGACAAAGGATGGGAAGGCATTCATATTAGATACGACACATAGTTTTGTTTGTACTCGAACCTATGAAAACAAAACGGGTAACTGGTTTGGTGATGTTCAGGAAGATCTCCACTCGTAGAAATTCTTTCATGTTTCCATCAGCTTCTCGGGTATCAGTTCGGATAACATTCCCAACCATCATCCCGAGGGCATGTCCCACAAGGTGTGAGCGGTCAAGGTCCTCATAGAGTGAGGATGGGAGAGAGAAGAATCGTATCCAGATCCTCATAGAGTTGAAGGAATATTCCCCAAGCGGCTTAGCAGGGTCATACTCAGTAATGGCAAGCCATTCGTCCTTTTATAACCAAGGGCCCCGATTAAGAACCTCATAACATGACTTGATGTCCTTGAACTTGATCTTCAAATAGTTGTCTTGAATAATAGAGATGGACACTACGTTGTTTGGCTTACAGATGCCTTCGAATGTGTTGATGACGGCATAGATGTCAACAGTTTTGGAGGATATGAAACATCCTAAAAGACATGCCTTGGGGTCTTCCTCGACAAAGTCCCAACCAAAGTCTGGGGTATACAAGAGTTCTATTTCCACATTTGTGAGGTTGAGAGAGCTTAGTTGTGGGATAGATGATGATGCCATAGCAGAGGGAAGTTGAGAGAGCAGAGGCTTGGAATAAGAGAAGGCTTGTGAGAATGTGCTTATTTGATGGACGTATAAAAAGAAGTGGCTTACTATAATAGTACTTTGGTAAATGTCAAAAAAAGGAAGGGAATAAAAATTTAGTATGGAAAGATTTATGTCCCATGAATCATGGGTTAAGGAGAATTTAGGAGGGAAAGATTAAGGTTTTGCAATATAATTGTTTTGAAAACATCCTAACCAATTAGACGAACTCCTATTGTTTGATTAAAACTAATTTTCTGCTCCTTTTTCTAGAGGATTCGGACGAGCAGATCTAAATGGGCCTTTCAATGGACCCGTTGAAATTTTAGGTAAGTAAAAAGTACAAAAATTGATGTTTCTCAATATAATTGTGATGAAAATCCCCTAACCAATTAGACGAACTGCTAAAATTTGATTAAAACTTATTTTGTAGTCCTTTTTATAGAGGTTTCGGACGAGCAGCTCTAAATGGGCCTTTCAATGGACCCATTGGAATTTTAGCTGAGAAAAAAGTACAAAATTGAGGTTTTGCAATATAATTGTGTTGAAAAGCTCGTAATCAATAACATGATCTCCTAATATTTGAATAAAACCTCTTTTGCGGTCCCTTTTCTAGAGGTTTCAGACGAGCATGCCTAAATGGGCCTTTCAATGGACCCGTTGGAATTTTGACAGAGTAAAAACTAAAGAAATTGAGGTTTTGAAATATAATTGTGTTGAAATGCTCCTAACAAATTAAAGGAACTCCTAATATTTGTTTAAAACTTATTTTCTAGACCTTTTTCTAGAGGTTTTGGACGAGCTTGTCTAAATGGGCCTTTCAATGGACCCGTTGGAATTTTAACTGAGTAAAAAGTACAGAAATTGAAGTTTTGCAATAAAATTGTGTTGAAAAGCTCCTAACTAATTAGACGAACTCCTAATATTTGATTAAAACTTATTTTCTGGTCCTTTTTCTAGTGGTTTCGGACAAGCAGGTTTAAATGGGCCTTTCAATGGACCCTTTGGAATTTTAACTGATTAAAAAGTATAGAAATTGAGGTTTTGCAATATAATTGTGTTGAAGAGATCCTAATCAATTAGATAAACTCCTATTATTTGATTAAAACTTATTTTCCGGTCTTTTTTCTAGAGGTTTCGGACGAGCAGGTCTAAATGGGCCTTTCCATGAACCCGTCGGAATTTTAACTAAGTAAAAAGTATAGAAATTGAGATTTTTCAATATAATTGTGTTGAAAAGCCACTAACCAATTAGACGAACTACTAATTTTTTTAAAACTCATTTTGCTGTCCTTTTTCTAGAATTTTCGGACAAGCATGTCTAAATGGGCCTTTCAATGGACCCTTTGGAATTTTAACTGAGTAAAAAGTATAGAAATTGAGTTCTGCAATATAATTGTGTTGAAAAGATCCTAACCAATTAGATAAACTCCTATTATTTGACTAAAACCTATTTTCCGGTCTTTTTTCTATAGGTTTTGGAAGAGTAGGTCTAAATGGGCCTTTCAATGGACCCGTTCGAATTTTAACTGAGTAAAAAGTACAGAAATTGAGGTTTCGCAATATAATTGTGTTGAAAAGCTCGTAATCAATAACATGATCTCCTAATATTTGATTAAAACCTTTTTTGTGGTCCTCTTTCGAGAGGTTTCGGACGAGCTGCTCTAAATGAGCCTTTCAACGACCCCGTTGGAATTTTAACTGAGTAAAAAGTACAGAAATTGAGGTTTTGCAATATAATTGTGTTGAAAAGCTCCTAAACTATTAGACGAACTCCTAATATTTGAATAAAACTTATTTTCCGGTACTTTTTCTACATGTTTCAGACGAGAACGTCTAAATGGGCCTTTCAAAGGACCCGTTGGAATTTTAACTGAGTAAAAAGTACAGTAATTGAGGTTTCTCAACATAATTGTGTTGAAAAACTCGTAATAAATTACATGATCTCTTAATATTTGATTAAAACCTTTTTTGCGGTCCCTTTTCAAGAGGTTTCGGGCGAGCAGCTCTAAATGGGCCTTTCAATGGACTCCTTGGAATTTTCACTAAGTAAAAAGTGCAGAAATTGAGGTTTTGCAATATAATTGTGTCGAAAAGTTCCTAACCAATTAGACGAACTCCTAATATTTGATTAATGCTTATTTTGTGGTCCTTTTTCTAGAGGTTTCGGACGAGATGGTCTAAATGGGTCTTTCAATGGTCCCGTCGGAATTTTAACTTATTAAAAACTACATAAATTCATGTTTTGCAATATAATTGTGTTGAAAAGCTCCTAACCAATTATATGAACTCCTAATATTTGATTAAAACATATTTTCTGGTCCATTTTCTAGAGGTTTCGGATGAGCATGTTTAAATGGTCCTTTCAGTGGACCCGTTTGAATTTTAAGTGAGTAAAAAGTACAGAAATTGAGGTTTTGAAGTAAAATTGTGTTCAAAAGCTCCTAACTAATTCGACGAACTCCTAATATTTGATTAAAACTTATTTTTCGGTCCTTTTTCTAGAAGTTTCGGACAAGCAGGTCTAAATGGGCCTTTTAATGGACCCTTTGGAATTTTAACTGAGTAAAAAGTATAGAAATTGAGGTTTTGCAATATAATTGTGTTGAAAAGATCCTAATCAAATAGATAAACTCCTATTATTTGATTAAAACTTATTTTCCGGTCTTTTTTCTAGAGGTTTCGGACGAGCATGTCTAAATGGGCCTTTCAATGTACCCGTCGGAATTTTAACTAAGTAAAAAGTATAGAAATTGAGATTTTTCAATATAATTGTATTGAAAAGCCCCTAACCAATTAGACAACTACTAATTTTTTTAAAACTCATTTTGTTGTCTTTTTTCTAGAGTTTTCGGACGAGCATGTCTGAATGGACCTTTCAATCGACCCTTTGGAATTTTAACTGAGTAAAAAGTATAGAAATTGAGGTTTTACAATATAATTGTGTTGAAAAGATCCTTACGAATTAGATAAACTCCTATTATTTGATTAAAACTTATTTTCCGATCTTTTTTCTAGAGGTTTCGGACGAGTTGGTCTAAATGGGCCTTTCAATGGAGCCGTTCGAATTTTATCGAAGTAAAAAGTACAGAAATTGAGGTTTCTCAATATAAATGTGTTGAAAAGCTCGTAATCAATAACATGATCTCCTAATATTTGATTAAAACCTTTTTTGCGTTCCTTTTTCTAGAGGTTTCGGACGAGTATCTCTAAATGGGCCTTTCAACGAACCCGTTGGAATTTTAACTGAGTAAAAAGTACAGAAATTGAGGTTTTCCAATATAATTGTGTTGAAAAGCTCCTAAACAATTAGACGAACTCCTAATATTTGAATAAAACTTATTTTTCGGTCCTTTTTCTACATGATTCGGACGAGAAAGTCTAAATGGGCCTTTCAATGGACCCGTTGGAATTTTACCTGAATAAAAAGTACTGAAATTAAGGTTTCTTAATATAATTGTGTTGAAAAACTCGTAATAAATTACACGATCTCCTAATATTTGATTAAAACCTTTTTTGCGGTCCCTTTTCAAGAGGTTTCGGACGAGCAACTCTAAATGGGCCTTCCAATGGACCCGTTGGAATTTTAACTAAGTAAAAAGTACAGAAATTGAGGTTTTGCAGTATAATTGTGTTGAAAATCTCGTATTGAATTACATGATATCCTAATATTTGATTAAAACTTATTTTCCGGTCCTTTTTTAGAGGTTTCGGATGAGCATGTCTAAATGGGCATTTCAATGGACCCGTTAGAATTTTAACTGAGTAACAAGTACAGAAATTGAGGTTTTGCAATATAATTGTGTTGAAAGGTCTTAAACAATTAGACGAACTCCTAACATTTGATTAAAACTTATTTTTTGGTCCTTTTTCTAGAGGTTTGGGACGAGCAGGTCTAAATGGGACTTTCAATGGACCCGTTGGAATTTTAGCTAAGTAAAAAGTTTATAAATTGTGATTTTTCAATATAATTGTGTTGAAAATCCCCTAACCGATTAGACGAACTACTAAAATTTGATTAAAACTTATTTTGCTGTCGTTTTTCTAGAGGTTTCGGACGAGTAGCTCTAAATGGGGCTTTCAACGGACCCATTGGAATTTTAACTGAGTAAAAAGTACAAAAATTGAGGTTTTGCAATATAATTGTGTTGAAAAGCTCCTAAACAACGAACTCCTAATATTTGATTAAAACTTATTTTTCGTTCCTTTTTCTACATGTTTCGGACGAGCAGGTCTAATTGGGCTTTTCAAAGGACCCGTTCGAATTTTAACTGAGTAAAAAGTACAGAAATTGAGGTTTCGCAATATAATTGTGTTGAAAAACTCGTAATAAATTACATGATCTCCTAATATTTGATTAAAACCTTTTTATCGGTCCCTTTTCAAGAGGTTTCGGACGAGTAGGTCTTTATGGGCCTTTCAATGGACCCGTTGGAATTTTTTTGAAGAAAAGGCCTCATTGAAAACCCCTCCTACTGTCCTTCCAGAAGAGCTAGAGGACCCTAAAAAGGGTAAAAGAGTGCCCAAATATTATTAATCATAAATGATTTGTTACAAGGTGTTGGATACAAGATGGAATATCCGAATAAAATGACATAGAAGTCATAGAATTCAGCGAGAAAGAAGCCAGAGTATGGGCTAAAATATTTCCCTCTCGGCGTACGAAAGAAATAGATACAAATTCAAAATCGTGAAGAGCTGCTTGAATCTGTAGAATAGTAGGTCCCATGGTAGAAAGGTCCTGAGCAAGATTGTTAATCCTATTCGCGAGAGAAGTGCTGTCAGTTTCAATCAAAAGCCGGCTCCAGCCTTGAGATCGAGCAAAGGTAAGACCAGCAAGGATGCTTTCCCCTTCACTAGTGATAGCGTCCAGACAGCTACCAAGCGAGAATGCAAGGCCACCCACAACTGCTCCTGCAGAATCACGAGCAACGGCGCCAACGGCCGCTGCATGAGTTGATGGATTAAAAGCTCCGTCCACATTTATTTTGATATGATGAGATGGAGGTGGTGTCCAGGATGGAGTAGAAATGGTCGATGGTGCTAGGGTAGTCTTTTTAAAGCTTTACAAAAATCATTATGTAAACTAATAGAATTAACGGCAATTAGCCAAGGTGGTTGTAAATGTTTATTATGTATCCAGTCGTTACGTCTATTCCATACATTCCATAAAGCAGTAAGGAAGAGACCAAATTTGTCAGAGGAAAGAGTGTTGGCTGCTTCCTCTAACCATTGCATAGGGGTAGAAGCTATACTCCTATAAAGAGAAATGGGGATACCACAAAGTTGGAGGACTTCCGACGCCCCAGGACAGTCACGAAGCGCATGAAGGATCGATTCCAAGTGGTTACCACAGGTAGGGCAAGGTCCCGAAGTAGGAGAAAAGGTATGCATTTTTACACCGACTGGTAGAGCATCAGATGCCATACGCCAACCAAAAGTTTTGACTTTGGGTAAAGCGTTGACTTTTGATAGAAATTTCCAGAGCCGAGAAGGTGACATATGTGGGTACATGGAGCGTTGGAGGAAAATATATCCAGAACGGACTGAGTAGATACCTGAGTCATTAGGGGACCAAAGTATTGAATCACGGTGATCATTTATGATGGGGATACGAAGAATAGCATCGGCATCATTTGGATTAAAGTAATTTCTTACCTTGTCCGTATCCCAAGTTGTTTGGTTACGAATCATAAAGTCACGACATCGAATATGAAATTCATCTGATATTTCATAATCTCCAGTGAGCTCAATTGGGGAAGATCCTCCCCATATATCTTTGTGTATTCGAATGTTACTATTTATACCTGGGCGGTGGAGAAACCCGGGGAATAAGCGCTGAAGTGCGTTATACATACCTTGCCAAGCAAAAGAGCCACGATTGGGTTTTGGTGCATCTAGGATATTTCCAGAGGGAAAATATTTAGAATGGTATATTTGTCCTAGTAGAGAATCTGGCTCGCAGATGAGTTTCCAAAGTTGCTTGCCTAGAAGAGCAATTTTAAAATCATGCAAATCCTTAAAACCCATGCCTCCAGCAGATTTAGGCAAACATACACGGTTCCAGGGGAGCATATGCCAACCTTTTTTGTTGGATTTGCCAGTCCACCAGTATTGGCGGATTGATGAAGTCATGTCATCAATGATGTTTTGTGGAAGAAGATAACAAGACATAACGTATTGTGGAAGGGATTGTAGGACTGCTTTGATGAAAATCTCTCGGCCACTAAAAGAAAGAAGATGTTTATCCCAACTAGAGAGACGATCATGTACTTTGTCTCGCACAAACCCAAGAGATTCCGTTTTGTTTTTCCCAATTAGAAGTGGGATACCTAGATAAACTCTAGGGTTAGAAACCTCACGCACTTGTAGAAGGCTGTTGATTATGTTTCTAGTAGCTGAAGGTGTTCTCGGGTTATAGAAAATTGTTGATTTCTCAAAATTAACTGCTTGACCGGATGCATTAGTATAGGTTTGAAGAGCTTTTTTAAGAAGAGACGCTTCAGCTTGATTAGCATTAATGAAAACCATGCAGTCATCGGCAAAAAACAAGTGATTGACTTTAGGCCATATTTACAGGCACCAAGTCATGGTAGAATTTTAGTTTGTTGAGCAGCATCTAGATAAGCAGAGAGGCCTTGGGTGCAAAAAAGGAAAAGGAAAGGGGAAAGGGGATCCCCCTGGCGAAGACCCCTCTGAGGTTTAAAAGATGGGGAAAGGGAGTTATTAATTTTAACTGAAAACGAGACCGTAGTGATGTAGCGCATTATGAGGGCGATCCATTCGGAGGCGAAGCCCATGCGTTCCATAACATTTGCTAGAAAAGACCATTCTACTCTATCAAAAGCTTTTTCCATGTCTAGTTTAAGAGCAGCACCTTGAGAAGACTTGTTAGCTCCTGAATTAATATTGTGAATAATTTCATGTGCAACAAGGATGTTGTCCAAGATGTTACGACCCTGAACAAAGGCAGCTTGATTATGGCTTATGCATAGGGGTATAGTCTGTTTCATTCTGTTGACTATAGTTTTGGCAACTATTTTATAGAGGACAGTGCAAAGACTGATTGGACGTAGTTGTTTCATGGAGGTTGGATCTTGTACTTTGGGTATTAGCACTGAAATAGTTTTGTTGACTGAGGCCATATCAGCGTTACCGTTTAGAAGATTAATGCAAAGATTAATAACGTCTTCGCCCACTGTGTCCCAGTGTTGCCGAAAAAAGCTACTGGGTAGGCCATCAATACCCGATGTTTTCCTAGGGTCAATATCTTGAAAGGCATAGAGAATTTCCTCTTTAGTAAAGAACCTTAGAAGGGATTCGTTCATTGGTTGATTGATGGAATAATGGATTTTGTTAAGAATATTATTCGAAGTTTGGGGATTGGATGTTGTGAAGATATTTTGAAAATATGAAGAAGCGATGTTCATAAGATCTGAATCTGACGTACACCAATTCAAATTAGCATCAAAAAGGCATGTAATCGAGTTTTTCTTTTTCCTGTTAGTTGCTCGAGCATGGAAGAATTTGGTATTTTTGTCCCCTTGGGAAAGCCAGAGGGTGCGAGATCTTTGAGCCCAATAAATTTCTTGTTCTGTTAAGAGTTTATTTAGTTCTGTTCTATAGTTTAAATATACTTGTTCATTTGTAGCAGTTAAGGGACGATATAGAAGTTTGTTAATTTTTTTTAGTGAGGAACTTAATCCTTCCGATTGATTTGAAGCGTTGTTGATTTTTCCATTCTTCTAGATATGTGCCAATAGCTTCGATTTTATCCATGACTGATCCAGAAGTATTGGTCCAAGTCCTTTTTATTGTGTGAATGTTATCCGCATTATTAGCCCAGCAGTTTTTGAATCGAAAATTGCTTGATGTCTGTTCATGGGGGGTGGAAATCAACGGATCTAATTCTAGGAATAGGAAACAATGATCCGATTTGGCTACGTAATCCGTGGTTACTCGGTAGGAAGGGTAGAGGTCTTTCCAAGCCGAATTAGCTATAAATCGATCTTATCTTTCATGTATGATTTGGGTTAAAGGCCCTACTTTTGTCCATGTGAACCATCCAGAAGTTGGCTTGCAATCAAATAGATTGTTTCTTGATAAACAGTTGCGAATTTTTTTTATTTTTGATCTAGCCCTTCGGCAACCCCCTTGTTTTTTAGTGTCAGTTAAAATTTCATTAAAATCCCCACCGAGAAGCCATGGGTTATTTTTAGTTGAAGGATATAATGAATCTATAAGTTCCCATGTTTTATATTATTGACTAGTTTCAGAAAAACCATGCATTCCAGTAAAAAACATTTTATGATTATTCTTGGTTATTTGGGTATGAATATAACGCGACGAGTAGAAATTAAACTTATATTAATATTCTTTGTTGCAAATAGGGAAATACCGGAACACCCTTCCGTAGGGGAAATAGAAATAATGTCTAACATTCCTAATGAAAGACAAATGCGGTTACACTCCGCGTTATTTATTTTAGTTTCGCATAAGAAGATGACATCTGGGTTTGTGCGTTGGACATAGGACCGAAAATGTTGAACCGCCGGGGCTTGTCCAAGACCCTGACAGTTCCAGCATAGGATCCTCATTTTGCTCGGCGGGGCTGGGAATCAGCCGCCGCCGGAGAGTTTTTAGAGCTGCTCATCCCAGCTTTAGGAGTGGATCCTGATGGTTTGGATTTTTTTTGCGGGAGAGATACTTGTATTGGAGAGCGGCATTTCATGCCTCGGTTCGTTGGGGCTGGTGCAGGTGCAGGTGCGGGGGCTGCATCATTGGGGTAATTTTTTAGTAACCACTGATTAAAATCATTGAAAATTGTATCAGTGGGTTTAGAGGGCTTACGCAATTCAGAGTCAAACTTTTTAATCTGCTGGGCAGTGGGGCTAGGAACACCATCGTCCGTGGTGTCCCAATCATCATCAGAACCATCTTCCGGGATGGGATAGATGGTGTTCAAAGGCTGGGGATCAAGCGGAGCTTTTTGTTTTAAGTCAACTGCGAGGGGATCTTTAGCAGAGTTGGGTCCTTCATCCATGGCCGTATCAACGTTTGGGGCTTCCTCAGTTGCTTGTTCCGTAAAGGAGGTGGCATCGCCTTCATTTAGAGAACCTATGTATTGGAGGTTGATTATGATTAGGTGCTTATAAACATTTATATAAAAGATGAGGAAGATGTAAGTTAAATTACCCATATTGTTCTGATCGATGGGAGGAGCAGTAGTGTTGGCCGAAGCTGCTGGAATATTTGTTGGGGCCACTACGCAAAAATCAGACAATAAGTACTTGGACAGATGAATTGGGGAAATAAATTGAATAAAAAATGAGATTATGGTGAAAGTTGAAATAAAAATTCCATTCACTGAAGGAATATTTGGGTTCAGATTAGGTTCCACATTGCGGATACGCCTACGAATTCCAACTGCGCGACGTCTTGGGGGGAGGTAGCGGAGCCATTCCCCGTACTGTAATTTGGAGAGATCGATTGAAGAACGGATGGGACAATTTTCTAATGTGTGGATGATAATACCACAACCAGGGCAGAGAGTTGGGAGTCTTTCATACTGAATACGGCACATGATTTTGTTTTCGCCTAATCCAATAAAAACAAAGCGGGTGACAGGTCTTGTGATGTTAAGCATAATTTCAACCCGGAGGAAGTCCTTCATATTCCCCTCAACTTCTCGGGTATCCGTTCGGAGAACATTGCCAACCATTGATCCTAGGGCATGTCCCACCAGATGGGATCGGTCAACATCAGCATAGAGTGAATCAGGGAGGGAGAAAATTCGGATCCAAATTCTCATGGTATTGAATTTGTAGTCGCTTAAGGATTTGGCTGGATCATATTCAGTAACTGCTAACCATTCATCCTTGTACAGCCAAGGACCGCGATTGATGATCTCATAGCAGTTCTTGATTTCCTTGAACTTTATTTTGAGGAAATTATCTTGTATAACCGATATGGATACTACCTCATTAGGCTTCAAGATACCTTCGAATGCATTGATAACAACATATATGTCCAACACTTTAGCCGATATGAAGCAGCCGATTACAATAAGCTTGGGGTCTTCCTTGATAATATCCCACCCAAAGTCAGGTGTGTAGAGCAGTTCCGCTTCTTCATTGGTGAGATTGATAGAGTTGAGTTGGGGGATGGAAGAGGATGAAGCCATTGAGAAGGTTGGTAGATTTGAGGTAGTTGAGTGATAGAGATATTGTTGTGGATTGGTGTAATTGTGATGTACGTATATAAAGAAGACAGTTGAGGGAGTTGAGATATGGAAAGTATATTGAGGAGAATTTGGAGAAGTAATTAGCGATTGGAAAAGATATGATCTATTAATGTCAGAAAGTAAATTATAGAAAGAACTTTCCTTAAATGATCTAGAAACCTGAGTAAAGGAAGAAATTCTAGAAGAGTTATTTGGAAATAGTATTTTGCATGCCAATTTTAATGAAATGTACCTTAAATACCTATATAAATTTAAAATCAAGTTTAAAGGTAAGATTAAAAAGATTTTATGGAAGTAATGACTGATAATAAGGGATAAATAAGGAAAGATTGGAGCGGCCTTGGTAATAAAAGGGAGTATTTTAACATACGAATATTTAAGACGGAGAATAAATTTAGGTGGTACAGTTAATGGAAAATAATATTTGGAAATACCAGAGATTAATACCATAAATGGTATTGATGTTGCAAAATAAATGGCAAAGTTTAATGAGTGTAATTTTGGAAATAAAGTTGAATGTATTAAATAGGATAAAAACGGAGGGATATATTTACTACTAGCTTTATTTAAAACCTTTTTTATAGGAAATTTATGGAAATTTAGATAAATGTAAAAAAGGAAGGTGGAAGTTTTGAGTATAAATGACGGGAATTGATTTTTATTTTTTGTAATTAATGAAAGTAAAACTAGTATTTTGAGAATAATAGTATATAGACTATTTAAGAGGAAAGTAATAATTAGGTAATAATTTAAAGAAGTATGAGCAGTTGAATACATTAAAAGATAAATTTTAAATTTTGAGAGAAACGGAAAAATATGATTAGAGTTTAAATTTGACCATATATTTGTAACAATAGAAATAAAGCTTAGTAAAAGATAGGAGATATTATTCAAATTTGTAATGGAAAAGATCCTATTTAGTAGGATTTGATGAAGATCCCAAATATGGGCTAGTAAGATTTCACCTAGAAAGGCGTAGTAGGAATAGGAAAAGGATTCCTTCGTGTATATCAGAGAGTAACATATGTTAATATAGTGACATTCATCAAAGGAGAAATAGAAAGCATGCATGGCAGTACTAAGGTAAAAATAAAAGCAGATAACAGCATAGCAAGAATAAAAGAAAGGCAGGAAAAAAAGAAAGCTATAAAAAATTACAAACCCTGGGAAAGGAGGAAGCGGGGAGAAGAAAATTATTACAGACCAAAAGAGCAAAAAAATATAGGGGGGATGCAATAATAATTAATTATAATTAAATAAAGACTTAGCCAAGGTGGGGAATAGATATCATAGCTTCCTTTGATACTTTGCCTTGCGATTTGTGTCAGTGTTACCATAGTTGTGGCATATTGGGAAGAACCAAAGAGTGAATCTAGGAAAGTACAGATGCAATGAGTTAAAGAGCAGCTAATAAGTTTATAATAAGTACAAAAGGAAACAGAGGACAACAATACAATTTTAAAGTTTAAGATAACCAAATGATGGTGAGCCATAAAAAAGGACACAGGTGAAATGGTGACAATTTTAAAATGATAGTGATTGGAAAGAATGAAGAAGATCATGTACAACATGTCATTATATAGATTAATCTCAGAATTAAAAGTGACATAATTATAAACATAAGATGGTCGACAGTAAAATATGTATTTTATATTGAAGCCTGTTTTCAGTATTATGTCCAAATAAGTAGCATTTATTTTAGGAAAATTATGTATGATACTATTAAAAAATGACTTGGATGCAAGAACCAGTAGGGTAGAATACAAATTAGAAAGACTGTAGAACATATCCAAGCAAAGAGTAATGGTTATATACCATTGACACCGAAACAAGCTACATGTGAGGTATAAAGGAAAATTAAGATCAGTAGAGTTTGGATATATATTAGAAAGAAAGTGATTAGCATTAATTAGGTTAAAGTATAGTATTTGATTCCTTATGAGAACCAAAACATCGATGGTATTTTGTGACAGCCATAGAGGAGAAAAGAATATAATGACAAGTATATATGAGTAGTATCTATGAGTTTTGTAACAGATTACCATAGTAGTTGTTGAAATGTGCTCCTTGGGTTGAGCAGAGAGGATTCTCTTTTAATTTGATTGCGAATGATGAGTCATGGAAAAATGAACTGAAAAGAAATATTGAATACGATTGTAATATATAATAAATGAGAATCCCAAGAAGTGGGCTGGTGTAAGATTCCCTTGAAGGGCTTGACATATATACGAAGCAATAACAAATATCAGTGGTGTAACAGAGATATTATCAGAGTGGTTTAGGAATAAATAAGAAATAATCATTGGCAAAGGATGAATGGAATCAAAGAGATAGTTGGAGAAAGAAGGAGCACAGTGATGTTTCAGATGCGTAATAGATGTATCTATTATATAATATATGTTTACATGGTACAGTAACAGAGGATGAATGATGGCAGGATAGCATTTTGTTATAATATATGAATTAAGCTCATAACAATTAAGGAGGTTATAGAAACAATAGTAGTAAACAAAGGTGAATACTAAGAAAAGCAAATTAAAGCTTAAAGTCAAGCACCAAGATAAACAAGAGGTATATATACTCAGAGCTATCATGAGAAGGAAAGATTTATCGAAAGAACTAATCAACTCATAGTACAGTAATGAAAAAATATATATCACACAAAGGAAAAGTAAATGGGGAAATTGAGAGATACGTATAGAATTATACCTCCGAAGGATAGTTCTTCGAACCCTAAGGCAGATGGTAGTAAAACCATAATTTTTTTGTTTGAAAGAAACACGGACCCGGAGAAGAAAAACAGAAGGTAGAAATATTAAGCAAAGAAATATAAGAAAAGTTAGAAAAAACTTAAAGGAAATGGATGGAAACCCTAATTGGTAAAGCGAATTAGAGAACACATGAAAACCCATAAGGAAGGATGCTGCCGAGAACCAAAAACTCCTCCAAACCCTAGCAAGGAGGGGTGAAATGTTGTCCTCCGGTGTAGATCTGAAACAGGGGCAGAGCACCGTGAGCCGGGGAGAAAACAAAATAATGAGAAAGAGAATAAAAAAGTAAAAGGGATTTAAAGAAATGCAACGATCTCCATGGGTAATGAGATATATCCCAAAATTGGAGAAAGGATGCGGTATAGATTGGTCAAAGAACCTGCAATCGAAAAGTAAATCTATTAGAGAAGAGATCTGATAAAAAGGGAGAAAGGATGTGGGGAACCCTAGTCGATTCAACTGTCTAGGAAGAATCAACAGGGGTTCAAAAACCCTAAAAGGTAGAGGGGGTAGAACGGCCGCCGAAAACATCCGTCGGGAAATTCTTACCCACTCCATAGTCGAACTGACAAAGAAAAGGATGAAAAAAATAAAGTCGGAGAGATTCATGGAAAACATGCAAGGAAAATAAAAGGAAAGAATAATAAATTGGATGAGAAATTGGTTGGGGAGAGGACTGAAAACAACCCAAAACTCGATTAATAGACAACCCTTGGATTGTCCATATCTGGAAATCACAAGCAAGGGATTTGTAGATCTGCAGAAAAAATATATGGAGATTAAAAAAGAAAAAGATAGAAAAGAAGAAATCATGGATCTGGGACCAAAAAATCTAGAACTTATCTGGAACGTCCTTTGAGTTCCTTGGTAAGGGATGAGTAGCCTAGACGGTTGCTTAGACCAAACCTCCAGATCCGAGAAACGCCGGAGATCCGAGAATCGCCGGAGAGGTTTCCAATACGTAACAAAAAAAGAGGGAAAAAATAATTCGTTAACCACAGATAAAAAGACGATATGAAGAAAACACAGAGAACACAATATAAGAGATTTAGCCTGAAAGATCTGTATATTGCGTGAATCAATATACAGCTGGAAGAAACAAAATAGGAGAAGCAAAATGATTAGAAAACAAAGAGAAAACTGAAATAAAAAATGAATAATACATACCGTATCTGATAAATGGTGGGAGAGTGGGATGGCTCTCTGACTTCTCATCCCGAATTCCAAGGGATACAACATTGAAATGTTCTCAAATGGCTTGAAAATGCGGCAGAGAAGGGGAAGCGTCGTGTGGGGGAAGGGGATTGGTGGAAAAGAAAATGAAATTTCCACCGAAAAAAAGGAAAATGTGGAAGAACAAGCCAAAACCCAAAAGAGACCCCTGGAAAAAAAGAGAGAGAATTGAGAGCCATACCCACACCCGTTGGAATTTTACCCGTTAGAATTTTAACTAAGTTCCCCGTTAGAATTTTAACTAAGTAAAAAGTACAGAAATTGAGGTTTTGCAATATAATTGTGTTGAAAAGCTCTTAACCAACTAGAAGAACTCCTAATATTTGATTAAAACTTATTTTCCGGTTCTTTTTCTAGAGGTTTCGGACGAGCAGGTCTAAATGGGCCTTTCAATGGACCCGTTGGAATTTTAGCTAAGTAAAAAGTTTATAAATTGAGATTTTTCAATATAATTGTGTTGAAAATCCCCTAACCAATTAGACGAACTACTAAAATTTGATTAAAACTTATTTTGCGGTTGTTTTTCTAGAGGTTACGGACGAGCAGCTCTAAATGGGCCTTTCAACGGACCCGTTGGAATTTTAATTGTGTAAGAAGTACAGAAATTGAGGTTTTGCAATATAATTGTTTTTAAAAGCTCCTCAACAATTAGACGAACTCCTAATATTTGATTAAAACTTATTTTCAGGTCCTTTTTCTACATGTTTCGGACGAGCATGTCTAAATGGGCCTTTCAATGGACCCGTTGGAATTTTAATTGAGTAAAAAGTACAAAAATTGAGGTTTCGCAATATAATTGTGTGGAAAAGCTCGTAATCAATAACATGATCTCTTAATATTTGATTAAAACCTTTTTTGCGGTCCCTTTTCTAGAGGTTTCGGACGAGCATGTCTAAATGGGCCTTTCAATGGACCCGTTGGAATTTTGACAGAGTAAAAACTAAAGAAATTGAGGTTTTTCAATTTAATTTGGTTGTAATGCTCCTAACCAATTAAAGGAACTCCTAATATTTGTTTAAAACTTATTTTCTGGACCTTTTTCTAGAGGTTTCAGACGAGCATGTCTAAATGGGACTTTCACTGGACCCGTTGGAATTTTAATTGAGTAAAGAGTACATAAATTGAGGTTTTCAATAAAATTGTGTTGAAAAGCTCCTAACTACTTAAACGAACTCCTAATATTTGATTAAAACTTATTTTACGGTCCTTCTTCTAGAGGTTTCGGACTAGCAGGTCTAAATGGGCCTTTCAATGGACCCTTTAGAATTTTAACTGAGTAAAAAGTATAGAAATTGAAGTTTTGCAATATAATTGTGTTGAAAAGATCCTAACCAATTAGACGAACTCCTATTATTTGATTAAAACTTATTTTCCGATCTTTTTTCTAGAGGTTTCGGAGGAGAAGGTCTAAATGGGCCTTTCAATGTACCTGTTGGAATTTTAACTAAATAAAAAGTATAGAAAATGAGATTTTTAAATATAATTGTGTTGAAAAGCCCCTAGCCAATTAGACGAACTACTATTTTTTTTCAAACTCATTTTGTTGTCCTTTTTCTAGAGGTTACGGACGAGCAGGTCTAAATGAGCCTTTGAATGGAGCCGTTCGAATTTTAACTGAGTAAAAAGTACATAAATTGAGGTTTTGCAATATAATTGTGTTGAAAAGCTCCTAACCAACTATACGAACTCCTGATATTTGATTAAAACTTATTTTGCGGTCCTTTTTCTAGAGGTTTCGAATGAGCAGGTCTAAATGATCCTTTCAATGGACCCTTTGGAATTTTAACTTAGTAAAAAGTATAAAAATTGAGGTTTTGCAATATAATTGTGTTGAAAAGCTCGCAATCAATTACATGATCTCCTATTATTTGATTTAAACTTTTTTTGCGTTTCTTTTTGTTGGGGTTTAAGACGAGCATGTCTAAATGGGTCTTTCAATGTACCCGTTGGAATTTTAACTGAGTAAAAAGTATAGAAATTGAGGTTTCTCAAAATAGTTGTTTTTAAAAACTCGTAATAAATTACATGATCTACTAATATTTGATTAAAACCTTTTTTGCGGTCCCTTTTAAAGAGGTTTCGGACGAGCAGGTCTTTATGGGCCTTTCAATGGACCCGTTAGAATTTTAACTAAGTAAAAAGTACAGAAATTGAGGTTTTGCAGTATAATTATGTTGAAAATCTCGTTATCAATTACATGATATCTTAATATTTGATAAAAACTTATTTTCTGGTCCTTTTTCTAGATGTTTCGGACAAGCAGGTCTAAATGGGCCTTTCAATGGAACCTTTGGAATTTTAACGGAGTAAAAAGTATAGAAATTGAGGTTTTGCAATATAATTGTGTTGAAAAGATCCTAACCAATTAGACGAACTCCTATTATTTGATTAAAACTTATTTTTCGGTCTTTTTTCTAGAGCATTCAGAAGAGCAGGTCTAAATGAACCTTTCAATGTACCCGTTGGAATTTTAACTAAGTAAAAAGTATAGAAATTGAGATTTTTCAATATAATTGTGTTGAAAAGCCCCTAACCAATTAGACGAACAACTAATTTTTTTCAAAACTCATTTTGTTGTCTTTTTTCTAGATGTTTCGAACGAGTAGGTCTAAATGAGCCTTTCAATGGACCACTTGGAATTTTAACTGAGTAAAAAGTACAGAAATTGAGGTTTTTCAAAATAATTGTGTTGAAAAGCTACTAACAAATTATACGAACTCCTAATATTTGATTAAAACTTGTTTTGTGGTCCTTTTTCTAGAGGTTTCGGATGAGCAGGTCTAAATGGGCCTTTCAATGGACCCATTGGAACTTTAACTGAGTAAAAAGTACAGAAATTGAGGTTTTGCAATATAATTGTGTTGAAAAGCTCGCAATTAATTACATGATCTCCTATTATTTGATTAAAACTTTTTTGCGGTCCTTTTTGTAGTGGTTTGAGACGAGCATGTCTAAATAGGCCTTTCAATGTACCCGTTGGAATTTTAACTGAGTAAAAAGTACAGAAATTGAGGTTTCTCAATATAATTGTGTTGAAAAACTCGTAATAAATTACATGATCTCCTAATATTTGATTAAAACCTTTTTTGCGGTCCCTTTTCAAGAGGTTTCGGACGAGCAGGTCTAAATGGGCCTTTCAATGGACCGATTGGAATTTTAACTAAGTAAAAAGTAAATAAATTGAGGTTTTTCTGTATAATTGTGTTGAAAAGCTGGCAATCAATTACATGATCTCCTAATATTTGATTAAAACTTTTTTTGCCGTCCTTTTTGTTGTGGTTTAGACGAGCATGTCCAAAATGGGCCTTTCAATGTACCAGTTGGAATTTTAACTTAGTAAAAAGTACAGATATTGAGGTTTCTCAATAATAAATGTGTTGAAAAACTCGTAATAAATTACATGATCTCCTAATATTTGATTAAAACCTTTTTTCGGTCCTTTTTCTAGAGGTTTCGGACGAGCGGGTCTAAATGGGCCTTTCAATGGACCCGTTGGAATTTTAACTGAGTAAAAAGTACAGAAATTAACGTTTTGCAATATAATTTTGTTGAAATGTTCCTAACCAAATACACGTAATACTAAAATTTGATTAAAACTTATTTTCCGGTCCTTTTTTTAGAGGTTTCGGACGAGTAGGTCTAAATGGGCATTTCAATGGACCCGTTGGAATTTTAACTGAGTAAAATGTACAGAAATTTGATGTTTTGTAATATAATTGTGTTAAAAAGCTCTTAACCAACAAGACGAACTCCTGATATTTGATTAAAACTTATTTTACGGTTTTTTTCTAGAGGTTTCGGACTAGCAGGTCTAAATGGGCCTTTCAATGGACCCGTTGGAATTTTAAATGACTAAAAAGTACAGAAATTGATGTTTTTGCTATAAAATTGTTTTGAAAGGCTCCTAAACAATTAGACGAACTATTAAAATTTGATTAAGTTTTATTTTGTGGTCCTTTTTCTAGACGTTTGATATGAGCAGGTCTAAATGGGCCTTATAGTGGACCCGTTGTAATTTTAACTAAGTAAAAAGTACAGAAATTGAGGTTTTGCAATATAATTGTGTTGAAAAGCTCCTAACCAATTAGACGAACTACTAAGATTTGATTAAAACTTTTTTTGCGGTCCTTTTTCTAGAGGTTTCGGACGAGCAGGTCTAAAAGGGCATTTCAATGGTCCCGTTGGAATTTTAACTGAGTAAAAAGTACATAAATTGAGGTTTTGCAATATAATTCCGTTGAAAAGCTCCTAAACAATTAGACGAACTCCTAATATTTGAATAAAAGTCATTATTTGGTCCTTTTTCTAGAGGTTTCGGACGAGCAGGTCTAAATGGGCCTTTCAATGGACCCCTTGGAATTTCACTCAGTAAAAAGTACAGAAATTGAGGTTTTGCAATATAATTGTGTTGAAAAGCTCCTAACCAATTAGACGAACTCCTAATATTTGATTTATACTTATTTTGTGGTCCTTTTTCTAGAGGTTTCGGACGAGCAGCTCTAAATGAGCCTTTCAATAGATCCGTTAGAAATTTCCCTGAGTATAAAGTACATAAATTCAAGTTTTGCAATATAATTGTGTTGAAAAGATCCTAACCAATTAGACGAACTCCTAATATTTGATTAAAACTTATTTTCCGGCCCTTTTTCTAGAGGTTTCGGACAAGCATGTTTAAATGGTCCTTTCAGTGGACCCGTTAGAATTTTAACTTAGTAAAAAGTAAAGAATTTGAGGTTTTGCAATATAATTGTGTTGAAAAGCTCATAACCAATTAGTCGAACTCCTACTATTTGATTAAAACTTATTTTCCGGTCCTTTTTCTAGAGGTTTCGGACAAGAAGGTCTAAATGGGCCTTTCAATGGACTCGTTGGAATTTTAAATGAGTAAAAAGTATAGAAATTGAGGTTTTGCAAAATAATTGTGTTGAAAAGCTCCTAAACAATTAGACGCACTACTAAAATTTGATCAAAATTTATTTTCGGTCATTTTTCTAGTCGTTTCATACGACCAGGTCTAAATGGACCTTTCAATAGACCCATTGGAATTTTAACTGAATAAAAAATGCAAAAATTTAGGTTTTGCAATATAATTGTGTTGAAAAGCTCCTAACCAATTAGTCAAACTCCTAATATTTCATTACAACTTATTTTTTCGGTCCCTTTTCTAGAGGTTTCAGACAAGCAGGTCTAAATGGGCCTTACAATGGACCCGTTGTAATTTTAACCGAGGAAAAAGTACAGAAATTGAGGTTTTGCAATATAATTGTGTTGAAAAGCTCCTAACCAATAAGACGAACTACTAAAATTTGATTAAAACTTATTTTACGGTCCTTTTTCTAGAGGTTTCTGATGAGCATGTCTAAATGGGCCTTTCAATGGACCCGTTGGAATTTTAACTGAGTAAAAAGAACATAAATTGAGTTTTTGCAATATAATTGTGTTGAAAGCTCCTAACAAATTACACGAACTCTTAATATTAGATTAAAACTTATTTTCAGATCCTTTTTCCAGAGGTTTCGAACGAGCAGGTCTAAATGGGACTTTCAATGGGCCCGTTGGAATTTTAACTGAGTAAAAAGTACAGAAATTGAGGATTTGGAAAATAATTGTGTTGAAAAGATCCTAACCAATTAGATGAACTACCAAAATTTGATTAAAACTTATTTTGTTGTCCTTTTTCTTGAGGTTTCGGACGAACGAGTCTAAATGGGCCTTTCAATGGACACGTTGGAATTTTAACTCAGTAAAAAGTACAAAAATTGAAGTTTTGCATTATAATTGTGTTGAAAAGCTCCTAACCAATTAGACGAAATACTAAAATTTGATTAAAACTTATTTTGCGGTCCTTTTTCTAGACGTTTCAGACGAGCATTTGGCAACATAATTTTGTTAAAAAGCTCCTAAAAAATTTGACGAACTCCTAATATTTGATTAAAATTTATTTTCCGGCCCTTTTACTAGAGGATTCGGACGAGCAGGTCCAAATGGGCCTTTGGACCCATTGGAATTTTAACTGAGTAAAAACTATAAAAATTGAGGTTTTGCAATATAATTGTGTTGAAATGTTCCTAACCAATTAAAGGAACTCCTAATATTTGTTTAAAAAGTATTTTCCGGTCCTTTTTCTAGAGGTTTCGGACGAGCATGTCTAAATGGGCCATTCAATGGACCAGTTGGAATTTTAACTAAATAAAATGTATAGAAATTGAAGTTTTGCAGTATAATTGTGTTGAAATGCTCCTAAGAGAATAGACGAACTCCTAATATTTCATTAAAACTTGTTTTTCGGTCCTTTTTCTAGAGGTTTCGGATGAGCAGGTCTAAATGGGCCTTTCAATGGACCCGTTGGAATTTTAACTGAGTAAAAAGTACAAAAATTTAGGATTTGCAATATAATTTTATTGAAAAGTTCCTATACCAAATACACGAAATACTAAAATTTGATTAAAACCTATTTTGCGGTCCTTTTTCTAGAGGCTTCGGACGATATGTCTAAATGGGCCTTTCAATGGACCCGTTGGAAATTTAAATGAGTAAAAAGTACAGAAATTGAGATTTTGCAACATAATTGTGTTGAAAAGCTCCTAACCAATTACATGATCTCCTAATATTTGATTAAAAGTTTTTTTGGTGTCCTTTTTCTAGAGGTTTCGGACGAGCATGTCTAAATGGGGCTTTTAATGGACCCGTTGGAATTTTATCTGATTAAAAACTAAAGAAATTGAGGTTTTGCAATATAATTGTGTTGAAAAGCTTATAACCAATTAGACGAACTCCTAATATTTGATTAAAACATATTTTGCGGTCCTTTTTCTAAATGTTTCAGACGAGCATATCTAAATGGGCCATTCAATGGACCATTTCGAATTTGAACTGTGTAAAAAGTATAGAAATTAAAGTTTTGCAATATAATTGTGTTGAAAAGCTCCTAACCAATTAGAAGAACTCCTATTATTTGATTAAGTTTTATTTTGTGGTCCTTTTTCTAGAGGTTTCGGACGTGCAGGTCTAAATGGGCCTTTCAATGGACCCGTTGGAATTTTAACTGAGTAAAAAGTACAGAAATTAAGGTTTTGCAATATAATTTTGTTGAAAAGTTCCTAACCAAATAGACGAACTCCTAATATTTGAATAAAACTCATTATTTGGTCCTTTTTAGAGGTTTTGGACGAGCAGGTCTAAATGAGCATTTCAATGGACCCGTTAGAATTTTAACTGAGTAAAAAGTACAGAAATTGAGGTTTTGCAATATAATTGTGTTCAAAAGCTCTTAACCAATTAGACGAACTCCTAATATTTGATTAACACTTATTTTGTGGTCCTTTTTCTAGAGGTTTCGGACGAGCAGCTCTAAATGGGCCTTTCAATAGATCCGTTAGAAATTTAACTAAGTAAAAAGTATAGAAATTGAGGTTTTGCAATATAATTTTGTTAAAAGCACTTAACCAATTAGACAAACTCATAATATTTGATTAAAACTTATTTTTGTGGTCCTTTATCTAGAGGTTTCGGACGAGAATGTCTAAATGGGCCTTTCAATGGACTCGATGGAATTTTAACTAAGTAAAAAGTATAAAATTGAGGTTTTGCAATATAATTGTGTTGAATACCTTCTAACCAATTAGACGAAGTCCTAAAATTTGACTTAAACTTATTTTTTGCGGTCCTTTTTCTAGAGGTTTTGGACGAGCATGTCTAAATGGGCCTTTCAATGGACCCGTTGGAATTTTAACTATGTAAAAAGTATAAAATTGAGGTTTTGCAATATAATTGTGTTGAAAAGCTTCTAACCAATTAGAAGAAATCCTAATATTTGATTAAAAATTATTTTGCGGTCCTTTTTCTACATGTTTTAGACAAGCATGTCTAAATGGGCCATTCAATGGACCAGTTGGAATTTTAACTGAGTAAAAAGTATATGAATTGAAGTTTTGCAGTATAATTGTGTTGAAATGCTCCTAACCAATTAGATGAACTCCTAATATTTGATTAAAACTTGTTTTTCGGTTCTTTTCTAGAGGTTTCGGACGAGCATGTCTAAATGGGCCTTTTCAATGGACTCGTTGGAATTTTAACTGAGTAAAAAGTACAGAAATTGAGGTTTTCCAATATAATTGTGTTGAAAAGCTCCTAACCAATTATACGAACTCCTAATATTTGATTAAAACTTATTTTGCGGTCCTTCTTCTAGAGGTTTCGGATGAGCAGGTCTAAATGATCCTTTCAATGGACCCTTTGGAATTTTAATTGAGTAAAAAGTATAGAAATTGAGGTTTTGCAATATAATTGTGTTGAAAAGCTCGCAATCAATTACATGATCTCCTAATATTTGATTAAAACTTTTTTTGCGGTCCTTTTGGTAGTGGTTTTAGACGAGCATGCCTAAATGGGCCTTTCAATGGACCCGTTGGAATTTTAACTAAGAAAAAAGTACATAAATTGAGGTTTTGCAGTATAATTGTGTTGAAAATCTCGTAATCAATTACATGATATCCTAATATTTGATTAAAACTTATTTTTCTGTCCTTTTTTAGAGGTTTCGGACGACCACGTCTAACTGGGCATTTAATTGGACCCGTTGGAATTTTAACTGAGTAAAAAGTACAGAAATTGAGTTTTTGCAATATAATTGTGTTGAAAAGCTCTTAACCAATTAGACGAACTACTAATATTTGATTCAAACTTATTTCCCGGTCCTTTTTCTAGAGGTTTCGGATGAACAGGTCTAAATGGGCCTTTCAATGGACCCGTTGGAATTTTAAATGAGTAAAAAGTACAGAAATTGAGGTTTTTGCTATAAAATTGTTTTGAAAGGCTCCTAAACAATTAGAAGAACTATTAAAATTTGATTTTTACTTTGTGGTCCTTTTTCTAGACGATTCATACGAGCAGGTCTAAATGGGCCTTACAATGGACCTGTTGGAATTTCAACTGAGTAAAAGGTATAGAAATTGAGGTTTTACAATATAATTGTGTTGAAAAGCTCCTAACCAATTAGACGAACAACTAAAATTTGATTAAAACTTTTTTTGCTGTCCTTTTTCTAGAAGTTTCGGACGAGCAGGTCTAAATGGGCATTTCAATGGACCCGTTGGAATTTTAACTGAGTAAAAAGTACATAAATTGAGGTTTTGCAATATAATTGTGTTGAAAAGCTCCTAAACATTTAGACGAACTCCTAATATTTGAATAAAACTTATTATTCGGTCCTTTTTCAAGAGGTTTCGGACGAGCAGGTCTAAATGGGCCTTTCAATGTACTGGTTGGAATTTTCACTCAGTTAAAAGTACATAAATTGAGGTTTTGCAATATAATTGTGTTGAAAAGCTCCTAACCTATTAGACGAACTCCTAATATTTGATTAACACTTATTTTGTGGTCCTTTTTCTCGAGGTTTCGGACGAGCATCTCTAAATGGGCCTTTCAATAGATCCGTTGGAAATTTAACTGAGTAAAAAGTACAGAGATTGAGGTTTTGCAATATAATTTTTTTGAAAAGCACCAAACCAATTAGACAAACTCATAATATTTGATTAAAACTTATTTTTTTGGTCCTTTATCTAGAGGTTTCGGACGAGCATATCTAAATGGGCCTTTCAATAGACCCGTTGGAATTTTAACTTATTAAAAATTAAAGAAATTGAGGGTTTTCAATATAATTGTGTTGAAAAGCTTCTAACCAAGTAGAAGAACTCCTAATATTTGATTAAAACTTATCTCGCGGTCCTTTTTCTACATGTTTTAGACAAGCATGTCTAAATGGGCCATTCAATGGACCAGTTGGAATTTTAACTGAGGAAAACGTATAGGAATTGAAGTTTTGCAGTATAATTGTGTTGAAATGCTCCTAACCAATTAGACGAACTCCTAATATTTGATTAAAACTTGTTTTTCGGTCCTTTTTTAGAGGTTTCAGACGAGCATGTCTAAATAGGCCTTTTCAATGTACTCGTTGGAATTTTAACTGAGAAAAAAGTACAAAAATTGAGGTTTTCCAATATAATTATGTTGAAAAGCTCCTAACCAATTATACGAACTCTTAATATTTGATTAAAACTTATTTTGCTGTCCTTCTTCTAGACGTTTCGGATGAGCAGGTCCAAATGATCCTTTCAATGGACCCTTTGGAATTTTAATTGAGTAAAAAGTATAGAATTTGAGGTTTTGCAATATAATTGTGTTGAAAAGCTCGCAATCAATTACATGATCTCCTAATATTTGATTAAAACTTTTTTTGCGGTCCTTTTGGTAGTGGTTTTAGACGAGCATGCCTAAATGGGCCTTTCAATGGACCCGTTGGAATTTTAACTAAGAAAAAAGTACAGTAATTGAGGTTTTGCAGTATAATTGTGTTGAAAATCTCGTAATCAATTACATGATATCCTAATATTTGATTAAAACTTATTTTCCTGTCCTATTTTAGAGGTTTCGGACGAGCAGGTCTAACTAGGCATTTAATTGGACCCGTTGGAATTTTAACTGAGTAAAAAGTACAGAAATTGAGGTTTTGCAGTATAATTGTGTTGAAAAGCTCTTAACCAATTAGACGAACTACTAATATTTGATTCAAACATATTTTCCGGTCTTTTTTCTAGAGGTTTCGGATAAACAGGTCTAAATGGGCCTTTCAATGGACCCGTTGGAATTTTAAATGAGTAAATAGTACAGAAATTGAGGTTTTCGCTATAAAATTGTTTTGAAAGGCTCCTAAACAATTAGAAGAACTATTAAAATTTGATTTTTATTTTGTGGTCCTTTTTCTAGACATATCATACGAGCAGGTCTAAATGGGCCTTACAATGGACCCGTTGGAATTTTAACTGAGTAAAAAGTACATAAATTGAGGTTTTACAATATAATTGTGTTGAAAAGCTAATAACCAATTAGACGAACAACGAAAATTTGATTAAAACTTTTTTTGCTGTTCTTTTTCTAGAAGTTTCGGACTAGCAGGTCTAAATGGGCATTTCAATGGATCCGTTGGAATTTTAACTGAGTAAAAAGTACAGAAATTGAGGTTTTGCAATATAATTGTGTTGAAAAGCTCCTAAACAATTAGACGGGCTCCTAATATTTGAATAAAACTTATTATTCGGTTCTTTTTCAAGAGGTTTCGGACGAGCAGGTCTAAATGGGCATTTCAATGTACTGGTTGGAATTTTCACTCAGTTAAAAGTACAGAAATTGAGGTTTTGCAATATAATTGTGTTGAAAAACTCCTAACCAATTAGACGAACTCCTAATATTTGATTAACACTTATTTTGTGGTCCTTTTTTTAGAGGTTTCAGACGAGCATCTCTAAATGGGCCTTTCAATAGATCCGTAGAAAATTTAACTGAGTAAAAAGTACAGAAATTGAGGTTTTGCAATATAATTTTTTTGAAAAGCACCTAACCAATTAGACAAACTCATAATATTTGATTAAAACTTATTTTTTTGGTCCTTTATCTAGATGTTTCGGACGAGCATATCTAAATGGGCCTTTCAATGGACTCGATGGAATTTTAACTAAGTAAAAACTATAAAATTGATGTTTTGCAATATAGTTGTGTTGAAAAGCTTCTAACCAATTAGACGAAGTCCTAAAATTTGATTAAAACTTATTTTGCGCTCCTTTTTGTAGAGGTTTCGGACGAGCAGGTATAAATGGGCCTTTCAAAAGACTTGTTGGAATTTTAAGTGTAACCCCCTCGTCCCGGTCTGGTCGGATGACCGGTCCGAGTGGGCCACACGGGGAAAACCGAAGCGAAACCCGTTAAGGTTTCCCCTCGGTTAACGACCCTAAAAATTTCTTTTTATTTTATCTTGTCTATAGGCATAATTACAACCTAGGTGAAGCACAGCAGCGGAAAAATACAAACAATGTAACATACACCGACCAGCCAAAACATTAAACAGCTCATTTTAGTCCTTTACAGCAGGCCGTTTCGAAACGCCCTTAGTGTGTTCTGAAACGCCTTGACTTAGTCAACAGGCTAGGGTCAACCATAGGGTGACCGTTTCGAAACAGGGGTGACCCGTATCGAAACGAGCTTGACGGTCAATTTCTCGTGGTCAACGAGATTTGACCGTTTCGAAACATCAAAGGCCCGTTTCGGAACACCTTTATCTCGTCAATTTCTCAAAATTCCAGTAGCAAAAATGTTCCGAAACGACCCCCATCCGTTCCGAAACGGCAGGCCATTTGCAAAGGAACCATATCGGAACAGGGTGACCCGTTCCGAAACGCCCCCTGTCTGCAGACTCGTTTTGGCTGTTTTAAGGCATAAGGGTGCCCCAAAACACCACCAAAACACCCTACAACATCATAACAATTAAACTTGAGGCAACCCAACTATGTTAGCATGCTTCAACAAGATTAAGACAAGTCTAACACTAAGGCAAGACCTCACAAGACATGCATTCATTCAACATCATTCAATCATAGAGACAACATCTAAGGCACATGGCTAACATTCAAAATGAGCAATTTAGGCATGAGTTACAATTCAACATGGCAACACCAACCATACAAAAGCAAGGTATTAAGGAGTCTAAACATGCTCCTAAACAACCAACAACTATCCAACAAAACAATACATGTCCCATTGCTCAAACTATTACATGTCCAACATTAAAAACCCATACTTGAAGCACTCAAGGCTAACAACCACACTTGGAGGCCCTCCACTTGCTCGAGCAACCCGCGAACTAAGGTTCTGCAATGTTGAACAAAGAAAGCGTAAGCAATGATGCTTAGTGAGGGTAAGCTCTAAAAACAAACCTCAACATTGCAGGGTCCGAGCACTTTCTAGCCATGGTAAAACACGAATATACCAAGGATCCACAAAGCCACAAGGTAAAGATGCATGAACAATAGACAATATAAATGCCATGATCATAAGCTCAATTCCACAATACATGTATTTACATTCAAGTATCCCATTAACGATCATAAACCTCAACACATTGATACACATATCAAACAACATTGGCACCTAGCTATGACCCAAATACGCGGATAGACACGTTGGAACTCACATCCAACAACCTCATTACCTCACGGTGGGATTACACTCATCACCGGTCTCGCGGAGGGGATTCCACTCATCCTCACGCCCCGTCGATGGGATTCCACTCATCACCGACTATATTTAAATACAATTTCCAGGCGAACCCGTACTCCTCCTTGGTGACTCAAAGCCACCAAGGCCACGCGCGACTTTTGACTCATGTGTACACACTAACATCCTAATGATCGATCATTTGTATTCAAGTATACTAGTGCCAACATTTACTCATTTCACACTACTCATTTCAACCAATTCCGTGCTTAGCACGTACTCACCAACAACCATCATCATGCATGTCTCAAGCATCACAAGTCATATCTCATCCCACATGTATAATACAATATACATAACCATTCATATCACATATCATACGAGACATACACAACCACATAAAAGAGTTCATCCAAAGGCTCTAGATCAAGCTTAGGATTAGGCTACCACCCTAATCCTAACTCTAGGTGGGTCTACCAAGCCCAACCTAGTCCATATACTCGAACCAACTATTTTAAAACCATTTAAGACAATTAACCACTCACCTAAGCTTCCGAGCTCAAAGACCAAGCAAGTAACCGTCTTCAAATTCCCGGATTTACTTCTGATGCTTCACTGATGCCCAAACTCGATTCTAATCAAACCCAAACACAAACAAAACATCCACCATCAATAAATCATCGTTGGAATTAACCCGGAATGCAATTCAACCACAAACTACCATGTTGCAAGCATGAACAATTTCCATTTTTCACCAATTCGGATGGCCCCAAGACCATGTCCAAAAATCATGTTTTCAACTTCCATTACACCCACCAATGATCCCAATTCAACCCCTATCCATAGTACTATCAAAAGCCTATCAAAACCCACCTAAAACAACCCCCAAAAATCACCAAAAACCCTCCAAAACCCCAAGTTTACCCAAATCCGAAAATTGTCCAAAATCATTTGAAATTCACCTATGATACACCCTTTGACTTCTATATATCATAACTAAGCATAACAAATCAAAATACTTCACTTAACCACATAAAGATTTCATTTTTAATCAAAACATTCAAAACTTCCATTTTCCAAAACCTTCATGAAAATGAAAATGAAGGGTACTTTTGTGGAGGGGAAGATGAGGGAAAGTCAAAAATACATTTACCTTTCAAACGAAGTCGAAATGGATGAGGAATAAGATGGAATAGTGGAGAGGGGGAAGGTCTTCTATTTCACGTTGGAGATAGAGGAGGAAGAGAGTGAATAGTGATATTTGTGAAAAGGGGGGATTTAAATTAGAAAAGGGGTAAATTACAAAAAGGCCATTAATGAATGGCTATCCCCTTGTTTTTAAAATAGCTCTTCAATATTGAAATTATATCAATTTGGTCCCACATCAAATCGTTTATTTTGAAACCCGAAATTTTAAAGGATCATTTTAATTATAAAATCGAGCCCGAAATAACATTAAAATATTATTTTCACCTAAACCCGAGTGTTACAACTCTCCCCCACTTAAGGAAATTTCGTCCTCGAAATTACCTGGTGGAAACAGATACGGAAACTGCTCAACCATATCCGCTTTCCTCTCCCACGTGACCTCTTCCACACCTCTATGTCTCCACAACACCTTGACCAACTCTATGGTCTTGCCACGCAACACCTTGCTATCAGAAGCAAGTATTTCAACAGGCTCTTCATTATAGGACAAATCTGAATTTAACTCTATTTCCTCAACGGGCATCACATGAGAAGGATCCGATCTATATCTCCTAAGCATAGACACATGAAAGACATCATGGATCTTCTCTAACTCAGAAGGTAACCTCAAACGATAAGCTATAGGCCCAATCCGCTCAACTATCTCATACGGACCAATGAACCTCGCACTCAACTTGCCCTTCCGGCCAAATCTCATTACTTTCTTCCACGGAGATACCTTCAGAAACACTTTCTCACCCACTGAGTACTCAATCTCTTTCCTCTTCAAATCTGCATAAGACTTCTGGCGATCGGAAGCTGCTTTCAAACGGTCACAAATCAACTTCACTTTTTCGGTAGTTCCCTTAAGCAAGTCTGGCATAGGTAACAATCTCTGACCTGTCTCAGCCCAACAAATCGGAGTCCTACATCGTCTACCATACAAAGCCTCATAAGGTGCCATCTGAATACTAGACTGATAATTGTTGTTGTAAGCAAACTCAACCAACGGTAAGTGCTTCTCCCAAGAACCCTGAAAGTCAATCACACAACAACGAAGCATATCCTCTAGAATCTGTATCACTCGCTCTGACTGCCCATCGGACTGCGGATGATAAGATATGCTGAAATGCAATCGGCTACCCAAAGCACTATGCAAGCAACCCCAAAGCCTCGAAGTAAATCTAGGATCCCTATCTGAAACAATAGACTTCGGAACTCCATGAAGTCTCACAATCTCACGGATGTACAAGTTTGCCAACTTGTCTAAGGAATCCGTAGTGTTCACTGCTAAGAAGTGAGCACACTTAGTGAACCTATCAACAATCACCCAAACGGAGTTCTTCTTCGAAGGAGACAAGGGCAACCCCGACACAAAATCCATAGTGATCCTCTCCCATTTCCATTCCGGAATCTTCAAAGGCTGTAGCAAACCTGAAGGAACCTGATGTTCTGCCTTCACTCTCTGACAAACCATACAACGACTCACATACTCGGCTACATCTCGCTTCAAACCAACCCAGAAGTAATCATTCTTCAAATCTCGGTACATTTTAGTACTACCCGGATGCATAGAAAAGGGACTCGAATGTGCTTCACTCAAAATCTGACGTCTCAACTCAACATCTTCTGGTACAACAATCTTATCTCTAAAGCACAACAAGCTCTCACCACTGAAACTATACTCAGTCGGTCTTCCTTCGGCTATGTCTTGAACATGCGGAACTAGGCTCGCATCTTGCAACTGCCTCTCTCTAATCAACTGAATCAAAGAAGGCTTCACTTGCAACTCGGTGATCAAACCACCATCATCAGACACACTCAATCTAGCAAACATAGCTCTCAACTCAACGGCCACTTTTCTACTCAAAGCATCGGCTACTTCATTTGCTTTACCCGGATGGTACTCAATGGTCAAATCATAGTCTTTTAGCAACTCTAGCCATCTTCTCTGTCTCAAGTTCAACTCTTTCTGTGTCATCAAGTACTTCAAGCTCTTGTGACCGGTGTAAACTATACACTTCTCACCATACAAATAATGACGCCAAATCTTCAATGCGAACACAACTGCGGCTAGCTCTATGTCATGAGTAGGATAGTTCTTCTCATGGATCTTCAACTGTCTAGAAGCATAAGCAACAACTCTCCTATCTTGCATCAAAACACATCCTAGGCCTACGTAGGAAGCATCACTGTAAATCACAAACTCCTTACCTGAAATAGGTTGCACTAACACTGGAGCATTTGTCAAAGCTTCCTTCAATTTCTCAAAGGCCTTCTGTCTTGCATCTGACCATTCAAACTTAACTCCTTTTTGCAACAATTTAGTCAAAGGAGCAGCTACTCTAGAGAAACCATCAACAAATCTCCTATAGTAACCAGCTAATCCTAGGAAACTCCTAATCTCGGTCACGGACTTAGGTTGTTTCCACTCAACAATAGCCTCAATCTTCGATGGATCAACTCGGATACCTTCGGCCGAAACAACATGGCCAAGAAATACAACCTCTCGAATCCAAAACTCACATTTACTAAGCTTCGCATACAACTGATTGCTCAACAATCTCTGTAAAACAAATCTCAAGTGCTCATCATGCTCTTCTTCTGTCTTCGAGTACACAAGTATATCATCAATGAAAACAAGTACAAAACGGTCTAGATAGTCTCTAAAGATTTTGTTCATCATGTCCATGAATGCTGCTGGTGCATTCGTGAGCCCAAATGGCATCACAAGAAACTCATAGTGACCATATCTAGTCCTAAAAGCTGTCTTCGGAACATCACACTCTTTCACCTTCAACTGATAGTACCCGGATCTCAAATCTATCTTCGAGAACACTGAAGCACCCCTCAACTGATCAAACAAATCATCTATACGAGGCAACGAATACTTGTTCTTCACAGTCAACTGATTCAACTGTCTATAGTCAATACACATGCGCATGCTACCATCTTTCTTTTTCACGAACAACACTGGAGCACCCCACGGAGAACTACTAGGCCTAATGAAACCACGGTGTAACGCCCCAATTTTGGGCTTAGAAGTTTTGGGTTTGGACCGGTTCGGTCAGAGTGCGGTTCGAATATAAAAGGTGATTTTTAGGAAAGCCTAGTTCGGGTTGCATTAAAAATATGGAAAAAAATGTCTTAAAATCCTCTTTTATTATATATAAGAGAAAGGTGAAATCAATTTTACAAAATGAGGTTTGGAAGAGTGACATTTTGGGTTAGTGACCAAAATGTAATTTTTGAAAACTGGGTGACTATTTTAAAAAGGATTGAAACTTTGAATCTTTAAGGAGCTATTTACCCAAAAGTAGTTTCTCCATATTTTTCTTAAATATTAAATGATTTTTTAATGGTTTAAAATAAAGGTAAAAAGGAGGGAAAGATATTTTAGCCTTTTGACTAACTTTTCTACATTTTCCATTTTCATTTTCTCTCAAACCAAACACTTTTCTCCAGAGCATTTTCCTCTGATTTTGACATCCAAACATGAGATTTCAATTCTCTTTTGATCTCTAATCATCTCTTCAACAAAACCTTGGCTTTAGCTTATTGAATTTTCAAGAATCTTGGTTCCAAAAAGGGAGAAACTCAAGTTTAGAGGTATGAACGTCCTTCTCCTCTAAATTATCAGTTCTTTACTGAAATTCCCAAGTTCTCAATCCTTGATTTATGTGTTATTAAAGGTTTTACAATTGTGTTCTTGATCTTGGCTTTAAAATGCAAGATTTGGTTAATTTTGATGAATTTTCGTATGATCTGATTGGGCATTGTTTTGAGATGTCTTTTTGATATTAAATGAATGTATAATTGATGAGAAGTTGAGGTTTAATCAATGCAATCCCGGATAGGTTGATTTTCCTAAGTTTTGCTTGAGTTTTTGGTTATTTTTGGAGTGTTTTTGATGATCTGTTATTGCTGGAGGTATAAGGACGTGGTTGGGATCATTTTGGATGTTAATTGATGTTTATAAATGGTTAGAAGTGATGGATCTTGGCTGGGTTAAGTTTTGGAAGTGTTTGGAGGTTATTTCGGTTGTGTTTGGTAGCCGAAATGTTGGATTTGCAAGGAGCAGCGAGTTTAGGTGTGTTGCTGGTGTTTTTAATGCATTATGATGCATTAATCCTCTGTTGTTATGTGCTTGAAACAGGGGAGATTGACCCGTGAGCAATATAGGTGGTGTTGAAGGTTTCAGATGCTTGGAAGGCTTGTTGGCTAGCCTTGTTTTGTGCATCGGTTAGTGAAGTTGGGTTTTCAGCTTTTAAACCAAGGTTTGAAGGTTTTGGGAGCTTAGTTTAAGTCTAAACAACTTTGCTAAGCTCAAGAGTAAGTAAATGGAATTTCTCTCTTGGTTGTGTTATGAAATGGTTTTTAAGGCATTTGTGATTGTTGGATGCAATGCATGTGATTTGCATGTTTTAAATTCTGTTTTGGAAGCATATTTTAGCATGGTTTAATGCTGGTTTTGAAAGCCATGTGTGAAGGATGCTCAAGGTTAGAGTTCCTTGGTTTTGGTACATTGGAATTGTGGAATTGATGCATAGTGTTGCATGTTGTTTAATGGCTTTGTTTAATGCTTCAAAAACAGTGGATTGATGATGCTAATTGGTGGTTTTGGCATTTTGGTTATGTTTGTGAAACAATGGATTAATGTGGTAAGAAGGTTATATTGGCAAGTGATGTAAGTGGTTCTTGGTTACTTTAATTGGACATAGTTAGCCGGCTATAGGATTGGGTGCACCGTGAATAAAGTCGCCTTGGATGTGGAGTGGTTATGAGTGAACCGGTAACTCCATCCAAGTACACTAACGAGATGGTTAAGAACACCATGGTGGTTAAAATTCCATGGGTGGGTCTTGTGTTAAGGTCATAATGGTGGTTAAAATTCCATTTGAGGACCTTGGGTAAGCAAAGGTCATAATGGTGGTTAAAATTCCATTTAAGGACCTTGTGCTTGTTAAGATCACAATGGTGGTGTAAAGTCCATGTGTGGATCTTGTATGGGTTGTCCCGGATCTCGTTAGTGGTGTTATACAACTACCAATGGGTGATGTTAAGGTCATATGGTGGTTAAAATTCCATATGAGGATCTTGTGATGTTAAGGCCATATGGTGGTTAAAATTCCATATGAGGGCCTTGTGAATGTAAGGTCAAATGGTGGTTAAAATTCCATTTGGGGCCTTGAGATTGGTAGTGTGTATGAAGCGTGGGGACAACGCTTGTGATCCGCGTATCCGATTGGTTGTTGAGTTGAAAAATGGTTATGGTTTATCACTTGGAAGCCAATATAATGGTCTTGAATATAATGAAGCATGAGGTGCTTGAAATGATGCAAGGTTGCATGGAAAGTGTGTAATGTATCAAGAATGCATGTATTACTTGTTAGCTTGTACAAGTGTTTATTATCTATTGAGAATGTTGCATTGTGTGCATGGAATCTCTTTAGTGCATTGAAGTCTTGGGAAGGCTTATTTAAAAGGCATGTAATGCAAATGCTGAGTTTGTGGTTCATGTGTTGCATTTGTTTAATGCATGTGATTAATTGAATGAGTAAGTGGTATTTAAAGGTTTCTTGTTTTGAAATGGTTTTCAATGTATGAGAAAAGTATAATATGAAGTGGAAGTGTTTTCCAAGGATCATGTATTTAACCTTGCTTATGATGATCATGCATGGAATGGTTAAATTGATGGTTTTGCAAGTTTGTGCTTTAAAAAGGATTACTTAGCTTTCTAAGCTAAGGGTTGATTTTCATGTTTGAGCAATGCATGATTTGAGCATGTTGTTGAAAAGGGTTTTCAAACATTGCTTTGGTTTATCGAATTGTGTTTACTTGTAAAAAGTGGTTTTATGACTCGCTGCATTTATGGTGTTTTGGTTTTGAGCATTCCACACTAAGCATTATGTGCTTACGCTCCTTTTTGTCCATCAATGCAGATAATTGAAGTTGGAACAACGAAAAGCAAGGGATTCAAGGAAAGCTCCACTTGAGATGTATGTCTCGGTAAATAGCTATAGATAATAAAGGCAATGGGGGGAGAATCTCTTATGGTGATGTTTAATGAGATTGTGTATGATGGACAAGTATGGTTTATGTTTTTGAACTATGTGGTTAACGCTTGCAACATTTGAATCTTCATATTCTTAAGTTGAAATGATATGCTTCTTGTTCTAAAAGCATGAATGAGTGTTAAATGTGTTGAATGAGTTAATGCACCTAGGGGTGGTCTTGCATCTAGATTTTGTTGCACTTATGTTCCTTGATTGTTGAATGACTTGCTGGTGTGATTTGGTTGCCTTTGGGGCATGTTTGAAGGGTCGAATGTGTGATAAACCAGCAAAATTTCTGCAATCTGGGCAGCCTGTTTCGGAACAGGAGCTACCGTATCGGAACGGGGGCCTTAAATGGCTTAGGCGTTCCGAAACGGGTAGAACCGTTCTGGAACGGTTTTGCCACTGCCAGGCTCTGTTTCGGAACTGGTTTCGGAACGGTCCCACGTTTCGGAATGGTTCATTCCTGTTCCGAAACACCCGACCGTTGGGCACTGAAATAGTTGGTTAAATGTTTTGAAAACCTTGCGTTTTGGTCCTGAACTTTGTTATTGCAATTGAATGAGTTTGAGATGTCCGTTTGAGCTGAAATTTGGCATAGAAGCATGAAAGATGATTAATTTCATATTGGTAACTTTAATTTGGGTTAAGTCCTTATAATTATCAGAATTTACAATTTGGTCCCTAAAGTTGTAACTTGTGCAATTGAGTCCCTGAATGATCTTTGATTGTTACGATCTTTGAGTATGCTGATCGTATGAACATATCTAGGGTTAATGTGCATTTAGATAAGATTAAAAAGAAAAAAAGGGTCGTTAATCAAGGTTGACTTTCGGGTTGACTTTGGTTTTCCCCGTGTAATCTTCTTAATTCGGGTCAACCGTCTAGGCCGGGTTAAGGGGGTTACACACGGTCTAATAATTCTTGCAATTGACTCTTCAATTCTTTCAACTCTTTCGGGGCCATGCGATACGGAGCTATCGAAACTGGATTAGACCATGAAACTGTCTCAATCACAAACTCAACATCTCTGTCAGGAGGCAAACCCGGCAACTCTTCAGGAAACACATCTGGAAAGTCACACACTGTTCTGATATCTTTCGGTCTAGCTTCACTCATATCCGGATTCACATAAGCTAAATAAGCCCCACATCCCGAGTCCATCAACCTATGAGCCTCTAAAGCTGACACCACATTAGACAAGAACTTAATGTTCTCGCCTACTACCACTACCTCGTAATCATCAGAAAGCTTCAAAGAAATTCTCTTTGTCTCAAAATCCACACTAGCCCGATGCTCAACCAACCAGTCCATACCCAAAATAATATCAAAGCCGTAGAAAGGAAGTTCCATCATATCAACTGAGAACACGTGGCCCTGAATCTTCAGTGGACACCTCCTATACATACGTCTAACCACAACTGTCTCACCAAAAGAATTAGTAACACGTATACCTACATCTAAGATCTCAACAGGGACATCTAACTTCTGTGCATGCTCACTCAAAATGTAGGAATGCGTAGAACCCGAATCAACCAAAGAAAGCAAAGACATAGACTGTAACTCGAAATTACCTGCTATCACATCGGTGTCGTTCCCGGCCTCTCTCTGAGCATAAACCCTCGCTGGTCCTCCCGCCTCTGGCTGCACAGCCACAACATGAGCAAGGTTCCTCTGAGCATCTACCCTAGGTGCATCAGCCCTAGGCTAGAAGTAGCCACGACCGCGCACACGGCCTCTCTGAAAATCATTCGCTCTCGCGGGAGCCTGAGCAATGTTCGGTGCCTGAGCCGTCTGATGCGGACAATCCCTCCTAAAGTGGTCCATCGAACCATAGTTCCAACAAGCATGGAAGTTACCACAACTCTCACCAGCGTGCTGTCTCCCGCATCGGGTACACTCAGGCAAACGCCCTCCTCCTCTATGGCCCTGATGACCCCTACCATGGTGGCCACCGCCACGCCTATGGTCAAACTGATGTCCGCCACCTCTGTGCCTCTTGGCATCTCCACCATCATAGTTGTGGTGCCTCTTACCAGAATTAGATCCCCCAGAACGCTTGGCTAGCCCCAAGCTGTGCTCAATGTCCTTGGCTCTAGCAACCAAGACATCAAAGTCAGAATAATCAGAAGCTAAGGTATACCTCTTAACTTCCTCATGAAGTATGTATCTGAAACGATCACATCGAGCCCTCTTAGTAGGCACTAACTCCGGAGCATACTGACTCAGACGAACGAAACGAATCTCATAATCAGTCACAGAAGCATCTCCCTGAGTAAGAGCCATAAACTCTTGCTTCTTCTCATCTAAGTACCTCGGTCCCAAGTACCTCTTCCGGAAAGCGGACTCAAAGAAATCCCAGTCAATCTCTGTCTCTGGAACCCCAGTAGTAATGGTGACCTACCAGGTGTAGGCATCACCCTGAAGCAACGAGATCACACAACCCAATCTACGTGCGCCCGCACAACCCATCTGAGCCAAGATACGAATTGTCTTCTCCAACCATAACTCCGACCTCTCCGGAGTGGATCCTCTAAACTCCTCGGCCCCCAAGCTACGGAGCCTCTCTAAAGGTAGACTGGCATCGTCACACCTAGGCTGAGCTGCAGCCTGAGCTCTCGCAACTGCGGCCTGAAATGCTCCCGCTATTGCTTGCACAAGCGGATTCATGTCAATTCCAGCTGGACCTTGGCCACCTGGCCACCTTGAGGTCCATCTCCTCCGGCTCCATCCTCGCCCCCAACTCCAGGTGGAGGAGGTGGTGGTGGTGGAGGTGGTGGAGGAGAGCCAACTCCCGCGGCCACCGGCCTTCAAGGTGAGCCTCCGCACCAACTGCCGGCTCCACAGGAGCCGCAACCCGTGGTTCCTGACGAACCACTCTCGGTCTACCTCTCGGTCTAGACATCGCTCTCACAGATATCAACTACAACCACAACAACAAAACATACAAGCTGGGTTAGCAAGGCAAGGCTTCCAAGTGTTCAAGTACGTTTCCTCACTTAAAAATCATTTTTCCAATGTAATAGTAGCAATGGGACTCACACACACACACTTCCGAATAAACAGTAAATCATACTTGTCAAACAAGCAATCATTCTTTCAAGGCAAGCAAACATCGTGCAATTCAATCAAAACTTGAACTTACCTCACTTACCTGCCCAAGGTCTCGGTAACCTTAGGCTCTGATACCAACAAGTGTAACCCCCTCGTCCCGATCTGGTCGGATGACCGGTCCGAGTGGGCCACACGGGGAAAACCGAAGCGAAACCCGTTAAGGTTTCCCCTCGGTTAACGACCCTAAAAATTTCTTTTTATTTTATCTTGTCTATAGGCATAATTACAACCTATGTGAAGCACAGCAGCGGAAAAATACAAACAATGTAACATACACCGACTAGCCAAAACATTAAACAGCTCATTTTAGTCCTTTACAGCAGGCCGTTTCGAAACGCCCTTAGGGTGTTCCGAAACGCCTTGACTTAGTCAACAGGCCAGGGTCAACCATAGGGTGACTGTTTCGAAACAGGGGTGACCCGTATCGAAACGACCTTGACGGTCAATTTCTCGTGGTCAACGAGATTTGACCATTTCGAAAAATCAAAGGCCCGTTTCGGAACGCCTTTATCTCGTCAATTTCTCAAAATTCCAGTAGCAAAAATGTTCCGAAACGACCCCCATCCGTTCCGAAACGGCAGACCATTTGCAAAGGAACAGTATCGGAACAGGGTGACCGGTTCCGAAACGCCCCCTGTCTGCAGACTCGTTTTGGTTGTTTTAAGGCATAAGGGTGCCCCAAAACACCACCAAAACACCCTACAACATCATAACAATTAAACTTGAGGCAACCCAACTATGTTAGCATGCTTCAACAAGATTAAGACAAGTCTAACACTAAGGCAAGACCTCACAAGACATGCATTCATTCAACATCATTCAATCATAGAGACAACATCTAAGGCACATGGCTAACATTCAAAATGAGCAATTTAGGCATGAGTTACAATTCAACATGGCAACACCAACCATACAAAAGCAAGGTATTAAGGAGTCTAAACATGCTCCTAAACAACCAACAACTATCCAACAAAACAATACATGTCCCATTGCTCAAACTATTACATGTCCAACATTAAAAACCCATACTTGAAGCACTCAAGGCTAACAACCACACTTGGAGGCCCTCCACTTGCTCGAGCAACCCGCGAACTAAGGATCTGCAATGTTGAACAAAGAGAGCGTAAGCAATGATGATTAGTGAGGGTAAGCTCTAAAAACAAACCTCAACATTGCAAGGTCCGAGCACGATCTAGCCATGGTAAAACACGAATATACCAAGGATCCACAAAGCCACAAGGTAAAGATGCATGAACAATAGACAATATAAATTCCATGATCATAAGCTCAATTCCACAATACATGTATTTACATTCAAGTATCCCATTAACGATCATAAACCTCAACACATTGATACACATATCAAACAACATTGGCACCTAGCTATGACCCGAATACGCGGATAGACACGTTGGAACTCACATCTAACAACCTCATTACCTCACGGTGGGATTACACTCATCACCGGTCTCGCGGAGGGGATTCCACTAATCCCCACGCCCCATCGATGGGATTCCACTCATCACCGACTATATTTAAATACAATTTCCGGGCGAACCCGTACTCCTCCTTGGTGACTCAACGCCACCAAGGCCATGCGCGACTTTTGACTCATGTGTACACACTAACATCCTAATGATCGATCATTTGTATTCAAGTATACTAGTGCCAACATTTACTCATTTCACACTACTCATTTCAACCAATTCCGTGCTTAGCACGTACTCACCAACAACCATCATCATGCATGTCTCAAGCATCACAAGTCATATCTCATCCCACATGTATAATACAATATACATAACCATTCATATCACATATCATACGAGACATACACAACCACATAAAAGAGTTCATCCAAAGGCTCTAGATCAAGCTTAGGATTAGGCTACCACCCTAATCCTAACTCTAGGTGGGTCTACCAAGCCCAACCTAGTCCATATACTCGAACCAACTATTTTAAAACCATTTAAGAAAATTAACCACTCACCTAAGCTTCCGAGCTCAAAGACCAAGCAAGCAACCGTCTTCAAATTCCCGGATTTACTTCCGATGCTTCACCGATGCCCAAACTCGATTCTAATCAAACCCAAACCCAAACAAAACATCCACCATCAATAAATCATCGTTTGAATTAACCCGGAATGCAATTCAACCACAAACTACCATGTTGCAAGCATGAACAATTTCCATTTTTCACCAATTCGGATGGCCCCAAGACCATGTCCAAAAACCATGTTTTCAACTTCCATTACACCCACCAATGATCCCAATTCAACCCCTATCCATAGTACTATCAAAAGCCTATCAAAACCCACCTAAAACAACCCCCAAAACTCACCCAAAACCCTCCAAAAACCCCAAGTTTACCCAAATCCGAAAATTGTCCAAAATCATTTGAAATTCACCTATGATGCACCCTTTGACTTCTATATATCATAACTAAGCATAACAAATCAAAATACTTCACTTAACCACATAAAGATTTCATTTTTAATCAAAACATTCAAAACTTCCATTTTCCAAAACCTTCATGAAAATGAAAATGAAGGGTACTTTTGTGGAGGGGAAGATGAGGGAAAGTCAAAAATACATTTACCTTTCAAAACGGAGTCGAAATGGATGAGGAATAAGATGGAATAGTGGAAAGGGGGAAGGTCTTCTATTTCACGTTGGAGATAGAGGAGGAAGAGAGTGAATAGTGATATTTGTGAAAAAGGGGGGATTTAAATTAGAAAAGGGGTAAATTACAAAAAGGCCATTAATGAATGGCTATCCCATTGTTTTTAAAATAGCTCTTCAATATTGAAATTAAATCGATTTGGTCCCACATCAAATCATTTATTTTGAAACCCGAAATTTTAAAGGATCATTTTAATTATAAAATCGAGCCCGAAATAACATTAAAATATTATTTTCACCTAACCCCTAAACCCGGGTGTTACATTAACTGAGTAAAAAGTACAGAAATTGAGGTTTTGCAATATAATTGTGTTGAAAAGTTCCTAACGAATTAGACGGACTCCTAATATTTGATTAACACTTATTTTGTGGTTCTTTTTCTAGAGGTTTCGGACGAGAAGCTCTAAATAGGCCTTTCAATAAATCCGTTAGAAATTTAACTGAGTAAAAAGTACAGAAATTAAGGTTTTGCAATATAATTTTGTTGAAAAGCACCTAACCAATTAGACAACCTCATAATATTTGATTAAAACTTATTTTGCGGTCCTTTTTCTACATGTTTTAGACAAGCATGTCTAAATTGGCCATTCAATGGACCAGTTGGAATTTTAACTGAGTAAAAAGTATATGAATTGAAGTTTTGCAGTATAATTGTGTTGAAATGCTCCTAAACAATTAGACGACCTCCTAATATTTGATTAAAACTTATTTTTCGGTCCTTTTTTAGAGTTTTCAGACGAGCATGTCTAAATGGGCCTTTTCAATGGACTCGTTGGAATTTTAACTGAGTAAAAAGTACAGAAATTTAGGTCTTCCAATATAATTGTGTTGAAAAGCTCCTAACCAATTATACGAACTCCTAATATTTGATTAAAACTTATTTTGTGGTCCTTCTTCTAGAGGTTTCGGATGAGCAGGTCTAAATGATCCTTTCAATGGACCCTTTAGAATTTTAATTGAGTAAAAAGTACAGAAATTGAGGTTTTGCAATATAATTGTGTTGAAAAGCTCGCAATCAATTACATGATCTACTAATATTTGATTAAAACTTTTTTTGTGGTCCTTTTGGTAGTGGTTTTAGACGAGCATGCCTAAATGGGCCTTTCAATGGACCAGTTGGAATTTTAACTAAGAAAAAAGTACAAAAATTAAGGTTTTGCAGTATAATTGTGTTGAAAATCTCGTAATCAATTACATGATATCCTAATATTTGATTAAAACATATTTTCCTGTCCTTTTTTAGAGGTTTCGGACGAGCAGGTCTAACTGGGCATTTAATTGGAGCCGTTGGAATTTTAACTGAGTAAAAAATACAGAAATTGAGGTTTTGCAATATAATTGTGTTGAAAAGCTCTTAACCAATTAGACGAACTACTAATATTTGATTAAAACTTATTTTTCGGTCCTTTTTCTAGAGGTTTCGGATGAGCAGGTCTAAATGTGCCTTTCAATGTTTTGGTTGGAATTTTCACTCAGTTAAAAGTACAGAAATTGAGGTTTTGCAATATAATTGTGTTGAAAAGCTCCTAACCAATTAGACGAACACCTAATATTTGATTAACACTTATTTTGTGGTCCTTTTTCTAGAGGTTTCGGACGAGCAGCTCTAAATGGACCTTTCAATAGATCCGTTGGAATTTTAACTGAGTAAAAAGTACAGAAATTGAGGTTTTGCAATATAATTTTGTTGAAAAGCACCTAACCAATTAGACAAACTCATAATATTTGATTAAAATTTGTTTTGTGTCCTTTTTCTTGAGGTTTCGGACGATCAGGTCTAAATGGGCCTTTCAATGGACCAGTCGGAATTTTAACTTAGTAAAAAGTACATAAATTCATGTTTTAACTTAGTAAAAAGTACATAATCAGGTCCTAATATTTGATTAAAACTTATTTTCTGGCCCTTTTTCTAGAGGTTTCGGACGAGCGTGTTTAAATGGTCCAAACCTATTTGAAATTTTGCAACATAATTGTGTTGAAAAGCTCCTAACCAATTAGACGAACTCCTAAAATTTGTTTAAAACCTATTTTGCGGTCTTTTTTCTAGAGATTTCGGACGAGCATGTCTAAATGGGCCTTTCAATGGACCCTTTGGAATTTTAACTGATTAAAAACTAAAGAAATTGAGGTTTTGCAATATAATTGTGTTGAAAAGCTTTTAACCAATTAGACGAACTCCTAATAATTGATTAAAACTTATTTTGCGGTCCTTTTACTAATTGTTTTTCAGACGAGCATGTCTAAATGGGCCATTCAATGGACCAGTTGGAATTTTTAACTGAGTAAAAAATATAAAAATTGGAGTTTTGCAATATAATTGTGTTGCAAAGATCTTAACCAATTAGACGAACTCCGATTATTTGATTAAAACTTATTTTTCGGTTCTTTTTCTAGAGGTTTCAAACGAGCGGGTCTAAATGGGCCTTTTAAGGGACCCGTTGGAATTTGAACTGAGTAAAAATTACAAAATTTAAGGTTTTGCAATATAATTTTGTTGAAAAGTTCCTAACCAAATACACGAAATACTAAAATTTGATTAAAACCTATTTTCGGTCATTTTTAGAGGTTTCAGACGAGCATGTCTAAATGGGCCTTTTCAATGGACTCGTTAGAATTTTTACTAAGTAAAAAGTACATAAATTGAGATTTTGCAATATAATTGTGTTTAAAAGCTCTAAACTATTAGACGAACTCCTAATATTTGATTAAAACTTATTTTCAGATCCTTTTTTTATAGGTTTTGTACGAGCAAGTCTAAATGGGCCTTTCAATGGACCGGTTGGAATTTTAATAAAGTAAAAAGTAAAGAAATTGAGGTTTTGCAATATAATTGTGTTGAAAAGCTCCTAACCAATTAGATGAACTCCTAATATTTGATTAAAACTTATTTTTCCGGTCCTTTTGCAATATAATTTTGTTGAAAAGTTGCTAACTAAATACACGAAATACTAAAATTTGATTAAAACCTATTTTGCGGTCCTTTTTTAGAGGTTTCGGACGAGCATGTCTAACTGAGACTTTTCAATGGACCCGTTGGAATTTTAACTGAGTAAAAAGTACAGAAATAGAGATTTTGCAATATAATTGTGTTGAAAAGCTCATAAACTATGAGACGAACTCCTAATATTTGATTAAAACTTACTTTCCGATCCTTTTTCTAGAGGTTTTGGAGGAGCAAGTCTAAATGGGCCTTTCAATGGACCTATTCGAATTTTAACTGATGAAAAAGTAAAGAAATTGAGGTTTTGCAATATAATTGTGTTGAAAAGCTCCTAACCAATTAGACGAACTCCTGATATTTGATTAAAACTTATTTTTTTGGTCCTTTTTCTAGATGTTTCGGATGAGAAGGTCTAAATGGGCCTTTCAATGGACCAGTTGGAATTTTAACTGAGTAAAATGTACAAAAATTGATATTTTGCAATATAATTGTGTGAAAAAGTTCCTAACCATTTAGATGAACTCATGATATTTGATTAAAACTTATTTTCCGGTCCTTTTTCTAGAGGTTTCGGATGAGTAGGTCTAAATGGGACTTTCAATGGACTTGTTGGAAATTTAACTGAGTAAAAAGAACAGAAATTGAGGTTTCTCAATATAATTGTGTTGAAAAGCTCGTAATAAATTACACGATCTACTAATATTTGATTAAACCATTTTGCGGTCCCTGTTCAAGATGTTTCGGACGAGCAGGTCTAAATGTGTCTTTCAATGGACCCATTACAATTTTAACTAACTAAAAAGTACAGAAATTGAGGTTATCCAATATAATTACGTTGAAAAGCTCCTAACCAATTAGACGAACTACTATGATATGATTAAAACTTGTTTTACGATCCTTTTTCTAGAGGTTTTGGACGAGCAAGTCTAAATGGGCCTTTCAATGGACCCGTTGGAATTTTAACTAAGTAAAAAGTACAGAAATTGAGGTTTTGCAATATAATTGTGTTGAAAAGCTCCTAACCAATTATATGAACTCCTAATACTTGATTAAAACTTACATTTCTGGTCCTTTTTCTAGAGGTTTCGGACGAGCTGGTCTAAATGGGCCTTTCAATGGACGAGTTGGAATTTTAACTGATTAAAATGTACAGAAATTGAGGTTTTGCAATATAATTTTGTTGAAAAGTTCCTAACCAAATACATGAAATACTAACATTTGATTAAAACCTATTTTGCGGTCCTTTTTTAGAGGTTTCAGACGAGCATGTCTAAATGGGCCTTTTCAATGGACCCGTTGGAATTTTAACTGAGTAAAAAGTACATATATTGAGATTTTGCAATATAATTATGTTGAAAAGCTCATAATTAGATGAAGTCCTAATATTTGATTAAAACTTATTTTCCGATCCTTTTTCTAGAGGTTTTGGACGAGCAAGTCTAAATGGGACTTTCAATGGACTTGTTGGAATTTTAACAGAGTAAAAAGTAAAGAAATTGAGGTTTTGCAATATAATTGTGTTGAAAAGCTCCTAACAAATTAGAAGAAATCCTGATATTTGATTAAAACTTATTTTTCGGTCCTTTTCCTAGAGGTTTCAGACGAGCATGTCTAAATGGGCCTTTCAATGGACCAGTTGGAATTTTAACTGAGTAAAATGTACAAAAATTGATATTTTGCAATATAATTGTGTTAAAAAGTTCCTAACCATTTAGACGAACTCCTGATATTTGATTAAAACTTATTTTTCGGTCCTTTTTCTAGAGGTTTCGGATGAGTAGGTCTAAATGGGACTTTCAATGGACCCGTTGGAATTTTAACTGAGTAAAAAGTACAGAAATTGAGGTATCTCAATATAATTGTGTTGAAAAGCTCGTAATAAATTACACGATCTCCTAATATTTGATTAAAACCTTTTTTGCGGTCCCTTTTCAAGAGGTTTCGGACGAGCAGGTCTAAATGTGTCTTTCAATGGACCCATAGGAATTTTAACTAAGTAAAAAGTACAGAAATTGAGGTTTTCCAATATAATTACGTTGAAAAGCTCCTAACAAATTAGACGAACTACTATGATATGATTAAAACTTATTTTGTGCTCCTTTTTCTAGAGATTTCGGACGATGAGATCTAAATGGGCCTTTCAATGGACCCGTTGGAATTTTAACTAAGTAAAAAGTATAGAAATTGAGGTTTTGCAATATAATTGTGTTGAAAAGCTCCTAACCAATTAGATGAACTCCTAATACGTAATTAAAACTTACTTTTCCGGTCCTTTTTCTAGACTTTTCGGACGAGTTGGTCTAAATGGGCCTTTCAATGGACGAGTTGGAATTTTAACTGATTAAAATGTACAGAAATTGAGGTTTTGCAATATAATTTTGTTGAAAAGTTCCTAACCAAATACACAAAATACTAAAATTTGATTAAAACCTTTTTTGCGGTCCTTTTTTAGAGGTTTCGGACGAGCATGTCTAAATGGGCCTTTTCAATGGACCCGTTGGAATTTTAATTGAGTAAAAAGTACAGAAATTGAGATTTTGCAATATAATTGTGTTGAAAAGCTCCTAACCAATTAGACGAACTACTATGATATTGTAACACCCCAATTTTGGGCTTAGAAGTTTTGGGCTTGAACCGTACCGGTCGGATTTTCGGTTTGAATATAAAAGGTGGTTTTAAGGAAAGCCTAGTTCGGGATGCATTAAAAATATGGAAAAATATCCAAAAATCCTCTTTTATTATATATAAGAGAGTGGTGAAATCAGTTTTACAAAATGAGGTTTGGAAATATGACATTTTGAGTTAGTGACTAAAATGTAATTTTTGAAAAGTTGGTGACTATTTTAAAAGGATTGAAACTTTGAATCTTTAAGGAGATAATTTACCCAAGAATAGGTTTCTCCAGATTTTTCTTAATATTAAAGATTTATTAAATGATATTTAATAAAAGGAAAAAGAGGGAAATAGATATTTTTGATTTCATAACTAACTTTTCTCAAAATTTTCCCATTTTTTTCTCTCAAAATTCCTTCAGCCAAACACATTTCCATAGCAACTTTTCCTTTGATTTTCACACCTAAAGTTGAGATTTCAAATCCTAAATGATTCCTAATCATTTCTACATCAAATCCTCATCATTTGCTTATTGAATTTTCAAGGATTTTGGCTCTAAACAAGGAGAAATCCACATTTAGAGGTATGAACGTCCTTCTCCTATAAATACTCAGTTCTTTACTTAAATTCCCAAGTTCTCAATCCTTAAATTAAGTTTTATTAAAGGTTTTGATGTTGTGATCTTGATTTTGGCTTAAAATGCAAGATTTGGATTTAATTTTGAAGAAATTCGTAATAAATGATTGGGCTCTGTTTTGAGATGTCTTTTTGATGTATTTTGGATGTCTAAGTGATGTGTAATTGAGGTTTAATCAAAGCAATCCCGAATAGGTTGATTTTCCTAAGTTTTTACTTGTGAAAATGGTGGTTTTTGGGGTGATCTTGGTGTTTTGTTAATGCTGGAGGTGTGAGGACGTGTTTGGGATCATTTGGGATGTTAATTGATGTTTAAAAATGGTTAGAAGTGATGAATCTTGGCTGGGTTAAGTTTTGGAAGAGTTTGGAGGTGATTTCGGTTGTGTTTGGTAGCCGAAATGTTGGATTTGCAAAGAGCATCGAGTTTAGGTGTGTTGCTGGTGTTTTTAATGCATGATGATGCATTAATCCTCTGTTGTTATGTGCTTGAAACAGGGGAGAATGATCCGTGAGCAATAGAGGTGGCGTTGAAGGTTTCAGATGCTTGGGTGGCTTGTTGGCTAGCCTAGTTTTGTGTATCGGGGAGTGAAGTTGGGTTTTCAGCTTTGAAACCAATGTTTGAAGGTTTTTGGGAGCTTAGTTTAAGTCTAAACAACTTAGCTAAGCTTAAGAGTAAGTAAATGGAATTTCTCTCTTGGTTTGTGTTATGAATTGGTTTTAAAAGCACTTGTGATTGTTGGATGCAATGCATGTGATTTGCATGTTTAAATTCTGTTTTGAAAGTATATTTTAGCATGGATTAATGCTGGTTTTGAAAGTCATGTGTGAAGGATGCACAAGGTAAGAGATCCTTGGTTTTGTACATTGGAATTGTGGAATTTATGCATAATGTTGCATGTTGTTTAATGGCTTTGTTTAATGCTTCAAAACAGTGAAATGATGATGGTAATTGGTGGTTTTGGCATTTTGGTTATGCTTATAAAAACAATGGATTAATGAGGTAAAATGGTTATATTGGCAAGTGATGTAAGTGGTTCTTGGTTACTTTAATCGGATATAGTTAGCCGGCTATAGGATTGGGTGCACCGTGAATTGAGTCGCATTGGATGTCGAGGGGGTTGTAATTGTACCGTAAACTCCATCCAAGAATCCTAGCGATTGAGGAAATTGGTGTCACCACGATGGAGGTTGGCTCTCGTGAGTGGGCTTGGTTTAGTGCCACTACGATGGAGGTTGGCTCTCGTGGGTGGGCTTGGTTTAGTGCCACCACGATGGAGGATGGCTCTCGTGGGTGAACCTTGTTAAAGTCACCATGATGGAGGATGGCTCTCATGGGTGGACTTTGTTAAGCGTCACAACGGTGGAGGGTTGCTCCCGTGTGTGAGCTTGGTTAAGGTGATTACAATGGTTGTGGTAGCTTCCATGTGTAAGCCTTGTGATGTGTCCCGTCTCTCGCTAGTGTATTATACAACTTCCGATGAGTGATGTTGAGGGGTTGTGATTTTACCGTTAAACTCCATCACGGGTGTTGAGGGGTTGTGATTGTACCGGTAAACCCCACCTTGTGTTGTTCGGAAGTGTGTATGGAGCGTGTGGGACAACGCTTGTAATCCGCGTATCTGATTGTGTCTTGTGTTTTGATGGTTTGTGATTATCACTTGGGTGCCAATATAATTTTCTTGAATGTAATGAAGCATGAGATGCTTGAAATGATGCAAGGTTGCATGGAAAGTGTGTAATGTACCAAGAATGCATGTATTACTTGTTATTAGCTTGAACAAGTGTTTATTTTCTATTGAGAATGGTGCATGTGTGCATGAAATCTCCTTAGTGCATTGAAGTCTTGTGAAGGCTTGTTTTAAAAGGGATGAAATGCAAATGTTGATTTTGTGGTTCATGTGTTGCATTTGTTTAACGCATGAGTTAGATTGAAGGAGTAAGTGGTTTTAAAAGGTTTCTTGCTTGAGATGGTTTTCAAGAATGAGAAAAGTATAATGTGAAGTAGAAGTGTTTTCCAAGGGTTTGGTATTTAACTTTGCATATGATGTTCATGCATGGAAAGGTTAAATTGATGGTTTTGCAAGGTTGTGCTTTGAAGTGAGTTACTTAGCTTTTCTAAGCTAAGGGTTGGTTTTTCATGTTTGAGCAATGCATGATTTAAAGCATGTTGTTTAAAAAGGGGTTTTTGAACATTGGTTTGGTTTATCGAAATGTGTTTCCTTTTTAAAGAGGTTTTATGACTCGCTGCATTGATGGTGTTTTGGTTTTGAGCATTCCTCACTCAGAATTATGTGCTTACGCTCCTTTTTGTCCATCAATGCAGATATTTGAAGTTGGGACAGCAAGAAGCAAGGGATTCAATGAGAGCTCCACTTGAGATGTATGTCTCGGTTAATAGCTATAGATAATAAAGGCAATGGGGGGAGAGTCTTTTATGTTGATGTTTAATGAGGTTGTGTATGTTGGACAAGTTTGGTTTATGGTTTTGAACTATGTGGTTTAACGCTTGCAACGTTTGAATCTTCTTATTCATAAGACGTTATGCTATGCTTCTTGTTTTAAAAGCATGATTAAGTGTTGGATGTGTTGAATGAGTTGGTGCACCTAGGGGTGGTTTTGTATCTAGATGTTGATGCAATTTGGTAGGTATGATGTTTGGCATGTTGTTGATTTATTGTGGAATGGTTTGGAGCATGTTTGATGGGGTTTAAATGTGTTAAAACAGGCCTATCTGTTGTTTCTGGGCAGGGTGTTTCGAAACACCCTTGCATGTTTCGAAACAGGCCCTTGATTTGGCCTGGGTGTTTCGAAACGAGTAGAGGCGTTTCGAAACACTTTGGCTACTGCCAAGGGGTGTTCCTGAACGACCTAGACCCATTTCGGAACACTTGACCGTTGGGCATATTTTTGAAATGTTTTGAGGTTTGCAAGCTTTACGTTTTAGTCCTGATTTTTGTATGTGCAATTGCTTGAGTTCGAGATGTCCGTTTAAGGTGAAATTTGGCAGAGAGGCATGAAACATGACTAATTTCATAATGGTAACTTAAAAATTGGTAAAGTCCTCTTATTTTTCAGAATTTACACATTGGTCCCTAAATTCGTATTTTGTGCAATTGGGTCCCTTATTGTTTTTCGATTGTTGTGATTTTTGAGTATGCTTATCTCAAGAGTATGCCTAGGTTTAATGTGCATCTAAACAAGTTTAAAAAGGAAAAAAAGGGTCGATAATCAAGGTTGACTTTTGGGTTGACTTTGGTTTTCCCCTTGTAATCTTCGTAGTTCGGGTCAACCGTCTAGGCCGGGCTAAGGGGGTTACAGATATGATTAAAACTTATTTTGTGGTCCTTTTTCTTGAGATTTCGGACGATGAGCTATAAATGGGCCTTTCAATGGACCAGTTGGAATTTTAACTGAGTAAAAAGTACAGAAATTGAGGTTTTGCAATATAATTGTTTTGAAAAGCTCCTCAATTAGACAAACTCCTAATATTTGATTAAAACTAATTTTCCGGTCCTTTTTCTAGAGGTTTCGGATGAGCAGGTCTAAATGGGCCTTTCAATGGACCCGTTGTAATTTTAACTGAGTAAAAAGTACAGAAATTAATGTTTTGCAATATAATTGTGTTGAAAAGCTCCTAATAAATTAGACGAACTCCTGATATTTGATTAAAACTTGTTTTGCGGTCTTTTTTCTACAGGTTTCGGACGAGCAGGTCTAAATTGAGCTTTTCAATGGACCCGTTGGAATTTTAATTGAGTAAAAAGTACAGAAATTTAGGTTTTGCAATAAAATTATGATGAAAATCTCCTAAACAATTAGACGAACTCCTCATATTTGATTAAAACTTTTTTTGCGGTCCTTTTTTCTAGAGGCTTCAGATAAGCATATCTAAATGGGCCTTTCAATGGACCCATTCGAATTTTAACTAAGTAAAAAGTACAAAATTTAAGGTTTTACAATATAATTGTGTTGAAAAGCTCCTAACCAACTAAAGGAACTCCTAATATTTGATTAAAAATTATTTTCCGGTCTTTTTTCTATAGGTATCGGAAGAGCGGGTCTAAATTGGCCTTTCAATGAAACCGTTGGAATTTTAACTGAGTAAAAACTAAATAAATTGAGGTTTTGTCATATAATTGTGCTGAAAAGCTCCTAAGCAATTAGACGAACTCCTAATATTTGAATAAAACTTATTTTCCTATCTTTTTTCTAGATGTTTTGGACGAGTAGGTCTAAATGAGCCTTTCAATGGACCCGTTGGAATTTTAACTGAGTAAAAAGTTCAAAAATCGATTTTTGGCAATATAATTTTGTTGAAAAGATTCTAACCAACTAGATGAACTCCTCATATTTGATTAAAACTTGTTTTGTGGTCCTTTTTCTACAGGTTTCGGACGAGTTGGTCTAAATGGGTGTTTTAATGGATCCGTTGGAATTTTAACTGAGGAAAAAGTACAGAAATTGAGGTTTTGCAATATAATTGTGTTGAAAAGCTTCTAACCAATTAGACGAACTACTAAAATTTGATTAAAACTTATTTTGCGGTCCTTTTTCTAGAGGTTTCGGACGAGCAGGTCTAAATGGGCCTTTTAATGGACCCGTTGGAATTTGAACTGTGTAAAAAGTACAGAAATTGAGGTTTTGCAATATAATTGTATTGAAAAGTTCGTAACCAATTTGACGAACTCATAAAATTTCATTAAAACTTATTTTGCGGTCCTTTTTTAGAGGTTTCGGACGAGCAGATCTAAATAGGCCTTTCAATAGACCCGTTGTAATTTTAACTAAGTAAAATGTATAGAAATTGAGGATTCGTAATATAATTGTGTTGAAAAGCACGTAATCAATTACATGATGTCCTAATATTTTATTAAAAAAAAATTTGCGGTCCTTTTCTAGAGGCTTCGAACGAGCAGGTCTAAATGAGCCTTTCAATGGACCCGTTGGAAATTTAAAAGAATAAAAAGTACAGAAATTGAGGTTTTGCAATATAATAGTGTTGAAAAGCTCCTAACCAATTACATGATCTCCTAATATTTGATTAAATGTTTTTTTTGGTGTCCTTTTTCTAGAGGTTTTGGACGAGCAGGTCTAAATGTGCCTTTTAATGAACCCGTTAGAATTTTAACTGATTAAAAACTAAAGAAATTGAGGTTTTCCAATATAATTGTGTTGAAAAGCTCCAAACCAATTAGACGAACTCCTAATATTTGATTAAAACTTATTTTGCGGTCCTTTTTCTACATGTTTCAGACAAGCAGGTCTAAATGGGTCATTCAATGGACCCGTTAGAATTTTAACTGAGTAAAAAGTATTGAAATTGAAGTTTTGCAATATAATTGTGTTGAAAAGCTCTTAACAAATTAGACGAACTCCTAAATTTGATTAAAACTTATTTTGAGGTCCTTTTTCTACAAGTATCAGACGAGCAGGTTTAAATGGGCCTTTCACTAGACCCGTTAGAATTTTAATTTAGTAAATAGTACGGAAATTGAGGTTTTGCAATATAATTGTGTTGAAAAGCTCCTAACCAATTAGAAGAACTACTAAAATTTGATTAAAACTTATCTTGCGGTCCTTTTTCTAGAGGTTTCATACGAGCAAGTCTAAATGGGCCTTTCAATAGACTCTTTGGAATTTTAACTGAGTAAAAAGTACAAAAATTGGGGTTTTACAATATAGTTGTGTTAAAAAGCTTGTAATAGATTACATTATCTCCTAATATTTGATTATAACATTTTTGCGGTCATTTTTAGAGGTTTCAAGCTAGCAGGTCTAAATGGGCCTTTCAATGGAGCCGTTGGAATTTTTGTAACCCCCTCGTCCTGGTCTGGATGGCTGACCGGTCCGAGTAGGCTACACGGGGAAAACCGATGTGAAACTCATTACAGTGCCACCTCAGTTAGCAACCCTATAAAATTTATTTTAAGTAAATCTTGTCTAAAGGCATATTATTTCCTAAGTTATCACCACAGCAGAAAACTTCAAGAAAGAAATACATTCGAACCCAAAACAATAGGTTAACAGTCTATTTAACACTTATAGAGCAGGTCGTATCGATACACCAATCAAGGGTATCGATACGCCTTGACCAAGTCAACACAGGAAGACCGTATCTCTACAGCCCTTGAGCGTGTCGATACGCCCTTCTTGGTCAACATCTCGTGGTCAACGAGACAAACCCGTACCGATACGCGTAGAGCCCGTATCGATACGCCAAAGTCTCACCAAAATATCATATTTCCAGTGAGCTTTGAGCGTATCGATACACTCTCGTGTATCGATACACCAAGCAAAAACTGAGTCCTGGAGGGCAAACTGTATCGATACGGCCCTTAGGCGTATCGATGCGCCCTGCACTATAAGTCTCCAAATTTCAGCAAAGGACCCTCAAACACAACTCTAAATGCATTTTAAGACTCCCCTATCCACACTCAAGCATTCATACACATTTCATGGCCAAGAGCAAACATATAGAGCAATCTAGATGAACAATAATGCACTTACACATGGCAATCACATAGAGGATGGATATTGCATAACTAGACATGCTTGAAAGCTCAAAAAGCCAAATGGCACATACAATTAAGTAGCAAAATAGGCATGGTCCACAATCCACGAGGTGAAACATATCACATCCATAATTTAACATACTCAACTAACACAAATCACCTAGGGAGTTTGACACCAACTCCTACAAGTCTATACCCCATCGTTTAGGCATTATTACAAAACACAAATCACCTAGGGAGTTTGACACCAACTCCTACAAGTCTATACCCCATCGTTTAGGCATTATTACAAAACACAAATCATACTTGTGCTAGCTTGAGAACTCCAAAAGCTCTTCCCTTGCCCACTTGCCTCCCGAACTCTAACGATTTGCATGTTGGAAACAAAGAGAGAGTAAGCTAACTAGCTTAGTGAAAGAAGCTCTACAATTCAACAAACATGCAGTTTTCAAAACACTTTTCATAAATGGAAATAAAACAATAGATGCACGAATGACTTTCTCAACAACTACACATGGTTTGCACAAGCACAACCAACATACACACACGGTGGGACTACACATCACTGTTTCGACTAGTAGTTTTCCAATGGGACTACACATCAAAGTACTTTCCTACTAGTCACTACCGGTGGGACTACACATCACCGTAGTTTAGACCACCATCACGTGAGGCTCGACTTCAACTCGACTACACATTAACAACTGGATGAACAACTCAAGATGCACATGATAATCACAACACATAGCCATTCATCCATTCATAACAAAGCATAGGAGTAGAGACTTACACTCGGGTTTAGGTGAACCCTCAAGGTCCCACCCAAACCCCCAAAGGTTCCATATCGAGCACAAAACAAAGATTAACAATTCTACTCACCGTTTCTACCCAAGAGAAGACCGAAGACCAAGCTCAAAACTCCAAAACCTCCAGATTCGTCCTAGAAGCTTCACCAACCAAATTTCTTGCTTCTAATCATCCCAACACAATTAAAACAATCTCAAATCAGTCCACAATTCAACGTTGTCAATCCGAAATGCAACCCAAACACAAGACACATGATTTCAACTAAAACAAAACCCCAAATTCCACATTCCCGAGAAGCCCCTAAGTACCACCTAAATCCAATGATTCCAACACCTAAATGACATCTAAAGGCTTCCAAAACTCCTTCCTAACAACCCTATACCATCAGCCCTTCAACCCAACACAAAAACACATCAAAAATTTGAGTTTTGACATTTTGAAAAATGCCCCAAAGACCCACTTCGGGATTTTTCCCAAATCCTTCCATTTTAAGATATTAGGTGTATCTAAGTGAGATTTACAAAAAAACCTAACTCAACAAACCAAGAACAAATGAAAGACCCATTAAAAATTCAAACTTTCGTCAAACTTGAAAAACACAAATATTGAAAGTTTTGAATTCTACAACCATGGAAATTACCTTCGAAAATGCTCTTGAATTGATGGAGAAATCGAATGGAATAGTAACTTTGGCTTGGGAGGGTTTAATTTTTCCTTTTCACGTTGGAAAGAGATTGGGAGAAGAAGATAGCTTTTTTTATTCAAAAAGTGGTCTTCATTTATTTCAAGTTATTTACAAAAATGCCACTCCTTAAATTTTAAATCTCATTTAAAATAAAACCAAGGCCTAATTAAAATTAAATCGGTTTTGACGACTCAAACCACACACACAAGCTAAACTCCCAACCCCAAAACACGGGTGTTACAATTTTAACTGAGTTAAAAAGTACAGAAATTGAGGTTTTGCATTATAATTGTGTTGAAAAGCTCCTAACCAATTAGACGAACTCCTAATATTCGATTAAAACTTATTTTGCGGTCCTTTTTTAGAGGTTTCGGACGAGCATGTTGTTGCGTGTAAAAGTGTCTATCGCAATGTAGTGCAAGTGTACACGACGCAAGTAGTAAAGTGATACAGAAGTATCGGATATCGTCTCCACAGAGACTGGGCTAATAGCTTCACCTTGAATTACTGCACGAAAGTAAAGAGAATGGACTAAGTTGTTTGTCACGAGAATAATAAAGAATACTGGAAAATACGATTAAAATAATCAAGATAGAGAGAATGGGCTGGTATTGAATTGCTCAGTAGTGCAAGTATTGCTAAGTTTAGGAATATATGCTCTGTCGATGTCCTCGTCGCGGCAGCACCCGTCGCGGCGGCAGTCTGTTGTTTGTCACGGCAGCAATCACACAACTATGTACTTCAAGCTTGGCAAGAATCCCTGATGTGCCTTGGCCTATCCTTATGTCCAAGTCTGAAGATGAACACGTCTTTGATGATACCTCCCGGCGTGAATCGAAGGATGAACACCGATGTTTGTTGAATTCTTCTTTAGCCACTTAACCTCGTCCTATCCCTAGGTCCGAGATAGTTCAACTATAAACTAGAGAACTCGCACTTATTCCTTTCGTATACTTAACTCTCCCAATATTAAGTAAATAGATAACCTCACAATGCTCTCCCGATGCTCTTACAAGATGTTAATAACCAGAATAAGAGAACTTGAAGTTTATTTTATTGAACAGAAAAATCCTAAAACAAAAACAACCCTTGCAACTACTTTACAAATCAACATGTGGCCCTAAGGGGAATTTAGAACATGTTGAGAAGGGGAAAACGGCTAGGGTTTTTGGGAAGAAGGCTAAAGATAGGTACCCCTCTCCTAGGTTGAATTACATGCCTTTATATAGGCCTTGGGTTCAAGTTTTCTAATATGGCAAGCATACAAGTTTAAATTAAAGTACAACTCTATTAAAGAATAAATCTTCAGAGAATATATCTTTAATTCGTCCTTCCTTCTTGCTTGGAGTTTCTCCCTTGAACTTTGGGCTTGGCCTTCATTCTGATCTAGGACTTGGAAAAATATAATGGTATTCCACGACAGACGGGCTTAATTTTCTCTTTCTGTCGAGGCCCACTTTGCTTCTTCTCCTCAAAGCTACTGTCGTCCTTGGCTGCCACGGCGATGACCATGGCAGCATCGTCCTCTTCGACTGCTCATCCAGTTCCAGCTCTACTGCATCACTGCCCAACGCCTTCTTCTCCATCTGCTACAACAGCAACCTGCAAAAATAACCAATTTCAGTAGAAATTGTGCCATTTAATATATTTGTGATGTCTAACTGAAATCTAACCTAAATGCAATGAATTATGCTTGAATGCAGTAGAAATATGGGTTAAATAGGGTGTAAATAATAGAACTTTTACACACTCAACACAATTACACGAACTCCTAATATTCGATTAAAACTTATTTTGCGATCCTTTTTAGAGGTTTCAGACGAGCATGTCTAAATGGGCCTTTTCAATGAACCCGTTGGAATTTTAACTGAGTAAAAAGTACATAAATTGATATTTTGCAATATAATTGTATTGAAAAGCTCCTAAACTATTAGACAAACTCCTAATATTTGATTAAAACTTATTTTTCGATCCTTTTTCTAGAGGTTTTGGACGAGCATGTTTAAATGGGCCTTTCAATGGACCTATTGGAATTTCAACTGAGTAAAAAGCAAAGAAATTGAGGTTTTGCAATATAATTGTGTTGAAAAGCTCCTAACCCATTAGACAAACTCCTAATAGTTGATTAAAACTTATTTTTCCGCTCCTTTTCTAGAGGTTTCGGACGAGCTGGTTTAAATTGGCCTTTCAATGGACCAGTTGGAATTTTAACTGAATAAAATGTACAGCAATTGATATTTTGCAATATAATTGTGTTAAAAAGTTCCTAACCATTTAGACGAACTCCTAATATTTGATTAAAACTTATTTTCTGGTCCTTTTTCTAGAGGTTTTGGACGAGTAGGTCTAAATGGGACTTTCAATGGACCCGTTGGAATTTTGACTGAGTAAAAAGTATAGAAATTGAGGTTTCTCAATATAATTGTGTTGAAAAGCTCGTAATAAATTACATGATCTCCTAAAATTTGATTAAAACTTTTTTGCGGTCCCTTTTCAAGAGGTTTCGGACGAGCAGGTCTAAATGGATCTTTCAATGGAACCATTGGAATTTTAACTAAGTAAAAAGTACGGAAATCAATGTTTTGCAATAAAATTGTGTTGAAAAGCTCCTAACCAATTAGATGAACTCCTGATATAAAACTTGTTTTTCGGTCCTTTTTCTACAAGTTTTGGACGAGAATGTCTAAATGGGTCTTTTAATGGACCCGTTGGAATTTTAACTGAGAAAAAAGTACAGAAATTGAGGTTTTTCAATACAATTGTGTTGAAAACCTCATAACCAATTAGACGAACTACTAAGATTTGATTAAAACTTATTTTGCGTTCCTTTTTCTACAAGTTTCGGATGAGCAGGTCTAAATGGGCCTTACAAGGGACCCGTTGGAATCTTAACTGAGTAAAAAGTACAGAAATTGATGTTTTCCAATATAATTGTGTTCGAAAGCTCCTAACCAGTTACAAGATATCCTAATGTTCGATTAAAACTTTTTTTGCGGTCCTTTTTGTAGAGGTTTCAGACGAGCATGTCTAAACGGGCCTTCTAATGGACCCGTTGTAATTTTAACTGAGTAAAAAGTACAGATATTGAAGTTTTGCAACAAAATTGTGTTTAAAAGCTCTGAACCAATTAGATCAACTCCTAATATTTGATTAAAACTTATTTTGCGGTCCTTTTCTACAAGTTTCGGACGAGCAGGTCTAAATGGGACTTTTAATGGACCCGTTGGAATTTTAACTGAGTAAAAAACATAGAAATTGAGGTTTTGCAACATAATTGTGTTGAAAAGCTCTTAAAAAATTAGACGAACTCCTAATATTTGATTAAAACTTTTTTGCGGTCCTTTTTCCAAAGGTTTCGGAAGAGGAGGTCTAAATGGGGCTTTCAATGGACCCGCTCGAATTTGAACTGAGTAAAAAGTACAGAAATTGAGGTTTTGCAATATAATTGTTTTGAAAACTTCCTAACCAATTAGACGAACTCATAAAATTTCATTAAAACTTATTTTGCGGTCCTTTTTTTAGAGGTTTCAGACGAGCAGGTCTAAATAGGCCTTTCGATAGACCCGTTGGAATTTTAACTACGTCAAAATTACATAAATTGAATATTCGAAATATAATTATGTTGAAAAGCACGTAATCAATTACATGATCTCCCAATATTTGATTAAAACTTTTTCTCCGGTCCATTTTCTAGAGGTTTCAGACGAGCAGGTCAAAATGGGCCTTTCAATTGGAGTCGCTGGAATTTTAGCTGAGTAAAAAGTACAGAAATTGAGGTTTTGCAATATAATTGTGTTATAAAGCTCCTAACCAATTAGAAGAACTCCTGATATTTGATTAAAACTTATTTTCCGATCCTTTTTCTAGAGGTTTCGGACGAGCATGTCTAAATGGGTCTTTCAATGGACCCATTCGAATTTTAACTAAGTAAAAACTACAGAAATTGAGGTTTTGCAATATAATTGTGTTGAAAAGCTCCTATCTAATTAGACGAACTCCTAATACTTGATTAAAACTTATTTTGCGGTCATTTTTTACAAGTTTCGGACGAGCATGTCTAAATGGGACTTCTAATGGACCCGTTGGAATTTTAACTGAGTAAAAAGTACAAATATTGAGTTTTGCAATAAAATTGTGTTGAAAAGCTCCTAGCCAATTAGATCAACTCCTAATATTTGATTAAAACTTATTTTGCGGTCCTTTTCTACAAGTTTCGGACGAGCAGGTCTAAATGGGACTTTTAATGGACCCGTTGGAATTTTAACTGAGTAAAAAGCATAGAAATTGAGGTTTTGCAATATAATTGTGTTGAAAAGCTCCTAAAAAATTAGACGAACTTCTAATATTTGATTAAAACTTTTTTGCGGTCTTTTTTCTTGAGGTTTCAGAAGCGGAGGTCTAAATGGCCTTTCAATGTACCCGTTGGAATTTTTACTGAGTAAAAAGTACAAAAATTGGGGTTTTGCAATATAATTGTGTTAAAAAGCTTGTAATAGATTACATGATCTCCTTATATTTGATTAAAACTTTTTTGCGGTCCTTTTTATAGATTTTGGGCTAGCAGGTCTAAATGGGCCTTTCAATGGACCCGTTGGAATTTTAACTGAGTAAAAAGTATAGAAATTGAGATTTTGCAATATAATTGTGTTGAAAAGCTCCTAACCAATTAGACGAACTCCTAATATTTGGTTAAAACATTTTTTGCGGTCCTTTTCGTAGAGGTTTCATACGAGCATGTCTAAATGGGCCTTTCAATAGACTCGTTGGAATTTTAACTGAGTAAAAAGTACAGAAATTGGGGTTTTGCAATATAATTGTGTTAAAAAGCTTGTAATAGATTACATGATCTCCTTTAATTTGATTAAAACTTTTTTGCGGTCCTTTTTAGTTATTTCAGGCTAGCAGGTCTAAATGGGCCTTTCAATGGACCCGTTGGAATTTTAGCTTAGTAAAAAGTATAGAAATTGAGATTTTGCAATATAATTGTGTTGAAAAGCTCCTAACCAATTAGACGAACTCCTAATATTTGGTTAAAACATTTTTTGTGGTCCTTTTCTACAAGTTTCGGACAAGCAGGTCTAAATGGGACTTTTAATGGACCCGTTGGAATTTTAACTGAGTAAAAAGTACGGAAATTGAGGTTTTGCAATAGAATTGTGTTGAGAAGCTCTTAAAAAATTAGACGAACTCCTAATATTTTATTAAAACGTTTTTGTGGTCCTTTTTCTAGAGGTTTCGGAAGAGGAGGTCTAAATGGGGCTTTCAATGGACCCATTGGAATTTGAACTGAGTAAAAAGTACATAAATTGAGGTTTTGCAATATAATTGTTTTGAAAACTTCCTAACCAATTAGACGAACTCATAAAATTTCATTAAAACTTATTTTGCAGCCCTTTTTTTAGAGGTTTCGGACGAGCAGGTCTAAATAGGCCTTTCAATGGAGTCGTTGGAATTTTAGCTGAGTAAAAAGTACAGAAATTGAGGTTTTGCAATATAATTGTTTTGAGAAGCTCCTATCCAATTAGATGAACTCATAATATTTGATTAAAACTTATTCAGCGTTCCTTTTTCTACAAGTTTCGGACGAGCAAGTCTAAATGGGCCTTTCAATGGACCCGTTCGAATTTTAACTGAGTAAAAACTTCAGAAATTGAGGTTATGCAATATAATTGTATTTAGAAGTTCCTATCCAATTAGACGAACTCCTAATATTTGATTAAAACTTTTTTTGCGTTCCTTTTTCTACAAGTTTCGAACGAGCAAGTCTAAATGGGCCTTACAATAGACCTATTTGAATCTTAACTGAGTAAAATGTACAAAAAATGATGTTTTGCAATATAATTGTGTTGAAAAGCTCCTAACCAGTTACAAGATCTCCTAATATAGGATTAAAAAAATTTTGCGGTACTTTTTGTAGAGGTTTCGGACGAGCAGGTCTAAATGGGCCTTTCAATGGACCCGTTGGAATTTTAAATGAGTAAAAAGTACATATATTGAGATTTTGCAATAAAATTGTGTTGAAAAGCTCCTAACCAATTAGATCAACTCCTAATATTTGATTAAAACTTATTTTGCGGTCCTTTTTTCTACAAGTTTCGGACAAGTAGATCTAAATGCGACTTTTAATGGACCCGTTGGAATTTTAACTAAGTAAAAAGTACAGATATTGAGGTTTTGCAATAAAATTTTGTTGAAAAGCTTCTAACCAATTAGATCAACTCCTAATATTTGATTAAAACTTATTTTGCGGTCCTTTTTCTACAAGTTTCGGACGAGCAAGTCTAAATGGGCCTTCTAACGGACCTGTTGGAATTTTAACAGAGTAAAAAGTACAGATATTGAGGTTTCGCAATAAAATTGTGTTGAAAAGCTCCTAACCAATTAGATCAACTCCTAATATTTGATTAAAACTTATTTTGCGGTACTTTTTCTACAAGTTTCGGACGAGCAGGTCTAAATGGGACTTTTAATGGACCCGTTGGAATTTTAACTAAGTAAAAACCACAAAAATTGATGTTTTGCAATATAATTGTGTTGAAAAGCTCTTAAAAAATTAGACGAACTCCTCATATTTGATAAAACTTTTTTGCGGTCTTTTTTCTCGAGGTTTCGGAAGAGGAGGTCTAAATGGGCCTTTCAATGGACCCGTTGGAATTTTAACTGAGTAAAAGGTACATAAATTGAGGTTTTGCAATAAAATTGTGTTGAAAAGCTCCGAACAAATTAGACGAACTCCAAATATTTGATTAAAACTTATTTTTCCGTCCTTTTCCTAAAGGTTTCATACGAGCATGTCTAAATGGGCCTTTCAATAGACTCGTTGGAATTTTAAATGAGTAAAAAGTACATAAATTAGAGTTTTCCAATATAATTGTGTTAAAAAGCTTGTAATAGATTACATGATCTCCTAATATTTGATAAAAACTTTTTTGCGATCCTTTTTAGAGATTTCGGGCTAGCAGGTCTAAATGGGCCTTCCAATGGACTCGTTGGAATAATAATGGACTCGTTGGAATAATATTTGATTAAAACCTATTTTTCGGTCATTTTTTAGAGGTTTCAGACGAGCATGTCTAAATGGGCCTTTTCAATGAACTCGTTGGAATTTTAACTGAGTAAAAAGTACATAAATTGAGATTTTGCAATATAATTGTGTTGAAAAGCTCCTAACCAATTAGAAGAACTCCTAATATTTGATTCAAACTTATTTTACGGTCCTTTTTCTACAAGTTTCGGATGAGAATGTCCAAATGGGCCTTTCAATGGACCCGTTGGAATTTTAACTGAGTAAAAAGCACAGAAATTGAGGTTTTGCAATATAATTATGTTGAAAAGCTCCTAAACAATTAGACGAACTCCTAATATTTGATTAAAACGTTTTTGCGGTCTTTTTTCTAGGGGTTTCAGAGGAGGAGGTCTAAATTGTCGCTTCAGTGGACCTGTTGGAATTTGAACCGAGTAAAAAGTACAAAAATTGAGGTTTTGCAATATAATTGTGTTAAAAAGCTCCTAACCAATTAGATGAACTCCTAATATTTGATTAAAACTTATTTTCTGGTCCTTTTTCTAGTGGTTTCAGACGAGCAGGTTTAAATGGCCTTTCAATGGACCCGTTGGAATTTTAACTGAGTAAAAAGTACAGAAATTGAGGTTTTGCAGTAAAATTGTGTTGAAAAGCTCCGAACCATTTAGAGGAATTCCTAATATTTGATTAAAACTTATTTTGCGGTCCTTTTTCTATAGGTTTCGGATGAGTATGTCTAAATGGGCCTTTCAATGGACCCGTTGGAATTTTAAATGAGTAAAAAGTACATAAATTGATGTTTTTCAATATAATTGTGTTGACAAGCTCCTAAAAAATTAGACGAACTCCTAATATTTGATTAAAACTTATTTTTCGGTCCTTTTTCTAGAGGTTTTAGACGAGGACGTCTAAATGGACCTTTCAATGTACCCGTTGAAATTTTAACTGAGCAAAAAGTACAGAAATTGAGGTTTTGCAAAAAAAAATTGTGTTGAAAAGCTCCGAACCAATTAGACGAACTCCTAATATTTGATTAAAACTTATTTTGCGGTCCTTTTTCTAGAGGTTTCATACGAGTAAGTCTAAATGGGCCTTTCAATAGACTCGTTGGAATTTTAACTTAGTAAAAAGTACAGAAATTGAGGTTTTGCAATATAATTGTGTTGAAAAGATCCTGACCAATTTGACGAACTCCTAAAATTTGATTAAAAATTATTTTGCGGTCTTTTTTTAGAGGTTTAAGACGAGCAGATCTAAATGGGCCTTTTAATATACCTGTTGGAATTTTGACTGAGTAAAAAGTACTGAATTTGAGGTTTCACAATATAATTGTGTTGAAAAGCTCGTAATCAATTACATGATCTCCTAATATTTGATTAAAACTTATTTTGCGGTCCTTTTTCTACAAGTTTCGGACGAGCTGGTCTAAATGGGCCTTTTAATGGACCCGTTGGAATTTGAACTGTGTAAAAAGTACAGAAATTGAGGTTTTGCAATATAATTGTATTGAAAAGTTCGTAACCAATTTGACAAACTCATAAAATTTCATTAAAACTTATTTTGCGGTCCTTTTTTAGAGGTTTCGGACGAGCAGATCTAAATAGGCCTTTCAATAGACCCGTTGTAATTTTAACTAAGTAAAATGTATAGAAATTGAGGATTCGTAATATAATTGTGTTCAAAAGCACGTAATCAATTACATGATGTCCTAATATTTGATTAAAACTTTTTTTGTTGTCCTTTTTCTAGAGGTTTCGGACAAGAAGGTCTAAATGGGCCTTTCAATGGACTCGTTGGAATTTTAACTGAGTAAAAACTACATAAATTGAGGTTTTGCAATATAATTGTGTTGAAAAGATCCTATCCAATTAGACGAACTCCTAATATTTGATTAATACTTATTTTGCGGTCATTTTTCTACAAGTTTCTGTCGAGCAGGTCTAAATGGGCCTTACAATGGACCCGATGGAATCTTAAATGAGTAAAAAGTACATAAATTGAGGTTTTGCAATATAATTGTGTTGAAAAGCTCCTAACCAATTACAGGATCTCCTAATATTTGATTAAAACTTTTTGTAGAGGTTTCAGACGAACATGTCTAAATTGGCCTTTCAATGGACCCGTTGGAATTTTAACTGAGTGAAAAGTATAGATATTGAGGTTTTGCAATATAATTGTGTTGAAAAGCACCTAACCAATTAGACGGACTCCTAATATTTAATTAAAACTTAATTTGGAGTCCTTTTTCTACAAGTTTTGGACGAGCACGTCTAAATGGGCCTTTCAACGGACCCGTTGGAATTTTAACTGAGTAAAAAATACATAAATTGAAGTTTTGCAATATAATTGTGTTGAAAGGCTCCTAACCAATTAGAATAAGTACAAAAATTTTATTATAACTTATTTTGCGGTCCTTTTTCTAGAGGTTTCATACGAGCATGTCTAAATGGGCCTTTCAATAGACTCATTGGAAGTTTAACTGAGTAAAAAGTACAAAAATTGGGGTTTTGCAATATAATTGTGTTAAAAAGCTTGTAATAGATTACATGATATCCTAATATTTGATTAAAACGTTTTTGTGGTCCTTTTTTAGAGTTTTCAAGCTAGCAGGTCTAAATGGGTCTTTCAATGGACCCGTTGGAATTTTAACTTAGTAAAAAGTACATAAATTGAGATTTTACAATATAATTGTGTTGAAAAGCTCCTAACCAATTAGTCGAACTCCTAATATTTGATTAAAACTTATTTTCCGGTCCTTTTTCTTGAGGTTTCGGACGAGCAGGTCTTATTGGGTCTTTCAATGGACCAATTGGAATTTTAACTAAGTAAAAAGTACGGAAATTGAGGTTTTGCAATAGAATTGTGTGGAAAAGCTCCTAACCAATTAGACAAACTACTAATATTTGATTAAAACTTATTTTGCGGTCATTTTTCTAGAGGTTTCGGATGAGCAGGTCTAAATGGCCCTTTCAAAGGACCCGTTCGAATTGTAACTGAGTAAAAAGTGCAGAAATTGAGTTTTTGCATTGTAATTGTTTTAAAAAGCTCCTAAAGAACTAGAAGAACTACTAAAATTTGATTAAAACTTATTTTGCTGTCCTTTTTCTATAGGATTCATACGAGCAAGTCTAAATGAGCCTTTCAATAGGCTCGTTGGAATTTTAACTGAGTAAAAAGTACATAAATTCGAGGTTTTGCAATATATTTACGTTAAAAAGCATCATAATATTTGATTAAAACTTTTTTTGCGGTCCTTTTTTAGAGGTTTCAGACTAGCAAGTCTAAATGGGCCTTTCAACGGACCAGTTGGAATTTTAACTGAGTAAAAAGTACAGAAATTGAGGATCTGCAATATAATTGTGTTGAAAAGCTCCTAACCAATTAGAAGAACTGCTGATAATTGACTAAAACTTGTTTTGCGGTCTTTTCTTTTCAGGTTTCGGACGAGCAGGTCTAAATGGGCCTTTCAATGGACCCATTGAAATTTTAACTGAGGAAAAATACAAAAAATGAGGTTTTGCCACAAAATTGTGTTGAAAATCTCCTAAACAATTAGACGAACTCCTAATATTTGATTAAAACTTATTTTGCGGTCCTTTTTCTAGAGGTTTCGGACTAGCAGGTCTAAATGGGCGTTTCAATGGACTCGTTGGGATTTTAACTGAGTAAAAAGTACAGATATTGACGTTTTGCAATATAATTGTGTTGAAAAGATCCTAATAAATTAGACGAACTCCTAATATTTGATTAAAATTTATTTTGAGTAAAAAGTACAGAAATTGAGGTTTCGCAATATAATTGTGTTATAAAGCTCCTAACCAATCACATGATCTCCTCAAATTTTATTAAAACTTTTTTTTTGTTGTCATTTTTTGAGATCTTTTGGATTAGCATGTCTAAATGGGCCTTTCAATGGACCCGTTGGGATTTAACTGAGTAAAAAGTTCATAAATTAGGCCTTTCAATGGACCCGTTGGAATTTTAACTGAGTAAAAACTACAAAAATTGAGGTTTTGCAATATAACTGTGTTGATAAGCTCCTATCCAATTAGACGAACTCCTAATATTTGATTAAAACTTATTTTGCGGTCCTTTTTCTACAAGTTTCGGACGGGCGTGTTTAAATTGGCCTTACAATGGACCCTTTGGAATCTTAACTGTAACCCCCTTAACCCGGCCTAGACGGTTGACCCGAATTAAGAAGATCACACAGGGAAAACCAAAGTCAACCCGAAAGTCAACCTTGATTAACGACCCTTTTTTTCTTTTTACTCTTGTCTAGATGCACGTTAACCCTAGATATGTTCACAAGATAATCGTGCTCAAACATCATAACAATCAGAGAACATTCAGGGACTCAATTGCACAAAATACAACTTTAGGGACCAAATTGTAAATTCTAGAAATTATAAGGACTTAGCCCAAATTAAAGTTACCAATATGAAATTAGTCAGGTTTCATGCTTCACTGCCAAATTTCAGCTCAAACGGACATCTCAAACTCATGCAATTGCATAAACAAGTTTCAGGACCAAAATGCAAACCTTGCAAAACATTTAACCATCAATTTCAGTGCCCAACAGTCGAGTGTTTCGGAACAAGGAAGACCCGTTCCGAAACGCGGGACCGTTCCGAAACTAGTACCGAAACATGGCCTGGCAGTGGCCAAACCGTTCCGGAACAGTGCCTACCGTTTCGGAACGCCCAGGCCATTTCAGGCCCCTGTTCCGATACGGTACCACCTGTTCCGAAACAGGTTGCCAAGATTGCAGAAAATTAGCTGGTTTAACATGCAATTGACCTATCAAACATGCTCCAAATGCCACCAAACTTTACCAGCAAGTCAATCAACAAACAATGAACATAATTGCATCAACCAATCATCAACAAGGCATCAATTATAAAAATCCCCAAATCTATAGGCATGCTTCCTACTTAGCAAACCATTCAAGCATCATTATACCAAAAGCAATCTCATTAAGGCCAATTACAACACCAACATTATTAGCATCATTAAACCGACTTAGGGAGTCCAAAACATCTCCCAAAACAACAACATAGGTCCCCCATTGCCAAATGCCAAAAGCTAATAGTGTTTGAGAAACCATCACCATACTTGAGCTTAGTACACCACTTGGATTCTTCACCACCTTGCTGCCCTCAATGCACTTTAATGCTCTGCATTATTGGTTTAAGAAAAGAGAGAGCGTAAGCAAAAGCTTAGTGAGGAATGCTCATTAAAACCACACAATAATGCATTTTCAAAACACATGAATAAACCTTTAATCAAATCATCATTTGCACATGCTCATAAGCATTTTAAACAAGCAATTCATGCTTCAAGTTCATAACATGTCATATTGGCAACAAGTGATACATTTCACATAAGATTCACACATGGACTTTTAAACACCATTGTGATCTTACAATAACCAAGGACCACACATGGACTTTTAAACACCATTGTGTCCTTAACCCCATGGACTTTTAAACACCATGGCCCCATGGACTTTTAAACACCATGGAAAGGACCACACAAGGACTTTTAAACACCTTTGTGTCCTTAACAAGAATCATCCAAGGACTTTTAAACACCTTGATGTTCTTAAGTAACAAGGCTTACACAAGGAATTTTAACCACCTTTGTAACCTTAACCAAGAGCCAACCATGGACTTTTAAACACCATGTTGCTCTTAAAATATACAAGACTCATCCAAGGAATTTTAACCACCTTGATGGTCTTAACCAAGAACCAACCATGGACTTTTAACCACCATGTTGTTCTTAAATAAACAAGGCTCACACAAGGACTTTTAAACACCTTTGTGACCTTAACATCACTTGCCAATATGCATAATTAATCAACAATAATCCACTGTTTTAAAGCATCAACTCAAGCCATAAACTTCATGCATCTTTAAGCATTAAATCACATTATAACAATGTTCAAAAACAAGGATCTCTTACCTTGAGCATCCTTCAATACATGGCTTATAAACTCAGCAACAAACATGCTTAATCATGCTTTCAAAACAGAATTTAAGACATGCAAACAACCACATTGCATACAACCAAATCCATGGTTCATCAACAAGAGAGTTTTTCCGAAAACTTACTCTTGAGCTTAGCTAAGTTGCTTAGACTTAAACTAAGCTCCCAAACCTTCAAAACAATGGTTTCAAAGCTGGAAACCAAAATCCACTCACCGATTCCGTTTCGCCTCTTGTCGAAACACCAATCAAGCTTCCGGATCACCACCACTTGGATCCAAAGATGACTCCCATGTTTTTAACACATCAAAGCAGAGGATTAATGCATCATCATGCATTAATATCTTCAATGAAAGCACCTAAACCCGCTGCTCTCATCCACACTCTATTTTCGGCCACCAAACACAACCGAAAATGCATCCAAACAACTCCACAACATTACCCAGCCAAGATCCATCAAATCTAAACATTCTTAAACATCAATAAACATCCAAAATGGATCTCAACTCATCCTTATACCTCCAGCTATAACAGATCACCAAGATCACTCCAAAAACCATCAAGAACACAAGCTAAACTTAGGAAATTCAACCTATCCGGGATTGCATTAGTTAAACCTCAACTTCTAATCAATTTAGCATTCATTTAACATCAAAAATACACCTCAAAACACTGCTTAAACAGATCATACGAAATTTCATCAAAATCAAGCAAATCTTGCATTTAATAGCCAAGATCAAGAACACAACCTCAAAACCTTTTATAAAACACAAATTAAGGATTGAGAACTTGGAAATTTCAGTAAAGAACTGAGAGTTTAGAGGAGAAGGACGTTCTTACCTCCAAACTTGAGTTTTCTCCCTTTTTAGAACCAAAATCTTGAAAATCCAATTAGCAAATGGTGAGGTTTTGTTGATGAGATGATTAGCAATCAAAAGAGAATTGAAAAGAGGTATTTAGGTGACAAAATCAGAGAGAAAAGCTCTGGAGAAAGATGTTTGGCTTGAGAGAAAATGAGAGAAAAGGAGAATTGGAAAATATGGAAAGTTAGTTGGAAATGACAAAATATCTTCCCTCCACTTTTATTTTATTTAAAAAATCATTTAATAAATCATTTAATATCTTAGAAAAATCTGGAGAAACTCCCTTTGGGTAAATAGCTCCTTAAATATTCAAAGTTTCAATCCTTTTTAAAACAGTCACGCAGCTTTCAAAAATTACATTTTGGTCACTAGCCAAAATGTCACCCTTCCAAACCTCATTTTGTAAAATTGATTTCACAGTTCACTTATATTTATTAAAAGAGAATTTTAGGACATTTTTCCATATTTTTAATGCAACCCGAACTAGGCTTTCCTAATTTCACCTTTTTATATTCGAACCGCACTTTTACCGAACCGGTCCAAGCCCAAAACTTCTAAGCCCAAAACCGGGGCATTACATTAACTGAGTAAAAAGTACAAAAATTGATGTTTTGCAATATAATTTTGTTTAAAAGCTCCTAACCAGTTACAAGATCTCCTAATATTTGATTAAAACTTTTTTTGCGGTCCTTTTTGTATAGGTTTCAGACGGGCAGGTCTAAATGGGCCTTCTAATGGACCCGTTGGAATTTTAACTGTGTAAAAAGTACATATATTGAGGTTTTGCAATATAATTGTGTTGAAAAGCTCCTAACCAATTAGACGAACTCCTAATATTTGATTAAAACTTATTTTGCGGTCCTTTTTCTACAAGTTTCGGACGAGCTGGTCTAAATGGGCCTTTTAATGGACCCGTTGGAATTTGAACTGTGTAAAAAGTACAGAAATTGAGGTTTTGCTATATAATTGTATTGAAAAGTTCGTAACCAATTTGACGAACTCATAAAATTTCATTAAAACTTATTTTGCGGTCCTTTTTTAGAGGTTTCGGACGAGCAGATCTAAATAGGCCTTTCAATAGACCCGTTGTAATTTTAACTAAGTAAAATGTACAGAAATTGAGGATTCGTAATATAATTGTGTTCAAAAGCACGTAATCAATTACATGATGTCCTAATATTTGATTAAAACTTTTTTTGTTGTCCCTTTTCTAGAGGTTTCGGACAAGAAGGTCTAAATGGGTCTTTCAATGGACTCGTTGGAATTTTAACTGAGTAAAAACTACATAAATTGAGGTTTTGCAATATAATTGTGTTGAAAAGATCCTATCCAATTAGACGAACTCCTAATATTTGATTAATACTTATTTTGCGGTCCTTTTTCTACAAGTTTCTGTCGAGCAGGTCTAAATGGGCCTTACAATGGACCCGATGGAATCTTAATTGAGTAAAAAGTACATAAATTGAGGTTTTGCAATATAATTGTGTTGAATAGCTCCTAACCAATTACACGATCTCCTAATATTTGATTAAAACTTTTTTTGCGGTTCTTTTTGTAGAGGTTTCAGATGAGCAGGTCTAAATGGGCCTTTCAATAGACCCGTTGGAATTTTAACTGAGTAAAAAGTACAAATATTGAGGTTTTGCAAAGTAATGGTGTTGAAAAGCTCCTAACCAATTAGACGAACTTCTAATATTTGATTAAAACGTATTTTGCGGTCCTTTTTTCTACAAGTTTCGAACGAGTATGTCTAAAGGGGCCTTTCAATGGACCTATTGAAATTTTAACTGAGTAAAATGCACAGAAATTGAGGTTTTGCAATATAATTGTTTTGAAAAGCTCCTAAACAATTAGATGAACTCCTAATATTTGATTAAAACTTTTTTTGCGGTCCTTTTTCTGGGGGTTTCGGACGAGGAGGTCTTAATTGTCCTTTCAATGGACCCGTTGGAATTTGAACTGAGTAAAAAGTAAAGAAATTGAGGTTTTGCAATATAATTGTGTTGAAAAGCTCCTAACCAATTAGATGAACTCCTGATATTTGATGAAAACTTATTTTCCGGTCCTTTTTCTAGTGGTTTTCAAACGAGCAGGTTTAAATGGGCCTTTCAATGGACCCGTTGGAATTTTAACTCAGTAAAAAGTACATAATTTTAGGTTTTGCAATATAATTGTGTTTTGTAACACCCGTGTCTTAGGCCTAGGAGTTAACCGGGTTTTAGTTCGGGTCAAATAAAAAGTTAATTAAAAAAATTCAACTTCGAATAATGACCAAATTAAACTTTAATAAAAAGAGGAGGACTCATATTGTAATTTACCCAAATTATTTGAAAAAGGATGACAACTTTCCATATTGTCATCTTTTTCCCCCTTTTCCCCTAAACCCACGTGAAACTCCCCTCCCCTCCTTCAAAACCTCTCAAATATCAAATCACTATTCTATTCATTTTCAACTTCAATCCAAGGTCTTTTTGAAAGGTAAAGTCATTTTCTTAATCTCCTCTTTATCCCCTATCCAACCATTGTCTTGGATTTCAAAAATATAGAGTTTTGGAAATTAGGGTTTATATTGGAGTTTGGATTTTTAAGGGGGTTTTTCAATTCGTTTTGATAAATTGTGTTGGGGTTTTGTTTAAGCATAATGAAATACACAATATATATTAAGTTGGGTGAATTTGAATAAAATTTCGTAGTGGGTCCTTAGGGCAAATTTTAGAGTATGAAAACTTGGGTTTTTGGGAGGTTTAGTGTTGGAATTGAAGGGCTGATGGTCTACCTATGTTAGGAGGGTGATTTGGGATGTTTTAGAAGTCATTTGGGTGTTTGGAAATGGGTGATTCAGCGAAGGATTGTTGGAATACGAAAATTGGGTTTTTGAGATTTATGTGGTTTGGGAAATTGTGGAAATTAGGGTGTGTTTGCAAAGTAAGTTGATGGTTGAGTTTAGCATTGGATTGAGAAGTAATGTATGTGTTTTGTTTGACTAGAAGCAAGAGGAAACGTGGAAGAGGCTTTGGGACCGAATCCGGGAAGTTGAAGGTGATTGCTTGCTTGGTCTTTGAGCTTGGAAGCTTTGGTGAGTGGTTAATTGTTTTAAATGGTTTTAAAATAGTTGGTTCGAGTCTATGGACTAGGTCGGGCTTGGTAGACCCACCTAGAGTTAGGATTACGGTGGTAGCCTAATCCTAAGCTTGATCTAGAGCCTTTGGATGAACTCTTTTATGTGGATGTGTATGTCTCGTATGATATGTGATATGAATGGTTATGTATATTGTATTATACATGTTGGATGAGATATGAATTGTGATGATTGAGACATGCATGATGATGGTTGTTGGTGAGTACGTGCTAAGCACGAAAGTGATTGAAATGAGTAATGTGAAATGAGTAGATGTTGGTACTAGTATACTTGAATACAAATGATCGATCATTAGGATGTTAGTGTGTACACATGAGTCAAAAGTCGCGCGTGGCCTTGGTGGTGTTGAGTCACCAAGGAGGAGTACGGGTTCGCCCGGAAATTTGTATTTAAATATAGTCGGTGATGAGTGAAATCCCATCGACGGGGCGTGAGGATGAGTGGAATCCCCTCCGCGAGACCGGTGATGAGTGAAATCCCACCGTGAGGTAATGTGGTTGTTGGATATGAGTTCCAACATGTCTATCCGCGTATTCGAGTCATAGCTAGGTGCCAATGTTGTTTGATATGTGTATCAACGTATTGAGGTTTATAATCTTTAATGGAATGCTTGAATATGATTATATGTATTGTGGAGTTGAGCTTATGATCATGGCATTTATCTTGTACATTGCTCATGCATCTTTATCTTATGGCTCTTGTGGACCCTTGGTATAGTTGTGTTTTACCTTGGCTAGATCGTGCTCGGACCCTGCAATGTTGAGGTTTGTTTTTAGAGCTTACCCTCACTAAGCATCATTGCTTACGCTCTCTTTGTTCAACATTTCAGATCCTTAGTTCGTGGGTTGCTCGGGCAAGTGGAGGGCCTCCAAGTGTGGTTTTTGGCTTGAGTACATCAAGTATGACTTTTAAATGTTGAACATGTAATAGTTTAAGCAATGGGACATGTGTCTTTTGATGGATGATTGTTGGTTGATTAGGAGCATGTTTAGACTCCATGTTATGTTGCTTTTGTATGGCTTGTGATGCCATGTTTGAGTTGTAATCCATGCCTAAATTGCTTATCTTGAATGTTGGTTAAGTGCCTTTGAGTTTGTCTTATGTTGGGTGCTTGTATGGCTATAAAGGGGTATGTAAATGTTGTATGAATGCTTGTTGGGGTCTAGGAGAGTCCTAAATTGCATTTAGATTCGAGTCTTGATCGTTTTTGCTGAGTTTGGAGGTTTTTGCTGTGCAGGGGTATCGATACGGTTGGTATGGTATCGATACCACCTTCTTGTTCAGGCCTCGTGTATCGATACACTTGAGAGGTGTATCGATACTATTTTTGTCACTGGAGCTACTGTCCAGTTCGGTATCGATACCGGCCTCTGGGGTATCGATACCATCATCTTAACGTTGACCGTGGGAAGTCAACCGTTGGGGAGGGTACCGATACACTCCTAGGGTGTATCGATACGGCCCCTACGGGTTGACTTTGACCAGTTGACCTAGTCAAGGGGGTATCGATACACCCCTTAAGTGTATCGATACCGCCTGCAGTTTAAGATTAAAATTGGGCTGTAACACGATTGTTTGAGTTCGATCGATCGTTTTGTATATGTTGTTCCGTTGTATGATCACTTAGGGTTTAATATCCATTTAGACAAGATTTTAAAATGAAAAAAAATAGGGTTGCTAACCGAGGGGAAATCTTTAGGGGTTTTCACTCGGTTTTCCCCGTGTGGCCCACTCGGACCGGTCATTCAGCCAGACCGGGACGAGGGGGTTACACTTGTTGGTATCAGAGCCTAAGGTTACCGAGACCTTGGGCAGGTAAGTAAGGTAAGTTTAAGTTTTTGAATTGAATTGCACGGTGTTTGCTTGTTTTGCAAGAATGATTGCTTGGGTGACAAGTATGTTGATTGTTTTATTTTAAAGCATGCGTGTAAGAGTCCCATTGCTACTATTACATTGGAAAAATGATTTTAAGTGAGGGAACGTACTTGAACACTTGGAAGCCTTGCCTTGCTAACCCATCTTGTATGTTTTGTTGTTGTGGTTGTAGTTGATATCTGTGAGGCGATGTCTAGACCGAGAGGTAGGCCGAGGGTGGTTCGTCAGGAACCACGGGTTGCGGCTCCTGTTGAGCCGGCTGTTGGTGCGGAGGCTCACCTAGAAGGGCCGGTGGCCGCGGGAGTTGGCGCTCCTCCACCACCTCCACCACCACCACCTCCTCCACCTGGAGTTGGGGGCGAGGATGGAGCCGGAGGAGATGGACCTCAAGGTGGCAAAGGTGACCAAGGTCCAGCTGGAATTGACATGACTCCGCTAGTGCAAGCGATAGCGGGAGCATTTCAGGCCGCAGTTGCGGGAGCTCAGGCTGCAGCTCAGCCTAGGTGTGACGATGCCAGTCTACCTTTGGAGAGGCTCCGTAGCTTGGGGGCCGAGGAGTTTAGAGGATCTACTCCGGAGAGGTCGGAGTTATGGTTGGAGAAGACAATTCGTATCTTGGCTCAGATGGGTTGTGCGGGCGCACGTAGATTGGGTTGTGTGATCTCATTGCTTCAGGGTAATGCCTACACCTGGTGGGTCACCATTACTACCGTGGTTCCAGAGACAGAGATTGATTGGGAATTCTTTGAGTCCGCTTTCAGGAAGAGGTACTTGGGACCGAGGTACCTAGATGAGAAGAAGCGAGAGTTCATGGCTCTTACTCAGAGAGATGCTTCTGTGACTGATTATGAGATTCGTTTCGTTCATCTAAGTCAGTATGCTCCGGAGTTAGTGCCTACTGAGAGGGCTCGATGTGATCGTTTTAGATACGGACTTCACGAGGAAGTTAAGAGGTATAACTTAACTTCTGATTATTCTGACTTTGATGTCTTGGATGCTAGAGCCAAGGACATTGAGCACGACTTGGGGCTGGCCAAGCGTTTTGGGGGATCTAATTCTGGTAAGAGTCACAACAACTATGATGGCAGAGATGCCAAGAGGCACAAAGGTGGCGGACACTAGTTTGATCATAGGCGTGGCGGTGGCCACCATGGTAGGGGCCATCAGGGCCATAGAGGAGGAGGGTGTTTGCCCGAGTGTACCCGATGTGGGAGACAGCACGCTGGTGAGTGTTGGGGTAACTTCCATGCTTGTTGGAACTGTGGTTCGAGGGACCACTTTAGGAGGGATTGTCCGCATCAGGCGGCTCAGGCACCGAACATTGCTTAGGCTCCTGCGATAGCTAATGATTTTCAGAGAGGACGTGGGCGCGGTCGTGGCTACTTCCAGCCTAGGGCTGATGCACCTAGGGTAGATGCTCAGAGGAACCTTGCTCATGTTGTGGCCGTGCAGCCAGAGGCGGGAGGACCAGCGAGGGTCTATGCTCAGAGAGAGGCCGGGAACGACACCGATTGGATAGCAGGTAATTTTGAGTTACAGTCTATGTCTTTGCTTTCTTTGGTTGATTCGGGTTCTACGCATTCCTACATTTTGAGTGAGCATGCACAGAAGTTAGATATCCTTGTTGAGATCTTAGATGTAGGTATGCATGTTACTAGTTCTTTTGGTGAGACAGTTGTGGTTAGACGTATGTATAGGAGGTGTCCATTGAAGATTCAGGGTCATGTGTTTTCAGTTGATATGATGGAACTTCCCTTCTATGGCTTTGATATTATTTTGGGTGTGGACTGGTTGGTTGAGCACCGGGCTAGTGTGGATTTTGAGACAAAGAGAATTTCTTTGAAGCTTTCTGATGACTACGAGGTAGTGGTAGTGGGCGAGAACATTAAGTTCTTGTCTAATGTGGTGTCAGCTTTAGAGGCTCATAGGTTGATGGACTCTGGGTGTGGGGCTTATTTAGCTTATGTTATGAATCCGGATATGAGTGAAGCTAGACCGAAAGATATCAGAACAGTGTGTGACTTTCCAGATGTGTTTCCTAAAGAGTTGTCGGGCTTGCCTCCTGACAGAGATGTTAAGTTTGTGATTGAGACAGTTTCAGGATCTAATCCACTTTCGATAGCTCCGTATCGTATGGCTCCGAAAGAGTTGAAAGAATTGAAGAGTCAGTTGCAAGAATTATTAGACCGTGGTTTCATTAGGCCTAGTAGTTCTCTGTGGGGTGCTCCAGTGTTGTTTGTGAAAAAGAAAGATGGTAGCATGCGCATGTGTATTGACTATAGACAGTTAAATCAGTTGACTGTGAAGAACAAGTATCCGTTGCCACGTATAGATGATTTGTTTGACCAGTTGAGAGGTGCTTCAGTGTTCTCGAAGATAGATTTGAGATCCGGGTATTATCAGTTGAAGGTGAAGGAGTGTGATGTTCCGAAGACAGCTTTTAGGACTAGATATGGCCACTATGAGTTTCTTGTGATGCCATTTGGGCTCACGAATGCACCTGCAGCATTCATGGACATGATGAACAGAATTTTTAGAGACTATTTGGACCGGTTTGTAGTTGTCTTCATTGATGATATACTTGTGTACTCAAAGACAGAAGAAGAGCATGATGAGCACTTGAGATTTGTTTTACAAAGATTGTTGAGCAATCAGTTGTATGCGAAGCTTAGTAAATGTGAGTTCTGGATTCGAGAGGTCGTGTTTCTTGGCTATGTTGTTTCAGCCGAAGGTATCCGAGTTGATCCATTGAAGATTGAGGCTATTGTTGAGTGGAAACAACCTAAGTCCGTGACCGAGATTAGGAGTTTCCTAGGATTAGCCGGTTACTATAGGAGATTTGTTGATGGTTTCTCTAGAGTAGCTGCTCCTTTGACTAAGTTGTTGCAAAAAGGAGTCAAATTTGAATGGTCAGAGGCAAGACAGAAGGCCTTTGAGAAATTGAAAGAAGCTTTGACAAATGCTCCAGTATTAGTGCAACCTGTTTCATGTAAGGAGTTTGTGATCTACAGTGATGCTTCCTACGTAGGCCTAGGATGTGTTTTGATGCAAGATAGAAGAGTTGTTGCTTATGCTTCTAGACAGTTGAAGATTCATGAGAAGAACTATCCTACTCATGACATAGAGCTAGCCGCAGTGGTGTTTGCATTGAAGATTTGGCGTCATTACTTGTATGGTGAGAAGTGTGTTGTTTACACCGATCACAAGAGCTTGAAGTACTTGATGACACAGAAAGAGTTGAACTTGAGACAGAGAAGATGGCTAGAGTTGTTAAAAGATTATGACTTGACCATTGAGTACCATCCGGGTAAAGCAAATGTAGTAGCCGATGCTTTGAGTAGAAAAGTGGCCGTTGAGTTGAGAGCTATGTTTGCTAGATTAAGTGTGTCTGATGATGGTGGTTTGATCACCGAGTTGCAAGTGAAGCCTTCTTTGATTCAGTTGATTAGAGAGAAGCATTTGCAAGATGCGAGCCTAGTTCCTCATGTTCAAGACATAGCCGAAGGAAGACCGACTGAGTATAGTTTCAGTGGTGAGAGCTTGTTGTGCTTTAGAGATAGAATTGTTGTACCAGAAGATGTTGAGTTGAGACGTCAGATTCTGAGTGAAGCACATTCAAGTCCCTTTTCTATGCATCCGGGTAGTACCAAAATGTACCGAGATTTGAAGAATGATTACTTCTGGGTTGGTTTGAAGAGAGATGTAGCCGAGTATGTGAGCCGTTGCATGGTTTGTCAGAGAGTGAAGGCAGAGCATCAGGTTCCTTCAGGATTGCTACAGCCTTTGTAGATTCCGGAATGGAAATGGGAGAGGATCACCATGGATTTTGTATCGGGGTTGCCTTTGTCTACTTCGAAGAAGAATTCGGTTTGGGTGATTGTTGATAGGTTCACTAAGTGTGCTCACTTCTTAGCAGTGAACACTACGGATTCCTTAGACAAGTTGGCAAACTTGTACATCCGTGAGATTGTGAGACTTCATGGAGTTCCGAAGTCCATTGTTTTAGATAGGGATCCTAGATTTACTTCGAGGTTCTGGAGTTGCTTACATAGTGCTTTGGGTAGCCGTTTGCATTTAGCACATCTTATCATCCGCAGTCCGATGGGCAGTCAGAGCGAGTGATACAGATTCTTGAGGATATGCTTCGTTGTTGTGTGATTGATTTTCAGGGTTCTTGGGAGAAGCACTTACCGTTGGTTGAGTTTGCTTACAACAACAGCTATCAGTCTAGCATCCAGATGGCACCGTATGAGGCTTTGTATGGTAGACGATGTAGGACTCCGATTTGTTGGGCTGAGACAGGTCAGAGATTGTTACCTATGCCAAACTTTCTTAAGGGAACTACCGAAAAGGTGAAGTTGATTTGTGACCGTCTGAAAGCAGCTTCCGATCGTCAGAAGTCTTATGCAAATTTGAAGAGGAAAGAGATTGAGTACTCAGTGGGTGAGAAGGTGTTTCTGAAAGTATCTCCGTGGAAGAAGGTGATGAGATTTGGCCAGAAGGGCAAGTTGAGTCCGAGGTTCATTGGTCCGTATGAGATAGTTGAGCGGATTGGGCCTGTAGCTTATCGTTTGAGGTTACCTTCGGAGTTAGAGAAGATCCATGATGTCTTTCATGTGTCTATGCTTAGGAGATATAGATCAGATCCTTCTCATGTGATGCCCGTTGAGGAGATAGAGTTAAATCCGGATTTGTCCTATAATGAAGAACCCGTTGAGATACTTGCTTCTGATAGCAAGGTGTTGCGCGACAAGACCATAGATTTGGTCAAAGTGTTGTGGAGACATAGAGGCGTGGAAGAGGCCACGTGGGAGAGGAAAGTAGATATGGTTGAGCAGTTTCCGTATTTGTTTCCACCAGGTAATTTCGGGGACGAAATTCCTTAAGTGGGAGAGAGTTGTAACACCCGTGTCTTAGGCCTAGGAGTTAACCGGGTTTTAGTTCGGGTCAAATAAAAAGTTAATTAAAACAATTCAACTTCGAATAATGACCAAATTAAACTTTAATAAAAAGAGGAGGACTCATATTGTAATTTACCCAAATTATTTGAAAAAGGATGACAACTTTCCATATTGTCATCTTTTTTCCCCTTTACCCCTAAACCCACGTGAAACTCCCCTCCCCTCCTTCAAAACCTCTCAAATATCAAATCACTATTCCATTCATTTTCAACTTCAATCCAAGGTCTTTTTGAAAGGTAAAGTCATTTTCTTAATCTCCTCTTTATCCCCTATCCAACCATTGTCTTGGATTTCAAAAATATAGAGTTTTGAAAATTAGGGTTTATATTGGAGTTTGGATTTTTAAGGGGGTTTTTCAATTCGTTTTGATAAATTGTGTTGGGGTTTTGTTTAAGCATAATGAAATACACAATATATATATTAATTTGGGTGAATTTGAATGAAATTTCGTAGTGTGTCCTTAGGGCAAATTTTAGAGTATGAAAACTTGGGTTTTTGGGAGGTTTAGTGTTGGAATTGAAGGGCTGATGGTCTACCTATGTTAGGAGGGTGATTTGAGATGTTTTGGAAGTCATTTGGGTGTTTGGAAATGGGTGATTCAGCGAAGGATTGTTGGAATACGAAAATTAGGTTTTTGAGATTTATGTGGTTTGGGAAATTGTGGAAATTAGGGTGTGTTTGCAAAGTAAGTTGATGGTTGAGTTTAGCATTGGATTGAGAAGTAATGTATGTGTTTTGTTTGACTAGAAGCAATAGGAAACGTGGAAGAGGCTTTGGGACCGAATCCGGGAAGTTAAAGGTGATTGCTTGCTTGGTCTTTGAGCTTGGAAGCTTAGGTGAGTGGTTAATTGTTTTAAATGGTTTTAAAATAGTTGGTTCGAGTCTATGGACTAGGTTGGGCTTGGTAGACCCACCTAGAGTTAGGATTAGGGTGGTAGCCTAATCCTAAGTTTGATCTAGAGCCTTTGGATGAACTCTTTTATGTGGTTGTGTATGTCTCGTATGATATGTGATATGAATGGTTATGTATATTGTATTATACATGTGGGATGAGATATGAATTGTGATGATTGAGACATGCATGATGATGGTTGTTGGTGAGTACGTGCTAAGCACGAAAGTGATTGAAATGAGTAATGTGAAATAAGTAGATATTGGCACTAGTATACTTGAATACACATGATCGATCATTAGGATGTTAGTGTGTACACATGAGTCAAAAGTCGCGCGTGGCCTTGGTGGCGTTGAGTCACCAAGGAGGAGTACGGGTTCACCCGGAAATTTGTATTTAAATATAGTCGGTGATGAGTGGAATCCCATCGACGGGGCGTGAGGATGAGTGGAATCCCCTCCGCAAGACCGGTGATGAGTGAAATCCCACCGTGAGGTAATGTGGTTGTTGGATATGAGTTCCAACATGTCTATCCGCGTATTCGGGTCATAGCTAGGTGCCAATGTTGTTTGATATGTGTATCAACGTATTGAGGTTTATAATCTTTAATGAAATGCTTGAATGTGATTATATGTATTGTGGAGTTGAGCTTATGATCATGGCATTTATCTTGTACATTGCTCATGCATCTTTATCTTATGGCTCTTGTGGACCTTTGGTATAGTTGTGGTTTACCTTGGCTAGATCATGCTCGGACCCTGCAATGTTGAGGTTTGTTTTTAGAGCTTACCCTCACTAAGCATCATTGCTTACGCTCTCTTTGTTCAACATTGCAGATCCTTAGTTCGTGGGTTGCTCGGGCAAGTGGAGGGCCTCCAAGTGTTGTTTTTGGCTTGAGTACATCAAGTATGACTTTTAAATGTTGAACATGTAATAGTTTAAGCAATGGGACATGTGTCTTTTGATGGATGATTGTTGGTTGATTAGGAGCATGTTTAGACTCCATGTTATGTTGCTTTTGTATGGCTTGTGATGCCATGTTTGAGTTGTAATCCATGCCTAAATTGCTTATCTTGAATGTTGGTTAAGTGCCTTTGAGTTTTTCTTATGTTGAATGTTGAAGTATGAGTTTTTGGATGTTTAAGTGCCATCTTAATTCAATTGCATGTTCCTTTGATGTATGTACATGTTGGGTGCTTGTATGGCTATAAAGGGGTATGTAAATGTTGTATGAATGCTTGGTGGGGTCTAGGAGAGTCCTAAATTGCATTTAGATTCGAGTCTTGATCGTTTTTGCTGAGTTTGGAGGTTTTTGCTGTGCAGGGGTATCGATACGGTTGGTATGGTATCGATACCACCTTCTTGTTCAGGCCTCGTGTATCGATACACTTGAGAGGTGTATCGATACTATTTTTGTCACTGGAGCTATTGTCTAGTTCGGTACCGATACCGGCCTCTGGGGTATCGATACCGTCATCTTAACGTTGACCGTGGGAAGTCAACCGTTGGGGAGGGTATCGATACACTCCTAGGGTGTATCGATACGGCCCCTACGGGTTGACTTTGACCAGTTGACCTAGTCAAGGGGGTATCGATACACCCCTTAAGTGTATCGATACCGCCTGCAGTTTAAGCTTAAAATTGGGTTGTAACACGATTGTTTAAGTTCGATCGATCGTTTTGTATATGTTGTTCCGCTGTATGATCACTTAGGGTTTAATATCCATTTAGACAAGATTTTAAAATGAAAAAAAATAGGGTTGCTAACCGAGGGGAAATCTTTAGGGGTTTTCACTCGGTTTTCCCCGTGTGGCCCACTCGGACCGGTCATTCAGCCAGACCGGGACGAGGGGGTTACATGTTTGAAAGCTCCTAAACAATTAGACGAACTACTAGAATTTAATTAAAATTTATTTTGCGGTCCTTTTTTAGAGGTTTCGGACGAGCAGGTCTAAATGGACCTTTCAATGGACCCGTTGGAATTTAACTGAGTAAAAAGTACATAGATTGATGTTTTGCAATATAATTGTGTTGGCAAGCTCCTAAAAAATTAGACGAACTCCTAATATTTGATTAAAAATTTTTTTTCAGTCCTTTTTCTAGAGGTTTCGAACGAGGAGGTCTAAATGGGCCTTTCAATGTACCCGTTGGAATTTTACTGAGTAAAAAGTACAGAAATTGAGGTTTTGCAATAAACTTGTGTTGAAAAGCTCCTAACCAATTAGACGAACTCTTAATATTTGATTAAAACTTATTTTGCTTTCCTTTTTCTACAGGTTTCGGACGAGCAGGTATAAATGGGCCTTTCAATGGACCCGTTGGAATTTTAACTGAGTAAAAAGTACAAAATTTGAGGTTTTGCAATATAATTTTGTTGAAAAGCTCCTAACCAATTAGACGAACTCCTAATATTTGATTAAAAGTTATTTTCCGGTCTTTTTTCTTGAGGTTTAAGATGAGCAAGTCTAAATGGGCCTTTCAATGGACCCGTTAGAATTTTAACTGAGTAAAAAGTACAATAATTGAGGTTTTGCAATATAATTGTGTTGAAAAGCTCATAACCTATTAGAGGAACTCCTAAAATTTGATTAAAACTTATTTTGCGGTCTTTTTTCAGAGGTTTCATGCGAATAGATTTAAATGGGTCTTTCAATAGTCCCGTTGGAATTTTTTTGAAGAAAAGGTGGGCCTCATTAAACACCCCTCTACATCCACCAAAGCTGGAGCTAGGGTTGAAACCTAAGGGGAAAAGAGTGCCCAAAATATATTAACTTTCAAGGAGGTTCAGAGTCAATCGGTAGAAGTGTAGAAATAATGTCGGGTAAGCCCGAGTCAAAATACATAGAAGAACCATAACGCAAAGCCTACTTGGTTAAAGTATGAGCAAGTTCAAATGCTATTTTGGGTACATATAGAAATTGCAAATTTCTAATAACATCAAAAATGGACCGAGCAGCGTCAATCTGGGGCCGAAGAAGAGAAGCATCTGGTCCTGGACGAGTCAGCTTGTTGATCACAACGGCGACATTGGACTCAATAAGAATGTCATTCCACCCAGCATCACGACCAAAGGTAACGCCTGCGACGATAGCATGGAGTTCGGCAGACGCAACATCAGTACAAAAAGCCAAGGACAACATCAGTAGCATCTCGTGCTACAACACAAATTGTTGCACCACCAGTGGGAGGGTGAAAGGCACCGTCAACGTTGATCTTCACAGTTCCGGCGGGCGGCAGCTTCCATTTTGGTGGTGCGAGGGCAAGATCATATTGTGGTCGCGTCGGTGTTTGCTGTGAGTTGGCGTGGGCGAAGTCCTCTAGTAAGTCTTTGGAGTTCATAACAGTGAGCCAAGGGGGCTGCATTCGCTTCTCATGGACCCAGTCATTATGCCTATTCCAGATATTCCAAAGGGTGGTAAGGAGGAAGGCAAACTCGGACTGAGTGAGAATCAAAGCCCCATGTTCCAACCAAGAGGCCATCGATGTAATTGTGCATGTACGTAAGTGCAATGGAAAACTAGCTAACCGTAATACTTTCCCCGCTCTATCACAATCACGGAAGGCATAGAGCGTAGTCTCCGTGGTGGTCTGACAAAAGGGGCAAAGACCTGAAGATAAGTTGGCCGCGGCCAAACGATCCCCAGTCGGCAATGCCTCACACCCCGCCCTCCAACTAAACGAACGAATTTTGGGAAAAGTCTGTGCCTTGGAAATCACCTTCCAAAGAGGTAAGGGCCGAGCAAGGGGCCTGGGTGGTTGCTGTAGGAAAAGGTATCCCGACCGGACAGAGTAGGTTCCTGAATCATGATTTCCCCAAAGGAGAACATCACGGCTTTCCGCGGAAATAGGGATGCGAAGGATATTTTCCGCATAATCCCAATCGAAGTGTTGCCTAATCTTGGCTTCATCCCATTGCGCTTGGTGTCGCACCATGAAGTCACGACATCGGACATGGATTTCATCATTGTCTGTGTAATCACTGTAGAAGGAGAGACCGGAAGCCCCACCCCAATTGTCTATATGCATGCGCACCTAACTATCAATGCCAGGCCGCCAGAAAAACCCCGGACCCAATAGTTGGGCCGCCTGCCAGATTCCGCGCCAAGCGAAAGATGCGTGCCTGTCAATCTTAGCGTCTAAGATGTTACCGGATGGGAAATAGCGAGATCGAAGAACCCTTGCAAGCAAGGAATCAGGAGAGGATGTTAATCGCCAAATTTGTTTACCAAGGAGTGCAACATTAAAAGCATGGAGGTCACGAAAACCCACACCCCCTCCGGATTTAGGGGCACAGACTGCATCCCATGAGAGCGTAGGCCACCCTCGTTTATTGTTGCGGCCTGACCACCAATACCGACGAATAGATCTGGTCATGTCCTCGATAATATTTTGTGGGAGCATGTAGCAAGACATAATATATTGAGGTATGACCTGAGTTACAGACTTGATAAGTGTCTCGCGACCACTAAAAGAGAGTAGGTTATTATCCCATATGGTCATACGGGAATTGACTTTGTCGTGAACATATCCCAAAGTAGTTGTCCGATTTTTCCCCACTTCAAGAGGGACTCCTAGGTAAGTACCTGGATCATCAACAATGCGCACACCAAGGGTGAGCCGAATTGCATGCAATAAATCGGCAGAACATTTAGAGCTACAGTATGCCGTTGATTTCTCAAAATTAACAATTTTCCCGGAAGAAGATGCATATAATTGCAAAATGCCTTTGAGGTGTTCCACCTCGGTAGGACAATTTCGAAGGAAAGCCATGCTATCGTCAGCAAAAAGTAAGTGCGTGATACGTGGACCGTGATGACTAGCACAGAGTCCCTGAAGACGGCTTCACGTTGCTCAGCATCAAGAGCAGTCGATAGCCCTTGTGAGCAAATAAGGACGAGAAAAGGAGAAGGGGTCGCCTTATCGGATGCCTCGAGAAGGCAAAAGTTCCATTGATAGCGCCCTGTTGATTCTTACTAAGAATGAAACGGAGGTGACACATCGTAAAATGAGTTGCACCCAATCTGGGGCAAATCCCATTCGCAACATAACATCACGAAGAAAAGATCATTCAACGCGATCAAATGCCTTCTCCATATCAACTTTTAAAGCCGCACCCTGGGATGCAACATAACCATTCGAATGAAGAGAGTGTATTCGCTCGTGTGCAATGAGGATGTTGTCAGAGATATTCCTCCCTCCGACAAAAGCCGCATGGTCATCATGAATACATACTGGTAAAACAGGCTTTAGCCGATTAACGAGCACCTTAACGACAAATTTATATATTATTGTGAATAAGCTGATAGGTCAAAACTGTCGCATGGTAGTCGGGTCCAAAATTTTGGGAATAAGGACAATGATCGTGCGATTAACGGAGGCCATGTCGGCATCCCCTCGAAGGAGGCTAAGACATAAGTCAATGAAATCCGGCCTTATTACGTCCCAGTGCTGTCTATAGAAGCCACTAGGGAATTCGTCGATCCCTGGGGCTTTCCGAGGGTTAATATCCTGAAAAGCCTCAACGACCTCATCCTTCGTAAAAGGTCGCAAGATTGATGTGTTCATTTCTTGGGTCACTGTAGGCTGTATTTTATCCAGGAGTTGGGGTGCAGTGATCGGATTAGATGATGTAAACAAATTACAGAAGTAATCAGATGCAATGTTTAACATCTCTGGCGTTGTTGTGTGCCAAACATTCTTTTTCCGGATCACTGTGCCTAGTATGCCTCCCACGCATCAAGAAGACGGCAGAGTTCTCATTTAGCGTTGTGAAGAGAAGTGAGAGCCGACGCAGATAGTTTACGCCGTCACATATAGGAGTTTATCTTTCGTTGTAAATCCGCAATGCGTAGATGGGATTGGCATCGATGATCATTCTGCCAATCACGTAGGTGATTACCAACAATGGATAGCTTATCAACCAGGGAGGTTGTTGCACTCGCCCATGCTTGTTGAATAGTCGAAATACAAGAGGCATCAAGTGCCCAACATGATTCAAAACAAAAGTGATCATAGTCCTCACGTGGAAATGTGTCCTCACGTGAGTTGGATGTCGTGTTCATGAGGAGGACAAGTATGGTGACAATTGAATTGAAGGTGTTCACGTAACCATTAGAACATGCTCAAAAGCGATCCAATCGCTCAAAGACTAGGGAAACATTTTGGCCCAATCTGGACCATGTAAACCAGCCCGAAGAAGGTTTACTGTCAAAAAGCCCATTGCGAGATAAGCAATCTCTGAAATGGACTATTTGTGAGTGGGGCCTTCGACAGCCTCCTTGCTTTTCCTCATCGGATAAAATTTCATTGAGGTCGCCCCCAATTAACCAAGGCAATGGTGAAACATGTCGGAGCAAAACAATTATTTCCCAAGTTTTGCATTTAAGGTTTGTGTCTGTATAGTCGTACAGACCTGTGAAACGAAAGCATTCATTGTCCGAACTTAAAGTAACGTCAATAAAGCGATCCGAATACGAAAGCAAGTCTAGATTAATTTTACTATTCTAGAAAATGACAAGTCTAGAGCATGTATGGCTGCTATCAATAGCGATGCAACCACTCATATCCAAGGGAAATTTTAAACGATCATAACAAAAATGATGTAACCGAGTCTTTGAAAGAAAAATAATATCTGGTTTTAACTGACGAACAACACTATCTAAAGCTTGAACTGCCGGTGGCGAACCTAAACCCCGACAGTTACAACAAATAATCTTTATTTTTCTCGGCGGGGTTGAACGTCAACCACCACCGAAGAGTTTTTGCTGCTCATCCCAGCTTTCGAATTTTTCAAGGGTTTGTCCATCACATGAGGTATCACATTCTTCATAGACCTAGCCACATTGGATGAGGAGGCTCGCAGGCGTTTGGCAATACCACCAGCAGCAATAGGTGGGCTGCGTTTGGTCGTACGAGGTCCCAACGCTCCACATGCCACTTCCACAGCATCTTTTACGAGCCAGTCCTTAAAATCTGGGTTCACTGGCACATGGGAAGTGCTGCCAACACCCATTGTCACAGAGTGATCCTTCTCAGTTGCAACGACAGGGATGTCGTCATCAATAACCAGGACAAAACGTTTGTCCGGCGGTGTATATGAGTCAGCAAGTACCTCTTGGGCATGCACTGCTTCAGCCGAGCCATTGGTCACTTATTCAACATCGGCTGGTATGATATCCAATGGTTGAATGTTGAGAGGTTCCTCTAATTTGTCATTCACAGGACTTGCAATTGCTGCTGCTGCCACAACAATTGGTTCATGGCCTTATCAGCAAAGCCCTCAGTGGCCTTTTCAGTGATGGGTACAGTAGTGGTAGTATCATCTGCCTGTTGTTGTTCAGTAGCATCAGCCGTCGGTGCTTCTACAGGCAGCGTTTTGATCCCCCGGTGCTGTGTAGGAGCAACAACCTTTGTATCTACATCTCTAACGAGAAAGTCATAGGGGAAAATAGTGAATACAGTGCCAAATATGTAAACAACATTGCATAATGAAAATAATAAAAAATATGGTGCAACCATAATATTGTGTGGAAATAAAAATGGGTAAAACATTAAGTTAACTGTAATGTTACCCATGCCAGTTTGTGTTTTGGAGGTGTTACCAGGCTCAAAGTATCTTACTCGACCCCTAGATTTAAGTTTCGATTTTTTTTGCCACCGGTGCTCGTAGCCAGTCACCATACTGCAGAGATGCCTGAGGAGCATCTTTGTGGGTTTCACAAGTGACTCGGAGGTGGCATAAAATGCCACATCCATGGCAAAATGTGGGCAATTTTTCATATTGGAGTGGAAGCATTGATGGCTCCTCCGAATCAGCTTCACTAAAAGCATCAAAGCGTCGAAGTGGTAGTCACACTTCCTCAAATCAGTGCCCATGACAGCACCAAGACAACAGCCCAAAGCCCGTCCTATTGCGTTAGCCACACTATCATCCGTCATCATGGCAAGGGGAACCCTATGGATTCTGACCCAGATGCGGATGTGGCTTAAGGTGTATTCATCAACTGTGAGTCGGGGATGGACTGGTAATATGTCGAGCCAGCCTTTTTTGAAGGTACAAGGACCACGTTTCAACACTTCATTTCTGCGTGAGGATGATTCAAACTTAAATAAAAAGAGCCCTGAGCCTTGGGCAGTGATAGTCATGAGCTTGTCATCCCTCCACACCGAGGAAAAGACTCGAATAAGGGCAGCTTCATCAAACACGTTAGTGGCAAACAATTTCCCAATCAATGAGGATTTAAAATCGTCAAGGGGGATGGACTTACTGGCTTTTGGTGCAAACACTACATTTTGTTCTTCAGCCGTGAACTGAAGATTGTCGAAACGAGAGAGGAAGGAATCGGTGGAAGCCATAGAGATTGACTTTCGAGGAGATTTGTTGTATTGGTGCTTGGAAAATTCTAAGGAGTGATAGCACCAAGACTGTGTAGGATTATGGTATATGAATACCAATGCCCTATTTGCATCACAATTCCTAAAGTTTAGGGATTGCAACTTGCAAGAAATGTGTTTGATAAGGATGGAAATGTGTTTGATAAGGATGGAATCCAATCTAATTGGATTATGGTACCTTAAATCATGGGAGTTTAAAAAAAGGAGAGATGATAAAGGTTGATTTAAATTAAAATGGACTCCAAAAATAGGAGGCGTGTATTTAAAATTCAAAATAAAAGGTAACAGATTTAGAATGCTGATATCCCTTGATTTGTGGAGCTGAAGAGTCCACAACATTCCAGGAACAAAGGAACTGCCCGTTCCTAGTCCGATGACTCTCCGGCCGCCAGTGGCGTCGGTGATGTTCACACTGAAAAGGTGAACTTGTCTAGGAGAGCTTTGTTTCACAGAAAGCTCTCAGGGAACCCTTTTATGTTAAGCAAAGCTTTGATGAGAATATGGTGGAATGGAAATTGTAAGACTAGTTTTAACAAATTAATCATAATAATTCAATCGACAATGTTGATTAAAATTTTAACGAGGCATGTTCTCTGTTCTGAGCGTAGAACAGTGAAACAAGTGAGTGTAGGTCTTGCGATAGAATGTACGAGGAAAGCAAAATAGTGAATGTGCCATGCATACCTCAACGTTAGGTAGGTTAATACCATGATCTTTGCAGTAGTAATGTTGCACCATTTGTGCCACTGTCTCATCAATGCTACCTTAAATGTGCAATCAATCCACAATAGGTTTCTCCCATAAACGAGGGAGCGAAAATATGCTTGATTTACTGTAATAATGAAATCAATACAAGGCCAAGATGGCCAGGAACATTCCCTTATCCTAATATGTAGGATTTGGAGGAGATGGGGAACCAAAAGGTTGATCCCAACAAAGAAAACCAGGGAGTAACAGTGGAACACTCTTCCCCGTATATTTAATTTTTCAATCATAGAATAGGGCCATATTGTTGGCAGGATGCAACCATCTTTAAGAAAAGATGGTAACAGAAATGATAATAAATTGAAGAAAACATAAACAATCCATCTCACCTTTGTTGTTGTTGCGGAGGAGTGCACTTGTACGAGCTTAAGGAGAGAAACTATCCGAGGGGTAGAGGTGGTCGGAGGAAAGGGAGGAGGCAGCGGAGGAAGGCGGCATGTTGAAATGTTGAGGGGAAAAGTAAGGAAAGGCAAAGAGAAAAGGTTGAGAGAATTTCCAACCTCATACATCCGATGGAAGTTTAATTGAATAAAAAGTACAGAAATTGAGGTTTTGCAATATAATTGTGTTGAAAAGCTCGTAATCAATTACATGATCTCCTAATATTTGATTAAAACTTTTTTTTGCGGTCCATTTATCAGAGGTTTCGGATGAGTAGGTCTAAATGGGCCTTTCAATGGAACTTTTTGAATTTTAACTGAGTAAAAAGTACAGAAATTGAGGTTTGCAATATAATTGTGTTGAAAAGCTCCAAACCAATTGGACGAACTCCTAAAATTTGATTAAAATATTTTTTGCGGTCCTTTTTGTAGATGTTTTAGACGAGTAGGTCTAAATGGGCCTTTCAATAGACCCGTTGGAATTTTAACTGAGTAAAAAGTACTTAAATTCAGGTTTTGCAATATAATTGTGTTGAAAAGCTCCTAACCAATTAGAGGAACTCCTAAGATTTGATTAAAACTTATTTTGCGGTCCCTTTTCTAGAGGTTTCGGACGAGCAGGTCTAAATGGGCCTTTCAATGGACCCGTTGGAATTTTAACAAAGTAACGTACATTAATTTAGGTTTTGCAATATAATTGTGTTGAAAAGCTCATATCCAATTACATGATCTCCAAAAATTTGAATAAAACTTTTTTTACAGTCCTTTTTCTAGAGGTTTCGGACGAGCATATCTAAATGGGCGTTTTAATGGACCCGTTGGAATTTTAACTGAGTAAAAAGTACAGAAATTGAGGTTTGCAATATAATTGTGTTGAAAAGCTCCTAACCAATTAGACGAACTCCTAAAATTTGATTAAAATATTTTTTGCGGTCCTTTTTGTAGAGGTTTCAGACGAGCGGGTCTAAATGGGCCTTTCAATAGACCCATTGGAATTTTAACTGAGAAAAAGTACTTAAATTCAGGTTTTGCAATATAATTGTGTTGAAAAGCTCCTAACCAATCAGAGGAACTCCTAAGATTTGATTAAAACTTATTTTGCGGTCCTTTTCTAGAGGTTTCGGACGAGCAGGTCTAAATGGGCCTTTCAATAGACCCGTTGGAATTTTAACTGAGTAAAAAATATAGAAATTGAGGTTTCACAATATAATTGTGTTGAAATGCTCGTAATCAATTACATAATCTCCTAATAATTGATTAAAACTTTTTTGCGGTCCTTTTTCTAGAGGTTTCGGACGAGCAGGTCTAAATGGGCCTTTCAATGGACCCGTTGGAATTTTAACAAAGTAAAAAGTACATTAATTTAGGTTTTGCAATATAATTGTGTTGAAAAGCTCCTAACCAATTACATGATCTCCAAAAATTTGAATAAAACTTTTTTTACGGTCCTTTTTCTAGAGGTTTCGGACGAGCATATCTAAATGGGCGTTTTAATGGACCCGTTGGAATTTTAACTGAGTAAAAACTACAGAAATTGAGGTTTTGCAATATAATTGTGTTGAAAAGCTCCTAACCAATTAGACGAACTCCTAAAATTTGATAAAAACTTATTTTGCGGTCCTTTTTCTACAGGTTTCGGACGAGCAGGTCTAAATGGGCCTTTCAATGGACCCGTTGGAATTTTAACTGAGTAAAAAGTACAAAAATTGAGGTTTTGCAATATAATTGTGTTGAAAAGCTCCTAACCAATTACATGATCTCCTAATATTTGACTAAAACTTTTTTGAGGTACTTTTTCTAGATGTTTTGGACTAGCAGGTCTAAATAGGCCTTTCAATGGACCCGTTGGAATTTTAACTGAGTAAAAAGTACAGAAATTGAGGTTTTGCAATAAAATTGTTTTGAAAATTTCCTAACCAATTAAACGTACTCCTAAAACTTGATTAAAATATTTTTTGCGGTCCTTTTTGTAGAGATTTCAGACGAGCATTTCTAAATAGGCCTTTCAATAGACCCGTTGGAATTTTAACTGAGTAAAAAGTACAGAAATTGAGGTTTTGCAATATAATTGTGTTAAAAAGCTCCTAACCAATTAGACGAACTCTTAAAATTTGATTAAAATATTTTTTGCTATCCTTTTTGTAGAGGTTTCAGACGAGCAGGTCTAAATGGGCCTTTTAATAGACCCGTTGGAATTTTAACTGAGTAAAATGTAAAGAAAATGAGGTTTTGCAATATAATTGTGTTGAAAAGCTCCTAACCAATTAGACGAACTCCTAATATTTGATTAAAACTTATTTTACGGTCCTTTTTGTAGAGGTTTCGGATGAGCATGTCTAAATGGGCCTTTCGATAGACTCGTTGGAATTTTCTTGAAGGAAACCGAGCCTCATTAAAACCCTCTAACCACCATGTGCCGAAGCGAGGGGGTGAACCTATGGGGAAAAGAGTGCCCTGATGTATATTAGAATAAAAAAGGATGAAAATCAACCAGTACATTGTTTTGAATATAGTCAGGAATAACAGAATCAAAGTAAACAGTGGAAGCAGAATGCAAAGCCCATGTAGCCAATTTGTGGGGTACAGAGTTAGTAGATCTAGGTATAAAATACAATCGTAGGTACGGAATAATATCAAGCATGGCCTTTGCCGCTGCAATCTGGGAGCCCAACAACGAGGCATCAGTGGTAGAGCGAGTGAGCCTGTTGATGATGACGGCCGAGTCGGATTCTAAGAATACATGATGTCAACCTCTATATATGACAAGAGTGATCCCAGCAATGAGGACGTGAAGCTCAGCCACTACCGCATTAGCACATCCTGCCTCATGAACAGCAAAGCCAGCAAAGATTGTTCCTCGAGCATCCCGTGCAACAACTCCGACGGCGTCGGAGCCAGTCTCTGGGTGGAAAGCCCCATCAACATTGACCTTCACAGCGGCTGGTGGTGGTGGACTCCAACGTGGTGGTGTAGCGGCGGGTTCGGTAAGGTGTGGCGTCAAGGCGGGGAGGGAGTTGGCACTTCCGTAATCCTGCAAGAGTCCCTGAGCATCCATAGCAGTGAGCCATGGAGGATGTAACCGCACAGAGTGGATCCAGTCATTCTTGCGGTTCCAGATGTTCCAAAGCACCGTAAGAAATAAAGCGAACCCCATACGAGTCAGTCCCCGAGTTCCTTCTTGTAACAAGGAGACCATGGTCGGGGAGCGGCTAGAACATATGTTGGAAGGTAGACCAGCTAGCTGTAGGACGTCCCTTTCCCCTATGCAGTCATGAAGGGCATGCATAGTCGTCTCCAGACTATTGGGACAAAAAGGGCAGTGGCCAGGGGATAGATCGATTGCTTGCAGCCTATCTCCCGTGGATAGAGCGTCGCGACCCGCCCGCCATCCGAAGGATCGGATCTTAGGCAATGTTGGAGCTTTATAGATGGTTTTCCATAGTGCAGTTGGCCGCGGCAGGGGCCGGGGTGGATGTTGCAAAAAGAAATAACCGGATCGAACTGAGTAAATTCCTAAATCATGGTGACTCCATATCAGGGTGTCCTGTCGATCACTGGATATGGGAATGCGAAGAATACGATCAACATCGCCCTAATCAAAAAAGTTGCGAAGTTTATTCTCGTCCCAACTTGCATAATCACAAGACATGAAATCCCAACAACGGGCAGAAAATTCTTCATTATCTTCATATTTCCCAAACAATGTGATCCTCGAAGATCCGCCCCAGTTATCGTGATGAATGCGTATGTTACTCTTGTAACTCGGCCTCCAAAAGAAACCTGGTCCCAACAACTGTATTGCATGAGAAATTCCATGCCATACGAACAAGGCTCGCCTGTCAGCAACGGCATGCAAAATATCGTCAGAGGGGAAATACTTAGATCGTAGCACACGTGCCAACAAAGATTTTGGGTCAGAGATCAAACTCAAAATTTGCTTCTCCAGTAAAGCAATGTTAAAGGCGTGAAGGTCGAGAAATCCAAGATCGCCTGCTGGCTTAGGAGTGCAAAGGGAGTCCCATGAGATCAGGGGCCACGCTCGCTTGTTATTACGTCCCGACCACCAATAACGTCGGATAGTGGCAGTCATATCATCAATGATGTTCTGCGGGAGCAGGTAGCAAGTCATAACATACTGGGCATTGCTTGTGCAACATATTTGATAAGGGTTTCACGACCACTGAATGAGAGGAAGTTGTTGTCCCATTTGCTCATACGAGAGTTCACTTTATCACGTACGAAACCCAGCGACGCAGTCCGGTTTCGCTTGATCAAAAGTGAAAACCCCTAGATAGATTCCTGGATCATCTAAAATGCGGACGCCAAGAACCGATTGTATGGCATGCAAGAATTCAGGTGCACACTTGGTGCTGTAGAAAGTTGTTGATTTCTCGAAATTGACAATTTGCCCCGATGAGGATGCATATAGAAGCAGAACATCTCGTAGGCGCAATACTTCTTCTGGCCAATTCTTGAGGAACACCGTGCTATCTTCGGCAAATAGGACATGAGTTACTCTGGGTCCATGACGGCTAGCATTAAGGCCCAGAAGACGACCATCCTGTTGCTCCATTTCAAGGGCTGCAGAGAGTCCTTGGGAACATATTAGAAAAAGGAAATGGGACAGAGGGTCGCCTTGTCGAATGTCACGCGAGGGATAAAACTCCTGGGAGAGGGAGACGTTAATCAGTACGATAAAAGAGACAGATGATATACAGCAGAGGATGAGATTCACCCAAGCTTCAGCAAAACCCATTTGTAACATGACGTCACGAAGGAAGGACCATTCAACATGGTCAAATGCCTTTTCCATATCGAGCTTGATCGTTGCCCCTTGCGAGGCAGCCGATCCGTTCGATTGGAGAGAGTGAACCAATTCATGAGCTATAAGTATATTATTAGTTATGTTCCTGCCTTTTATAAAGGCCGCCTGAGAAGCACTAATGCAACAAGGTAAGACATTCTTAAGACAGTTAACAATAACCTTTGCCACCGTCTTATATATGACCGTACATAAGCTGATAGGCTGGAACTATCGCATTGTAGTAGGATTCGACACTTTGGGAATAAGAACGATCACCGTGCGGTTAACTGAGGCCATATCAGGGCTCCCTTTTAAGAGATCCAAGCAAAGTTTAAGGAATTGAGGACCTATTAGATTCCAGTGCTATCAGTAGAAGCTACTTGGGAATCCGTCAATACCAGGCGCTTTCTACGGGTTAATGCCATGAAATGACGTTAGGATTTCCGCCTCCGTGAAGGGTTGGAGTAGGGACGAATTCATGGAATCCGTAACTGTGTGCGAACGTTCCCCAGTAAAGTTGGGGAGGAGATGAAGTTGGAAGAGGCAAAGAGATTATGAAAGTATGCCGAGGCCACTTGCAGGATCTCTAGCCGAGTAGAGTGCCATATGTTCGCATCATCAAATAGATCGTTGATAGCATTTTTTTTCCTACGACGGGAGGCCCGTGCATGGAAGTATGTCATGTTCTTATCGCCTTGCGCTAACCATGCAACGCGCGATGTTGTGCCCAGTAAGCTTCTCGGGCGTGAAAAAGTCGCCGCAATTCAGATTTCGCGTTATAGAGAGATGTAAGTGCAACATTTGACAACTTACGACGACGGAGATATGAGGAAATCTGTCATTGTAACTCCGCGATTTTACCCGTCGATTGGCGGCGACGAGCGCCTTGCCATTCATAGAGGCAATTCCCAATCGCTTGAAGCATGTCAACGAGGGATTCGGTGGTTGATGCCCATGTTTGTTGACAAAGGGAAACGCATGACGATCCGCTGCCTAGCACGATTCAAACCTGAAATGGTCTTGTGCATCACGATGGTGAGCAGGCTGAGGGCTAATAGGGTGGTATCCAAAAGGATAATGCAATGATCCGAATCCGGAGAAAAGGAGTGAGTGTGGGAGTAGTGCGGGTGGTCTTGTAGCCACCGATTGCATGCAATGATGTGATCTAAGCGTTCACAAACTGAGGTAACGTTTGGTCCTGTTCAGGACCACATAAACCATCTGTTGTTTGATTTGCAATCATAGAAATTGTTACGAGCTAAGCATTCACGGAAGTTGTTAATTTGTGAACGAAGTCGTCGACCTCCACCTTGTTTTTCCTTGTCATTTAGGATCTCATTAAAGTCGCCCCCTATAAGCCATGGTAATGGTGAGGCGAAGCTTAGTGAGTCGATAAGTTCCCCAAGTTTTATATTTAAGAGTCGTATCGGCAAAACCATACAAACTAGTAAAACGAAAGCAAACATCTTCAAACGTAAAGCAACATCAATGTATCCTCGAATGACGAGAGAAAATCAAGGTGCACTTTATTATTCCAGAATAATTATAAGCCTGAGCAGGTGTGGTTGTTATCAACAGCGATACAACCTTGCATATCCAACATAGATTTCAAACTATCCATCATAAAACACTTTAAACGAGTTTCTGACAAAAAAATAGCATATGTCTTTAATCTAAGTACTGAGTAACGTAAAGCATGAACTGCCAAGGGCATACCAAGGCCTCGACAGTTCCAACACATAATCCTCATTTCTCTCGGCGGGGTTAACTGTTAACCGCAGCCGAAGAGTTTTTGTTGGTCATCCTAGCTTTTATAACTTTGGTGCCTTTCTCATTCGCTTTAGGTGTCGATTGTTTCCCGGAGGTACGAAGCCTCTTCGCTATGCCACCTGAGATAATAGGTGGGCTTCTTTTGACTTTACGCTGACCAGAAGGGTCATTCACTGATGTGGCAGCGAGCCACACTTCAAAATCAGGATTTACCAGATTCTTCCTGCCGATACCATCAGTCAAAGGAACAGCTCCCTCAACTGTGGGCATTGGAAAATCATCGTTCTCAACTAGTATGAATATTTTGTCCAGGGGTGTGAAATCATTCCCAACATCATCCACCTCATCAGAACCATTAATGACGGATTCCTCGTCAGCCGAAATCATGTCAATTGGTGCTATGTCTAGCGGCAGTGTTTGATTATCATCCCATCGGGCTTCATCCTATGGTTCATCAGCCTCTGCAGCATCCACTGCATCAGCCGCATCACCAGCAGCAACTTTGCCCACGGAGGCCTGTTCCTCAGCAACAACAGGAGCTGGGTTTGCTTCCTTTACTTTCGCAGCTGTGCCCAGGTTAGGTGCAGCAGTGGCTGGCTTCGCAGCACTCACATTGCCTGGTGCTACAAGTTTAACACTAGGTGTTGTCTTCTCATCAACATTTGCATGATGACCAAGCCATTGTTTAATACAGCCATGTCGAGTTATTGAGAAAAACGGGAGACAAAGTGGTTGAATTAATATCATAACAGAATAGAGGTTTCTGTAGCATATAAATAGGGGAAAAAATAAATGAGAATAATGTTACCCATCGTTGCCGATGGAGCTTTAGATGAGGATCCGGGCTCGAAATATCGTACCCGTCCTCTCGTTTTGGGCTTGACAGCAGACTTAAATGGTGGGGAGCGTAGCCAATCACCGTACTGAATGGATGCCGTTAGAGTATTTTTGTATTCTTCACAGTTGGCTCCGAGATGACCCAGCAGTCCACACCCATGACAAAAGGAGGGAAGTTTCTCATATTGCTTCGCCCAAGGCAACACCCCATCGGAGTGGCTGGGCTATATCGACCAACTCGCAAACCCGTAGGAATTGCACCATATAGCCTTCCTCATCTTTGCGAGAGTTCGTGCCTATAACGGTACCCAAGCCAGCACCTAGGAAACGCCCTGTAGCATTGGCTATCGTATCTCTCACCAGCATGGCTAGAGGGACACATAGAATCCTCACCCATATGCGCATGTGGCTGAAGATATACTCGCCAATGGTGAGATGTATTTGGATAGGTAGGAGGGCCAACCAATCTCTTTTGAATGTTCAGGGTTCACGTTTGATGACCTCCTTCATATGTCGGACTGAATCAAACTTGATGAGGAAGTAGCTAGAGCCAAGAGCAGTGAATGAAGTGAGTCTATCATTTTTCCAAATGGATGTAAAGACCCGTACCGCGGCAGACTCATCGAACGCAGCTGTGGCAAAAAGTTTTCCAATTAAGGAGGACTTGTGGTCATCGATGGGAAGGGAGTTGTTTGCTGATGGAGCGAAGACAATGCATTATTCCTCTGTAGTGAATAGCATGTTATCGAACCTATCCAGAAAAGAGTCAGATGATGTCATCAAAGCAATGAGGGAAAATTGAGGTAACAATAACGATAAGGAGAGGAACCAAAGTTCAAAACGATGTAGGCTAGTAAGAGAAAGTAGCTGCGGTCTCTTTAGATTTAAGAGAATTCGAGAAGACCGTTTGGTTAACTTAAAAAACTGGAGAGAAGGAGTTCTAAAGTCAAAAGATACTTTAAAATTGGAAAAGGATAGAAGATAATGAAGTATAATTTTAAAATATATGGAATATATGATAACGATATAAAATATATTCTCTTCCTTTTTTGAAAAGGATATGCTCCTAAAAAATGGAGTAGTTTGAATTTGAAAAGGAGATCTGCCCCCCCGATTTTTAGGAACAATCGAGTCCCTTGCAGCCAGGACTGTTGAGGAGAGCTGCAGATTGTTGTTGGCCCGTTGATCCAGTGACTGCCGCCAACGCAGCCACCGATGGCAGTGCATGGAAGAGTTGGATATCCAGGACACAACAAAGAGAAAGTTTGCTGATGCCCAGCAGGCCCAGTCATCCAAAATCGACCAATAACATGATATGGCCTACATGAGCCAATGTCAATGGATGGCCCATAATAATAAGCAAATAATTTTTTAAGAATGCCCACGTAACCTGATGGACAAGAACCAAGTTTAAGAGGCGGAGATATGCGTAAGCTTTTGGACATTGTGCATGGCAACACATGCATGCACACGTGAGTTCCCCATGTTACCCGTACAGATTTTTGAGATCTCCAAAATTGACAAGAGTGCCAAAACGAATGACTTCCTATGTTTAGAGTTAACATGACTCGGAAATTGTTTGTCCAAGGACAGAGAATCATAGTCATAAAATGACATATACAAGGCTTGAACAACCAGGAAAAATCGCACACCAGTAAGAGAGGTGGCTTAGAAGTATAGGGCACCAAAAGGGTTAGCCTATCGTTGAGCCAACATACTGTGGAAGTACATACCATTGTGTGTCGTATTTGAGGCCAAACTTCACTTTGTAGTGGTGAAAGAAAATTGATTTTGCAGTGAAAAATAGAAAAACAAACGTATAAATAAAAATGTCAGGATGAAACTTACCAATAAATTACGATGAATAATAGCCATCAGTGGCAATCGAATGCACATTGGGTGTCGATATTTTGTGAATGTGCAGTGTAATACTGTCCATTTTCCATAGCTTGGTGATAGCCTTGACAAAAGCCATGGCAGTGGAAGTGTAAAACTCCATAGGGTGGTGGATCGGGGCTCCACAGCCACCGTTCGGGTGCTAAGCAAGCACCATGGTGGCGGCTGAGGCTGTGTCGGAGGCTGGGAAAACATGTGGTGGAAGGGTGGGTGGTGGCGGAGGCCGGAGAAGTAGAGAAAAGGAAAGAGAAAATTTTGAGAGAAAAAAGTTGGGAGAATTTCCATCACCTGACACCCGACTCGTTCGACCTGTTAGAATTTTAACTGTGTACCCGTTGGAATTTTAACTGAGTAAAAAGTACAGAAATTGAGGATTCACAATATAATTGTGTTGAAAAGCTCGTAATCAATTACATGATCTCCTAGTAGTTGATTAAAAAAATTTTGAGGTCCTTTTTCTAGATGTTTCGGACGAGTAGGTCTAAATGGGCCTTTCAATGGACCTGTTGGAATTTTAACTGAGTAAAATGTACAGAAATTGAGACTTTGCAATATAAGTGTGTTGAAAAGCTCATAACCAATTAGACGAACTCCTAAAATTTGATTAAATATTTTTTGCGGTCCTTTTTGTAGAGGTTTCAGACGGGCAAGTTTAAATAGGCATTTCAATGGACCCGTTCGAATTTTAACTGAGTAAAAAGTACAAATATTGAGGTTTTGCAATATAATTGTGTTGAAAAGCTCCTAACCAATTAGACGAACTCCTAAAATTTGATGAAAACTTATTTTATAGTCCTTTTTGTAGATGTTTCGGACGACCAAGTCTAAATGGGCCTTTCAATGGACCCGTTAGAATTTTAACTAAGTAAAAGGTACAAAAATTGAGATTTCGCAATATAATTGTGTTGAAAGGCTCGTTATCAAAGACATGATCTCCTAATATTTGATTAAAAAAATTTTGTGGTCCTTTTTCTAGAGGTTTCGGACGAGCAAGTCTAAATGGGCCTTTCAATGGACCCGTAGGAATTTTAACTGAGTAAAAAGTACATAAATTGAGGTTTTACAATATAATTGTGTTGAAAAGCTCCTAACCATTTACATGATCTCCTAAAATTTGATTAAAACTTTTTTTGCGGTCCTTTTTCTAGAGGTTTCGGACGAGCATATCTAAATGGGCCTTTTAATGGACCAGTTGGAAGTTTAACTGGGTAAAAACTACATAAATTGAGGTTTTGCAATATAATTGTGTTGAAAAGCTCCTAAACAATTAGACGAACTCCTGATATTTGATTAAAACTTATTTTGCGGTCCTTTTTCTACAGGTTTCGGACCAGCATGTCTCAATGGGCCTTTCAATGGACCCGTTGGAATTTTAACTGAGTAAAAAGTACAGAAATTGAGGTTTTGCAATATAATTGTGTTGAAAAGCTCCTAACCAATGAGACGAACTCCTAATATTTGATTAAAACTTATTTTGCGGTCTTTTTTCTCAAGTTTCGGACGAGCAGGTCTAAATGGGCCTTTCAATGGACCCGTTGGAATTTTAATTGAGTAAAAAGTACATAATTTGTGGTTTTGCAATATAATTGTGTTGAAAAGCTCCTAACCAATGAGACGAACTCCTAATATTTGATTAAAACTTATTTTGCGGTCCTTTTTCTCAAGTTTCGAACGAGCAGGTCTAAATGGGCCTTTCAATGGACCCGTTGGAATTTTAACTGAGTAAAAAGTACATAAATTGAGGTTTTGCAATATAATTGTGTTGAAAAGCTCCTAACAAATTACATGATCTCCTAATATTTGATTAAAACTTTTTTGAGGTCCTCTTTCTAGATGTTTCGGACGAGCAGGTCTAAATGGGCCTTTCAATGGATCCGTTGGAATTTTAACTGAGTAAAAAGTACAGAAATTGAGGTTTTGCAATATAATTGTGTCTAAAAGCTCCTAAACAATTAGACGTACTTCTAAAATTTGATTAAAATATTTTTTGCAGTCATTTTTGTAGAGGTTTCAGATAAGCGGGTCTAAATGGGCCTTTCAATAGACCCGTTGGAATTTTAACTGAGTAAAAAGTACAGAAATTGAGGTTTTCAAATATAATTATGTTGAAAAGATCCTAACCAATTAGAATGTAATGCACCGATTTGGGGCCTAGATGTTTTAGATTTCGAATCGGACTGGTCAAGAACGGTTTGAACCTTTTAGGGAGATTTAGGGAACACCTAGTTTGGGATGCTTTAAAAATATGGAAAAATACCTAAAAATCCTCATTTATATTATGAATGATTATGGTGGAAACAATTTTACAAAATAAGGTTTGTAAATACTACATTTCGGTGTAGTGACCAAATCGTAGTTTTTGCAAAAGTTGAATAGTGACTATTTTGTAAAGGATTGAAACTTTGAATCTTTAAGGAGCTAATTTTTACGAAAATGTTTTGAATCAGACTTCTCTTGATATGGGTGTTTTTAATAATGTTTTAATTAAAGGAAATATAGATAATTAAAAGGAAAAACTATCTTTAACTTTTCATAACTACCTTACGTTAATTTTCTCTCATTTCATTTTTTCTCAATTTTTTTCAGCCAAACACATTTCCTCCGTCAATTAGCCTCTGATTTTCATTCCTCTTGATGAAATTTCAATCTCCTTTTGATTCCTAATCTTTTCCTCACCAAATCTTATTGTTTTCATTTTGGATTTTCAAGAAAACTTGCCCAAATCAAGGAGAAATCAGCCATTAGAGGTAAGATTCGTGCTTCTCTTATAATGATCAGTTCTTTATAGAAATTCCCATGTTATCAATCCTTTGTTAATGAGTTTTGAGTTGCTTTAATGTTAGAAACAAGAAATAGTGTTAAAACTCAAGGTTCTTGGAGAGATCTTGATGATTTTCGTGGTTGTTGGTTAGGTTCTGTTTTGAGGTTGCTTTCTAATGTATTTTGGATGAAGATTGATGTTATAAATGAGATTTTATCAAACAAATCCTGAATAGGTTTGGATTCCTAAGTTTTGCAAGCTAGAATGGTAGTTTTTGGGGTGGTTTTGGTTTTCTGTTATAGCTGGAGGTATAAAGACGAGTTTGTGGTGGTTTTTGGTGTTGATTGATGTTTAGAAATGTTTAAAAGTGATAGATCTTTGCTGAGCTTTGTTTTGGAAGAGTTTGGAGTTGATTTCGGTTGTTTTTGGTGGCCGAAATGAGGCTTTTGAATAGAGCAGCGGGTTTAGATATGTGGCTGATGATTTCAATGCATGATGATGCATTAATCCTCTGCTCTTTTGTGTTATGAACAATGGAGACATCTACGAACGCCTTTGGTATTGATCCGGGAGCTTAGATAGCGTTTCGACGAGCAAGCAAAATGTAATCGGTGAGTGCGAATGGTTTAGAAGTCCTTGAGAGACAAAGAAACAAGGTTTGGGGATTTAGGAAAGGTTTGAAACACCTTCCTAAGTCTGGAAGTAAGTATTGGCTAGGTTGCTCTCAAATATGTGGTGGTTGCCCCTAAAATGCTTTTACATGCTCATATTTTGAGATAGATAAATTCCTACTGTTTTGATGCATGATTTATAGTATGAGATGATGCTTGAAGATATTTCATGAGATAGCATGTTGCATTGATGAGTTTTGAGATTTTAATTTAATGCTAGCATGTGTTTTGATTTTGAAATGAGAGAAGAAAGATTTGAGAAATGTTGTATGAAAAACAATTGGTGAGATAATGTTTTGACATAATATATTGGCAAAGAAGATGAGATACTTACCGGATATAATTGATCGATCAATAGGATGGGAGCGCACTATAAACTAAAAATTCGTACGTTCTCTTTGGATTCAATCCAAAGGGAGAGACCGATGATGGACATTCCATCGGGTAGGACTTGGTGAAATACCCAAGCTTTGTGGCTATGAGAGATACCGCCATGTGAGATTCCACCGGAAATTATGTTTTACTAGACGAGTGAGTACGGTGATGTGAGATTCCATTGGAAGTGTCTAGTGGGTTTGAGAAAGTTATCTTCATATCCGAGTAATAATGAGATGTGAAATGCCAATCTAATATATGAAAATGCTTTTGATTCACATGTTTCTAATGTTGAGATGATTTATGCTATGAGAAATGCATATGAGATTTCTATATGAAATGTTTTAGTTTTCACAAGCATGTGTATGGCTTTGCCATGAGATTTGCATTGGTTTAAATGCATGAGATAGAATAGAGGTACATGTGGTTTCAAATGGAGATTTGCTTTGAAATGGTTTTCAAGCATGAGATAGAATGAGCATGTTGTAGAAAATGGCTTTTGAGAAAGTGTTTTGAATAATGCATTATTGTGTTGTTTTCTTTAGAGCATGCCTCACTAAGCAAACATGCTTACGCTCTCTTTTACCAATAATGCAGATAATTGAGGTGTTTTGGGCAGCAAGAAGGTTAAGAACATCCAAGGAAGTGTAAAGCTCATGTATGGTAATGTTTTTACATACTTTAGTTTTGATAGGTTGCAATGGGGCTCCAAGGTGGTATTTGGGAGATGTGTTTGGAACACCCTATGTTTGTAACAAGTTTGGTGTGTCTTTTGGAGTTTGTAAATGGCTTTGATTGGGTGGTTTGAGGCTTGAAAGCTTATATTTGGTTTTGTGGCTAGGAAGCATGCATATAGATTAAATGTTCATGTGTTTGAAGCCATGCTCTAGCTTAAGTTTCCTTATTATGATCTCTAATGTCCAAACAAGTTGCTGGTATGATATGATATGCTTTGAAGCATGTTTGAGTGGGTTAAGAGGTGAAAATCCAGCATTTTCTTCTACTACAGGGCAGGATGTATCGAAACACCCTTAACTATTTCGAAACGGGGGCCTGTAATGGCTATAGTGTTTCGAAACGGCTAAAGGTGTTTCGAAACATTTTGGCTACTAGAGAGGCTTGTTGCGATACCGTTCTCGGAATGCACCCTAGTACCGAAACGGATGACCGTTGGATGTTGTTTTGAACTGTTTTAAGTTTTCATGTTTTATGTTTTAGTCTTGAATGTTGTGGATGCAATTGCTTGAGCTTGGTATGTCCTTTTAAGATGAAATTTGACAGAGAGGCATGTAATTTGACTAATTACACATCGGTAAACTTAAAATCTGCAAAGTTCCTATATTTTCCAAAATTTACATTTTGGTCCCTAAAAGTGCAATTCATGAAATTGAGTCCTTACATGGTTTCTGATTATTGTGCTTTTCTCTCCTATGTTTCCTGAGTATTCTCATAGGCCTAATGTGCATCTAGAAAATATAAGAAAAAGGGTCGTTAATCAAGGTTGACTTTCGGGTTGACTTGGTTTTCCCCGTGTAATCTTTGTAGTTTCGGTCAATCATCTATGCCGGGCTAAGGGGGTTACATTTGTTGGTATTAGAGCCAGGTTAGCAAATGTTTGGGGCTTTGTAAGTGGTTAATGTATGTGGTTATAAATGTTTGTGACTTTTCGGTGAAAGTATGATGTTTGAATATTGGTGTACGATTCACTTGAGATGAATTTGTGATGCTATGCTATGTTTGGGGTATAGTTGGGGATCCCATTGCCATATCATTACTAATGAGAAGAATTGATTTCAAAAATGAGCTTGAGTACTTGGATTACTTACCTTATTATGCCTAATTTGATTTAATTGTATTTTGTCAGTTGCAATGTTTTATTATGGGGCCACGTAGAGAGCTTAGAATCAATACCCGTTCTACGACTGAGATCGAGAGTGTGGAGAATGATGAGGATCTACCTCCTCCTCCCCCTGGTGGACCACCTGGTGGTGGTGGAGCTAGGGTTGGTGCTGCTGGAGTTGGTGTTGGGGTTGCTAGCCCCGAGGGAGTTTAGGGGCAAGCTGCTCCTAATATGTATGTTCTAATTCAAGCTATTGCTGGGATTTTCCAGGCAGCAGTAGCTAGAGCTCATGGAGATTCACCTCGGGATGGTTCTAATGTGAGATTGTCATTAGAGCGTCTCCGCAGTCTGGGAGGGACTGAGTTTAGGGGGTTGACCCCAGAAGGTTCTGAGTCTTGGTTGGAGAGTACCAAGAGGATACTTGGACAACTGAATTGCAATAATTTGCAGAAGTTGGGATGCATTGTGTCTCTGTTGCATGGTGATGCATACACGTGGTGGACGACCACTATTGCGGGAATGGAAGATGATGAAGTGACTTGGACATTCTTTTTGAATGTGTTCAAGAGGAAATATTTGAGAGTTCGCTACCTCAACAAGGAAAAGAGGGAGTTTATGTCCCTTGTGCAAGGGAGCATGACGGTGGCGAAATACGAGATTCAGTTTGTACGCCTTAGCCAATATGCACCTGAGTTGATTCCTAGCGAGAGAGAAAGATGTGAACAGTTCTGTTATGGGCCGGTAGCGGATGTGAAAACCTATACGCTCGCAGCCGATTATACTGATTTCGATGTCTTGGTCACTAGAGCCAAGGACATTGAGCTGAATTTTGGTTTGGTGAGTCGAGTAGGAAGATCTAGCTCGGGGAAGCGAGTTGCAGAGCGTGATTTTGGTAGGGATCGCAATAAGAGGCATAAGGATAGAAGGCCGTATATTGATGCTAGACGCAGGGGTGGTAACCCTGGAAGAGGTCAGCAAGGACCAAATGCTTTCTTGAGGACTCCTGAGTGTAACCGGTGTGGTAGGAGACATGCTGGTGAGTGTTGGGGTAATCTTGGTACTTGTTTGAACTGTGGTAATTGGGGACATATGAAGAAAGATTGTCCTCAGTCGTTGAGAGAGGGACATGCTCCGGTGAGAGCAATTGAGCCACAAAGAGGTTTGGGTGCGGCCGTGGTAATTTCCAGCGCAGAGATAAGGGTGGAAGGAATGTGGTGCATGTGGTGGCTGTTCAACCTGAGGGTGGTGGCCAGGCTAGAGTGTATGACCATCGAGAGGGAAGGAATAATATGGATGTGATTGCATGTACCTTTACTTTGCAATCCTTGTCATTACTTTCTTTGATTAATTCTGGATCTACACACTCGTACATATTGCGGGAACATGCTCAAATGCTTGGTTTGCCTGTTGAGTCTTTGGATGTTGGTATGCGTGTGACTAGTTCCTTTGGTGAGACAGTTGTAACAAGAAGGTTGTATAGGAGATGCCCCTTAATGGTGCAAGATCATGTGTTTCTTGTCGATCTTATGGAGTTGACATTCTATGGTTTTGATGTAATTCTTGGCATGTATTGGCTTGTTGAACATAGAGCCGTTGTGGATTTTGAAAGTAAGCGAGTTTCGTTGAAACTTGCAGATGATTATGAGGTTGTGGTGGTGGGAGAAAATGTGAAGTTTCTATCTAATGTGGTGTCGACGCTTGAAGCAAGCCGGATGTTGCGTCAAGGATGTGAGGCTTACCTAGCCTTTGTTATGAATCCTAGTTCAAAGGAGGTACGCGTACACGATATAAGGACTGTGTGTGAATTCCCTGGAGTGTTTCCAAAGGAATTACCTAGGTTGTCGCCTAGTCGAGAGGTTGAATTTGGAATTGAGTTGTATGAGAACACAACTCCGGTGTCCATTGCTCCCTATCGCATGGCAGCCAAAGAGTGGAAGGAGCTTGAGGAGTTGTACATTGTTGAGATTGTGCGATTGCATGGTGTTCCAAAATCTATAGTATCGGATAGAGATCCGATGTTCACTGCAAGGTTTTGGGAGTGTTTGCATCAAGCATTGGGTACGCGGCTGAATTTCAGTACTTCTTATCATCCGCAAACGGATGGACAGTCGGAGCGTATGATCCAAGGGCTTGAGGATATGTTGAGGTGATGTGTTATTGAATTTCAAGGCTCTTGGGAGAAGCACTTGCCTTTGGTGGAGTTTGTTTATAATAACAGTTACCAGGCGAGTATTCAAATGGCACCTTATGAAGCTTTGTACGGGAGGAAGTGCAGAACTCCTCTTTGTTGGGCTGAAACGGGACAAAAGTTAGTTTCGATGTCGGCTTTGTTAAAAGGAACCACCGAGAAGGTGAAGCTCATTTGTGAGAGGTTGAAAGCAGCATCGGATCGACAAAAATCTTACGCGGATTTGAAGCGTAAGGAGATAGAATTTGCGGTGGGTGGACGTGTGTTTTTGAAAGTTTCACCTTGGAAGAAGGTGATGAGGTTTGGTCGAAAGGGCAAGTTGAGCCCAAGGTTCATTGGACCATACGAAGTGATAGAACGTGTGGGTCTTGTTGCTTATAAGCTGAGACTACCTCAAGAGTTAGAAAATATACATAATGTGTTTCATGTATCCATGCTTCGTAGGTATAGATCGGACGTTTCGCATGTTATGCCTGTGGAGGAAGTTGAGTTGAATCCAGATCTGACATATGATGAGGAACCTGTTGAGATTCTGGATTCGGATAGTAAAGTCCTCCGTGGTAAGACCATTGAGCTTGTCAAAGTGTTGTGGAGACATCGTGGTGTTGAGGAAGCCACGCGGGAAAGGAAGGAACACATGAAGAAGCAATTTCCTTACCTTTTTCTTCTAGGTAAATTTCGAGGACGAAATTTCTTAAGAAGGGGTGAGTTGTAACGCCTCGATTTTGGGCCTAGATGTTTTAGAGTTCGAATCGGACCGGTCAAGAACGGTTCGAACCTTTAAGGGAGATTTAGGGTACACCTAGTTCGAGATGCTTTAAAAATATGGAAAAATACCTAAAAATCCTCACGTATTATATGAATGATTACGGTGGAAACAATTTTACAAAATAAGGTTTGGGAATATTACATTTCGGTGTAGTGACCAAATCTCATTTTTTACAAAAGTTGAATAGTGATTGTTTTGTAAAGGATTGAAACTTTGAATCTTTAAGGAGCTAATATTTACCAAAATGTTTTTAATCAGATTTCTCTTGATTTTGGGTGTTTTAATAATGTTTTAATTAAAGGAAATAAAGATAATTAAAAGGAAAATCTATCTTTCACTTTTCATAACTACCTTACGTAAATTTTATTTCATTTCATTTTCTCTCAATTTCTTTTCAGCCAAACACATTTCCTCCATCAATTAGCCTCTAATTTTCATTCCTCTTGATGAAATTTCAATCTCCTTTTGATTCCTAATCTTTTCCTCACCAAATCCTATTGTTTTCATTTTGGATTTTCAAGAAAACTTGCCCAAATCAAGGAGAAATCAACCATTAGAGGTAAGCTTCGTCCTTCTCTGCTAATGATAAGTTTTTTACTGAAATTCCCAAGTTATCAATCCTTTGTTAATGATTTTTGAGTTGCTTTAATGTTAGAAACAAGAAATTGTGTTAAAACTCAAGAATCTTGGAGAGATCTTGATTATTTCTGTGGTTGTTGGTTAGGCTCTATTTTGAGGTTTTTTTCTAATGTATTTTGGATGGAAATTGATGTTATAAATGAGATTTTATCAAACAAATCCCGAATAGGTTTGGATTCCTAAGTTTTGCATGCGAGAATGGTGGTTTTTGGGGTGGTTTTGGTGTTCTGTTTTAGCTAGAGGTATAAGGACGAGTTTGTGGTGGTTTTTGGTGTTGATTGATGTTTAGAAATGTTTATAAGTGATAGATCTTGGCTAGGCTTTGTTTTGGAAGAGTTTGAAGTTGATTTCGGTTGTTTTTGGTGGTCGAAATGAGGCTTTTGAATAGAGCAGCGGGTTTAGATGTGTGGTTGATGATTTCAATGCATGATGATGCATTAATCCTCTACTCTTTTGTGTTATGAACAATGGAGACATCTACGGACGCCTTTAGTGTTAATCCGGGAGCTTAGATAGCGTTTCGGCGAGCAACCGAAACGTAATCGATGAGTGTGAATGGTTTTAGAAGTCCTTGAGGGACAAAGAAACAAGGTTTGGGGATTTAGGAAAGGTTTGAAACACCTTCCTAAGTCCTGAAGTATGTATTGGCTAGATTGCTCTCAAATATGTGGTGGTTGCCCCTAAAATGATTTTACATGCTCATGTTTTGAGATAGATAAATCCCTACTGTTTTTATGCATGATTTATAGCATGAGATGATGCTTGAAGAGATTTCATGAGTTAGCATGTTGCATTGATGAGTTTTGAGATTTTAATCTAATGCAAGCATGTGTTTTGATTTTGAAATGAGAGGAGAAAGATTTGAGAAATGTTGCATGAAAAACAGTAGGTGAGATGATGTTTTGACATAATATATTGGCATAGAAGATGAGATACTTACCTGATATAATTGATCGATCAATAGGATGAGAGTGCACTATAAACGAAAAATCCGTATGTGCTCTATGGATTCAATCCAAAGGGAGAGGCCGATGATGGGCATTCCATCGGATAGGACTTGGTGAAATACCCAAGCTTTGTGGCGATGATAGATACCGCCATGTGAGATTCCACTGGAATTTATGTTTTACTAGACGAGAGAGTATGGTGATGTGAGATTCCACCAGAAGTATCTAATGGGTTTGAGAAAGTTATCCGCATATCCGAGTAATAATGAGATGTGAAATTCCAATATAATATATGAAAATGCTTTTGATTCACATGTACCTAATGTTGAGATGATTTATGCTCTGAGAAATGCATATAAGATTTGTATATGAAATACTTTAGTTTTCACAAGCATGTGTAGGGCTTTGCCATGAGATTTGCATTGGATTAAATGCATGAGAGAGAATAGAGGTACATGTGGTTTTAAATGGAGATTTGCTTTGAAATGGTTTTCAAGCATGAGATAGAATGAGCATGTTGTAGAAAATTGCTTTTGAGAAAGTGTTTTGAATAATGCATTATTGTGTTGGTTTTCTTTAGAGCACGTCTCACTAAGCAAACATGCTTACGCTCTCTTTTACCAATAATACAGGTAATTGAGGTGTTTTGGGTAGCAAGAAGGTTAAGAACATCCAAGGAAGTGTAAAGCTCATGTATGATGATGCTTTTACATACTTTAGTTTTGATAGTTGGCAATGGGGCTCCAAGGTGGTATTTGGGAGATATGTTTGGAACTCCCTATGTTTGTAACAAGTTTAATGTGGCTTTTGGAGTTTGTAAGTGGCTTTGATTGGGTGGTTTGAGGCTTGAAAGCTTATATTTGATTTTGAGGCTAGGAAGCATGCATATAGATTAAATGTTTATGTGTTTGATGTCATGCTCTAGCTTAAGTTTCCTTATTATGATCTCTAATGTCCAAACAAGTTGCTAGTATGATATGGTATGCTTTGATTTATGTTTGAGTGGGTTAAGAGGTGAAAATCCAGCATTTTCTGCTGCTACAGGGCATGGTGTATCGAAACAACCTTAATTGTTTCGAAACGGGAGCCTGTAATGGCCATAGTGTTTCGGAACGGTTGAAGGTGTTTCGGAACATTTTGGCTACTGGAGAGGCCTGTTTCAATACCGATCTCGGAACGCACCCGAGTACTGAAACGGTCAACACCGTTTTGATACGGGCATTTCGGTACGAATGTCAGCGTTCCAAAACGGATGACCGTTGGATGATGTTTTGAACTTTTTTAAGTTTTCATGTTTTACGTTTTAGTCCTGAATGTTGTGGACGCAATTGCTAGAGCTTGGTATGTCCTTTTAAGCTGAAATTTGAAAGAGAGACATGTAATTTGACTAATTACGTATTATTAAACTTAAAATCTGCAAAGTTCTTATATTTTCAGAAATCACATTTTGGTCCCTAAAAGTGCAATTCATGAAATTGAGTCCTTAGATGGTTTCCGATCGTTGTGCTTTTCTCTCCTATGTTTCCTAAGTATTCACATAGGCCTAATGTGCATCTAGAAAATATAAAAAGAAAAAAGGGTCGTTAATCAAGGTTGACTTTCAGATTGACTTTTGTTTTCCCCATGTAATCTTCGTAGTTCGGGTCAATCGTCTAGGCCGGGCTAAGTGGGTTACATAGACGAACTCCTAAAATTTGATTAAAATATTTTTTGCGGTCCTTTTCGTAGAGGTTTTAGACGAGCAGGTCTAAATGGGCCTTTCAATAGACTCGTTGAAATTTTAACTGAGTAAAATGTACAGAAAATGAGGTTTTGCAATATAATTGTGTTGAAAAGCTCCTAACCAATTAGACGAACTCCTAAAATTTGATTAAAACTTATTTTGCGGTCCTCTTTGTAGAGGTATCGGATGAGCAGGTCTAAATGGCCTTTCAATAGACCCATTGAAATTTTAACTGAGTAAAAAGTACAGAAATTGAGGTTTCGCAATATAATTGTATTGAAAAGCTCGTAATCAATTATATGATCTCATAATAGTTGATTAAAAGTTTTTTTGAGGTCCATTTTCTAGATGTTTCGGACGAGCAAATCTAAATGGGCCTTTCAATTGTCCCGTTGGAATTTTAACTAAGTAAAAGTACAGAAATTGAGGTTTGGCAATATAATTGTGTTGAAAAGCTCCTAACCAATTAGACAAACTCCTAAAATTTGATTAAATATTTTTTGTGTTCCTTTTTGTAGAGGTTTCAGACGAGCATGTCTAAATGGGCTTACAATAGACCCGTTGGAATTTTAACTGAGTAAAAAGTACAGAAATTGAGGTTTTGCAATATAATTGTGTTGAAAAGCTCCTAACCAATTAGAAGAACTCCTAAAAAAATTTAAAACCTATTTTGCGGTTCTTTTTGTAGAGGTTTCGGACGAGCAAGTCTAAATGGGTCTTTCAATGGACCTGTTGGATTTTTTTTGAAGGAAGTGGGCCTCATTAAAAACCCCTACTTATATCCCCAGGCACAAGACTCGGAGATCCCTAAAAAGGGGAAAAGAGTACCCAAATTTTATTAGATAGACCGAGAAGAAATCTCTCCAAGTACAATATTTCGAATACAATCCGGATAAATAGAACCAAAAGACATATAGGTCATGGTTCTAAGCGCATGTGTTGCCAAAGTATGAGCAACTAGGTTAGCCTCGCGGCTTACATAATGAACAAAGGCGAAGGAAAAAGATGAAAGCATATCTCGTGCTAGTAAAAGCGTAGGACCTAAAGTGGAGAGGTCAGGCCCCGAACGCTTGAGCCTATTCGCAAGGGAAGCACAGTTTGTCTCAAAGAGCAAGTTGCTCCACCCTTGAGACTGAGCAACAGTGATGCCAGCAAGAAGGCTAATTCCTTCAGAAGTAGCAGCATCTGGACAGCTACACAACGGGTAAGCCAAACCACCAACGACTGCACCCGAAACATCACGAGCCACAACTCCAACTGCTGCCGCGCGAGTGGCCGGGTCAAAAGCCCCGTCCACATTAACTTTAAAATACCCAGGAGAGGGAGACATCCAGCGAGGAGGAAAGAGTGATGGATGAGCCACTGAGGAAGAGGAAGAAGAGAAAGCATTAGAGTAGTCGCGATGTAGACTTGGAGAGTTGATGGTAATTAGACAAGGGGTTTGAGATGGCGATTATGAACCCAGTCATTACGTCGGTTCCAAATATTCCATAGAGTGGTTAAAAAACCCCAAAGAGATCAGAATATAATTGGAAAGCACCCTTCTCAAGCCATTGGAGACCAGTAGTGGTCGTACTTTTAATTAAATGAGTTGGGATGCCCACTAAATGGAGCACCTTCGATGCACTAGGACAGTCTCGAAGAGCATGAAGAACAGATTCCAAGCTTGAATGACAAATGGGACAAGGACCCGACTCCGGCGCAAAAGCTTGTAGCCTGGATCCAACAGGTAGAGCCTCGGAACCCATTCGCCAGCCAAAGGTCTTAACCTTCGGAAGAGCCTTCAGTTTAGCCAAGACTTTCCAAATTCGAATGGGTCGATTTCTAGGCTCCGGTGGGCGTTGTAAAAACTGGTATCCAGATCGGACCGAGTAAACACTGGAACCATTGGGGTTCCAAAGAAGGGAATCATGATTATCATTAATGATGGGAATATACAAAATAACATTGGCATCCTCCGTAGTGAAGTAGTTGCGGACCTTGATAGGGCCCCAAGCAACTTGATTCTGTATCATAAAATCTCGACAAAGAACATACACTTCTTTAGAAATCTCATATTCCCCATAGAGATTGATAGAGGTGCCCCACCAATTATCCTTAAGTATTCGAATACAACTATTAATCCCAGGCCAATAGAGAAAACCGCCGAAGAGATGTTGCATAGCATTGTAAATCCCTTGCCATACGAACGACACACGATGCGATCGACTAGCATCATGGATGCTGCCAGATGGAAAATATTTGGCCTTGTAAATTTGACCCAGCAGAGACTCTAGTTCACAAATAAGCCGCCAAAGATGTTTTCCCAGAAGCACAATATTGAAATTATTTAAGTCCCGGAAGCCCATACCTCTCGCGGATTTAGGTAAACAAACATGTTCCCAAGGGAGCATGTGCCAACCTTTTTTGTTGTTTTTTGCCAGACCACCAGTAACGACGAATAGCGGAAATCATATCATCAATTATGTTTTGAGGAAGCAGATAACACAACATGACATACTGGGGCAAAGACTGCAAAATAGCTTTGATAAAAATTTCTCTGCCACTAAAAGAAAGGAGTTGTTTATCCCAATTGGATAGACGATCATGAACTTTATCGCGAATGAAGCCAAGAGCTTCCGTTTTATTCTTACCAATGAGGAGTGGGACACCCAAGTAGACCCTGGGTTATTTATCTCGCATACCTGCAAGGAATTGTTAATTGTTTCTCGAATCGAGTGGGGGGTATGTGGATTGTAGAAAATTGTCGATTTTTCAAAATTTAATGCTTGCCCAGAGGCGGAAGCATAGGTTTGGAGAGCCATTTTAAGGTGTTCTGCTTCCTCCAGTTTATTGTTAATAAAGATCATACAATCATCTGTAAAAAGGAGATGATTAACTTTAGGCCCTAATTTACTAGCTCCAAGGCCAGGAAGCAATTTTTGTTATTGAGTATCAGAGAGATACGCAGATAGACCTTGAGTAAAGAAGAGGAAAAGAAAAGGTGACACGGGATCATGTTGTCGAAGACCCCGTTGTGGGTGAAAGAAAAGAGAAAAAGAGTTGTTAACCTTAAAGTGAAAGATAACGAAGAGATACATCTCATAATGATTGAGATCCAAGTGGGTGCAAATCCCATTTGGTTTATAACATTCTCAAGAAAATACCATTCCACTCTATCAAAGGCCTTTTCCATGTCCAGCTTGAGAGTCGCACCATGGGAAGATTTAGTTTGGCCAGTGCTAATGGAGTGTATAATTTCCTAAGTAATAAGGACGTTATTAGTGATATTACGCCCCTAAACGAAGGCAACTTGGTTGTTACTAATACAAAAAGGTATCGTATGCTTCATTATATTAACCAGGACCTTAGCCACAATTTTGTAAATCACCATTTAGAGACTAATAGGTCGGAGATGCCTCATCGTAGTTGGATCCTTAATTTTTGGAATAAGCACCAGAATGTTTTGGTTAACCAAAGCCATATCGGCTGATCCGTTAAGGAGGTTCAGGCAAAGTTGGGTGACATCTGCACCTACCGTGTCCTAGTGTTGTCTAAAGAACCCACTTGGGAGGCCATCTATTCCAGGGGCCTCCCAAGGATCAATATCTCGAAAAGCTAAAAGGATTTCATCAACAATGAAAGCCCTAGTAAGAGACTCATTCATAGCTGGTGTTATAGAGGTAGTTATTTTGGAGAGAATCTGATCTGATAATTGAGGGGCCGAGGAAGAGAATAATGTTTGAAAATAGGTGGATGTTATAGTCATAAGGTCGTGTTCGGTAACACACCAGTTATTGTTGGTATCACATAAACCATTTATTGTGTTCTTTTTCCGTCTGTTGTTAGCACGGGCATGAAAGAAATGAGTATTCTTGTCCCCTTGAGTAAGCCACAAGTTGCGAGATCTTTGTGCCCAATAGGTTTCCTGTTCGTCAAGCAATTTATTGAGTTCATATCTTGCCCTAAGATAAGCTTCCTCGGTGGAAGTCGTAAGAGGCCTCTTGAGATACTTGTTAATTTTCTTGGTAAGAAAATGAATATACCCTGTAGTATTATAACGTTGCTGAGATTTGCAGTCCCCTAGGTAGGAACCAATAGCACAAATTTTGTCAAGTGTATGGCCCTGGGTAGTAGCCCAAGTTCGTTTAACCAGAGAGATGCCTTCTTCATTGTTTGCCCAACAGTTCTCAAAGTGAAATTAAGATGTCATCGAACGATTAATATTTTTTAAGGGGGGCAGTGTCCAATAGTAAGAAATAGTGATCTGATTTAGCATCGAAGTCCGAAATGATACGATAAAGAGGATTTGAAGCTTTCCAAGCTGAGTTGCATACAAAGAGATCAAGCCATTCTAAAATGGTTGGGGTATTAGGTCTGATTTTTGTCCAAGGGAACCATCTAGTAGTTGGTTTACAATCAAAAAAGATTATTACGCGAAAGACAATTACGGATATTATTGATTTGTAATCTTGTGCGACGACAACCCCCTTGTTTTTCATTATCAGATAGAATTTCATTAAAGCCACCGCCTAGAAGCCAAGGAAGGCCAATATTATCGTTTAAAGAGTCGATTATGTCCCAAGTTTTAGTTTTTTGGCTAGTTTCAGAGAACCCATGTATACCAGTAAAGTACATCGAAGAGGATTCGAGTTGAATTTGAGTGTAAATAAAACAATCAGAGTATGAAAGCAAGGAAATATTAATTTTATTAGAGATGAAAAGCACAAGTCCGGAACAATTGTTACTTGGAGCTATAGTAATAACCTCAATCATACCTAAAGAAATACTAAGTCGACTACATGCCTCTTTATTTAATTTTGTTTCACATAAAAATAAAATATCCGATGAGGTACGTCAAACATACTGTTGTAGATGATGAACTGTCGGACCTGCCCAAGACCCTGGCAGTTCCAACATAACACTATCATTTCCCTCGATGGGGTTGAGAATCATCCGCCGCTGGAGAGTTTTTAGAGCTACTCATCACAGCTTTTGGAGTTGACGAGGAGGGTTTAGCTTTCTTGGGTTGAAGGACCACTTGAATAGGGGATCAACGTTTGGTACCACGATTGGGAGGTGCTGGAGTGGGAGCTTGAGCAATAGCCGCATCATTTGGATAAGTTTTAAGTAGCCAAAGGTCAAATTCATGAATAAGAGGAATATCGGTTTTAAGGAGAGGCTTACGTAGTTGGGCATCCAAGTTTATGATTTGTTGGGTGGTAGGACTCGGAACACTATCATCCTGAACATCCCAATCACCCTCAGTGGATCCTTCTAGAATGGGAAAGATTGTATTCAGAGGCTGCGGGGCAATAACTCTGGGGGATAGCGTGACTTACGGGTTTGAGCAGGGAGAAGGGTCTTTTGTCTTTATCCCAGATCCGTTGGCTTCTTTCGGCAAGGGTGAAGCATCACCCATGGCCGCATCATTTTGAGGGTTCTCCTCTATGGGCTCTTCCAAAAAGGAAGCAGCATCACCATCATTAATATTGCCTATGAAACCAAAGAGTATTATCGTTAGGCTTAGATGCAGAATTCGAGTGAAAGATAAAAAGAATTGAGATAAAAAAAGATGTAAGACCTGTGTTGTTCAGATCATCAGAAGCGTTTCCAGTTGCAATCGGATCTAGATGTAGGAAAGATAAGGAAATTCGAAAATATTTGAATGATGGAGAAACCAAAGGAGAAATTGAAACAGAATGAGAATAGGAGATTGGAAAGAAACAGATGTAGGAGAAATTCAACATACCCGAAAGAGTTAGATTTGCGTTACCACTTTCTATCCCAACAGTTCTAATTCTGCCTCGTGGGCCTTGGGTACGATGTCGGGAGGTAAGTAGCGTAACCATTCCACATATTGTAGTTTGGAAAGGTCGAGAGAGGACCGAATCAAACAGTTCTCAATTGTGTGACTGATAACAACACAACCATCGCATAATGTAGGTAAACATTTGTATTGTAGGAGACACATCTTTTTATTAGTTCTCTTTCCAATAAATAGGAATCGAGACACATGACGACTTACATCTAGCATAAATTCAACCCTTAGGAAGTCAGACATATTGCCTTCAAGTTCGCGCATATTTGTTCTAAGGACAGTTCCAACCATCGCTCCGAGCGATTGCTTGACAATATGTGCACAGTCGGTGTCTTCATAGATAGGGGCTGGAGGGGTATGTTGAATTTTGACGAACTCTTAAATTTTGATTAAAACTTATTTTGCGGTCCTTTTTGTAGGGGTTCGGACGAGCAGGTCTAAATGGGCCTTTCAATATACCCGTTGGAATTTTAACTGAGTAAAACGTACAGAAATCGAGGTTTCGCTATATAATTGTTTTGAAAAGCTCGTAAATAATTACATGATCTCCTAATATTTGATTAAAACTTATTTTGCGGTTCTTTTTCTAGATGTTTCGGACGAGCAGGTCTAAATGGAACTTTCAATGGACCCGTTGGAATTTTAACTGAGTAAAAAGTACATAAATTGAGGTTTTGAAATATAATTGTGTTGTAAAGCTCCTAACCAATTAGATGATCCCGTAATATTTGATTAAAACCTATTTTTCCGGTCCTTTTTCTAGAGGTTTCGGACGAGCAGGTCTAAATGGCCTTTCAATGGACCCGTTGAAATTTTAAGTGAGTAAAAAGTATAGAAATTGAGGTTTTGCAATATAATTCCGTTGAAAAGCTCCTAACAAATTGGACGAACTCCTAGTATTTGATTAACACTTATTTTGAGGTCCTTTTTCTACAAGTTTCGAACGAGCAGATCTAAATGTGCCTCTAACTGGACCCGTTGAAAAGCTCCTAACCAATTAGACAAACTCCTAAAATTTGAATAAAACTTATTTTGCGGTCCTTTTTGTAAAGGCTTCGGACGAGGAGGTCTAAATGGTCCTTTCAATAGACTCGTTGGAATTTTAACTGAGTAAAAAGTACAGAAATTGAGGTTTCGCAATATAATTGTCTTGAAAATCTCGTAATTAATTACATGATCTCCTAATATTTTATTAAAACATTTTTGCGGTCCTTTTTCTAGAGGTTTCGAACGAGCAGGTCTAAATGGGCCTTTCAATGGATCCGTTGGAATTTTAACTGAGTAAAAAGTACATAAATTGAGGTTTTGCAATATAATTGTGTTGAAAAGCTACTAACCAATTAGACGAACTCCTAAAATTTGATTAAAATATTTTTTGTTGTCTTTTTTGTAGAGGTTTCAGCTCGAAAGAACCTGCACAATCTACTGAGCAAACCCGAATCGAATATGCTTCACGTCGGAGGACTTGGACCCACTAGATAGCGATCTAGGAACCCGAAGTATCAAGTAAATTTGACAAATCAAAACAAAGTATGAAATGTCAAAAGATAGTTCTAAAAAGAACCGAACAAGAGAAACTCTCTCAAACAAATTTTATTTCCAAAATGTCTAACCAAATTACATTGTTTAAACACATATATATAGGTACAAGGGCTGCCAAATTCGTTTAAGTTGTGTGGTTGATATTAAAAGGAGTTTAAAAATTGAATTTGAGTGAAAATAACTCCTTTTGGGCGGACTCAATTGGCAGCCACAAGTTTAGGCGCCCAAAACACATGAAAATCACATTTAACATGTGATTTTTATGTTTGAAATTCAAACATAACCACTCAGGCTTATCCTTTCTTGCAAATGGCACATAATGAAGGAGAAAACGGGCTGATTCGGCTGCACATTCACACACATGTGTCAAGATGCCACGTGGGTGCTGGAGATGACCGGATGCCACCTAGGCTGCCACATGTGCACTAGCACACTCCCCGATATGCAAGACGCTTTTCAGTTACTTCTAGACTTGTCAGCTGAAGTTGAGCTAGTGGAGCTAAAGTTGAGCTGACTGGAAATGAGCTGAGCTGAAACGAACTAGCTGAAAGTGTGATGAGCTGAAAATGAACTGGTTGCACTATCCTGAGCTGGATTTGAGCTGCATATGCTCACTTGAGCTGGAGTGGAGCTGCATATACTCACTTGAGATAGTGTCCTCCTACGTACCTATGTCAAAAGGCAACAAACTTCCATCAAAGCATTGTAAACTTAATGGAAACAATAATACAAATCGTAAACAAGTGCACAATTATTTATTAACACACAAACAAATATAAACACATCATAAGTTATATCAAACTTATTCAAAACACACCAAACATAATATATACATAGTAAACACACTAATATAAATAATATAAGTATAAGAAATGTTACACATCAGTATGTAACAAATGAAAAAGCAAACTTCCCTGAAAGTTTGAAGTTGCATCGTTGGGTGGCATAAACGTGCTCACATCATCCCCTCTTCTTTAATGCGATTTGTCCCCAAATCGTCCCTCATTACAAAAGGGAACAATTTCAACTTTCGCTTGGCAGGGAACTTCTTCAGTCGTCTTGCTCAGCACATATGCCATCCTTTCGAACCAAGTTCTTTTACAAAGAACACAAATGGAAATTCCTTCTTTCTTGTACCTTTCCGAATAATGCACAACATAAAGTCAGACAATGCTCGTTGCACATTCATAATCCTGCAAACAATGACATACAAAGGCAACTCCAAGGAACAACAAGAATCTCGAAGATCATCCAGAATCACAACACAAGGTTGTTCACAATCCAATGTATAACCAAAGAAATCAGCATATAAAAATGAAAAATCAGTAGTGCAATGGAAAGGAACGTCAAACCGTGGTAAAGAAGGTTGCTGAATTTCTGAAAAGGACATAGATGCACTAGACATACCAACAGTAGCAACCTTGGGAACTTCACATGGCATCACCTTATTAACCTGCAAGTTAGAAGAAGAAATAGAAGAAAACGTAGAATCAGATAAAACCTTTTAGTTCACTTCTACTTTGTCACAGTCATTCTTCTCTTTGATGGCTTTCCAAGCTGCAGTACTCGCTTTCAAACGAGCTTCGTATTCATATACTTCACTTGGAGTCATAGGTGCCAAAGTTACCTTTTTGCCCTCATGAGTAAAAGAGTATCGATTGGTGTAACAATCGTGCAAAACTCTCTTATCATACTGCCACGATCTTCCTAACAACAAATGACAAGTATCCATAGAACAAACATCACAAGTTACATCATCCTTGTATTTACCAATGAAAAATGGTATAACAACTTGTTCGGTAACTTTGATTTCAACACCATCATTCAACCATTGTAACTTGTATGGATTGGGATGCGTGGTCGTCTTCAATCCTAACTTGTCAACCATGAGAGTACTAGCAACGTTAGCACAACTACCACTATCAATAATCACAATACATACCTTATCGTTCACGTTGCATCTCGTATGGAAGAGTTTGTTTCGTTGCGGTTTATCCTGTGCTGGCTGATCATTCAGACTTCTCTTGTCAACAAGTGCTTCACCGGTAGCAAATGTCTGAACATTGTCATCATTTATCTCTTCATGGACAGAATGGGAACCACCTCCATCTAATCTATCCAATTGAGAATGTATAGGTTTCAATGCATTTGCAATCACTCGTTGCGTCATACGCTCTAAGGCTTGCATTTGAAGATTCGGTGGTTGTTGTTCACCCGAATTATAATCAGAACCTGCCAAGTTGAAAAACAAAAACAACAAAAAAACACACAATATATATATATATATATATATGTGTGTGTGTGTTAGTGAAATAAAATAAAAAAGGACCTCACAACAACACACTCAACAAATTTTCTCACGGATCACTCCAAGGAAATATCGCTCAACAATTGCACTCAACGCTCGTGTTTACTCAGGAGAATGCTTGAATGGCTCTTTTTGTCTCCCCTTCTGTTCTCACACGCTCAAATGCCTTTTCCACTCGATCTCTCGTAATCAGTTCTTTAAGGAACTAACTAGATCCTTCAGACTTGTTAACTGTGTCAACTTTCAAGAAAACTTAAAGAGGTGAAGAAAACAAAGGTTAGGAATAATTTAGGGGCTGTTAAAATAAAAATAAAAGGTTAGAGAATAAAAGAAAGGTGGCTGGAAATTTGGTGATGAAACGAAGAACAAGGCTGAAAAATGAAATGAAGGAACGGAAACAAAGAACTTACTGCAATAGGAATGCTTGCAGCGACCCTATCACCGAACAAACAAGAAGAAGTTGTTTCGGGTGATTTCGAAGCATTCCATGGCAAATTTGATCATCCTTCATCATTTTCACGAACCGACAACACATATAAACGTAAAAATACACCAAATATTCGAATATGATTTTTAGAATTTTTTTTCGAATTTTTTGTTGACTTTGACTTTTTGGTCAAACTTTGACTTTTTTCCAGAATTTCGTTTTTTTACTTTTGTGTTTTTTTATTTCTTGTAGTGCAGAAAGTGTTATAATTCGACCAAAGCTCTGATACCATATGATAAAGGGTACGTTGCTTCAGAAACAACGCTCCTTGTTCGTAAACGGATCTAGGATCGTAGCAAACATTTCTCTGCAATAAAACACAAGAATGGATGTTTTTAGACAGTTAAAATAAAAAAAGAAAAAAAAACAAACAAAAAAAGGACAGAATAAAGGTGTAGGAATTTTTGGACAGATTTGGATTCGAACAAGATGAAGGCTTCAACGGGCTTTCATGGTTGTTATGGAGACCACAATATGGCAGAAATGTTGCTGGAAAATCAGCGAAAGTTTGGCAACGTTAAACTCGAAAGAACTCGAACAATCTGTTGAACGAACCCGAATGGAATCTGTCTAACGTCAAAGACGGAAAGCTCGAAAGAACCTGCATAATCTACTGAGCAAACCCGAATCGAATATGCTTCACGTCGGAGGACTTGGACCCACTAGATAGTGATCTAGGAACCCGAAGTATCAAGTAAATTTGACAAATCAAAACAAAGTCTAAAATGTCAAAAGATAGTTCTAAAAAGAACCGAACAAGAGAAACTCTCTCAAACAAATTTTATTTCCAAAATGTCTAACCAAATTACATTGTTTAAACACATATATATAGGTACAAGGGCTGCCAAATTCGTTTAAGTTGTGTGGCTGATATTAAAAGGAGTTTAAAATTTGAATTTGAGTGAAACCAACTCCTTTTGGGCGGACTCAATTGGCAGCCACAAGTTTAGGCACCCAAAACACATGAAAATCACATTTAACATGTGATTTTTATGTTTGAAATTCAAACATAACCACTCAGGCTTATCCTTTCTTGCAAATGGCACATAATGAAGGAGAAAACGGGCTGATTCGACTGCACATTCACACACAAGTGTCAAGCTACCACGTGGGTGCTGGAAATGACTGGATGCCACCTAGGCTGCCACATGTGCACTAGCACACTCCCCGATATGCAAGATGCTTTTCAGCTACTTCTGGACTTGTCAGCTGAAGTTGAGCTAGTGGAGCTAAAGTTGAGCTGACTGGAAATGAGCTGAGCTGAAACGAACTAGCTGAAAGTGTGATGAGCTGAAAATGAGCTGGTTGCACTTTCCTGAGCTGGATTTGAGCTGCATATGCTCACTTGAGCTGGAGTGGAGTTGCATATACTCACTTGAGCTAGTGTCCTCCTACGTACCTATGTCAAAAGGCAACAAACTTCCATCAAAGCATTGTAAACTTAATGGAAACAATAATACAAATCGTAAACAAGTGCATAATTATTTATTAACACACAAACAAATATAAACACACCATAAGTTATATCAAACTTATTCAAAACACACCAAACATACTATATACATAGTAAAGACACTGATATAAATAATATAAGTATAAGAAATGTTACACATCAATATGTAACAAATGAAAAAGCAAAATTCCCTGAAAGTTTGAAATTGCATCGTTGGGTGGCATAAACATGCTCCCATCATTTGATTAAAATATTTTTTGTTGTCTTTTTTGTAGAGGTTTCAGATGAGCATGTCTAAATGGGACTTTCAACAGACCCATTAGAATTCTAACTGAGTAAAAACTATAGAAATTGAGGTTTTGCAATATAATTGTGTTGAAAAGCTCCTAACCAATTAGACGAACTCTTAAAATTTAATTAAAACTTATTTTGCGGTCTTTTTTATAGTGGTTCGAACGAGCATGTCTAAATGGGCCTTTCAATAGACCCGTTGGAATTTTAACTGAGTAAGAAGTACAAAAATTAAGGTTTCGCAATATAATTGTCTTGAAATGCTCGTAATCAATTACACAATCTCCTAATATTTGATTAAAACTTATTTTTCGGTTCTTTTTCTAGATGTTTCGGAGGAGCAGGTCTAAATGGGCCTTTCAATGGACCCGTTGGAATTTTTACTGAGTAAAAACTACATAAATTGAGGTTTTGCAATATAATTGTGTTGAAAAGCTCCTAACCAATTAGAGGAACTCCTAATATTTGATTAAAACCTATATTTTCGGTCCTTTTTCTAGAGGTTTCGGACGAGCGTGTCTAAATGACCTTTCAATGGACCCGTTGGAATTTTAAGTGAGTAAAAAGTACAGAAATTGAGGTTTTGCAATAAAATTGTGTTGAAAAGCTCCTAACCAATTGGACGAACTCCTAGTATTTGATTAAAACTTATTTTGCGGTCCTTTTTCTACAGGTTTCGGACGAGCATGTCTAAATGTGCCTTTAACTGGACCAGTTTAAAAGCTCCTAACCAATTAGACGAATTCCTAAAATTTTATTAAAACTTATTTTGCGGTCCTTTTTGTAAAGGTTTCGGACGAGCAAGTCTAAATGGGACTTTCAATAGACCCGTTGGAATTTTAACTAAGTATAAAGTACAAAAATTGAGGTTTCGCAATATAATTGTCTTCAAAAGCTCGTAATCAATTACATGATCTCCTAATATTTTATTAAAGCCTTTTTTGCGGTCCTTTTTCTAGAGGTTTCGGACGAGCGGGTCTAAACGAGCCTTTCAATAGTCCCGTTGGAACTTTACCTAAGTAAAAAGTACAATAATTGAGGTTTTGCAATATAATTGTGTTTAAAAGATCCTAACCATTTAGACGAACTCCTAAATTTAGATTAAAACTTATTTTGTGGTCCTTTTTGTAGAGGTTTCGGACGAGCAGGTCTAAATTGGCTTTTCAATGGACCCGTTGGAATTTTAATTGAGTAAAAAGTATATAAATTGAGGTTTTGCAATATAATTGTGTTCAAAAGCTTGTAATTAATTACATGATCTCCTAATATTTGATTAAAACGTTTTTTGCGGTACTTTTTCTAGAGGTTTCAGACAAGCAGGTCTATATGGGCCTTTCAATGGACCCGTTGGAATTTTCACTAAGTAAAAAGTACAGAAATTGAGGTTTTGCAAGATAATTTTGTTGAAAAGCTCCTAACAAATTACATGATCTCCTAATATTTGATTAAAATTTATTTCACAGTCCTTCTTCTAGAGGTTTCAGACGAGCAGGTCTAAATGGGCCTTTCAATGGACCCGTTGGAATTTCACTGAGTAAAAAGTACATAAATTGAGTTTTGCAATATAATTGTGTTTAAAAGATCCTAACCAAATAGACGAACTCCTAAAATTTGATTAAAACTTATCTTGTGGTCCTTTTGTAGAGGTTTCGGACGAGCATGTCTAAATGGGCCTTTCAATGGACCCGTTGGAATTTTAACTAAGTAAAAAGTACAGAAATTGAGGTTTTGCAATATAATTGTGTTTAAAATATCCTAACCAATTAGACGAACTCCTAAAAGTTGATCAAAACTTATTTTGTGGTCCTTTTGTAGAGGTTTCGAACGAGGAGGTCTAAATGGGTCTTTCAATGGACTCGTTGGAATTTTAACTGAGTAAAAAGTACAAAAATTGAGGTTTTACAATATAATTTTGTTGAAAACCTCGTAATCAATTATATGATCTCCTAATATTTGGTTGAAACTTTTTTGAGGTCCTTTTCCAGAGGTTTCGGACGAGCAGGTCTAAATGGGTCTTTCGATAGACCCGGTGGAATTTTAACTGAGTAAAAAGTATAGAAATTGAAGTTTCGCAATATAATTATGTTGAAAAGCTCCTAATCAATTACATGATCTCCTAACATTTGATTAAAACTTTTTTGCGGTCCTTTTGGTGTCGAACCATGATACTCCACAGCTCCCAAATCATGTAAACGCTGTTTCGACAAACTCGCACATCCCACAGTCAGCACATCTACATGCCTCACTTTCGCCACAGCCTGAGATGTTCCCAACACCTCTTGAACAATAGGTGATGAACTCTTCATCACAGAACCAACTTCTTCCTCCTGCCTCACTACCTCAACTCCAGGCACAGAAGACTGAGACGAAACACCTCCATTAAAAGGTGAATTTCACGCCTTAACAACCTGCTCTAAGGCAGCAACCATCTCACCTAACTGCCATTCTCTCATCGATTTCACCATGCTATTAACAGCAAACAATCATAACAAAACAAACAAATCGATCAGACCAGCTTTAAGCAAGGATTCAAGACTCCACTCCAAAATAACACAATAGCTATAATAATAAGGCAATGGGTATCCCGAATTCTCCCCTTTTACATGACATAACAGTCAATAAAAACATGGATATCACAACATCAAGCATATCAATCCACATACTTCGATCATGCTCTCATCAAATAACATTCACTCGTAACAGCATAATATCAACATATCATACCCATCACACTTTCATCATTCATAAAATCAGCTCACAACACCAGCATAACATCAACACAAATCCACATTAGCTCAATGAAGATTCACAATCAAAAAGCATGACAAAAACATCAACAATTCGCTCAAAAACACGTATTTCAACCGACTTTCAACCACACATCAGAATAACATCAAACACATATTACAACAATTTACCATTTCCCAAAGCATTCGCAACTCAGCTCTGATACCACCAAATGTAACCCCCTTAACCCGGCCTAGACGGTTGACCCGAATTAAGAAGTTTACACGGGGAAAACCAAAGTCAACTCAGAAGTCAACCTTGATTAACGACCCTTTTTTTTCTTTTTAAACTTATCTAAATGCACATTAACCCTAGTTATGTTCATACAATCAGCATACTCAAAGATCATCGCAATTAGAAAACATTTAGGGACTCGATTGCACAAAGCATGACTTTAGGGACCAAAACGTAAATTCTGGAAATTACAAGGGCTTAATCAACTTTTGAGTTACCAATATGAAATTAGTCATGTTTCATGCTTCTCTGCCAAAATTCAACTCCAACGGACATCTCGAGCTCATTCAATTGCATAAACAAGGTTCAGGACCAAAACGCAAAGGTTTCAAAACATCTAACCAACAATTTCAGTGCCCAACGGTCGAGTGTTCCGAAACAGGGAGGACCTGTTCCGAAACGCAGGACCATTCCGAAACGAGTTCCGGAACAGGGCTTGGCAGTAGCATTTTCGTTCCGGAACGGTTCCTCCCGTTTCGAAACGCCTAGGCTATTCCAGGCCTCCGTTCCGAAACGGTAGCACCCGTTTCGATACGACCTGCCCAGATTGCAGAAATTTTGCTGGTTTATCACACAATTGACCCATTAAACATGCTCCAAAGGCAACCAAATTGTACCAGCAAGTCATTCAACGCTCAAGGAACATAACTGCATCAAAATCTAGATACAAACCACCCCTAGGTGCACCAACTCATTCAATACATCCAACACTCAATCATGCTTTTAAAACAAGAAGCATAGCATAACGACTTAAGAGTAAGAAGATTCAAATGTTGCAAGCGTTAAAGCACATAGTTCAAAATCATAAACCAAACTTGTCCAACATACACAATCTCATTTAACATCAACATAAGAGATTCTCCCCCCATTGCCTTTATTATCTATAGCTATTAACCGAGACATACATCTCAAGTGGAGCTCTTCTTGAATCCCTTGCTTCTCGCTGTTCCAACTTCAAATATCTGCATTGATGGACAAAAAGAAGCGTAAGCACATAATGCTTAGTGAGGAATGCTCAAAACCAAAACACCATCAATGCAGCGAGTCATAAAACCTCTTTTAAAAGCAACATAATTCGATAAACCAAAGCAATGTTTGAAAACCCTTTTTAACAACATGCTTTAAATCATGCATTGCTCAAACATGAAAACCAACCCTTAACTTAGAAAAGCTAAGTAATTCACTTCAAAGCACAACTTTGCAAAACCATCAATCTAACCATTCCATGCATGAACATCATATGTAAAGTTAAATACAAGATCCTTGGAAAACACTTCCACTTCACATCATACTTTTCTCATACATTGAAAATCATTTCAAAGCAAGAAACCTTTTAAAACCACTTACTCATTCAATCTAACACGTGCATTAATGTAACGCCCCGGTTTTGGGCTTCGAAGTCTTGGGCGTTGACCGGTTGGTCAAAGTGCTGTTCGAATCGTAAGAGGTTAAATTAGGAAAGCCTAGTTCGGGTTGCATAAAAATTATGGAAAAATGTTCTAAAATCATCTTTTATTATAATTAAGTGAACTGTGAAATCAATTTTGGAAAATGAGTTTCGGAAGTGTGACATTTTGGGCTTAGAAGTCTTGGGCGTTGACCGGTTGGTCAAAGTGCTGTTCGAATCGTAAGAGGTTAAATTAGGAAAGCCTAGTTCGGGTTGCATAAAAATTATGGAAAAATGTTCTAAAATCATCTTTTATTATAATTAAGTGAACTGTGAAATCAATTTTGGAAAATGAGTTTCGGAAGTGTGACATTTTGACTAGTGACCAAAATGTAATTTTTGAAAGTTTGGTGGCTATTTTATAAAGGGTTGAAACTTTGAATCTTTAAGGAGCTATTTACCCAAAGAGAGTTTCTCCAGATTTTTCTAAGATATTTTAACTCATAATTCTGATTTTAAAAGAATCAAAAGGAGGGAAAAATCTATTTTGGCCATTTTCTCTTTTAACTACCTATTTTCCCTCTATCTTTTCTCTCAACCCAAACACTCATTTCCAGAGATCTAAGTCTGATTTTCATCACCTAAAAACCTTCTTTTAACTCTCATTTGATTGCAAATCATTGTGTCTTCAAATCCTCTTCAATTGCTTCAAGTTTCTTCAAGCTTTTCTTTTCCAAAAGAGGAGAAACTCAAGTTTGGAGGTAAGAACGTCCTTCTCCTCTGAACTTCAAGTTCTTTAATGAAATTCCTTAAGTTTTCAATCCTAATTTGATAATTGATTTAAGGTTTTAAAGTTGATTTGTGGATCTTGGCTAATTATGCAAGATTTTGATGATTTCACATGATTTTCGTTTGATCTGTTAAATCTGTGTTTTGAGGAGTGTTTTTGATGTTAAATGATCATTAAATTGATGTGGAAATGAGTCTTGATTGATGCAATCCCGGATAGGTTGGGTTTCCTAAGTTTAGCTTGTGTTTTAAGGTAGCTTTTGTGGTGATCTTGTGGATCTGGTGTTGCTGGAGGTATAAGGATGCTTATAGGTTGTTTTTAGATGTGTTTTGATGTTGATGGAAGTGAGGTTTTGCTGGTTTGTGGCTGGGCTTTGTTTAGAAGTGTTTCGGATGCATTTTCGGTTGTGTTTGGTGGCCGAAAATGGAGGTTTAGTGAGAGCAGCGAGTTTAGATGCTTTCATTGAAGCAATTAATGCATGATGATGCATTAATCCTCTGCTTTCATGTGTTGAAACAGGGGAGGCATCCTTGGATCCAAGAGTTGTTGATCCGGAGGCTTGTTTTGGTGCTTTGGCTTGAAGCGAAGTGGTAATCGGTGAGTGAAAAATGGATTTTCAGCTTTTAAACCAAGGGTTGAAGGTTTTGGGAGCTTAGTTTAAGTCTAAACAACTTTGCTAAGCTCAAGTGTAAGTTTTCGGATTACTCTCTTTAAGTGGTGGCCATGTTTTGATGAAATGTGAAATGATGATTTTGCATGATTTGCTACTGTTTTGGAAAGCATGTTTTAGCATGTTAATTGCTGATGTTTTAGCATGATTTATGCTGATGATTTAAGCCATGTGTTGAAGGTGTCTCTAGGTAAGAGTGCCTTGTTTTTATGCATTGTTAAATGATGATTTAATGCTTTGAAATGCATGATGAAATGGCTTGATTTAAATGCTTTAAAACAGTGAATTATATGATGTATAAAGTGTGTATTGGCAAGTGATGGTTTGTAAAGGTGAAGGTCACTAAGGTGGTTAAAAGTCCTTGAGTGAGCCTTGTTATCTAAGATCATCAAGGTGGTTAAAAGTCCTTGGATGAATCTTGTTGCGGACTCTAAGGTGGTTAAAAGTCCTTAGGTGCTCCTTTCCATGGTGGTTAAAAGTCCATGGGGCCAAGGTGTTTAAAAGTCCTTGGGGCCAAGGTGTTTAAAAGTCCTTGGGGTAATTCAAGCTACGGACACAAAGGTGGTTAAAAGTCCTTGTGTGATCCATTCATGGTGTTTAAAAGTCCATGGCCAAGGTGTTTAAAAGTCCTTGGGGTCCAAGGTGTTTAAAAGTCCTTGGGGAAAGTTGTTGAACTTGATTTCATAAATGAAATGTATCACTTGAGCCAATATGACATGTATAGTACATGAGATGCATGAGATGCATGATTTAATGTTTATGTTGAAGCATGAGATGCTTGTTTAAATGAAATGTGGAAGCATGTTATTGCTTGGTTTTAAGTATGCTTTGGGTATGTGTAAGGTTGTTTACAAGTATGATTTACAAATGGTTTTAATTGCATTATTGAATGGTTTTTAAAGAGCACTCCTCACTAAGCTTTGGCTTACGCTCTCTCGTTTTCTTGATTCAATAATGCAGAGCATTAGAGTGCATTGAGGGCAGCAAGAGGAGGCAAGCAAACAAGTACAAGTAAAGCTCAATGTATGAAGGTTTTATAAGTGTTTTAGCTTTTGTATGTTTTGGCAATGGGGGACCAATATGTATATGTGTTTTGGGAGGTGTTTAAGACTCCCTAAGTATGTTGAATGTTAATGTTGTTGCTGGTTTTTGGATTGAACCATATATGCTTGTTTTGCAAGTTGATGCTTGAGTAGATAGCTTGTGTTGGAAGCATGACCATTGGTTTGGGGCTTTTTGCATGTGATGTTAATTTGTTGAATTGATGATGCTCTTATGTCTTAAATATGTTTAATTGCATGCTGGTAAAGTTTGGTGATGTTTGGAGCATGTTTGAGTGGTCAATTGCATGATCTAGTATGCTTGTTTGCTGATTTTCGTGCAGGCGTTTCGGAACAGGGGTGTACCGTTTCGGAACGGGTACCTTGCATGAACCCAGGCGTCCGAAACGGTATGCACCGTTTCGAAACGGTTTAGCCTCTGCCGAGGCCATGTTCCGGAACCCGTTTCGGAACGGCCCGTGTTTCGGAACAGGGCTAGCCTGTTTCGGAACGGTCGACCGTTAGGGGGCTGACATGGTAGTTATATGTTCTGAATTGTTTACGTTTTGGTCCTGAATCTTGTATGATCAATTGCATGAGCTGTGGATGTTCTTTTGAGCTGAAATTTCACAGAGAAGCATGAAACCTGACTAATTTCAAGATGGTAACTTTAATTTGGGTTAAGTCCCTTAATTTATCAGAATTTGCAATTTGGTCCCTAAAGTTGTAATTTGTTCAATTGGGTCCCTGTTTGATCTCTGATGTTTGTGATCTTTTGATATGTTGTTTGCATGGTCACAATTAAGGTTAATGTGCATCTAGACAAGATTAAAAAGAAAAAAAAGGGTCGTTAATCAAGGTTGACTTTCGGGTTGACTTTGGTTTTCCCCGTGTAATCTTCGTAGTTCGGGTCAACCGTCTAGACCGGGCTACGGGGGTTACAATTAAAAAAATGCAACATATGAACCACAAAATCAATATTTGCATCACATGCCTTTAAAAACAAGTCTTCGCAAGACTTCAATGCACTAAAGAGATTTCATGCACACATGCACCATTCTCAATAGATAATAAACACTTGTTCAAGCTAACAAGTAATACATGCATTCTTTGTACATTACACACTTTCCATGCAACCTTGCATCATTTCAAGCATCTCATACTTCATTACATTCAAGAACATTATATTGGCTTCCAAGTGATAATTCACAAACCATCATAACGCAAGACACAATCGGATACGCGGATTACAAGCGTTGTCCCCACACTTCATACACACTACCAATCTCAAGGTCCCCAAATGGAATTTTAACCACCATTATGACCTTACCATACACAAGGTCCTCATATGGACTTTTAACCACCATATGACCTTAACATTCACAAGGTCCTCAAATGGAATTTTAACCACCATTACGACCTTACCATCACCCATTGGTAGTTGTATAACATCACTAACGAGATCACGGGACATACAACACAAGATCCACACATGGACTTTACACCACCATTGTGATCTTAACAAGCACAAGGTCCTCAAATGGAATTTTAACCACCATTATGACCTTAACATACACAAGGTCCTCAAATGGAATTTTAACCATCATTATGACCTTAACACAAGACCCACCCATGGAATTTTAACCACCATGGTGTTCTTAACCATCTCGTTAGTGTACTTGGATGGAGTTACCGGTACAATCACAACCACTCCACATCCAAGGCGACTTTATTCACGGTGCACCCAATCCTATAGCCGGCTAACTATATCCGATTAAGGTAACCAAGAACCACTTACATCACTTGCCAATATAACCATTTTACCACATAAATCCATTGTTTTACAAGCATATCCAAAATACCAAAACCACCAATTACCATCATCAATCCACTGTTTTTGAAGCATTACACAAAGCCACTAAACAACATGCAACACTATGCAACAATTCCACAATTCCAATGTACAAAACCAAGGATCTCTTACCCTGAGCATCCTTTACCCATGGCTTTCAAAACCAGCATTAAACCATGTTAGAATATGCTTTCAAAACAGAATTTAAAACATGCAAATCACATGCATTGCATCCAACAATCACAAGTGCTTTAAAAACCAATTCATACACAAACCAAGAGAGAAATTCCATTTACTTACTCTTGAGCTTAGCTAAGTTGTTTAGACTTAAACTAAGCTCCCAAAACCTTCAAACCTTGGTTTTAAAGCTGAAAACCCAACTTCACTCACCGATACACAAAACAAGGCTAGCTAACAAGCCTTCCAAGCATCCAAAACCTTCAACGCCACCTCTATTGCTCACGGATCATTCTCCCCTGTTTCAAGCACATAACAACAGAGGATTAATGCATCACCATGCATTAAAAACACCAGCAACACACCTAAACTCGCTGCTCTTTGCAAATCTAACATTTCGGCTACCAAACACAACCGAAATCACCTCCAAACTCTTCCAAGACTTAACCCAGCCAAGATCCATCACTTCTAACCATTTTTAAACATCAATTAACATCCAAAATGATCCCAAACACGTCCTTATACCTCCAGTATTAACAAAACACCAAGATCACCCCAAAAACCACCATTTTCACAAGTAAAAACTTAGGAAAATCAACCTATCCGGGATTGCATTGATTAAACCTCAATTTCTCATCAATTATACATTCATTTTACATCAAAATGACATCTCAAAACAATGCCCAATCAGATCATACGAAATTCATCAAAATTAACCAAATCTTGCATTTTAAAGCCAAGATCAAGAACACAATTGTAAAACCTTTAATAAAACACAAATCAAGGATTGAGAACTTGGGAGTTTCAGTAAAGAACTGAGAATTTAGAGGAAAAGGACGTTCATACCTCTAAACTTGAGTTTCTCCCTTTTTAGAACCGAAATTCTTGAAAATCCAATAAGCAAATGCCAAGCTTTTGTTGTAGAATTGATTAGAGATCAAATGAGGATTGAAATCTCATCTTTAGTTATCAAAATCAGAGGAAATTTTGCTGGAGAAATGTGTTTGGGTTGAGAGAAAAGTTGAGAGAAAAGAAAATGGAAATTTAGAGAAAAGTTAGTTAAAATGCAAAAATATCTTTTCCCTCCTTTTTACACTTAATTAAAACCATTAATTAAATTGATTAATATTCAGAAAAATCTGGAGAAACTCTTTTGGGTAAATAGCTCCTTAAAGATTCAAAGTTTCAATCCTTGTTAAAATAGTCACCCAGTTTTCAAAAATTACATTTTGGTCACTAACCCAAAATGTCACTCTTCCAAACCTCATTTTGTAAAATTGATTTCACCTTTCTCTTATATATAATAAAAGAGGATTTTAAGACATTTTTCCATATTTTTAATGCAACCCGAACTAGGCTTTCCAAATCACTCTGACCGGCCCGGTCCAAACCCAAAACTTCTAAGCCCAAAATTGGGGTGTTACAGTGCCTTCCTCGGGTTAATGTCCCGAAAGGCCGCGAGTACCTCAGCCTCGGTAAAGGGCTGTAACAGCGATGCTTTCATCTCCGGCGTGATAGTAGAGGTGACATGTTCGAGAAGCGCCGCGGAGAGGCACTAGTGGATGAGGAAAACATCGTTTGGAAGTAGGAGGAGGCTATACGTAGAATATTCGTATTCGATGTATGCCAGATGCCGCTATTGTCAAATAGGCCTTGGACAATGTTCTTTTTCTGACGCCGGGAAGCCCGCGCGTGGAAGTAAGTGGTGTTTTTATCACCATTGGTTAACCAAGAAACATGTGAGCGCTGAGCCCAGTATGCTTCTCGCACATCTAAAAGTCATCTAAGCTCATTTTTTGTGTTGTGAAGGGTAGCCAAGTCCTTATTTGAGAGGCGATGACGCCTCAAATAATGGCTAATCCGTCTTTGTAACAACGCAATTCGCTTCGCGGACCATTGCCGATTTTCCACTTGCCATTCATGCAGCGTACGACCCATTACGGCAAGTTTGTCTACAAGTGGTCCGAAAGTAGAGACCCATGTTTGTTGACAAAGTTGTACACAGGCTGGGTCCGAGGCACAACACGTTTCAAAGCGAAAATGATCCGTTGATGGATGGTTGGGTCTGTGTGGAGGGCATGTGCGAGCTGTGTCCATGAAGACCACACTATCTTCCGATTCGGCGGAAAAAAATGTGAGGCTAAATAATGCGGATGATTGTGCTTCCAAAGGGAGCAAGCCAGAAATTGGTCCAAGCGTTCACACACCGGGGTGACGTTGGGTCTCGTTTTCGTCCATGTGAACCACCCGTTTTTGGGCTTACAATCATAAAGGTCGTTACGAGAGAGGCAATCTCGAAAGTTATTTATTTGAGAGCGGGGTCGACGGCCACCGCCTTGCTTTTCCGAGTCATCGAGGATGTTGTTAAGGTCTCCTCCAATTAACCAAGGGGCTTGCGAGTTATATCGTAGCAAATCAATGATATCCCAAGTTTTCGATTTTAAGTTAGTGGCCGCAAAACCATATAATCCAGTGAAACGAAAACAATGACCATCATAATTTAAAAGAACATCAATATATCTCTCGGAGGACGAGAGCAAATCAAGGTTTATATTATTATTCCATAAAAGGCCGAGGCCCAAACAAGAAGAGCTGCTATCCACAGCAAAAGAAAAATCCATATCCAATAAAATTTTTAACTTTGTAACCCTAGAAGACGATAAACAAGTTTCAGACAAAAATAAAATATTCGGCTTTAAACGAAAATAAATATAACGTAACTCATGAACTGCCGAGGGTTTACCCAAGCCCTGACAGTTCCAACATAGGATCCTCATTTCTCTCGGCGGGGTTGACCGTCAACCACCGCCGAAGAGTTTTTGCTGCTCATCCAAGCTTTTGAAAATTTGGATCCTTTATCGGTGACTTTAGGTGAAGTTTGCTTCCTAGAGGTGCGTAGGCGTTTGGCAATGCCGCCTGTGATTATGGGCGGGCTCCTCTTAGCCTTTTTTGGGCCGGCATTGTTTTTCCCAGTGGTGGCAATGAGCCAGGCTTCAAAGTTGGGGTCCATGACCTCCTCCTCACCCCCGGGTGCAGCCTCATCAATCGAGGGCAAGTGTGGGGTGTCGTCCTCAACAAGGATGAAGCGCTTATCAGGTGGAGTCGTCTCCTCTTCAGCATTGTCAACCTCAACCGACCCTTGCACGACAGATTCCTCATCTGCCGGAATCATGTTAAGCGGGGTTACCTCCAGGGGCAGCAGATCTTTTCCTTCGTGAGGAGTTTCCTCAAAAGCTGGATTATCATCCCCCTCGATGGCTATATCCGCTGCATCGACAGCACCAACTGCAACGTCTAGGATATCCTCAGCATCACCAACACCCTTCTCATCTTCTTGGGGAGACTCCTTCTCCATCGGTAGAATGGGCGTCTTAGAGTCAGTGGACAGTGTATGATCCGCGATGGCTTTTCCTTTCCTCTTCCTAGATGCAGTGGGGGGCTTCAGTGGTGCAGCCTGGGCAGCTCCTGCAATTAACGTGGCCAATACGACCTAGTGAAATATAACCACATTCAGAAACGTATCAAGAAAGCGAGGCATTATCTCTAAAGAAACCAGAACAAGAGTATAGTCATGAACCATAATATTACCAGACACAGCCGCTGGGATTTTAGAGGATGGTCCAGGTTCGACGTGTTCATTACCTATAATTAGGGCAACAAACAGAGTCCAGTTTATCATATGTGGAGACCAAGTAAAGTAAATATAACTTGAGATAGGATAAAAGGCAACCATCGTAAGACGAAAGATAGCATAAAGAAAGGGATCAAAGGTGATACTCGTATTGGCAGTTTGCAGTTTTGAAGAGGTACCAGGTTCGAAATACCGGACATTTCCCTTCATTTGTGGCTTAATGGATGGCTTTGCTGGAGGAGCACGCAACCAATCCCCATATTGGAGAGCAGTCGTAGGGGTATCTTTGAACTGCTCACAGTTGGATCGGAGATGTCCAAGAAAGCCATAACCGTGGCAGAACAAGGGAAGCTTCTTATATTGGACTGGAATCATCTTGGTTTTGGGCTTGTCACCTCTCTCGACATAAGCAACTCCCCTCCTCAGAGGTTGTTCAATGTCCACTAGTACACAAACTCGAAGAAACTGGACCATGTTACCTTCCTCATCTCTTCTCGAGTCTGTGCCTATCACTGAACCCGGACCAGCCCCGAGCGAGCGGCCGGTGATGTTGGCGGCATTATCACTCACCATGAATTCAAGGGGAACACGAAGGATGCGTTCCCAAATGCGCATAAACTGAAATTTATATTCAGTAATCGTGAGGTTGGGTTGTAAGGGTTGAAGTGCTATCCAATCTCGTTTGAACGTCCAGGGTTCGCGTTTGATTATTTCTTTCATGTTTCGAACGTAGTCGAATTTGATGAGGAAGAAGCCCGAGCCTATGGCAGAAAATAGGCTGAGTTTGTCTCCTTTCCAGATAGATGTGAAGACTCTTGTAACAGCGGCTTCATCAATGGGAGATGTGGCAAAGAGTTTGCCAATCAACGAGGTTTTGTGGTCATCGACAGGGATGACGTTGAATGTGGCGAGAGTGAACACACAACTTTGTTCCTCAGCCGTGAATTGAAGGTTATCGAATCTTTCGAGAAACGAATCTGAAGACGCCATTGTTGCTGGAGCAAGAAAGAAGGGTTTCGGTTGTAAAGGCACTAGGGTTTCGGTTGTAATGTACCGAGAGTTGATGTTGAGTAAACGTTTTATTTGAGAGTAGTAATGCCAATCTAGTAGCCCCACCAAAATTGGTGTGATAAGAAGGAATAATTTAAACATATATTTTAAATTAAAAGTGAGATGATAATCCCATATATAGTTTAAATTAAATATGAGATTATAATCCCATATATAGTTTAAATTAAATGTGAGATAATAATCCCATATATAAATTAAAAAGCCTAAAAAGGGGGGGATAATAGACCATTTTCCCACGGTAATACCAAGATACCGACGTTGAAGGGAATTAGAATTTGAACCCAAGTTTGTTCCTTGTATTTTGGGAAATATCAAATCCCAAAGAGAAGGCTGGGCCCTCCTGAAAATCCGGAGATGACTCAAGAAGTTGAGTGCATCTGGACTGTTAAATCGTTGTACCAAATCGAAGTAGTTTGGAATTATAGGATTCCTTACGTTGAGAGTAGCCGTGCCACCGTTGCCGGTGGAGGCTCGTCGGAATCTGTTACCGTCACTTGTTCTATGGTCATGAAGAGGATTCCGAGAGTCTAAGTATATGTAAATTAAGAAAATTGGTACGAGAGCCTGTGAGTAATCTTTGAGGTTGGATAAATGGAATTGCTCCAGACTTAAGAACACGTACACTGTTTGATGCATGAGCCATGCAGATTGCAGCCAAGGCCAATCGTTTATGATGGGCCAATTGCACACTGTGTCTCCTGTTTTGATGGGCCTTGGTTAGGGTGCCAAAATGATGGCGGAAACATTATCTCGCAAATCCTAAAAGGCCATGGACATATATATCGAACTAACGCTGTTAATTCAATAAGGATACAAGGCCGTAGCCAGGAAGCAGCTCGTACACTTGGAACAAGTGACGGCGATAGGAGGGAGAATAAATTCATCCCAACAAAAATGAGTGTTATGTAATTAAAATGTGATAAAACCTATCAATTCTAAACAAATAAATAATTGATGTATCACATAACAAGCCTTTGAAGAAAGGACAGATAGAAATGGATGCAATCCATTAGTTGAAAATGTTTCTGATAGAAATGGATACAATCCATTGGTCGAAAAAATCTCGGATGATAGAAAAAGAACTAAAAAATTCAGTAACCTTACCTTTGCTGTAGATGAGATGAGCCCAACCAGAAGTGCCAAGAGGGGGCAAGGCTGGAAGGCGGGCGGACGTAGGCCATGCAACGACCATAGGTGTAGGACGGAGAGGAGGAGGAGAAGGAGGAGAAGGTGAATGGGGCGGAGGAGGAAGAGGTGGAAGGGGGTGGCCGGAGGAAAGATAGGGTGTAAGAGCAAAGGAAAGTTGAGAGAGAATTTTGAGAGGATTTTCATCACCCAACTACACCCACCCGTTGGAATTTTAACTGTGTACCCGTTTGAATTTTAACTACCCGTTGGAAGTTTAACTGAGTAAAAAGTATAGTAATTGAGGTTTTGCAATATAATTGTGTTGAAAAGCTCCTAAACAATTAGACGAACTCCTAATATTTTATTAAAACTTATTTTCAGTTCCTTTTTCTAGGGGTTTCGAACGAGCAGGTCTAATTGGGCCTTTCAATGGACCAGTTGAAATTTTAACTGAGTAAAAAGTACATAAATTGAGGTTTTGCAATATTATTGTGTTGAAAAGCTCGTAATCAATTACATGATCTCCTAATATTTGATGAAAAATTTTTAACTGTGCTTTTTCTAGAGGTTTCAGACGAGTAGGTTTAAATGGGGCTTTCAATGGACCCGTTGGAATTTTAACTGAATAAAAAGTACAAAAATTGAGGTTTTGCAATATAATTGTGTTCAAAATCTTCTAACCAATTAGACGAACCCCTAAAATTTGATTAAAACTTATTTTGTGGTCCTTTTGTAGAGGTTTCGGATGAGCATGTCTAAATGGGCCTTTCAATAGACCCGTTGGAATTTTAACTGAGTAAAAAGTACAGAAATTGAGGTTTCGCAATATAATTGTGCTGAAAAGCTCGTAATCAATTACATGATCTCCTATTATTTGATTAAAACTTTTTTGCGGTCCTTTTTCTAGAGGTTTCGGACGAGCAGGTCTAAATGGGCCTTTCAATGGACTCGTTGGAATTTTAACTGAGTAAAAAGTATAGAAATTGAGGTTTCACAATATAATTTTGTTGAAAACCTCGTAATCAACCAGACGAACCCCTAAAATTTGATTAAAACTTATTTTGTGGTCCTTTTGTAGAGGTTTCGGACGAGCATGTCTAAATGGGCCTTTCAATAGACCTGTTGGAATTTTAAATGAGTAAAAAGTACAGAAATTGATGTTTCGCAATATAATTGTGTTGAAAAGCTCCTAACCAACTAAAGGAACTCCTAATATTTTATTAAAACTTATTTCCGGTCCTTTTTTCTAGAGGTTTCGGACGAGCAGGTCTAAATGGGCCTTTCAATGGACGAGTTGGAATTTTAACTGATTAAAATGTACAAAAATTGAGGTTTTGCAATATAATTTTGTTGAAAAGTTCCTAACCAAATACACGAAATACTAAAATTTGATTAAAACCTATTTTGCGGTCCTTTTTTAGAAGTTTCGGACGAGCATGTCTAAATGGGCCTTTTCAATGGACCCGTTGGAATTTTAACTAAGTTAAAAGTACAGAAATTGAGGTTTTGCAATATAATTGTGTTGAAAAGCTCCTAAACAATTAGACAAACTCCTAATATTTAATTAAAACTAATTTTTCGGTCCTTTTTCTAGAGGTTTCGGACGAGCATGTCTAAATTGACCTTTCAATGGACCCGTTGTAATTTTAACTGATTAAAAAGTACAGAAATTAATGTTTTGCAATATAATTGTGTTGAAAAGCTCCTAATAAATTAGACGAACTCCTGATATTTGATTAAAACTTGTTTTGCGGTCTTTTTTCTATAGGTTTCGGACGAGCAGGTCTAAATTGACCTTTTCAATGGACCCGTTGGAATTTTAACTGAGTAAAAAGTACAGAAATTGAGATTTTGCAATATAATTGTGTTGAAAAGCTCATAAACTATTAGACGAACTCCTAATATTTGATTAAAACTTATTTTCCGATCCCTTTTCTAGAGGTTTTGGACGAACAAGTCTAAATGGGCCTTTCAATGGACCTATTGAAATTTTAACTGAGTAAAAAGTAAAGAAATTGAGGTTTTGCAATGTAATTGTGTTGAAAAGCTCCTAACCAATTAGACGAACTGCTGATATTTGATTAAAACTTATTTTTCGGTCCTTTTTCTAGAGGTTTCGGACGAGCAGGTCTAAATGGGCCTTACAATGGACCATTTGGAATTTTAACTGAGTAAAATGTACAAAAATTGATATTTTGCAATATAATTGTGTTAAAAAGTTCCTAACCATTTAGACGAACTCCTGATATTTGATTAAAACTTATTTTCCGGTCCTTTTTCTAGAGGTTTCGGACGAGTAGGTCTAAATGGGACTTTCAAAGGACCCGTTGGAATTTTAACTGAGTAAAAAGTACAGAAATTGAGATTTCTCAATATAATTGTATTGAAAAGCTCGTAATAAATTACACGATCTCCTAATATTTGATTAAAACCTTTTTTGCGGTCCCTTTTCAAGAGGTTTCGGACGAGCAGGTCTAAATGTGTCTTTCAATGGACCCATTGGAATTTTAACTACGAAAAAGTACAGAAATTGAGGTTTTGCAATATAATTGCGTTGAAGAGCTCCTAACCAATTAGACGAACTACTATGATATGATTAAAACTTATTTTGTGGTCCTTTTTCTAGAGCTTTCGGACGATGAGGTCTAAATAGGCCTTTTTATGGACCCTTTGGAATTTTAAATGAGTAAAAAGTACAGAAATTGAGGTTTTGCAATATAATTGTGTTGAAAAGCTCCTAACTAATTAGATGAACTCCTAATATTTGATCAAAACTTATTTTTTCGGTCCTTTTTCTAGAGGTTACGGAAGAGCTGGTCTAAATGGGCCATTCAATGGACGAGTTGGAGTTTTAACTGATTAAAATATACAGAAATTGAGGTTTTGCAATATAAATGTGTTGAAAAGCTCCTAAACAATTAGACAAACTCCTAATATTTGATTAAAACAAATTTTCCGGTCCTTTTTCTAGAGGTTTCGGAAGAGCTGGTCTAAATGGGCCTTTCAATGGACGAGTTAGAATTTTAACTGATTAAAATGTACAGAAATTGAGGTTTTGCAATATAATTTTGTTGAAAAGTTCATAACCAAATACACGAAATACTAAAATTTGATTAAAACCTATTTTGCGGTCCTTTTTTAGAGGTTTCGGACGAGCATGTCTAAATGGGCTTTTTCAATGGACCCGTTGGAATTTTAACTGAGTAAAAAGTACAGAAATTGAGGTTTTGCAATATAAATGTGTTGAAAAGCTCCTAAACAATTAGACAAACTCCTAATATTTGATTAAAACTAATTTTCCGGTCCTTTTCTAGAGGTTTCGGACGAGCATGTCTAAATTGGCCTTTCAATGGACCCGTTGTAATTTTAACTGATTAAAAAGTACAGAAATTAATGTTTTGCAATATAATTGTGTTGAAAAGCTCCTAATAAATTAGACGAACTCCTGATATTTGATTAAAACTTGTTTTGCGGTCTTTTTTTCTACAGGTTTCGGACGAGCAGGTCTAAATTGACCTTTTCAATGGACCCGCTGGAATTTTAATTGAGTAAAATGTACAGAAATTGAGGTTTTACAACAAAATTGTGATGAAAAGCTCCTAAACAATTATATGAACTCCTCATATTTATTTAAAACTTTTTTGCGGTCATTTTTTCTAGTGGCTTCGGATGAGCATATCTAAATGGGCCTTTCAATGGACCCATTGGAATTTTAACTGAGTAAAAAGTACAAAATTTATGGTTTTGCAATTTAATTGTGTTGAAAAGCTCCTAACCAACTAAAGGAACTCCTAATATTTGATTAAAACTTATTTTCCAGTCCTTTTTCTAGAGGTTTCGGACGAGCTGGTCTAAATGGGCCTTTCAATGGACGAGTTGGAATTTTAACTGATTAAAATATACAGAAATTGAGGTTCTGCAATATAATTTTGTTGAAAAGTTCCTAACCAAATACACGAAATTCTAAAATTTGATTAAAACCTATTTTGCGGTCCTTTTTTAAATGTTTCGGACGAGCATGTCTAAATGGGCCTTTTCAATGGACCCGATGGAATTTTAACTGAGTAAAAAGTACAGAAATTGAGATTTTGCAATATAATTGTGTTGAAAAGCTCATAAACTATTAGACGAACTCCTAATATTTGATTAAAACTTATTTTCCGATCCCTTTTCTAGAGGTTTTGGACGAGCAAGTCTAAATGGGCCTTTCAATGGACCTGTTGGAATTTTAACTGAGTAAAAAGTAAAGAAATTGAGGTTTTGCAATATAATTGTGTTGAAAAGCTCCTAACCAATTAGACGAACTGCTGATATTTGATTAAAACTTATTTTTCGGTCCTTTTTTCTAGAGGTTTCGGACGAGCAGGTCTAAATGGGCCTTTCAATGGACCATTTGGAATTTTAACTGAGTAAAATGTACAAAAATTGATATTTTGCAATATAATTATGTTAAAAAGTTCCTAACCATTTAGACAAACTCCTGATATTTGATTAAAACTTATTTTCTGGTCCTTTTTCTAGAGGTTTCAGTCGAGTAGGTCTAAATGGGACTTTCAAAGGACCCGTTGGAATTTTAACTGAGTAAAAAGTACAGAAATTGAGGTTTCTCAATATAATTGTTTTGAAAAGCTCGTAATAAATTACACGATCTCCTAATATTTGATTAAAACTGTAACTCCCTTAACCCGGCCTAGACGGTTGACCCGAATTAAGAAGTTTACACGGGGAAAACCAAAGTCAACATGAAAGTCAACCTTGATTAACGACCCTTTTTTTCTTTTTAATCTTATCTAAATGCACATTAACCCTAGATATGTTCAAGAGATCAGCATACTCAAAGATCACCGCAATCAGAAAACATTTAGGGACTTGATTGCACAAATTAAGAATTTAGGGACCAAAAAGCAAATTATAGAAATTACAAGGACTTAACGATTTTTGAGTTACCATTATGAAATTAGTCATGTTTCATGCTTCTCTGACAAATTTCAGCTCAAACAGACTTCTCAAACTCATTCAATTGCATATACAAAGTTTAGGACCAAAACGCAAGGATTTCAAAACATTTAACCAACAATTTCAGTGCCCAACGGTTGAGTGTTCCGGAACGGGGATGATCCGTTCCGAAACGCGGGACCGTTCCGAAACGAGTTCCGGAACAGGGCTTGGCAGTAGCAAATCCGTTCCGGAACAGTTCCACCCGTTTCGGAACGCCCAGGCCATTTCAGGCCCCCCGTTCCGATACGGTAGCACCTGTTCCGAAACAGGTTGCCCAGAATGCAGAAGTTTTTCTGGTTTTTTGCATAATTGATCCATCAAACATGCTCCAAGGGCAACCAAATCATACCAGCAAGTCATTCAACACTCAAGGAACATAATTGCATCATTCATTCACAAACATGACATCAATTATGGAAAAACCCAATCCTATAGGCATGCATCCTATATTAAAACCATACGAACACCAAAACATTCATAACAACCTCAAAAAGGCCATTTACATGTTCCATCATTATTGAAAGCATAAAACCAACCTAGGGAGTCCACAACATCTCCCAAAACAACCATTTAGGTTCCCATTGCCAAATGCCCAAAAGATAATAGTGGTAAGAAATCATTCACCATACATGAGCTTAGTTCTTCACTTGGATTCTTGACCTCTTGCTGCCCCTTTTAGCACTTTAATGCTCTGCATTATTGGTTTAAGAAAGAGAGCGTAAGCACATGGCTTAGTGAGGAATGCTCAATTAAAACATCACAATAATGCATTTATAAAACTCCTTTTCAAAACCTTTAGTTCAAACCACATTTGATCATGCACAAATGTAAACAAACCAAGCATTTCATGCTTCAAAATATTAACATGTCATATTGGCTTTCAAGTGATAATCATACCATCTTTCCATTCAAAACACAATAACCATTTACAATCGGATACGCGGATTACAAGCGTTGTCCCCACGCTTCATACACACTACCAATCTCAAGGTCCCCAAATGGAATTTAAACCACCATTGTGACCTTACCATACACAAGGTCCTCATATGGACTTTTAACCACCATATGACCTTAACATTCACAAGGTCCTCAAATGGAATTTCAACCACCATTATGACCTTACCATACACTCATTGGTAGTTGTATAACATCACTAACGAGATCACGAGACATACAATACAAGATCCACACATGGACTTTAAACCACCATTGTGATCTTAACAAACACAAGGTCCTCAAATGGAATTTTAACCACCATAAGACCTTAACACAAGACCCACCCATGGACTTTTAACCACCATGGTGTTCTTAACCATCTCGTTAGTGTACTTGGAGGGAGTCTACGGTACAATCACAACCACTCCACATCCAAGGTGACTTTATTCACGGTGCACCCAATCCTATAGCCGACTAACTATATCCGATTCAAGTAACTTTTAAACCAAGACATCACTTGCCAATATACATCATTTAACAATAGTAATCCACTGTTTTAAAGCATTTAGTAAAGCCATCATCATCATGCATCATTATGCAACAAAACCACATTTATCAATGTACAAAACAAGGATCCCTTACCTTGAGCATCCTTCAATACATGGCTTATAAAATCAGCAATAAACATGCTCAAATATGCTTTCAAAACAGAATTTAAAACATGCAACAAAACACTTTGCATTCAACCAATTCATGGTTCATCAACAAGAGAGTTTTTCCGAAAACTTACTCTTGAGCTTAGCTAAGTTGTTTAGACTTAATCTAAGCTCCCAAACCTTCAAAACATTGGTTTCAAAGCTGAAAACCAAACTTCACTCACCGATTCCGTTTTGCCACTTGCCGAAACACCAATCAAGCTTCCGGATCAACACCACAAGGATCCGAAGATGTCTCCCCTGTTTTAAACACATCAAAGCAGAGGATTAATGCATCATCATGCATTAATATCTTCAACCAAAGCACCTAAACTCGCTGCTCACATTAACACTCACATTTCGGCTACCAAACACAACCGAAATCACCTCTAAACATCTCAACAACACTACCCAGCCAAGATCCATCAATTCCAATCATTCATAAACCTCAATTAACATCCAAAATGGATCTAATCACGTCCTTATACCTCCAGCTATAACAGATCATCAAGATCAGTCCAAAAACAACCAAAAACTCAAGCAAAACTTAGGAAAATCAACCTATTCGGAATTGCATTGTTTAAACCTCAATTTCTCATCAATTATACATCCATTTTACATCAAAAACTCATCTCAAAACAATGCCCAATCAGATCATACGAATTTCATCAAAACTTAAGCAAATCTTGCATTTTAAAGCCAAGATTAAGAACACAATTGTAAAACCTTTAATAAAACACAAATCAAGGATTGAGAACTTGGGAATTTCAGTAAAGAACTGAGAATTTAGAGGAGAAGGACGTTCATACCTCTAAACTTGAGTTTCTCCCTTTTTAGAACCAAAATTCTTGAAAATCCAATAAGCAAATGCTAAGGTTTTGATGTAGAAATGATTGGAGATCAAATGAAGGTTAAAATCTAATCTTTAATTGTCAAAAACAGAGGGAATTTTGCTGGAGAAATGTGTTTGGGTTGAGAGAAAAGTTGAGAGAAAAGAAAATGGAAAATTTGAGAGAAAAGTTAGTTATGGCCAAAATATCTTTCCCTCCCTTTTTCCTTTATTTTTAAACCATTAATTAATTGATAAATATTCAGAAAAATCTGGAGAAACTCCCTTTTGGGTAAATAGCTCCTTAAAGATTCAAAGTTTCAATCCTTTTTAAAACAGTCACCAAGTTTTCGAAAATTACATTTTAGTCACTAACCCAAAATGTCACACTTCCAACCCTTATTTTGTAAAATTGATTTCACCATTCTCTTATATATAATAAAAGAGGATTTTAAGACATTTTTCCATATTTTTAATGCAACCCGAACTAGGCTTTCCTAAATTCATCCTTTTATATTCGAACCGCAACCCGATCGGCCCGGTCCAAACCCAAAACTTCTAAGCCCAAAATTGGGGCGTTACAACTCTCCTCCCTTAAGAAATTTCGTCCTCGAAATTTACCTGAAGGAAAGAGGTACGGAAACTGCTTCAGCATGTCATCCTTCCGTTCCCACGTGGCTTCTTCAACACCACGATGCTTCCACAACACCTTTACCAACTCAATGGTCTTGCCTCGAAGAACTTTACTATCCGAATCCAGAATCTTCACCGGTTCCTCATCATAGGTCAACTCCGGATTCAATTCCACTTCCTCCACAGGCATCACATGTGAAGGATCAGATCTATACTTCCGAAGCATAGAAACATGAAACACATCATGAATCTTTTCCAGCTCTTGAGGTAACCTCAACTTGTACGCAACAGGACCCACACGCTCAATCACCTCGTATGGTCCATTGTACCTAGGGCTCAACTTACCCTTTCGGCCAAACCTCATCACCTTTTTCCAAGGCGAAACTTTCAAAAACACACGGTCACCCACCGCATACTCAATTTCCTTACGCTTCAAATCCGCGTAAGACTTTTGCCGATCAGAAGCTGCCTTCAAACGCTCACAAATGAGCTTCACCTTCTCTGTGGTTCCTTTCAACAAAGCTGGCATCGGAACCAACTTCTGACTCGTTTCAGCCCAACACAGAGGAGTCCTACACTTCCTCCCGAACAAAGCCTCATATGGTGCCATTTGAATACTTGCCTGATAACTATTATTATAGGCAAACTCCACCAAAGGCAAATGTTTCTCCCAAGAGCCCTGAAACTCAATCACGCAGCACCTCATCATATCCTCCAAAACCTGGATAACACGCTCGGACTGACCATCTGACTAAGGATGATAAGATGTACTGAAATTCAACCGTGTACCCAAAGCCTGATGCAAACACTGCCAGAAACACGATGTAAACCTCGGATCCCTATCCGACACAATCGACTTAGGCACACCATGCAGCCGCACAATCTCAGCAATGTACAGCTCCGCAAGCTTATCCAAAGAGTACGTAGTATGCACAGGCAAGAAATGCGCACACTTCGTCAGGCGATCCACAATCACCCACACCGAATTCTTCTTCGATGGTGAAAAAGGTAAACCAGATACAAAATCCATGGTAATCCTTTCCCACTTCCATTCAGGAATTCTCAACGGTTGCAACAACCCTGAAGGAAACTGAGGCTCAGCCTTAACTCGCTGACACACCATGCACTTGCTTACAAACTCAGCAACATCCTTCTTTAAACCCACCCAATAGTACTCATCACGAAGATCACGATACATCTTAGTACTACCAGGGTGCATAGCAAAAGGACTACTATGACCTTCAGTCAGAATAGCACGCCTCAATTCAGCATCATTGGGCACTACTATCCGACTCCCAAAACACAACACTCCATCATCATTAAAACAGAAATCCGTAGGCCTGTCCTCCGCAATATCCTGAACATGCGGTACCAAGGAATCATCAAACAACTGCTTCTCCTTAATCAACTGAACCAATGATGGTTTCACTTGTAACTCAGCCACAAGGCCACCATCACGCGAAATACTCAAACTGGCAAACATAGCCCTCAACTCAACAGCTACCTTCCTACTCAAGGCATCCACTACAACATTAGCTTTTCCAGGGTGATACTCAATCGTGAAATCATAATCCTTGAGCAACTCCACCCAACGTCGCTGTCTAAGATTCAACTCCTTCTGAGACATCAGATACTTCAAACTCTTGTGATCAGTGTACACAGTACACTTCTCACCATACAGATAATGTCTCCAGATCTTCAAAGCAAAAACCACCGCAGCCAACTCGATGTCATGCGTAGGATAATTGCGCTCATGCACCTTCAACTGCCGTGAAGCATATGCCACCACCTTACCCTCTTGCATCAACACACATCCCAAACCAACATAGGACGCATCGCTATACACCACAAACTCTTTCCCTGATTCAGGTTGAACCAAGATAGGAGCTTGCGTCAAGGCTGCCTTAAGCTTCTCAAAAGCATGTTGTCTCGCTTCCGTCCACTCATACTTAACATCCTTCTGCAACAACTTCGTCAAAGGTGCAGCAATCTTCGAAAACCCATCCACAAACCTCCGGTAGTATCCCGCCAAACCAAGGAAACTACGAACCTCATGAACAGACTTAGAAACCTTCCAATTCATCACCGCCTCAATCTTCTGAGGATCAACACGAATCCCCTCAGCAGAAACCACATGACCAAGAAACACCACTTCTCTAAGCCAGAACTCACACTTGCTCAGCTTGGCATAAAGCTGATTCTCCAACAAAGCTTGCAACACAATTCTCAAATGCTCTTCATGTTCCTCCTCGGTACGCGAGTACACGAGGATATCATCAATGAACACCACAACAAATTTATCCAAGTATTCATGAAATACTCGATTCATCATGTCCATGAAAGCTGCAGGAGCATTTGTCAAACCAAACGTCATCACAAGGAACTCATAATGCCCATAACTTGTCCTGAAAGCTGTCTTTGGAACATCCACATCCTTCACCTTCAACTGGTAATACCCTGACCTCAAGTCAATCATAGAGAACACAGCTGCTCCCCGAAATTGATCAAAAAGATCATCAATTCTCGGCAAAGGATACCGATTATTGGCAGTCAACTTGTTAAGCTAACGATAATCAATGCATATTCTCATAGTGCCATCCTTCTTCTTCACAAACAAGACCGGTGCACCCCAAGGTGACACACTCGGCCGAATGAAACCACGATCAAGCAACTCTTGCAATTGCGTCTTCAGCTCCTTCAACTCTTTAGGTGCCATTCTATAAGGGGTAATGGACATTGGAGTTGTATTCTCATACAACTCAATCCCAAACTCCACTTCGCGATTAGGAGGCAATCCAGGCAACTCCTCAGGAAACACACCAGGGAACTCTCGCACAGTCCTGATATCTTACACACGCAACTCCTTAGAACTAGGATTCATCACAAAAGCTAGGTAAGCTTCACAACCTTGCCTCAGCATCCAGCTCGCCTCCAATGTAGACACCATATTGGCAAGAAACTTCACATTCTCACCAACTACAACTACCTCATAATCATCCGCAAGCTTCAACGAAACTCGCTTATTCTCACAATCCACTACAGCTCGATGCTCAACAAGCCAATCCATACCAAGGATTACATCAAAACCATAGAAAGGTAACTCCATAAGATCAATAGGAAAAACATGATCTTGCACAACCAAAGGACATCTTCTATAAAGCTTTCGAGTCACAACAGTCTCACCAAAAGAACTAGTGACACGCACACCAACATCCAAAGACTCAACAGGCAAACCAAGCAATTCAGCATGCTCACGCAATATGTATGAGTGTGTAGATCCAGAATCAATCAAGGAAAGTAATGACAAGGATTGCAAAGTAAAAGTACCTGCGATCACATCCGTGTCATTCCTCCCCTCCCTCTGAGCATACACCCTCGCCTAGCCGCCACCCTCAGGCTGAACAGCTACAACATGGGCTACATTCCGACCACCTTCCTCTCTACGCTAAAAGTTACCACGGCCGCGCCCACAACCTCTCTGTGGTGCAACAACTCCAGGAGCACGTCCTTGGCCACCACCAGCCAACAGAGGACACTCCCTCCTCATGTGATCAGCGGATCCACAATTCCAGCACGAGTTACCAGCTGCCACAACGTGAGCCTGAACTTCCTTCGCCGCTCGAGGACAATCACGCCTCAAATGGCCACGCGAACCACATGTCCAACATGTGTTCGGATCAGCTCTTGCCTTGCCTCCCTGAGCAGGCGCACCACCACCTCGCTTAGCCGAAGACTGATACTTCTGATCACGTCCCCTCTTGTTCCGTCCACCACCAGAACTATATTCAGCAGCTCGCTTACCAGCACTAGATACAACACTTCTAGAAGATAAACCCAAATTCGTCTCAATGTCCTTTGCTCTACCAACCAACACGTCAAAATCATTATACTCAGCAGCCAGCATATACGTCTTTACTTCCGTCACCAAACCATAACGGAACCTTTCACACCTCTCCCGCTCATCCGAAACAAGCTCAGGTGCGTACTGACTGAGTCGGACAAACTGTACCTCATACTCAGCTACAGACATGCTCCCATGGGTGAGAGACATGAATTCCCTCTTCTTTTCATCCAAGTACCTCACACCCAGGTACCTTCTCTTGAAAATGTTCTGAAAGAATGTCCAGGTCACATCAGCATCCGCCATCCCAGAGATAGTGGTTGTCCACCAAGTGTAAGCATCATCTTGCAACAATGATACCACACAGCCTAGCTTCTGCACATCAGTGCAATTCATTTGCCCCAAAATTCTCTTGCTACTTTCCAACCAAGACTCAGAAACTTCAGCAGACAAACCCCTAAACTCAGTCCCTCCCAGACTGCGCAAACGTTCCAAAGGTAGTCTAGAATTAGCATCTCCTTGATGCCCAGCTCCTTGAGCTCCAGCTACTGCTGCTCGAAAAGCTCCAGCAATGGCTTGTACCAGCATTGTCATGTCAGGAACAGCTTGCCCCTGACAAGCCTCAGGTCCAGCGCCTCCAGCACCAGCACCAGCAGCAACTCCTTCACCCCAGCACCACCACCACCAGGCGGAGGAGGTAAATCCACCACATTTCCAGCATTCTCTTCATTCTCATTTTGAGCCACAGCTCACGTATTAATCCTCGTTTCTCTACGAGGTGCCATTCACTAACAATGCAAATAAACAAAATCAGGCCCAGCAAGGTAAGCAATCCAAGTACTCAAGCTCATTTTCAATTAAAAACAAATCATTTCATTAGATCTGATTTGGCAATGGGTCCCTCTAACATGCTTCACCACAACGTTCATCACAATTGTAACAGACTTACAATTCACACAACATGCTTTAATCCAACAAGCATACAAAGCATACATACACTCATCACCCACAAAACCATTCCCAATTACTCGAGAACTCAGCTCTGATACCACCAAATGTAACCCCTTTAACCCGGCCTAGACGGTTGACCCGAATTAAGAAGTTTACACGGGGAAAACCAAAGTCAACCCGAAAGTCAACCTTGATTAACGACCTTTTTTTCTTTTTAATCTTATCTAAATGCACATTAACCCTAGATATGTTCAAGAGATCAGCATACTCAAAGATCACCGCAATCAGAAAACATTTAGGGACTCGATTGCACAAATTAAGAATTTAGGGACCAAAAAGCAAATTCTGGAAATTACAAGGACTTAACCAATTTTTGAGCTACCATTATGAAATTAGTCATGTTTCATGCTTCTCTGCCAAATTTCAGCTCAAACGGACTTCTCAAACTCATTCAATTGCATATACAAAGTTCAGGACCAAAACGCAAGGATTTCAAAACATTTAACCAACAATTTCAGTGCCCAACGGTCGAGTGTTCCGGAACGGGGATGATCCGTTCCGAAACGCGAGACTGTTCCGAAATGAGTTCCGGAACAGGGCTTGGCAGTAGCAAATCCGTTCCGGAATAGTTCCACCCGTTTCGGAACGCCCAGGCCATTTCAGGCCCCCCGTTCCGATACGGTAGCACCTGTTCCGAAACAGGTTGCCCAGAATGCAGAAGTTTTTCTGGTTTATTGCATAATTGATCCATCAAACATGCTCCAAGGGCAACCAAATCATGCCAGCAAGTCATTCAACACTCAAGGAACATAATTGCATCATTCATTCACAAACATGACATCAATTATGGAAAAACCCAATCCTATAGGCATGCATCCTATATTAAAACCATACGAACACCAAAACATTCATAACAACCTCAAAAAGGCCATTTACATGTTCCATCATTATTGAAAGCATAAAACCAACCTAGGGAGTCCACAACATCTCTCAAAACAACCATTTAGGTTCCCATTGCAAAATGCCCAAAAGCTAATAGTGGTAAGAAATCATTCACCATACATGAGCTTAGTTCTTCACTTGGATTCTTGACCTCTTGCTGCCCCCTTTAGCACTTTAATGCTCTGTATTATTGGTTTAAGAAAGAGAGCATAAGCACATGGCTTAGTGAGGAATGCTCAATTAAAACATCACAATAATGCATTTATAAAATTCCTTTTCAAAACCTTTAGTTCAAACCACATTTGATCATGCACAAATGTAAAGAAACCAAGCATTTCATGCTTCAAAATATTAACATGTCATATTGGCTTTCAAGTGATAATCATACCATCTTTCCATTCAAAACACAATAACCATTTACAATCGGATACACGGATTACAAGCGTTGTCCCCACGCTTCATACACACTACCAATCTCAAGGTCCCCAAATTGAATTTAAATCACCATTGTGACCTTACCATACACAAGGTCCTCATATGGACTTTTAACCACCATATGACCTTAACATTCACAAGGTCCTCAAATGGAATTTCAACCACCATTATGACCTTACCATACACTCATTGGTAGTTGTATAACATCACTAACGAGATCACGAGACATACAATACAAGATCCACACATGGACTTTAAACCACCATTGTGATCTTAAGAAACACAAGGTCCTCAAATGGAATTTTAACCACCATAAGACCTTAACACAAGACCCACCCATGGACTTTTAACCACCATGGTGTTCTTAACCATCTCGTTAGTGTACTTGGAGGGACTTTATTCACGGTGCACCCAATCCTATAGCCGGCTAACTATATCCGATTCAAGTAACTTTTAAACCAAGACATCACTTGCCAATATACATCATTTAACAATAGTAATCCACTGTTTTAAAGCATTTAGTAAAGCCATCATCATCATGCATCATTATGCAACAAAACCACATTTATCAATGTACAAAACAAGGATCCCTTACCTTGAGCATCCTTCAATACATGGCTTATAAAATCAGCAATAAACATGCTCAAATATGCTTTCAAAACAGAATTTAAAACATGCAACAAAACACTTTGCATTCAACCAATTCATGGTTCATCAACAAGAGAGTTTTTCTGAAAACTTACTCTTGAGCTTAGCTAAGTTGTTTAGACTTAATCTAAGCTCCCAAACCTTCAAAACATTGGTTTCAAAGCTGAAAACCAAACTTCACTCACCGATTTCGTTTCGCCACTTGCCGAAACACCAATCAAGCTTCCGGATCAACACCACAAGGATCCGAAGATGTCTCCCCTATTTTAAACACATCAAAGCAGAGGATTAATGCATCATCATGCATTAATATCTTCAACCAAAGCACCTAAACTCGCTGCTCACATTAACACTCACATTTCGGCTACCAAACACAACCGAAATCACCTCCAAACATCTCAAAAACACTACCCAGCCAAGATCCATCAATTCCAATCATTCATAAACCTCAATTAACATCCAAAATGGATCTAATCACGTCCTTATACCTCCAGCTATAACATATCATCAAGATCACTCCAAAAACAACCAAAAACTCAAGCAAAACTTAGGAAAATCAACCTATTCGGAATTGCATTGTTTAAACGTCAATTTCTCATCAACTATACATCCATTTTACATCAAAAACTCATCTCAAAACAATGCCCAATCAGATCATACGAATTTCATCAAAACTTAAGCAAATCTTGCATTTTAAAGCCAAGATTAAGAACACAATTGTAAAACCTTTAATAAAACACAAATCAAGGATTGAGAACTTGGGAATTTCAGTAAAGAACTGAGAATTTAGAGGAGAAGGACGTTCATACCTCTAAACTTGAGTTTCTCTCTTTTTAGAACCAAAATTCTTGAAAATCCAATAAGCAAATGCTAAGGTTTTGATGTAGAAATGATTGGAGATCAAATGAAGGTTGAAATCTAATCTTTAATTGTCAAAAACAGAGGGAATTTAGCTGGAGAAATGTGTTTGGGTTGAGAGAAAATTTGAGAGAAAAGAAAATGGAAAATTTGAGAGAAAAGTTAGTTATGGCCAAAATATCTTTCCCTCCCTTTTTCCTTTATTTTTAAACCATTAATTAATTGATAAATATTCAGAAAAATCTGGAGAAACTCCCTTTTGGGTAAATAGCTCCTTAAAGATTCAAAGTTTCAATCCTTTTTAAAACAGTCACCAAGTTTTCGAAAATTACATTTTAGTCACTAACCCAAAATGTCACACTTCCAACCCTTATTTTGTAAAATTGATTTCACCATTCTCTTATATATAATAAAAGAGGATTTTAAGACATTTTTCCATATTTTTAATGCAACCCGAACTAGGCTTTCCTAAATTCACCCTTTTATATTCGAACCGCAACCCGACCGGCCCGGTCCAAACCCAAAACTTCCAAGCCCAAAATTGGGGCGTTACAAAAACCTTTTTTTGCGGTTCCTTTTCAAGAGGTTTCAGACGAGCAGGTCTAAATGTGTCTTTTAATGGACCCATTGGAATTTTAACTACGTAAAAAGTACAAAAATTGAGGTTTTACAATATAATTGCGCTGAAAAGCTCCTAACCAATTAGACGAACTACTTTGATATGAGTAAAACTTATTTTGTGGTCCTTTTTTCTAGAGATTTCGGACGATGAGGTCTAAATCGGCCTTTCAATGGACCTGTTGGAATTTTAACTAAGTAAAAAGTACAGAAATTGAGGTTTTGCAATATAATTGTGTTGAAAAGCTCCTAACCAATTAGATGAACTCCTCATATTTGATTAAAACTTATTTTTCCGGTCCTTTTTCTAGAGGTTTCAGACAAGCTGGTCTAAATGGGCCTTTCAATGGACGAGTTGGAATTTTAACTGATTAAAATGTATAGAAATTGAGGTTTTGCAATATAATTTTGTTGAAAAGTTCCTAACCAAATACACGAAATACTAAAATTTGATTAAAACCTATTGTGCGGTCCTTTTTTAGAGGTTTCGGACGAGCATGTGTAAATGGGCCTTTTCAATGGACCTGTTGGAATTTTAACTGAGTAAAAAGTACAGAAATTGAGATTTTCAATATAATTGTGTTGAAAAGCTCATAAACTATTAGACGAACTCTTAATATTTGATTAAAACTTATTTTCCTATCCTTTTTCTACAGGTTTTGGACGAGCAAGTCTAAATGGGCCTTTCAATAGAACTGCATGAATTTTAACTGAGTAAAAAGTAAAGAAATTGAGGTTTTGCAATATAATTGTGTTGAAAAGCTCCTAACCAATTAGACGAACTCCTGATATTTGATTAAAACTTATTTTTCGGTCATTTTTCTAGAGGTTTCGGACGAGCAGGTCTAAATGGGCCTTTCAATGGACCAGTTGGAATTTGAACTTAGTAAAATGTACAAAAATTGATATTTTGCAATATAATTGTGTTAAAAAGTTCCTAACCATTTAGACGAACTCCTGATATTTGATTAAAACTTATTTTCCGGTCCCTTTTCTAGAGGTTTCGGACGAGTAGGTCTAAATGGGACTTTCAAAGGACCCGTTGGAATTTTAATTGAGTAAAAAGTACAGAAATTGAGGTTTCTCAATATAATTGTGTTGAAAAGCTCGTAATAAATTACACAATCTCCTAATATTTGATTAAAACCTTTTTTGCGGTCCCTTTTCAAGAGGTTTTGAACGAGCAGGTCTAAATGTGTCTTTCAATGGACCCATTGGAATTTTAACTACGTAAAAAGTACAGAAATTGAGGTTTTGCAATATAATTGCGTTGAAAAGCTCCTAACCAATTAGACGAAGTACAATGATATGATTAAAACTTATTTTGTGGTCCTTTTTCTAGAGCTTTCGGACGATGATGTTTAAATGGGCCTTTCAATGGACCCGTTGGAATTTTAACTGAGTAAAAAGTACAGGAATTGAGGTTTTGCAATATAATTTTGTTGAAAAGCTCCTAACCAATTAGATGAACTCCTAATATTTGATTAAAACTTATTTTTCCGGTCCTTTTTCTAGAGGTTTCGGAAGAGCTGGTCTAAATGGGCCTTTCAATGGACGAGTTGGAATTTTAACTGATTAAAATGTTTAGAAATTGAGGTTTTGCAATATAATTTTGTTGAAAAGTTCCTAACCAAATACACGAAATACTAAAATTTGATTAAAACCTATTTTGCGGTCCTTTTTTTGAGGTTTCGGACGAGCTTGTCTAAATGGGCCTTTTCAATGGACCCGTTGGAATTTTAACTGAGTAAAAAGTACAGAAATTGAGGTTTTGCAATATAAATGTGTTGAAAAGCTCCTAAACAATTAGACGAACTCCTAATATTTGATTAAATCTTATTTTCCTATCCTTTTTCTACAGATTTTGGACGAGCAAGTCTAAATGGGCCTTTCAATGGACCTGTTGGAATTTTAACTGAGTAAAAAGTAAAGAAATTGAGGTTTTGCAATATAATTGTGTTGAAAAGCTCCTAACAAATCAGACGAACTCCTAATATTTGATTAAAACTTATTTTTCGGTTATTTTTCTAGAGGTTTCGGACGAGCAGGTCTAAATGGGCCTTTCAATGGACCAGTTGGAATTTGAACTTAGTAAAATGTACAAAAATTGATATTTTGCAATATAATTGTGTTAAAAAGTTCCTAACCATTTCGACGAACTCCTGATATTTGATTAAAACTTATTTTCCGGTCCCTTTTCTAGAGGTTACGGACGAGTAGGTCTAAATGGGACTTTCAAAGGACCCGTTGGAATTTTAATTGAGTAAAAAGTACAGAAATTGAGGTTTCTCAATATAATTGTGTTGAAAAGCTCGTAATAAATTACACAATCTCCTAATATTTGATTAAAACCTTTTTTGCGGTCCCTTTTCAAGAGGTTTTGAACGAGCAGGTCTAAATGTGTCTTTCAATGGACCCATTGGAATTTTAACTACGTAAAAAGTACAGAAATTGAGGTTTTGCAATATAATTGCGTTGAAAAGCTCCTAACCAATTAGACGAAGTACAATGATATGATTAAAACTTATTTTGTGGTCCTTTTTCTAGAGCTTTCGGACGATGATGTTTAAATGGGCCTTTCAATTGACCCGTTGGAATTTTAACTGAGTAAAAAGTACAGGAATTGAGGTTTTGCAATATAATTTTGTTGAAAAGCTCCTAACCAATTAGATGAACTCCTAATATTTGATTAAAACTTATTTTTCCGGTCCTTTTTCTAGAGGTTTCGGAAGAGCTGGTCTAAATGGGCCTTTCAATGGACGAGTTGGAATTTTAACTGATTAAAATGTTTAGAAATTGAGGTTTTGCAATATAATTTTGTTGAAAAGTTCCTAACCAAATACACGAAATACTAAAATTTGATTAAAACCTATTTTGCGGTCCTTTTTTAGAGGTTTCGGAGGAGCTTGTCTAAATGGGCATTTTCAATGGACCCGTTGGAATTTTAACTGAGTAAAAAGTACAGAAATTGAGGTTTTGCAATATAAATGTGTTGAAAAGCTCCTAAACAATTAGACGAACTCCTAATATTTGATTAAATCTTATTTTCCTATCCTTTTTCTACAGATTTTGGACGAGCAAGTCTAAATGGGCCTTTCAATGGACCTGTTGGAATTTTAACTGAGTAAAAAGTAAAGAAATTGAGGTTTTGCAATATAATTGTGTTGAAAAGCTCCTAACAAATCAGATGAACTCCTAATATTTGATTAAAACTTATTTTTCGGTTATTTTTCTAGAGGTTTCGGACGAGCAGGTCTAAATGGGCCTTTCAATGGACCAGTTGGAATTTGAACTTAGTAAAATGTACAAAAATTGATATTTTGCAATATAATTGTGTTAAAAAGTTCCTAACCATTTAGACGAACTCCTGATATTTGATTAAAACTTATTTTCCGGTCCCTTTTCTAGAGGTTTCGGACGAGTAGGTCTAAATGGGACTTTCAAAGGACCCGTTGGAATTTTAATTGAGTAAAAAGTACAGAAATTGAGGTTTCTCAATATAATTGTGTTGAAAAGCTCGTAATAAATTACACAATCTCCTAATATTTGATTAAAACCTTTTTTGCGGTCCCTTTTCAAGAGGTTTTGAACGAGCAGGTCTAAATGTGTCTTTCAATGGACCCATTGGAATTTTAACTACGTAAAAAGTACAGAAATTGAGGTTTTGCAATATAATTGCGTTGAAAAGCTCCTAACCAATTAGACGAAGTACAATGATATGATTAAAACTTATTTTGTGGTCCTTTTTCTAGAACTTTCGGACGATGATGTCTAAATTGGCCTTTCAATGGACCCGTTGGAATTTTAACTGAGTAAAAAGTACAGAAATTGAGGTTTTGCAATATAATTTTGTTGAAAAGCTCCTAACCAATTAGATGAACTCCTAATATTTGATTAAAACTTATTTTTCCGGTCCTTTTTCTAGAGGTTTCGGGAGAGCTGGTCTAAATGGGCCTTTCAATGGACGAGTTGGAATTTTAACTGATTAAAATGTATAGAAATTGAGGTTTTGCAATATAATTTTGTTGAAAAGTTCCTAACCAAATACACGAAATACTAAAATTTGATTAAAACCTATTTTGCGGTCCTTTTTTAGAGGTTTCGGAGGAGCTTGTCTAAATGGGCCTTTTCAATGGACCCGTTGGAATTTTAACTGAGTAAAAAGTACAGAAATTGAGGTTTTGCAATATAAATGTGTTGAAAAGCTCCTAAACAATTAGACGAACTCCTAATATTTGATTAAATCTTATTTTCCTATCCTTTTTCTACAGATTTTGGACGAGCAAGTCTAAATGGGCCTTTCAATGGACCTGTTGGAATTTTAACTGAGTAAAAAGTAAAGAAATTGAGGTTTTGCAATATAATTGTGTTGAAAAGCTCCTAACAAATCAGACGAACTCCTAATATTTGATTAAAACTTATTTTTCGGTTATTTTTCTAGAGGTTTCGGACGAGCAGGTCTAAATGGGCCTTTCAATGGACCAGTTGGAATTTGAACTTAGTAAAATGTACAAAAATTGATATTTTGCAATATAATTGTGTTAAAAAGTTCCTAACCATTTCGACGAACTCCTGATATTTGATTAAAACTTATTTTCCGGTCCCTTTTCTAGAGGTTACGGACGAGTAGGTCTAAATGGGACTTTCAAAGGACCCGTTGGAATTTTAATTGAGTAAAAAGTACAGAAATTGAGGTTTCTCAATATAATTGTGTTGAAAAGCTCGTAATAAATTACACAATCTCCTAATATTTGATTAAAACCTTTTTTGCGGTCCCTTTTCAAGAGGTTTTGAACGAGCAGGTCTAAATGTGTCTTTCAATGGACCCATTGGAATTTTAACTACGTAAAAAGTACAGAAATTGAGGTTTTGCAATATAATTGCGTTGAAAAGCTCCTAACCAATTAGACGAAGTACAATGATATGATTAAAACTTATTTTGTGGTCCTTTTTCTAGAGCTTTCGGACGATGATGTTTAAATGGGCCTTTCAATGGACCCGTTGGAATTTTAACTGAGTAAAAAGTACAGGAATTGAGGTTTTGCAATATAATTTTGTTGAAAAGCTCCTAACCAATTAGATGAACTCCTAATATTTGATTAAAACTTATTTTTCCGGTCCTTTTTCTAGAGGTTTCGGAAGAGCTGGTCTAAATGGGCCTTTCAATGGACGAGTTGGAATTTTAACTGATTAAAATGTTTAGAAATTGAGGTTTTGCAATATAATTTTGTTGAAAAGTTCCTAACCAAATACACGAAATACTAAAATTTGATTAAAACCTATTTTGCGGTCCTTTTTTAGAGGTTTCGGAGGAGCTTGTCTAAATGGGCATTTTCAATGGACCCGTTGGAATTTTAACTGAGTAAAAAGTACAGAAATTGAGGTTTTGCAATATAAATGTGTTGAAAAGCTCCTAAACAATTAGACGAACTCTTAATATTTGATTAAAACTTATTTTCCTATCCTTTTTCTACAGATTTTGGACGAGCAAGTCTAAATGGGCCTTTCAATGGACCTGTTGGAATTTTAACTGAGTAAAAAGTAAAGAAATTGAGGTTTTGCAATATAATTGTGTTGAAAAGCTCCTAACAAATCAGACGAACTCCTAATATTTGATTAAAACTTATTTTTCGGTTATTTTTCTAGAGGTTTCGGACGAGCAGGTCTAAATGGGCCTTTCAATGGACCAGTTGGAATTTGAACTTAGTAAAATGTACAAAAATTGATATTTTGCAATATAATTGTGTTAAAAAGTTCCTAACCATTTAGACGAACTCCTGATATTTGATTAAAACTTATTTTCCGGTCCCTTTTCTAGAGGTTTCGGACGAGTAGGTCTAAATGGGACTTTCAAAGGACCCGTTGGAATTTTAATTGAGTAAAAAGTACAGAAATTGAGGTTTCTCAATATAATTGTGTTGAAAAGCTCGTAATAAATTACACAATCTCCTAATATTTGATTAAAACCTTTTTTGCGGTCCCTTTTCAAGAGGTTTTGAACGAGCAGGTCTAAATGTGTCTTTCAATGGACCCATTGGAATTTTAACTACGTAAAAAGTACAGAAATTGAGGTTTTGCAATATAATTGCGTTGAAAAGCTCCTAACCAATTAGACGAAGTACAATGATATGATTAAAACTTATTTTGTGGTCCTTTTTCTAGAACTTTCGGACGATGATGTCTAAATTGGCCTTTCAATGGACCCGTTGGAATTTTAACTGAGTAAAAAGTACAGAAATTGAGGTTTTGCAATATAATTTTGTTGAAAAGCTCCTAACCAATTAGATGAACTCCTAATATTTGATTAAAACTTATTTTTCCGGTCCTTTTTCTAGAGGTTTCGGGAGAGCTGGTCTAAATGGGCCTTTCAATGGACGAGTTGGAATTTTAACTGATTAAAATGTATAGAAATTGAGGTTTTGCAATATAATTTTGTTGAAAAGTTCCTAACCAAATACACGAAATACTAAAATTTGATTAAAACCTATTTTGCGGTCCTTTTTTAGAGGTTTCGGAGGAGCTTGTCTAAATGGGCCTTTTCAATGGACCCGTTGGAATTTTAACTGAGTAAAAAGTACAGAAATTGAGGTTTTGCAATATAAATGTGTTGAAAAGCTCCTAAACAATTAGACGAACTCCTAATATTTGATTAAATCTTATTTTCCTATCCTTTTTCTACAGATTTTGGACGAGCAAGTCTAAATGGGCCTTTCAATGGACCTGTTGGAATTTTAACTGAGTAAAAAGTAAAGAAATTGAGGTTTTGCAATATAATTGTGTTGAAAAGCTCCTAACCAATCAGACGAACTCCTGATATTTGATTAAAACTTATTTTTTGGTCATTTTTCTAGAGGTTTCGGACGAGCAAGTCTAAATGGGCCTTTCAATGGACCAGTTGGAATTTGAACTTAGTAAAATGTACAAAAATTGATATTTTGCAATATAATTGTGTTAAAAAGTTCCTAACCATTTAGACGAACTCCTGATATTTGATTAAAACCTTTTTTGCGGTTCCTTTTCTAGAGGTTTCGGACGAGTAGGTCTAAATGGGACTTTCAAAGGACCCGTTGGAATTTTAATTGAGTAAAAAGTACAGAAATTGAGGTTTCTCAATATAATTGTGTTGAAAAGCTCGTAATAAATTACACAATCTCCTAATATTTGATTAAAACCTTTTTTGCGGTCCCTTTTCAAGAGGTTTTGAACGAGCAGGTCTAAATGTGTCTTTCAATGGACCCATTGGAATTTTAACTACGTAAAAAGTACAGAAATTGAGGTTTTGCAATATAAATGCGTTGAAAAGCTCCTAACCAATTAGACGAAGTACAATGATATGATTAAAACTTATTTTGTGGTCCTTTTTCTAGAACTTTCGGACGATGATGTCTAAATGGGCCTTTCAATGGACCCGTTGGAATTTTAACTGAGTAAAATGTACAGAAATTGAGGTTTTGCAATATAATTTTGTTGAAAAGCTCCTAACCAATTAGATGAACTCCTAATATTTGATTAAAACTTATTTTTCCGGTCCTTTTTCTAGAGGTTTCGGGAGAGCTGGTCTAAATGGGCCTTTCAATGGACGAGTTGGAATTTTAACTGATTAAAATGTATAGAAATTGAGGTTTTGCAATATAATTTTGTTGAAAAGTTCCTAACTTAATACACGAAATACTAAAATTTGATTAAAACCTATTTTGCGGTCCTTTTTTAGAGGTTTCGGAGGAGCTTGTCTAAATGGGCCTTTTCAATGGACCCGTTGGAATTTTAACTGAGTAAAAAGTACAGAAATTGAGGTTTTGCAATATAAATGTGTTGAAAAGCTCCTAAACAATTAGACGAACTCCTAATATTTGATTAAATCTTATTTTCCTATCCTTTTTCTACAGATTTTGGACGAGCAAGTCTAAATGGGCCTTTCAATGGACCTGTTGGAATTTTAACTGAGTAAAAAGTAAAGAAATTGAGGTTTTGCAATATAATTGTGTTGAAAAGCTCCTAACCAATCAGACGAACTCCTGATATTTGATTAAAACTTATTTTTTGGTCATTTTTCTAGAGGTTTCGGACGAGCAAGTCTAAATGGGCCTTTCAATGGACCAGTTGGAATTTGAACTTAGTAAAATGTACAAAAATTGATATTTTGCAATATAATTGTGTTAAAAAGTTCCTAACCATTTAGACGAACTCCTGATATTTGATTAAAACCTTTTTTGCGGTTCCTTTTCTAGAGGTTTCGGACGAGTAGGTCTAAATGGGACTTTCAAAGGACCCGTTGGAATTTTAATTGAGTAAAAAGTACAGAAATTGAGGTTTCTCAATATAATTGTGTTGAAAAGCTCGTAATAAATTACACAATCTCCTAATATTTGATTAAAACCTTTTTTGCGGTCCCTTTTCAAGAGGTTTTGAACGAGCAGGTCTAAATGTGTCTTTCAATGGACCCATTGGAATTTTAACTACGTAAAAAGTACAGAAATTGAGGTTTTGCAATATAATTGCGTTGAAAAGCTCCTAACCAATTAGACGAAGTACAATGATATGATTAAAACTTATTTTGTGGTCCTTTTTCTAGAACTTTCGGACGATGATGTCTAAATGGGCCTTTCAATGGACCCGTTGGAATTTTAACTGAGTAAAATGTACAGAAATTGAGGTTTTGCAATATAATTTTGTTGAAAAGCTCCTAACCAATTAGATGAACTCCTAATATTTGATTAAAACTTATTTTTCCGGTCCTTTTTCTAGAGGTTTCGGGAGAGCTGGTCTAAATGGGCCTTTCAATGGACGAGTTGGAATTTTAACTGATTAAAATGTATAGAAATTGAGGTTTTGCAATATAATTTTGTTGAAAAGTTCCTAACTTAATACACGAAATACTAAAATTTGATTAAAACCTATTTTGCGGTCCTTTTTTAGAGGTTTCGGAGGAGCTTGTCTAAATGGGCCTTTTCAATGGACCCGTTGGAATTTTAACTGAGTAAAAAGTACAGAAATTGAGGTTTTGCAATATAAATGTGTTGAAAAGCTCCTAAACAATTAGACGAACTCCTAATATTTGATTAAATCTTATTTTCCTATCCTTTTTCTACAGATTTTGGACGAGCAAGTCTAAATGGGCCTTTCAATGGACCTGTTGGAATTTTAACTGAGTAAAAAGTAAAGAAATTGAGGTTTTGCAATATAATTGTGTTGAAAAGCTCCTAACCAATTAGACGAACTCCTGATATTTGATTAAAACTTATTTTTCGGTCATTTTTCTAGAGGTTTCAGACGAGCAAGTCTAAATGGGCCTTTCAATGGACCAGTTGGAATTTTAACTGAGTAAAATGTACAAAAATTGATATTTTGCAATATAATTGTGTTAAAAAGTTCCTAACCATTTAGACAGTCTCCTGATATTTGATTAAAACCTTTTTTGCGGTTCCTTTTCAAGAGGTTTCGGACGAGCAGGTCTAAATGTGTATTTGAATGGACCAATTGGAATTTTAACTATGTAAAAAGTACAGAAATTGAGGTTTTGCAATATAATTGCGTTGAAAAGCTCTTAACCAATTAGACGAACTACTATGGTATGATTAAAACTTATTTTGTGGTCCTTTTTCTAGAGGTTTCGGACGAGCAGGTCTAAATGGGCCTTACAATGGACCCCTTGGAATTTTAACTGAGTAAAAAATATAGAAATTGAGGTTTTGAAATATAATTGTGTTGAAATGCTCCTAACCAACTAGACGAACTACTGAAATTTGATTAAAACTTATTTTGCGGTCCTTTTTCTAGAGGTTTCTGATGAGCAGGTCTAAATGGGCCTTTCAATTTACCCGTTGGAATTTTAACTGAGTAAAAAGTACAGAAATTGAGGTTTTGCAATATAAATATGTTGAAAAGCTCCTAAACAATTAGACGAACTCCTAATATTTGATTAAATCTTATTTTCCTATCCTTTTTCTACAGATTTTGGACGAGCAAGTCTAAATGGGCCTTTCAATGGACCTGTTGGAATTTTAACTGAGTAAAAAGTAAAGAAATTGAGGTTTTGCAATATAATTGTGTTGAAAAGCTCCTAACCAATCAGACGAACTCCTGATATTTGATTAAAACTTATTTTTCGGTCATTTTTCTAGAGGTTTCGGACGAGCAAGTCTAAATGGGCCTTTCAATGGACCAGATGGAATTTTAACTGAGTAAAATGTACAAAAATTGATATTTTGCAATATAATTGTGTTAAAAAGTTCCTAACCATTTAGACAATCTCCTGATATTTGATTAAAACCTTTTTTGCGGTTCCTTTTCAAGAGGTTTCGGACGAGCAGGTCTAAATGTGTATTTCAATGGACCAATTGGAATTTTAACTATGTAAAAAGTACAGAAATTGAGGTTTTGCAATATAATTGCGTTGAAAAGCTCCTAACCAATTAGACGAACTACTATGATATGATTAAAACTTATTTTGTGGTCCTTTTTCTAGAGGTTTCGGACGAGCAGGTCTAAATGGGCCTTACAATGGACCCCTTGGAATTTTAACTAACTAAAAAATATAGAAATTGAGGTTTTGCAATATAATTGTGTTGAAAGGCTCCTAACCAATTAGACGAACTACTGAAATTTGATTAAAACTTATTTTGCGGTCCTTTTTCTAGAGGTGTTTCTGATGAGCAGGTCTAAATGGGCCTTTCAATGGACCCGTTGGAATTTTAACTGAGTAAAAAGAACAGAAATTGAGTTTTCACAATATAATTGTGTTGAAAGCTCCTAACAAATTAGACGAACTCCTAATATTAGATTAAAACTTATTTTTCGGTCCTTTTTCTAGAGGTTTCGAACGAGCAGGTCTAAATGGGACTTTCAATGGACCTATTGCAATTTTAACTAAGTAAAAAGTACAGAAATTGAGGTTTTGCAATATAATTGTGTTGAAAAGCTCCTAAACAACTAGACAAACTCATAATATTTGATTAAAACTAATTTTCCGGTCCTTTTTCTAGAGGTTTCGGACGAGCATGTCTAAATTGGCCTTTCAATGGACCCGTTGTAATTTTAACTGATTAAAAAGTACAGAAATTAATATTTTGCAAAATAATTGTGTTGAAAAGCTCCTAATAAATTAGACGAACTCCTGATATTTGATTAAAACTTGTTTTGTAGTTTTTTTTCTACAGGTTTCGGACGAGCAGGTCTAAATTGACCGTTTCAATGGACCCGTTGGAATTTTATTTGAGTAAAATGTATAGAAATTGAGATTTTGCAATAAAATTGTGATGTAAAGCTCCTAAACAATTACACGAACTCCTCATATTTGATTAAAACTTTTTTTGCGGTCCTTTTTTCTAGTGGCTTCGGATGAGCATATCTAAATGGGCCTTTCAATGGACCCATTGGAATTTTAACTGAGTAAAAAGTACAAAATTTAAGGTTTTGCAATATAATTGTGTTGAAAAGCTCCTAACCAACTAAAGGAACTCCTAATATTTGATTAAAACTCATTTTCCGGTCCTTTTTCTAGAGTTATCGGAAGAGCGGGTCTAAATTGGCCTTTAATGAAAGCGTTGGAATTTTAACTGAGTAAAAACTAAATAAATTGAGGTTTTGTCATATAATTGTTCTGAAAAGCTCCTAAGCAATTAGACGAACTCCTAATATTTGATTAAAACTTATTTTCTTGTCCTTTTTCTAGATGTTTCGGATGAGTAGGTCTAAATGAGCCTTTCAATGGACCCGTTGGAATTTTAACTGAGTAAAAAGTACAAAAATCGATGTTTTGCAATATAATTTTGTTGAAAAGCTTCTAACCAACTAGATGAAGTCCACATATTTGATTAAAACTTGTTTTGCGGTCCTTTTTCTACAGGTTTCGGATGAGCAGGTCTAAATGGGTCTTTTAATGGACCCGTTGGAATTTTAACTGAGAAAAAAGTACATAAATTGAGGTTTTGCAATATAATTGTGTTAAAAAGCTCCTAACCAATTAGACGAACTACTAAAATTTGATTAAAACTTATTTTGCGGTCCTTTTTCTAGAGGTTTCGGACGAGCAGGTCTAAATGGGCCTTTCAATAGACCCGTGGAATTTTAACTGAGTAAAACGTATAAAAATTGAGGTTTCACAATATAATTGTGTTGAAAAGCTCAAAATCAATTACATGATCTCCTAATATTTTATTAAAACTTTTTTTGCGGTCCTTTTTCTAGAGGCTTTGGAGGAGCAGGTCTAAATGAGCCTTTCAATGGACCCGTTGGAAATTTAAATGAGTAAAAAGTACAGAAATTGAGGTTTTGCAATATAATTGTGTTGAAAAGCTCCTAACCAATTACATGATCTCCTAATATTTGATTAAAAGTTTTTTTGGTGTCATTTTTCTAGAGGTTTTGGACGAGCAGGTGTAAATGGGCCTTTTAATGGACCCGTTGGAATTTTAACTGATTAAAAACTAAAGAAATTGAGGTTTTGCAATATAATTGTGTGGAAAAGCTCCAAACCAATTAGACGAACTCCTAATATTTGATTAAAACTTATTTTGCGGTCCTTTTTCTACATGTTTCAGACAAGCAGGTCTAAATGGGCCATTCAATGGACATGTTAGAATTTTAACTGAGTAAAAAGTATAGAAATTGAAGTTTTGCAATATAATTTTGTTGAAAAGCTCTTAACCAATTAGACGAACTCCTAAAATTTGATTAAAACTTATTTTGAGGTCCTTTTTTCTACAAGTTTCGGACGAGCAGGTTTAAATGGGCTTTTCACTAGACCCGTTAGAATTTTAATTGAGTAAATAGTACAGAAATTGAGGTTTTGCAATATAATTGTGTTGAAAAGCTCCTAACCAATTAGAAGAACTACTAAATTTTGATCAAAACTTATTTTGCGGTCCTTTTTCTAGAGGTTTCATACGAACAAGTCTAAATGGGCCTTTCAATAGACTCCTTGGAATTTTAACTGAGTAAAAAGTACAAAATTTGGGGTTTTGCAATATAATTGTGTTAAAAAGCTTGTAATAGATTACATTATCTCCTAATATTTGATTAAAACATTTTTGCGGTCGTTTTTAGAGGTTTCAGGCTAGCAGGTCTAAATGGGCCTTTCAATGGACCAGTTGGAATTTTTGTAACCCCTCGTCCCGGTCTGGATGGCTGACCGGTCCGAGTAGGCTACACGGGGAAAACCGAAGTGAAACTCATTACAGTGCCACCTCAGTTAGCAACCCTATAAAATTTCTTTTAAGTAAATCTTGTCTAAAGGCATATTATTTCCTAAGTGATCACCACAACAGAAAACTTCAAGAAAGAAATACATTCGAACCCAAAACAATAGGTTAACAGTCCATTTTACACTTACAGAGCAAGCCGTATCGATACACCAATCAAGGGTATCGATACGCCTTGACCAAGTCAACGCCCTTCAGTCAACACAGGAAGACCGTATCTATACAGCCCTTGAGCATATCGATACGCCCTTCTCGGTCAACATCTCGTGGTCAATGAGACAAACCCGTACCGATACGCGTAGAGCCCGTATCGATACGCCAAAGTCTCACCAAAATATCAGATTTCCAGTGAGCTTTGAGCATATCGATACACTCTCGTGTGTATCGATACGCCCTGCACTGTAAGTCTCCAAATTTCAGCAAAGGACCCTCAAACACAACTCTAAATGCATTTTAAGACTCCCATATCCACACTCAAGCATTCATACACATTTCATGGCCAAGAGCAAACATATAGAGCAATCTAGATGAACAATAATGCACTTACACATGGCAATCACATAGAGGATAGATATTGCATAAATAGACATGCTTGAAAGCTCAAAAAGCCAAATGGCACATACAATTAAGCAGCAAAATATGCATGGTCCACAATCCACGAGGTGAAACATATCACATCCATAATTTAACATACACAACTAACACAAATCACCTAGGGAGTTTGACACGAACTCCTACAAGTCTATACCCCATCGTTTAGGCATTATTACAAAACACAAATCATACTTGTGCTAGCTTGAGAACTCCAAAAGATCCTCCCTTGCCCACTTGTCTCCCGAACTCTAACGATCTGCATGTTGGGAACAAAGAGAGCGTAAGCTAACTAGCTTAGTGAGAGAAGCTCTACAATTCAACAAACATGCAGTTTTCAAAACACTTTTCATAAATGGAAATAAAACAATAGATGCACGAATGACTTTCTCAACAACTACACATGGTTTGCACAAGCACAACCAACATACACACACGGTGGGACTACACATCACCGTTTCGACTAGTAGTTTTCCAATAGGACTACACATCAAAGTACTTTCCTACTAGTCACTACCGGTGGGACTACACATCACCTTAGTTTAGACCACCATCACGTGAGGCTCGACTTCAACTCGACTACACATTAACAACTGGATGAACAACTCAAGATGCACATGATAATCACAACACATAGCCATTCATCCATTCATAACAAAGCATAGGAGTAGAGACTTACACTCGGGTTTAGGTGAACCCTCAAGGTCCCACCCAAACCCCCAAAGGTTCCATATCGAGCACAAACAAAGATTAACAATTCTACTCACCGTTTCTACCCAAGAGAAGACCGAAGACCAAGCTCAAGACTCCAAAACCTCCGGATTCGTCCCCGAAGCTTCACCAACCAAATTTCTTGCTTCTAATCATCCCAACACAATTAAAACAATCTCAAATCAGTCCACAATTCAACGTAGTCAATCCGGAATGCAACCCAAACACAAGACACATGATTTCAACTAAAACAAGACCCCAAATTCCACATTCCCGAGCAGCCCCTAAGTACCACCTAAATCCAATGATTCCAACACCTAAATGACATCTAAAGGCTTCCAAAACTCCTTCCTAACAACCCTATACCATCAGCCCTTCAACCCAACACAAAAACACATCAAAAATTTGAGTTTTGACATTTTGAAAAATGCCCCAAAGACCCACTTCGGGATTTTTCCCAAATCCTTCCATTTTAAGATATTAGGTGTATCTAAGTGAGATTTACACAAAACCTAACTCAACAAACCAAGAACAAATGAAAGACCCATTAAAAATCCAAACTTTCATCAAACTTGAAAAACACAAATATTGATAGTTTTGAATTCTACAACCATGGAAATGATTGGGATGATGAGGAGAAATAAAATATAAAATTACCTTCGAAAATGCTCTTGAATTGATGGAGAAATCGAATGGAATAGTAACTTTGGCTTGGGAGGGTTTTGGGTTTTTCCTTTTCACGTTGGAAAGAGATGGGGAGAAGAAGATAATTTTTTTATTCAAAAAGTGGTCTTCATTTATTTTCAAGTTATTTAGAAAAATGCCACTCCTTAAATTTTAAATCTCATTTAAATTAAAACCAAGGCCTAATTAAATTAAATCGGTTTTGACGACTCAAACCATACACACAAGCTAAACTCCCAACCCCAAAACACGGGTGTTACAATTTTAACTGAGTAAAAAGTACAGAAATTGAGGTTTTGCAATATACTTGTGTTGAAAAGCTCTTAACCAATTAGATGAACTCCTAATATTCGATTAAAACTTATTTTGCGGTCCTTTTTTAGAGGTTTCGGACGAGCATGTTGTTGCGTGTAAAAGTGTCTATAGCAATGTAGTGCAAGTGTACACGACGCAAGTAGTAAAGTGATACGGAAGTATCGGATATCGTCTCCACAGGGACTGGGCTAATAGCTTCACCTTGAATTACTGCACGAAAGTAAAGAGAATGGACTAAGTTGTTTGTCACGAGAATAATAAAGAATACTGGAAAATATGATTAAAATAATCAAGATAGAGAGAATGGGCTGGTATTGAATTGCTCAGTAGTGCAGGTATTGCTAAGTTTAGGAATATCTGCTCTGTCGATGTCCCCGTCGCGGCAGCACCCGTCGCGGCGGCAGTCTGTTGTTTGTCGCGGCAGAGATCACACAACTCTGTACTTCAAGCTTGGCAAGAATCCCTGCCGTGCCTTGGCCTATCCCTAGGTCCAAGTCTGAAGATGAACACGTCTTTGATGATACCTCCCGGCGTGAATCGAAGGATAAACATCGATGTTTGTTGAATTTTTCTTTAGCCACTTAACCTCGTCCTATCCCTAGGTCCGAGATAGTTCAACTATAAACTAGAGAACTCACACTTATTCCTTTCATATACTTAACTCTCCCGATATTAAGTAAATAGATAACCTCAAAATGCTCTCTCGATGCTCTTACAAGATGTTAATAACTAGAATAAGAGAACTTGAAGTTTATTTTATTGAATAGAAAATTCCTAAAACAAAAACAACCCTTGCAACTACTTTACAAATCAACCTGTGGCCCTAAGGGGAATTTAGAACATGTTGAGAAGGGGAAAACGGCTAGGGTTTTTGGGAAGAAGGCTAGAGATAGGTACCCCCTCTCCTAGGGCGAATTACATGCCTTTATATAGGCCTTGGGTTCAAGTTTTCTAATATGGCAAGAATACAAGTTTAAATTAAAGTACAACTCTATTAAAGAATAAATCTTCAGAGAATATATCTTTAATTCGTCCTTCCTTCTTGCTTGGAGTTTCTCCCTTGAACTTTGGGCTTGGCCTTCATTCTGATCTAGGACTTGGAAAAACATAATGGTATTCCACGGCAAACTAGCTTAATTTTCTCTTTCTGTCGAGGCCCACTTTGCTTCTTCTCCTCAAAGTTGCTGTCGTCCTTGGCTGCCACGGTGACGACCATGGCAGCATCGTCCTCCTCGACTGCTCATCCAGTTCCAGCTCTGCTGCATCACTGCCCAACACCTGCTTCTCCATCTGCTACAACAGCAACCTGCAAAAATAACAAATTTCAGTAGAAACTATGCCATTTAATATATTTGTGATGTGTAACTGAAATCTAACCTAAATGCAATGAATTATGCTTGAATGCAGCAGAAATATGGGTTAAATAGGGTGTAAATAATATAACTTTTACACACTCAACACAATTACACAAACTCCTAATATTCGATTAAAGCTTATTTCGCGGTCCTTTTTTAGAGGTTTCGGACGAGCATGTCTAAATGGGCCTTTTCAATGGACCCGTTGGAATTTTAACTGAGTAAAAAGTACATAAATTGAGATTTTACAATATAATTGTGTTGAAAAGCTCCTAAACTATTAGACGAACTCCTAATATTTGATTAAAACTTATTTTCCGATCCTTTTTCTAAAGGTTTTGGACAAGCATGTTTAAATGGGCCTTTCAATGGACCTATTGGAATTTTAACTGAGTAAAAAGTAAAAAAATTGAGGTTTTCCAATATAATTGTGTTGAAAAGCTCCTAACCAATTAGACAAACTCCTAATATTTGATTAAAACTTATTTTTCCGCTCCTTTTCTAGAGGTTTCGGACGAGCTGGTCTAAATTGGCCTTTCAATGGACCTGTTGGAATTTTAACTGAGTAAAATGTACATAAATTGATATTTTGCAATATAATTGTGTTAAAAAGTTCCTAACCATTTAGACGAACTCCTGATATTTGATTAAAACTTATTTTCTGGTCCTTTTTTCTAGAGGTTTCGGACGAGTAGGTCTAAATGGGACTTTCAATGGACCCGTTGGAATTTTAACTGAGTAAAAAGTACAGAAATTGAGGTTTCTCAATATAATAGTGTTGAAAAGCTCGTAATAAATTACATGATCTCCAAAAATTTGATTAAAACCTTTTTTTGCGGTCCCTTTTCAAGAGGTTTCGGACGAGCAGGTCTAAATGGGTCTTTCAATGGAACAATTGGAATTTTAACTAAGTAAAAAGTACAGAAATCGATGTTTTGCAATATAATTGTGTTGAAGAGCTCCTAACCAATTAGATCAACTCCTAATATTTGATTAAAACTTATTTCGCGGTCCTTTTTCCACAAGTTTCGGACGAGCAGGTCTAAATTGGACTTTTAATGGACCCGTTGGAATTTTAACTGAGTAAAAAGTAGAGATATTGAGGTTTTGCAATAAAATTGTGTTGAAAAGCTCCGAACCAATTAGACCAAATCTTAATATTTGATTAAAACTTATTTTGCGGTCCTTCTTCTACAAGTTTCGGACGAGCATGTCTAAATGGGCCTTTCAATAGACTCGTTGGAATTTTAACTGAGTAAAAAGTACAGAAATTGGGGTTTTTCAATATAATTGTGTTAAAAAGCTTGTAATAGATTACATGATCTCCTTATATTTGATTAAAACTTTTTGCGGTCCTTTTTAGAGATTTCAGGCTAGCAGGTCTAAATGGGCCTTTCAATGGACCAGTTGGAATTTTAACTGAGTAAAAAGTATCGGAATTGAGATTTTGCAATATAATTGTGTTGAAAAGCACCTAACTAATTGCACGAACTCCTAATATTTGATTAAAACTTATTTTGCGGTCATTTTTCTACAAGTTTTGGACGAGCTGGTATAAATGGGCCTTTCAACGGACCCATTGGAATTTTAACTGATTAAAAAGTACCGAAATTGAAGTTTTGCAATATAATTGTGTTGAAAAGCTCCTAACAAATTAGAAGAACTACTAAAATTTTATTAAAACTTATTTTGCGGTCTTTTTTCTAGAGGTTTCATAGGAGCATGTTTAAATATGCCTTTCAATAGACTCGTTGGAATTTTAACTAAGTAAAAAGTACAGAAATTGGGGTTTTGCAATATAATTGTGTTAAAAAGCTTGTAATAGATTAGATGATCTCCTACTATTTGGTTAAAACTTTTTTGCCGTCCTTTTTAGAGATTTCGAGTTAGCAGTTCTAAATGGGCCTTTCAATGGACCCGTTGGAATTTTAACTGAGTAAAAAGTATAGAAATTGAGATTTTGCAATATAATTGTGTTGAAAAGCTCCTAACCAATTAGATGAACTCCTAATATTTGATTAAAACTTATTTTCCGGTCATTTTTCTAGAGGTTTCGGACGAAGAGGTCTAAATGGGTATTTCAATGGACCCATTAGAATTTTAACTAAGTAAAAAGTACAGAAATTGAAGTTTTGCAATATAATTGTCACATCCCAAAAATCGGTCTAGTCGAAATTAGGTTCTGATGACCGGAGTATTTTATATTGGTTTTATAAGTTATTCGGTCTTATTAGAATATTCGGGTCAATTTATAAATTCGGGATCAAGTTCCAACAATCGAATATTTTCGTTTCGATTAAAGGTTGGTTCGATTTGGTACTCAAAATAAAATATACGACTTAGTTGTATAGAGTGATTATTATTATTATTATTATTATTAAAAAAGAAAAGAAGAAGAAAGTCATGGCAATTCCTTCAATTGAAGGAATTGCCCAAATTGAGGGCCACACAAATAAGCCACTCGGCCATTTGAAAATTTGTGTGGCAATTGCCACTACACGTGGCACACCACCATTTAAGGTGGCAATAAGCCACAATCGTGGCAATGGAATTGAATAGCCACACTTGTGGCAAAGCAAAACTTAAATGTAGCAAGGCCACGTGTGGAATTCAATTTGAAAAATTGAAAATAGGGGAGGTCGATCAAAAGTATAAATAGGGGAGGGGGAGATGGACGCAAAAATGCAACAAGTTAAGGAACAAAATAAATAACAATAATTAGGTATGTTCAGTTTTAGATTGGTGATCCGAAAAATTCGATATAGTAATATCGAATCTTTGCCGACGTCGGGGTAAGCTCAAATCCTTGGTTGGTCTAAGTTTCAGTATCGAGTCTGATTAATATTTTTATATTTATTTGTTATTTTTTGTCGGTCCTAACCGATTCTAATTTAATCTAGTTCAAGAAGTCGATAGAGAACAACCGTCAACCAAGGGAAAAGACGTCATTATACGGGAATCTTAATATCGAGGTGAGTGTAGTTGCGTCAAGGGATATGCTCGGTGTCGTCCCGTTGCATTATTTATGATTATGTTTGCATTTGTTAAGGGCTCACGTAGAGCAAATATGTTCGAATGGCAAATTTGGTAAGTGTCTTGCATTACTTTCATATGTTCGAATATGACTATGATATGCTACATGTATGTGAAAATAATATGAAATGCTACATGATATGGAGCTACGGCTCATCTTGTTATTTGGTATGATCTGATCTGAAAATCATGGACTATGTGAATTTTTGTATTTATGGACATTGGATACAATTGGCATGCCATAGGATTATTTGAGCTCACCATGTAAGGGAAGACTACGGTCCAGGGCTACGACCTATATGTGGGAGATAAAAGGATGGATGTGTAAGGGATATATGGAGCTACGGCTCATTTATGATTCATGATATGGTGTACAGGGAATCCGCATATCCAATGGTACCAATATAATATGTGTTCGATACGTTATTCTATGTTATGCTAATGATAGGATATATGATTATAATATGATATGTCTATTGGATTATATCTATGTTATGTATTTGTTCATCATGCCATTCATAATTGTGGACATTCATTACATTTGTTGAAACTACCTCACTAGGCTATGTAAGCCTAACATTCGTGTGTCTCATGCATTTTCAGGACCCTAATAGATTCCAACCTCTGATCATGTGGTGCAGTTGCAAGTTACTCTTACGAATCACATGTATGTTTTTCTGCCCTGAACTCCTATTATGGTGGCATATGGTCTAGACATGTCATATATGTGCTTTTTGATAGTCTAATGTTGTGCAAGAGTTAAATATAATTTTTATCATGTTCGAGAGTGGTTAAAACAAGCTTATACGTGCTAAAAGGTGAAAACTAGGTAAATTGATTCGAAATGCCTTAATACTTGACATGCTATTAGAAATATAGATTTTATACTTGCTGATAAAATTTGGTAAGATTCGGAATTCGTTTGATAGGTTAATTCGAATGGAATCTGTTTTGAACAATTTACAAAATAGTCACTAAATATTGTATCGTCTAATCGGATAGGTGAATGACCTCTGTTAGTAATGATATTTCACAAGCTAATAATTAGTAAGTTTAATTTTAGTATGGTAACACGAATTCAGATAAGGGCCCTTAATTTGGAAAAATTACAATTTAGTCCCTAAATTCGAAAAAGTTTAAAATTGACCCCAATTTGAGTAAGATGTTAATAAGTTAAGGTGCTAAGTCTTAAAAGAGTTTAATAAAATACTCTGAAATAATTTTTGAACTCTGAAATAAGTTAAGATCTCAAAATATGTTTGCCGGTAACACTGTCTGACCCGGTTCTCTACCAGGCCGGGAAGGGGGTGTTACAATTGTGGTATCAGAGCCTAGGTTTAGTCGATTCTAGGACTAACCAGGCATCTGTTATGTGTCTGTGTCTGCATATGCCACCTAGGAGTTTATTTGTATATGTTGTCCATGACTTGCAACCAACACGATTTAACCCTTTCTGTTTGATTAAGTTTAAGAATGTTTGTGCCCAACGATAGACATATCGTAATAGAACCACATCCCGGTTCTAAAAATCCTTTATTAGGGAACCATTTATTGGGAAGTATGCTTTAGAACCAAAGTTGTCACCCTTAAGATAGTTGTCTCTAACCCACTAGTTAATAGTGTGGTTATACAAATGATTTGTAAAACTTGTACTTCACGGATCCAAATGATCCTATTTTCGACCGATTTGATAGCCCTACCTTTTCATGAGTTTGATCTATCCTAGGTCTTGATTGGTTAGCTGAACATCAAGTTTGGGTAGACTGTTTGAAAAAGAAGCTATACCTTCGTGGACTTGATAAGTGCATAACCCTGATGAAAACCAAACTTGAGCCTAATAAAGCTATCATGTAAGGAAACTAAATAAGATCCATAACTCAAAAATGTGCTGGTGGTGATAGAATTTTCTAATGTATTTTCGATGAACTACCGGGACTCCCTCCCTCCCGTGAAATAGAATTTGAGATAGAAGTACATCCTGGAATTACTTGGGTTCTATTATTCCATAGCTCCAGTAGAGTTAAAGGAATTAAAAGCTCAAATTGAAAACCTTCAAGATAAGGGACTCATTCGACCGAGTTTCTCACCCTGGGGGAGCACCGGTTTTGTTTATGAAAAAGAAAGATGAATCGATACGTTTGTGCATTGACTATCGACAGTTGAATAAAATAATGACTAAGAATAAGTATCTGTTACCGAGGATCGAAGATCTCTTCGATTAATTGAAAGATGTTTATACCTATTCTAAGTTAGAACTGCGATCTGGTACTATAAAATGTTAGTAAAGGAGTTTGATGTTTCAAGGACTATCTTCCGGACTAGACATGGTCACTACGAATTCTTAGTGATACCTTTTGGGCTCGCAAACGCACCTATAGCCTCTATAGATTTGATAAACCGCGTATTCTGGCCCTATCTTCGTGGTCGTGTTCATAGAAAACATTCTGACCCGTTCTAAAGATTTTACTACTCATGAAGGACATCTCCGTATTGTTCTTTAGACTCTCCGGGAGAAACATCTATACGCTAAATTCAGTAAATGCGAATTCTGGCTATCTAAAATATCATTTTTGGGACATGTGATTTCTTTTGTGAGAATATAAGTTGATCCAAAGAAGATCCGTGCAATCCTTAATTGGATCTCTTTTTAGTTGAACTAAGAGTTCAGTCAACCATTGTATCCCGAATCAAGGCACTCCAAGAATCCAACGAGGAGTTGCGAACCCTTATCGCTAAGGACAAACCGAATCTTGGCCTTGCTATGAATTCTAAAGGGTTATTGTGCTTTCGAAACCGTATATGTGTTTCCGATAATGATGATCTTTGGAATCAAATTCTAAGTGAAGCCCACTCTAGTCTATTTTTTTCATCCTAAAACTATCAAGATGTATAAGGATCTAAAGAAGTTATTCTGGTGGTTCGATATGAAAGGTGAAAACATAGACTTTACGGTTAGGTTTTTGACCTGCCAACGGATTAAAGTCGAGCACAAGGTGCCCAATGATCTCTCGCAACCCATGGATCTTTCACAGTGGAAGTGGGAACGTATTACAATGTATTTTGCAGGAGTCAGAAGAAACTATGCAGAAATAATATTCTCATCTTTTTGCCTAAAGTGAAAATTTGAGGACGAATTTTCTTTAAAGGGGGAGAGAGTTGTCACATCCCAAAAATCGGTCTAGTCGAAATTAGGTTCTGATGACCGGAGTATTTTATATCGGTTTTATAAGTTATTCGATCTTATTAGAATATTCGGGTCAATTTATAAATTCGGGATCAAGTTCCAACAATCGAATATTTTCGTTTCGATTAAAGGTTGGTTCGATTTGGTACTCAAAATCAAATATACGACTTAGCTGTATAGAGTGATTATTATTATTATTATTATTATTATTATTATTATTAAAAAAGAAAAGAAGAAGAAAGTCGTGGCAATTCCTTCAATTGAAGGAATTGCCCAAATTGAGGGCCACACAAATAAGCCACTCGGCCATTTGAGAATTTGTGTGGCAATTGCCACTACACGTGGCACACCACCATTTAAGGTGGCAATAAGCCACAATCGTGGCAATGGAATTGAATAGCCACACTTGTGGCAAAGCAAAACTTAAATGTAGCAAGGCCACGTGTGGAATTCAATTTGAAAAATTGAAAATAGGGGAGGTCGATCAAAAGTATAAATAGGGGAGGGGGAGATGGACGCAAAAATGCAACAAGTTAAGGAACAAAATAAATAACAATAATTAGGTATGTTCAGTTTTAGATTGGTGATCCGAAAAATTCGATATAGTAATATCGAATCTTTGCCGACGTCGGGGTAAGCTCAAATCCTTGGTTGGTCTAAGTTTCAGTATCGAGTCTAATTAATATTTTTATATTTATTTGTTATTTTTTGTCGGTCCTAACCGATTCTAATTTAATCTAGTTCAAGAAGTCGATAGAGAACAACCGTCAACCAAGGGAAAAGACGTCATTATACGGGAATCTTAATATCGAGGTGAGTGTAGTTGCGTCAAGGGATATGCTCGGTGTCGTCCCGTTGCATTATTTATGATTATGTTTGCATTTGTTAAGGGCTCACGTAGAGCAAATATGTTCGAATGGCAAATTTGGTAAGTGTCTTGCATTACTTTCATATGTTCGAATATGACTATGATATGCTACATGTATGTGAAAATAATATGAAATGCTACCTGATATGGAGCTACAGCTCATCTTGTTATTTGATATGATATGATCTGAAAATCATGGACTATGTGAATTTTTGTATTTATGGACATTGGATACAATTGACATGCCATAGGATTATTTGAGCTCACCATGTAAGGGAAGACTACGGTCCAGGGCTACGGCCTATATGTGGGAGATAAAAGGATGGATGTGTAAGGGATATATGGAGCTACGGCTCAGAGCTACGGCTCATTTATGATTCATGATATGGTGTACAGGGAATCCGCGTATCCAATGGTACCAATATAATATGTGTTCGATACGTTATTCTATGTTATGATAATGATATGATATATGATTATAATATGATATGTCTATTGGATTATATCTATGTTATGTATTTGTTCATCATGCCATTCATAATTGTGGACATTCATTACATTTGTTGAAACTACCTCACTAGGCTATGTAAGCCTAACATTCGCGTGTCTCATGCATTTCAGGACCCTAATAGATTCCAACCTCTGATCATGTGGTGCAGTTGCAAGTCACTCTTACGAATCACATGTATGTTTTTCTGCCCTGAACTCCTAGTATGGTGGCATATGGTCTAGACATGTCATATATGTGCTTTTTGATAGTCTAATGTTGTGCAAGAGTTAAATATAGTTTTTATCATGTTCGAGAGTGGTTAAAACAAGCTTATACGTGCTAAAAGGTGAAAACTAGGTAATTTGATTCGAAATGTCTTAATACTTGACATGCTATTAGAAATATAGATTTTATACTTGCTGATAAAATTTGGTAAGATTCAGAATTCGTTTGATAGGTTAATTCGAATGGAATCTGTTTTGAAGAATTTACAAAATAGTCACTAAATATTGTATCGTCTAATCGGATAGGTGAATGACCTCCGTTAGTAATGATATTTCACAAGCTAATAATTAGTAAGTTTAATTTCAGTATGGTAACACGAATTCAGATAAGGGCCCTTAATTTGGAAAAATTACAATTTAGTCCCTAAATTCGAAAAAGTTTAAAATTGACCCCAATTTGAGTAAGATGTTAATAAGTTAAGGTGCTAAGTCTTAAAAGAGTTTAATAAAATACTCTGAAATAATTTTTGAACTCTGAAATAAGTTAAGATCTCAAAATATGTTTGCCGGTAACATTGTCTGACCCGGTTCTCTACTAGGCCGGGAAGGGGGTGTTACAATTGTGGTATCAGAGCCTAGGTTTAGTCGATTCTAGGACTAACCAGGCATCCGTTATGTGTCTGTGTCTGCATATGCCACCTAGGAGTTTATTTGTATATGTTGTCCATGACTTGCAACCAACACGATTTAACCCTTTCTGTTTGATTAAGTTTAAGAATGTTTGTGCCCAACGATAGACATATCGCAATAGAACCACATCCCGGTTCTAAAAATCCTTTATTAGGGAACCATTTATTGGGAAGTATGCTTTAGAACCAAATTTGTCACCCTTAAGATAGTTGTCTCTAACCCACTAGTGAATAGTGTGGTTATACAAATGATCTGTAAAACTTGTACTTCGCGGATCCAAATGATCCTATTTTCGACCGATTTGATAGCCCTACCTTTTCATGAGTTCGATCTATCCTAGGTCTTGATTGGTTAGCTGAACATCAAGTTTGGGTAGACTGTTTGAAAAAGAAGCTATACCTTCGTGGACTTGATAAGTGCATAACCCTGATGAAAACCAAACTTGAGCCTAATAAAGCTATCATGTAAGGAAACTAAATAAGATCCATAACTCGAAAATGTGCTGGTGGTGATAGAATTTTCTAATGTATTTTCGATGAACTACCGGGACTCCCTCCCTCCCGTGAAATAGAATTTGAGATAGAAGTACATCCTGGAATTACTTGGGTTCTATTATTCCATAGCTCCAGTAGAGTTAAAGGAATTAAAAGCTCAAATTGAAAACCTTCAAGATAAGGGACTCATTCGACCGAGTTTCTCACCTTGGGGGAGCACCGGTTTTGTTTATGAAAAAGAAAGATGAATCGATACGTTTGTGCATTGACTATCGACAGTTGAATAAAATAATGACTAAGAATAAGTATCTGTTACCGAGGATCGAAGATCTCTTCGATTAATTGAAAGATTTTATACCTTTTCTAAGTTAGAACTGCGATCCGGTACTATAAAATGTTAGTAAAGGAGTTTGATGTTTCAAGGACTATCTTCCGGACTAGACATGGTCACTACGAATTCTTAGTGATATCTTTTGGGCTCGCAAACGCACCTACAGCCTCTATAGATTTGATAAACCGCGTATTCTGGCCCTATCTTCGTGGTCGTGTTCATAGAAAACATTCTGACCCGTTCTAAAGATTTTACTGCTCATGAAGGACATCTCCGTATTGTACTTTAGACTCTCCGGGAGAAACATCTATACGCTAAATTCAGTGAATGCGAATTCTGGCTATCTAAAATATCATTTTTGGGACATGTGATTTCTTTTGTGAGAATATAAGTTGATCCAAAGAAGATCCGTGCAATCCTTAATTGGATCTCTTTTTAGTTGAACTAAGAGTTCAGTCAACCATTGTATCCCGAATCAAGGCACTCCAAGAATCCAACGAGGAGTTGCGAACCCTTATCGCTAAGGACAAACCGAATCTTGACCTTGCTATGAATTCTAAAGGGTTATTGTGCTTTCGAAACCGTATTTGTGTTTCCGATAATGATGATCTTTGGAATCAAATTCTAAGTGAAGCCCACTCTAGTCCATTTTTTTCATCCTAAAACTATCAAGATGTATAAGGATCTAAAGAAGTTATTCTGGTGGTTCGATATGAAAGGTGAAAACATAGACTTTACGGTTAGGTTTTTGACCTGCCAACGGATTAAAGCCGAGCACAAAGTGCCCAATGATCTCTCGCAACCCGTGGAGCTTTCACAGTGGAAGTGGGAACGTATTACAATGTATTTTGCAGGAGTCAGAAGAAACTATGCAGAAATAATATTATCATCTTTTTGCCTAAAGAGAAAATTCGAAGACGAATTTTCTTTAAAGGGGGAGAGAGTTGTCACATCCCAAAAATCGGTCTAGTCGAAATTAGGTTCTGATGACCGGAGTATTTTATATCGGTTTTATAAGTTATTCGATCTTATTAGAATATTCGGGTCAATTTATAAATTCAGGATCAAGTTCCAACAATCGAATATTTTCGTTTCGATTAAAGGTTGGTTCGATTTGGTACTCAAAATCAAATATACGACTTAGTTGTATAGAGTGATTATTATTATTATTATTATTATTATTATTATTATTATTATTATTATTATTATTATTATTATTAAAAAAGAAAAGAAGAAGAAAGCCGTGGCAATTCCTTCAATTGAAGGTATTGCCCAAATTGAGGGCCACGCAAATAAGCCACTCGGCCATTTGAGAATTTGTGTGGCAATTGCCACTAAACGTGTCACACCACCATTTAAGGTGGCAATAAGCCACAATCGTGGCAATGGAATTGAATAGCCACACTTGTGGCAAAGCAAAACTTAAATGTAGTAAGGCCACGTGTGGAATTCAATTTGAAAAATTGAAAATAGGGGAGGTCGATCAAAAGTGTAAATAGGGGAGGGGGAGATGGACGCAAAAATGCAACAAGTTAAGGAACAAAATAAATAACAATAATTAGGTATGTTCAGTTTTAGATTGGTGATCCGAAAAATTCGATATAGTAATATCGAATCTTTGCCGACGTCGGGGTAAGCTCAAATCCTTGGTTGGTCTAAGTTTCGGTATTGAGTCTAATTAATATTTTTATATTTATTTGTTATTGTTTTGTCGGTCCTAACCGATTCTAATTTAATCTAGTTCAAGAAGTCGATAGAGAACAACCGTCAACCAAGGGAAAAGACGTCATTATACGGGAATCTTAATATCGAGGTGAGTGTAGTTGCGTCAAGGGATAGGCTCGGTGTCGTCCCGTTGCATTATTTATGATTATGTTTGCATTTGTTAAGGGCTCACGTAGAGCAACTATGTTCGAATGGCAAATTTGGTAAGTGTCTTGCATTACTTTCATATGTTCGAATATGACTATGATATGCTACATGTATGTGAAAATAATATGAAATGCTACCTGATATGGAGCTACGGCTCATCTTGTTATTTGGTATGATATGATCTGAAAATCATGGACTATGTGATTTTTTGTATTTATGAACATTGGATACAATTGGCATGCCATAGGATTATTCGAGCTCACCATGTAAGGGAGGACTACGGTCCAGGGCTACGACCTATATGTGGGAGATAAAAGGATGGATGTGTAAGGGATATATGGAGCTACGGCTCAGAGCTACGGCTCATTTATGATTCATGATATGGTGTACAGGGAATCCGCGTATCCAATGGTACCAATATAATATGTGTTCGATACGTTATTCTATGCTATGCTCATGATAGGATATATGATTATAATATGATATGTCTATTGGATTATATCTATGTTATGTATTTGTTCATCATGCCATTCATAATTGTGGACATTCATTACATTTGTTGAAACTACTTCACTAGGCTATGTAAGCCTAACATTCGTGTGTCTCATGCATTTCAGGACCCTAATAGATTCCAACCTCTGATCGTGTGGTGCAGTTTCAAGTCACTCATACGAATCACATGTATGTTTTTCTGCCCTGAACTCCTAGTATGGTGGCATATGGTCTAGACATGTCATATATGTGCTTTTTGATAGTCTAATGTTGTGCAAGAGTTAAATATAGTTTTTATCATGTTCGAGAGTGGTTAAAACAAGCTTATACGTGCTAAAAGGTGAAAACTAGGTAAATTGATTCGAAATGTCTTAATACTTGACATGCTATTAGAAATATAGATTTTATATTTGCTGATAAAATTAGGTAAGATTCGGAATTCGTTTGATAGGTTAATTCGAATGGAAACTGTTTTGAACAATTTACAAAATAGTCACTAAATATTGTATCGTCTAATCGGATAGGTGAATGACCTCAGTTAGTAATGATATTTCACAAGCTAATAATTAGTAAGTTTAATTTCAGTATGGTAACACGAATTCAGATAAGGGCCCTTAATTTGGAAAAATTACAATTTAGTCCCTAAATTCGAAAAAGTTTAAAATTTTCCCCAATTTGAGTAAGATGTTAATAAGTTAAGGTGCTAAGTCTTAAAAGAGTCTAATAAAATACTCTGAAATAATTTTTGAACTCTGAAATAAGTTAAGATCTCAAAATATGTTTGCCGGTAACACTGTCTGACCCGGTTCTCTACCAGGCCGGGAAGGGGGTGTTACAATAATTGTGTTGAAAAGCTCCTAACAAATTATAGGAACTAATAAAATTTGATTAAAACTTATTTTGCGGTCCTCTTTCTAGAGGTTTCATACGAGCAGGTCTAAATGGGCCTTTTCAATGGACCCGTTAGAATTTCAACTGAGTAAAAAGTTCATAAATTGAGATTTTGCAATATAATTGTGTTGAAAAGCTCCTAAACTATTAGACGAACTCATAATATTTGATTAAAACTTATTTTCCGATCCTTTTTCTAGAGGTTTTGGACGAGCATGTTTAAATGGGCCTTTCAATGGACCTATTGGAATTTTAACTGAGTAAAAAGTAAAGAAATTGAGGTTTTGCAATATAATTGTGTTGAAAAGCTCCTAACCAATTAGACGAACTCCTAATATTTGATTAAAACTTATTTTTCCGCTCCTTTTCTAGAGGTTTCGGATGAGCTGGTCTAAATTGGCCTTTCAATGGACCTGTTAGAATTTTAACTGAGTAAAATGTACAGAAATTGATATTTTGCAATATAATTGTGTTAAAAAGTTCCTAACCATTTAGACGAACTCCTGATATTTGATTAAAACTTATTTTCCGGTCCTTTTTCTAGAGGTTTCGGACGAGTAGGTCTAAATGGGACTTTCAATGGACCCGTTGGAATTTTAACTGAGTAAAAAGAAAAGAAATTGAGGTTTCTCAATATAATAGTGTTGAAAAGCTCGTAATAAATTGCATGATCTCCTAAAATTTGATTAAAACCTTTTTTTGCGGTCCCTTTTCAAGAGGTTTCGGACGAGCAGGTCTAAATGGGTCTTTCAATGGAACCATTGGAATTTTAACTAAGTAAAAAGTACAGAAATCGATGTTTTGCAATATAATTGTGTTGAAAAGCTCCTAACCAATTAGATGAACTCCTGATATTTGATTAAAACTTGTTTTGCGATCCTTTTTCTACGGGTTTTGGACGAGCAGGTCTAAATGGGTCTTTCAATGGACCCGTTGGAATTTTAACTGAGGAAAAAGTACATAATTTGAGGTTTTTCAATACAATTGTGTTGAAAAGCTCCTAACCAATTAGACGAACTACTAAGATTTGATTAAAACTTATTTTGCGGTCCTTTTTCTAGAGGTTTTGGACGAGCAGGTCTAAATGAGCCTTTTAATGGACCCGTTCAAATTTTAACTGAGTAAAAACTACATAGATTGAGGTTTTGCAATATAATTGTGTTGAGAAGCTCCTATCCAATTAGAGGAACTCTGAATATTTGAATAACACTTATTTTACGTTCCTTTTTCTACAAGTTTCGGATGAGCAGGTCTAAATGGGCCTTACAATGGACCCGTTGGAATCTTAACTGAGTAAAAAGTATAGTAATTGATGTTTTGCAATATAATTGTGTTGAAAAGCTCCTAACCAGTTACAAGATATCCTAAAGTTTGATTAAAACTTTTTTTGCGGTCCTTTTTGTAGAGGTTTCAGACGAGTAGGTCTAAATGGGCCTTCTAATGGACCCGTTGGAATTTTAACTAAGTAAAAAGTACAGATATTGAGGTTTTGCAACAAAATTGTATTGAAAAGCTCTGAACCAATTAGATCAACTCCTAATATTTGGTTAAAACTTATTTTGTGGTCTTTTTTCTACAAGTTTCGGACGAGCAGGTTTAAATGGGACTTTTAATGGACCCGTTGGAATTTTAATTGAGTAAAAAGCACAGAAATTGAAGTTTTGCAATATAATTGTGTTGAAAAGCTCTTAAAAATTAGACGAACGCCTAATATTTGATTAAAACTTTTTTGTGGTCCTTTTTCTTGAGGTTTCGGAAGAGGAGGTCTAAATGGGGATTTCAATGGACCCGATGGAATTTGAACTGAGTAAAAAGTACAGAAATTGAGGTTTTGCAATATAATTGTTTTGAAAACTTCCTAACCAATTAGACGAACTCATAAAATATCATTAAAATATATTTTGCGGTCCTTTTTTTAGAGGTTTCGGACGAACAGGTCTAAATAAGCCTTTCAATAGACCCGTTGGAATTTTAACTAAGTCAAAAGTACATAAATTGAGGATTCGTAATATAATTGTGTTGAAAAGCACGTAATTAATTACATGATCTACCAATATTTGATTAAAACTTTTTTTGCGGTCCTTTTTCTAGAGGTTTTGGACGAGCAGGTCTAAATGGGCCTTTCAATGGAGTCGTTGGAATTTTAGCTGAGTAAAAAGTACAAAAATTGAGGTTTTGCAATATAATTGTGTTGAGAAACTCCTATCCAATTAGATGAACTCATGATATTTGATTAAAACTTATTTTGCGTTCCTTTTTCTACAAGTTTCGGATGAGCAGGTCTTAATGGGCCTTTCAATCGACCCGTTCGAATTTTAACTGAGTAAAAACTACAGAATTTGAGGTTTTGCAATATAATTGTGTTGAGAAGTTCCTATCCAATTAGACGAACTCCAAATATTTGATTAAAACCTTTTTTGCGTTCCTTTTTCTACAAGTTTCGGACGAGCAAGTCTAAATGGGCCTTACAATGGACCCGTTGGAATCTTAACTGAGTAAAAAGTACAGAAATTGATGTTTTGCAATATAATGTGTTGAAAAGCTCCTAACCAGTTACAAGATATCCTAATGTTTTATTAAAACTTTTTTTGCGGTCCTTTTTGTAGAGGTTTCAGACGAGCAAGTCTAAATGTGCCTTCTAATGGACCCGTTGGAATTTTAACTGAGTAAAAAGTACATATATTGAGGTTTTGCAACAAAATTGTGTTGAAAAGCTCTGAACCAATTAGACCAACTCCTAATATTTGATTAAAACTTATTTTGCGGTCCTTTTTCTACAAGTTTCGGACGAGCACGTCTAAATGGTACTTTTAATGGACCTGTTGGAATTTTAACTGAGTAAAAAGCACAGAAATATAGGTTTTGCAATATAATTGTGTTGAAAAGCTCTTAAAAAATTAGACGAACTCCTAATATTTGATTAGAACTTTTTTGCGGTCTAAAAGTCCTTTCAATGTACCCGGTTGAATTTTAACTGAGTAAAAAGTATAGAAATTGAGGTTTTGCAATAAAATTGTGTTGAAAAGCTCCGAACCAATTAGACGAACTCCTAATATTTGATTAAAACTTATTTTGCGGTCCTTTTTCTAGAGGTTTCATACGAGCATGTCTAAATTGGCCTTTCAATAGACTCGTTGGAATTTTAACTGAGTAAAAAGTACAGAAATTGAGGTTTTGCAATATAATTGTGTTAAAAAGCTTGTAATATATTACATGATCTCCTTATATTTGATTAAAACGTTTTTGCGGTCCTTTTTAGAGATTTCGGGCTAGCAGGTCTAAATGGGCCTTTCAATGGACCCGTTGGAATTTTAACTGAGTAAAAAGTATAGAAATTGAGATTTTGCAATATAATTGTGTTGAAAAGCTCCTAACCAATTAGACGAACTCCTAATATTTGGTTAAAACTTTTTTTCCAGTCCTTTTTGTCGAGGTTACAGACGAGCAGGTCTAAATGGGCCTTCCAATGGACCCGTTGGAATATTAACTGGGTAAAAAGTACAGATATTGTGGTTTTGCAATATAATTGTGTTGAAAAGCTCCTAACCAATTAGAAGAACTCCTAATATTTGATTAAAACTTATTTTGCGGTACTTTTTCAACAAGTTTCAGACGAGCATGTCTAAGTGGGCCTTTCAATGGACACGTTCGAATTTTAACTGAGTAAAAATTACAAAAATTGAGGTTTTTCAATATAATTGTGTTGAGAAGCTCCTATCCAATTAGACGAACTCCTAATGTTTGATTAAAACTTATTTTGCGGTCCTTTTTCTACAAGTTTCGGACGAGCAAGTCTAAATGGGCCTTCTAATGGACCCGTTGGAATTTTAACTGAGTAAAAAGTACAGATATTGAGGTTTTGCAACAAAATTGTGTTGAAAAGATCTGAACCAATTAGATCAACTCCTAATATTTGATTAAAACTTATTTTGTGGTCCTTTTTCTACAAGTTTCAAACGAGCATGTCTAAATAGGCCTTCTAATGGACCCGTTGGAATTTTAACTGAGTAAAAAGTACAGATATTGAGGTTTTGCAACAAAATTATGTTGAAAAGCTCTGAAACAATTAGATCAACTCCTAATATTTGATTAAAACTTATTTTGCGGTCCTTTTTCTACAAGTTTCGGACGAGGAGGTCTAAATGGGACTTTTAATGGACCCGTTGGAATTTTAACCAAGTAAAAAGCACATAAATTGAGGTTTTGCAATATAATTGTGTTAAAAAGCTCTTAAAAAATTAGACAAACTCCTAATATTTGATTAAAACTTTTTTGCGGTCTTTTTTCTAGAGGTTTCGGAAGAGGAGGTCTAAATGGGGCTTTCAATGGACCCGTTGGAATTTTAACTAAGTCAAAAGTACATAAATTGAGGATTCGTAATATAATTGTGTTGAAAAGTACGTAATCAATTACATGATCTCCTAATATTGGATTAAAACTTTTTTTGTGGTCCTTTTTGTAGAGGTTTCAAACGAGCAGGTCTAAATGGGCCTTTCAATGGACCCGTTGGAATTTTAAATGGGTAAAAAGTACATATATTGAGGTTTTGCAATTAAATTGTGTTGAAAAGCTCCTAACCAATTAGATCAACTCCTAAATTTGATTAAAACTTATTTTGCGGTCTTTTTTCTACAAGTTTCGGATGAGCAGGTCTAAATAGGACTTTTAATGGACCCGTTAGAATTTTAACTGAGTAAAAAGTTCAGAGATTGAGGTTTTGCAATAAAATTGTGTTGAAAAGCTCCGAACCAATTAGACGAACTCCTAGTATTTGATTAAAACTTATTTTGCGGTCCTTTTTCTACAATTTTCGGACGAGCAGGTCTAAATGGGCCTTTCAATAGACTCGTTGGATTTTTAACTGAGTAAAAAGTACAGAAATTGGGGTTTTTCAATATAATTGTGTTAAAAAGCTTGTAATAGATTACATGATCTCCTTATATTTGATTAAAACTTTTTTGCGGTCCTTTTTAGAGATTTAAGGCTAGCAAGTCTAAATGGGCCTTTCAATGGACCCGTTGGAATTTTAACTGAGTAAAAAGTATAGAAATTTAGATTTTGCAATATAATTGTGTTGAAAAGCACCTAACCAATTACACGAACTCCTAATATTTGATTAAAACTTATTTTGCGGTCATTTTTCTACAAGTTTTGGACGAGCAGGTATAAATGGGCCTTTCAACGGACCCATTAGAATTTTAACTGATTAAAAAGTACTGAAATTGAAGTTTTGCAATATAATTGTGTTGAAAAGCTCCTAACAAATTAGAAGAACTAATAAAATTTTATTAAAACTTATTTTGCGATCCTTTTTCTAGAGGTTTCATAGGAGCATGTTTAAATGGGCCTTTCAATAGACTCGTTGGAATTTTAACTGAGTAAAAAGTACAGAAATTGGGGTTTGCAATATAATTGTGTTAAAAAGCTTGTAATAGATTAGATGATCTCCTACTATTTGATTAAAACTTTTTTGCTGTCCTTTTTAGTGATTTCGTGTTAGCAGGTCTAAATGGGCCTTTCAATGGACCCGTTGGAATTTTAACTGAGTAAAAAGTATAGAAATTGAGATTTTGAAATATAATTGTGTTGAAAAGCTCCTAACCAATTAGATGAACTCCTAATATTTGATTAAAACTTATTTTCCGGTCCTTTTTCTAGAGGTTTCGGACGAAGAGGTCTAAATGGGTCTTTCAATGGACCCATTGGAATTTTAACTAAGTAAAAAGTACAGAAATTGAGGTTTTGCAATATAATTGTGTTGAAAAGCTCCTAACCAATTAGAGGAACTACTAAAATTTGATTAAAATTTATTTTGCGGTCCTCTTTCTAGAGGTTTCATACGAGCAGGTCTAAATGGGCCTTTCCAATGGACCTGTTGGAATTTTAACTGAGTAAAAAGTATATAAATTGAGATTTTGCAATATAATTGTGTTGAAAAGCTCCTAAACTATTAGACGAACTCCTAATATTTGATTAAAACTTATTTTCCGATCCTTTTTCTAGAGGTTTTGGACGAGCATGTTTAAATGGGCCTTTCAATGGACCTATTGGAATTTTAACTGAGTAAAAAGTAAAGAAATTGAGGTTTTGCAATATAATTGTGTTGAAAAGCTCCTAACCAATTAGACGAACTCCTAGTATTTGATTAAAACTTATTTTTCCGCTCCTTTTCTAGAGGTTTCGGACGAGCTGGTCTAAATTGGCCTTTCAATGGACCTGTTGGTATTTTAACTGAGTAAAATGTACAGAAATTGATATTTTGCAATATAATTGTGTTAAAAAGTTCCTAACCATTTAGGCGAACTCCTGATATTTGATTAAAACTTATTTTTCGGTCCTTTTTCTAGAGGTTTCGGACGAGTAAGTCTAAATGGGACTTTCAATGGACCCGTTGGAATTTTAACTGAGTAAAAAGTACAGAAATTGAGGTTTCTCAATATAATTGTGTTGAAAAGCTCGTAATAAATTACATGATCTCCTAAAATTTGATTAAAACCTTTTTTTGCGGTCTCTTTTCAAGAGGTTTCAGACGAGCAGATGTAAATGGGTCTTTCAATGGAACCATTGGAATTTTAACTAAGTAAAAAGTACAGGAATCGATGTTTTTCAATATAATTGTGTTGAAAAGCTCCTAACCAATTAGATGAACTCCTGATATTTGATTAAAACTTGTTTTGCGGTCCTTTTTCTACAGGTTTTGGACGAGCAGGTCTAAATGGGTATTTCAATGGACCTGTTGTAATTTTAATTGAGAAAAAAGTACAGAAATTGAGGTTTTTCAATACAATTGTGTTGAAAAGCTCCTAACCAATTAGACGAACTACTAAGATTTGATTAAAACTTATTTTGTGGTCCTTTTTCTAGAGGTTTCGGACGAGCAGGTTTAAATGAGGCTTTCAATGATCCCGTTCGAATTTTATCCGAGTAAAAACTACATAAATAGAGGTTTTGCAATATACTTGTGTTAAGAAGCTCCTATCCAATTAGAGGAACTCATAATATTTGATTAAAACTTATTTTGCGTTACTTTTTCTACAAGTTTCGGATGAGCAGGTCTAAATGGGCCTTACAAGGGACCCGTTAGAATCTTAACTGAGTAAAAATTATAGAAATTGATGTTTTGCAATATAATTGTGTTGAAAAGCTCCTAACCAGTTACAAGATATCCTAATGTTTGATTAAAACTTTTTTTTGCGGTCCTTTTTGTAGAGGTTTCAGACGAGCATGTCTAAATGGGCCTTCTAATGGACCCGTTGGAATTTTAACTAAGTAAAAAGTAAAGATATTGAGGTTTTGCAACAAAATTGTGTTGAAAAGCTCTGAACCAATTAGATCAACTCCTAATATTTGATTAAAACTTATTTTGCGGTCCTTTTTCTACAAGTTTCGAACGAGCAGGTCTAAATCGGACTTTTAATGGACCCGTTGGAATTTTAACTTATTTAAAAGCACAGAAATTGAGGTTTTGCAATATAATTGTGTTGAAAAGCTCTTAAAAAATTAGACGAACTCCTAATATTTGATTAAAACTTTTTTGCGGTCCTTTTTCTAGAGGTTTCGGAAGAGGAGGTCTAAATGGGGCTTTCAATGGACCCGATGGAATTTGAACTGAGTAAAAAGTCCAGAAATTGAGGTTTTGCAATATAATTGTTTAGAAAACTTCCTTACCAATTAGACGAACTCATAAAATATCATTATAACTTATTTTGCGGTCCTTTTTTTAGAGGTTTCGGACGAGCAGGTCTAAATAGGCCTTTCAATAGACCCGTTGGAATTTTAACTAAGTCAAATGTACATAAATTGAGGATTCGTAATATAATTGTGTTGAAAAGCACGTAATCAATTACATGATCTACCAATATTTGATTAAAACTTTTTTTGCAGTCCTTTTTCTAGAGGTTTCGGACGAGCAGGTCTAAATGGGCCTTTCAATGGAGTCGTTGGAATTTTAGCTGAGTAAAAAGTACAGAAATTGAGGTTTTGCAATATAATTGTGTTGTGAAGCTCCTATCCAATTAGATGAACTCATAATATTTGATTAAAACTTATTTTGCGTTCCTTTTTCTACAAGTTTCGGACGAGCAGGTCTCAATGGGCCTTTCAATGGACCCGTTCGAATTTTAACTGAGTAAAAACTACAGAATTTGAGGTTTTGCAATATAATTGTGTTGAGAAGTTCCTATTCAATTAGACGAACTCCTAATATTTGATTAAAACTTTTTTTGCGTTCCTTTTTCTACTAGTTTCGGACGAGCTAGTCTAAATGGGCCTTACAATGGACCCGTTGGAATCTTAACTGAGTAAAAAGTACAGAAATTGATGTTTTGCAATATAATTGTGTTGAAAAGCTCCTAACCAGTTACAAGATATCCTAATGTTTTATTAAAACTTTTTTTGCGGTCGTTTTTGTGGAGGTTTCAGACGAGCAGGTCTAAATGGGCCTTCTAATGGACCCGTTGGAATTTTAACTGAGTAAAAAGTACAGATATTGTGTAACCCCCTTAGCCCGGTCTAGACGGTTGACCCGGACTACGAAGATTACACGGGGAAAACCAAAGTCAACCCGAAAGTCAACTTTGATTAACGACCATTTTTTTTTCTTTTTAATCTTGTCTAGATGCACATCAACCTTAATTGTGTTCATACAAACAACATAATGAAAGATCACAAACATCAGAGATCAAACAGGGACCCAATTGAACAAATTGCAACTTTAGGGACCAAAATGCAAATTCTGATAAATTAAGGGATTTATCCCAAATTAAAGTTACCATCTTGAAATTAGTCAGGTTCCATGCTTCTCTGTGAAATTTCAGCTCAAAAGGACATCCACAGCTCATGCAATTGATCAAACATGATTCAAGACTAAAACGTAAACAAAGCAAAACATATAAAGATACTTTTAACTGAATTTAACGGTCAGGTATCGATACACCTGATGTCGTATCGATACGCGGGGAAGGCAGTAACCAAACTCAAGCAACGGTATCGATACGATATCCCCTGTACCGATACGGCATTCAAACTTTACCCAGATGAGTATCGATACCCCCACAACCGTACCGATACGCCTGGGCAGAAAAGAGCATACTTGGCTCAGGCGTATCGATACGCGAGCCCGAGTACCGATACCCCTGTCTGAAATCAACTTGAAATTCATACCATTCATGCTTCAAACCTCAGGTTAACATCACCAAATCATACCACATAGATATACAACATGCAGGGATCATAAATGCATCAACAATTCAACTCATAACCATCACACATGAAAAGCCCCAATTTAAATGACATGCTTCCTACTTAAGCTACCTTTCATGCATAAACCTTCATAGCCAAGCAATAAGAAATCAATCCAAGATCCAGCAATTCAAACAACAATTAACATCCATAGGGAGTCTCAAACACCTCCCAAAACAAACACATTGATCCCCCATTGCCAAATCGACCAAAAGCTAAAATGTTTAACAAAACCTTCCAAACATTGAGCTTTACTTGAACTTGTGTGCTTGCCTCCTCTTGCTGCCCTCAAAGCACTCTAATGCTCTGCATTATTGAATCAAGAAAACGAGAGAGCGTAAGCCAAAGCTTAGTGAGGAGCGCTCTTTAAAAACCATTCAATAATGCATTTAAAACCATTTGTAAATCATGCTTGTAAACAACCTTTACACATGCTCAAAGCATACTTTAAATCAAGCAATAACATGCTTCCACATTTCATTTAAACTAGCATCTCATGCTTCAACATAAACATCAAATCATGCATCTCATGCATCTCATGTACAAAACATGTCATATTGGCTCAAGTGATACATTTCATTTAGAAATCAAGTTCAATAACTTTCCCCAAGGACTTTTAAACACCTTGGCCATGGACTTTTAAACACCATGAATGGACCACACAAGGACTTTTAACCACCTTTGTGTCCGTAGCTTGAAATACCCCAAGGACTTTTAAACACCTTGGCCCCAAGGACTTTTAAACACCTTGGCCCCATGGACTTTTAACCACCATGGAAAGGAGCACCTAAGGACTTTTAACCACCTTAGTGTCCGCAACAAGATTCATCCAAGGACTTTTAACCACCTTGATGATCTTAGACTACAAGGCTCACTCAAGGACTTTTAACCACCTTAGTGACCTTCACTTTTACAAACCATCACTTGCCAATACACACTTTATACATCATGTAATCCACTGTTTTAAAAGCATTTAACCCAAGCCATTTCATCATGCATTTCAAAGCATTAAATCATCATTTAACAATGCATAAAAAAAAACAAGGCACTCTTACCTAGAGACACCTTCAACATATGGCTTAAAACATTAGCATAAATCATGCTAAAACATCAGCAATTAACATGCTCAAACATGCTTTCCAAAACAGTAGCAAATCATGCAAAATCATCATTTCACATTTCATCAAAACATGGCCACCACTTAAAGAGAGTAATCCGAAAACTTACACTTGAGCTTAGCAAAGTTGTTTAGACTTAAACTAAGCTCCCAAAACCTTCAACCTTTGGTTTAAAAGCTGAAAATCCATTTTCACTCACCGATTACCAAACAAGCCTAGCCAACAAGCTTTCCAAGCTTCCGAAACCTTCCGAAAACACCTCCAAAACTCAAGGATCAACCTCCCCTGTTTCAAGCACATAAAAACAGAACATTAATGCATCCTTATGCATTAAAACACCAGCAACATCAACACAACTCGCTGCTCATCACAAATCTAACAATTTGGCTACCAAACACAACCGAAATCATCTCCAAACACTTCCAAAACTTAACCCAGCCAAGATCCATCACTTCTAACCATTTTTATACATCAACTAACATGCAAAAAGATCACAACCCCGTCCTTATACCTCCAGGTATAACAGATCACCAAAAACACTCCAAAAACAACCAAAAACTCAAGCCAACCTTAGGAAATTCAACCTATCCGGGATTGCATTGATTAAACCTCAACTTCTAATCATTTTAGCATTCATTTAACATCATTTTAACACCTCAAAACCCTGCTTAAACAGATCACACGAAATTTTCACCAAAATCGCCAAATCTTGCATTTTAGCCAAAAATCAAGATCTCAAATGAAAAGCCTTTAGTAAAACATGAATCAAGGATTGAGAACTTAGGAATTTCAGTAAAGAACTGATAGTTTAGAGGAGAAGGACGTTCTTACCTCCAAACTTGAATTTCTCCCTTTTAGAGCCAAAATGCTTGATGAAACAATTTGCAAATTGAGAGGTTTTGATGATGAGATGATTAGGAATCAAATGAGAGTTGAAATGAGAGATGTAGATGTCAAAATCAGAGAAAGAAATCTGAGGAAATCTTGTTTGGGTAGAGAGAAAATGAGAGAAAAGAGAATTTGAGAGAAAATAGAAAAATTAGTTAAGATTTGGTCAAAATGATTTCCCTCTCTTTTCTTAATCTTTAAAATCAGATTTTAGACTTAAAATATCTTAGAAAAATCTGGAGAAATCCTTTTTGGAATAATAGCTCCTTAAAGATTCAAAGTTTCAATCCTTTATAAAACTGTCCCGCAACTTTCAAAAATTACATTTTGGTCACTAGCCAAAATGTCAACCTTCCGAACCTCATTTTCCAAAATTGATTTCACAGTTCACTTTTATATATTAAAAGATGATTTTAGAATATTTTTCCATATTTTTAATGCAACCCGAACTAGGTTTTCCTAAATTCCCTCTTATATATATATATTCGATCAGCACTTTGACTAAACCGGTCAACGCCAAAACTTCTGAGCCCAAAACCGGGGCGTTACAACTCTCCCCCCCTTAAGAAATTTCGTCCTCGAAATTTACCTGAAGGAAAGAGATAAGGAAACTGCTTCAGCATATCCTCCTTCCGCTCCCACGTGGCTTCCTCAACACCGCGATGCTTCCACAGCACCTTCACCAACTCAATGGTCTTGCCACGAAGAACCTTGTTATCTGAATCCAGAATCTTCACCGGTTCCTCATCATAGGTCAAATCCGGATTCAATTCCACCTCCTCCACAGACAACACATGCGAAGGATCAGATCGATACCTCCAGAGCATAGAAACATGGAACACATCATGAATCTTCTCCAGCTCCTGAGGTAACCTCAACCGATACGCAACAGGACCAACACGCTCGACAACCTCATACGGTCCAATGTATCTAGGGCTCAACTTACCCTTCCGTCCAAACCTCATCACCTTCTTCCAAGGCGAAACCTTCAAGAACACGCGATCACCCACCGCAAACTCTATCTCCCTACGCTTCAAATCCGCGTAAGACTTCTGCCGACCAGAAGCAGCCTTCAACCTCTCACAAATGAGCTTCACCTTCTCGGTGGTACCTTTCAACAAAGCAGGCATCGAAACCAACTTTTGACCAGTTTCAGCCCAACACAGAGGAGTCCTACACTTCCTCCCATACAGAGCCTCATAAGGTGCCATCTGTATACTTGCCTGAAAACTGTTGTTGTAAGCGAACTCAACCAAAGGCAGATGCTTCTCCCAAGAACCTTGGAACTCTATCACGCAACATCTCAACATATCCTCCAAGATCTGAATAACTCGCTCAGACTGGCCATCCGACTGGGGATGATAGGATGTACTGAAATGCAACCTTGTACCCAAAGCTTGATGCAAACACTGCCAAAAACGCGATGTGAACCTCGGATCCCTATCCGACACGATCGACTTAGGCACACCATGCAACCTCACAACCTCAGCAACGTATAGCTCTGCCAGCTTATCCAAAGAAAACGTAGTATGCACAGGCAAGAAATGTGCACACTTCGTCAGGCGATCCACAATCATCCAAACAGAATTCTTCTTCGACGGAGACAAAGGCAAACCAGATACAAAATCCATGGTAACCCTCTCCCACTTCCATTCAGGGATTTTCAACGGTTGCAACAAACCAGAAGGAACCTGATGTTCAGCCTTTACGCGCTGACACACCAAACACTTGCTCACGAACTCAGCCACATCCTTCTTCAAGCCCACCCAATAGTACTCATCACGAAGATCGCGATACATCTTTGTACTACCAGGATGCATAGCAAAAGGACTACTATGACCTTCAGCTAGAATAGCATGCCTCAACTCAGCATCTGCAGGCACTACTATCCGACTACCAAAACACAACACTCCATCCTCATTAAAACAGAAATCCGAAGGTCTACCCTCCGCGATATCCTGAACATGAGACACCAAGGAATCATCCAACAACTGCTTATCCTTGATCAACTGAACCAACGAAGGTTTCACCTGCAACTCAGCAACAAGACCACCATCCTGCGATATACTCAAGCTAGCAAACATAGCTCTCAGCTCAACAGCCACCTTTCTACTCAAGGCAACCGCAACAACATTGGCCTTTCCAGGATGATACTCTATCGTCAGATCATAATCCTTGAGCAACTCCAACCAACGTCGCTGCCTGAGATTCAACTCCTTCTGAGACATCAGATACCTCAAACTCTTGTGATCCGTGTACACCGTACACTTCTCACCATACAGATAATGCCTCCAGATCTTCAGAGCAAAAACCACTGCAGCCAACTCAATATCATGCGTAGGATAATTGCGCTCATGCACCTTCAACTGCCGCGACGCATAAGCCACAACCTTACCCTCTTGCATCAGCACACACCCCAAACCAACATAGGATGCATCACTGTAGACTACAAACTCTTTCCCTGATTCAGGCTGAATCAAGATAGGAGCTTGCGTCAAAGCCAACTTCAGCTTCTCAAAAGCTTGTTGTCTCGCTTCTGTCCACTCATACTTAACATCTTTCTGCAGCAACTTCGTCAAAGGAGCAGCAATCTTGGAAAAACCATCCACAAACCTTCGGTAGTATCCTGCCAAACCAAGGAAACTACGAACCTCCTGAACAGACTTAGGAACTTTCCAGTTCATCACCGCTTCAATCTTCTGAGGATCAACACGAATCCCCTCAACTGAGACCACATGCCCAAGAAAAACAACCTCTCTAAGCCAAAACTCACACTTGCTCAACTTAGCATAAAGCTGATTCTCCAACAAAGCTTGCAACACAACCCTCAAATGCTCTTCGTGCTCTTCCTCAGTACGCGAGTACACAAGGATATCATCAATGAACACCACAACAAACTTGTCCAGGTATTCATGAAAAACACGATTCATCATGTCCATGAAAGCAGCAGGAGCATTTGTCAAACCAAACGGCATCACAAGGAACTCATAATGCCCATACCTTGTCCTGAAAGATGTCTTAGGCACATCCACATCCTTCACCTTCAACTGATAATACCCTGACCTCAAGTCAATCTTAGAGAACACAGCAGCTCCCCGAAATTGATCAAAGAGATCATCAATCCTCGGCAAAGGATACCGATTCTTGATAGTCAACTTGTTCAGCTGACGGTAATCAATGCACATCCTCATCGTGCCATCTTTCTTCTTCACAAACAAGACAGGAGCACCCCAAGGCGAAACACTCGGCCGGATAAAACCACGATCAAGCAACTCTTGCAACTGCGTCTTCAGCTCCTTCAGCTCCTTAGGTGCCATTCTATAGGGAGTAATGGACACAGGAGTGGTATTCTCATACAGCTCAATACCGAACTCCACCTCGCGATTAGGAGGTAAACCAGGCAACTCCTCAGGAAAAACATCAGGAAACTCCTTCACAACCCTGATATCCTGCACCCTCAGCTCCTTCGAACTAGGATTCATCACAAAAGCCAGAAAAGCTTCACAACCTTGCCTCAGCATCCTGCTCGCCTCCAAGGTAGAAACAACATTGGCAAGAAACTTCACATTCTCACCAACCACCACCACTTCATAATCATCCGCAAGCCTAAGCGAAACCCGCTTATTCTCACAATCCACAACAGCACGATGCTCAGCAAGCCAATCCATACCAAGGATCACATCAAAACCATAAAAGGGCAACTCCATAAGATCAACAAGAAAGACATGCTCTTGAACAACCAAAGGACACCTTTTATAAAGCTTACGAGTCACAACAGTTTCACCAAAAGAACTAGTGACTCTAACACCAACATCCAAAAACTCAACAGGCAAACCAAGCAACTCAGCATGCTCACGAAGAATGTATGAATGCGTAGATCCAGAATCAATCAAAGAAAGCAATGACAAGGATTGCAAAGTAAAGGTACCTGCAATCACATCTGCATCATTCCTTCCTTCGCGCTGAGCATACACCCTCGCTTGGCCTCCACCCTCAGGTTGAATAGCCACAACATGAGCTACACCGCGCCCACCTTCCTCTCGCCTCTGAAAATTACCACGGCCGCGCCCACGACCTCTCTGCGATGCTGCAACAACAGGAGCACGCTCTTGACCACCAGCCATCCTCGGACAATCGCGTCTCAGATGATCAGCTGAACCACAACTCCAGCACTCATAACCAGCTGCTATCACAGGAGCTTGCACCTCCCTCCCAGCACGAGGACAGTCACGCCTCAAGTGACCACGTGAACCGCAAATCCAACAAGCACTAGGGTCAGCTCTAGCATTGCCACCCCTAGCAGGTGCACCTCCACCTCTCTTAGACGAGGACTGAAACCTCTGATCACGCCCTCTCTTGTTCCGTCCACCGGAACTATACTCAGCAGCTCTCTTTCCAGAACTAGCTCCAGCACCCTTAGCAGACAAACTCAGGTTCAACTCAATGTCTTTCGATCGACTAACCAACACATCGAAATCATTGTACTCAGCAGCTAACATATAAGTCTTAACCTCCGTCACCAAACCATAACGGAACCTTTCGCACCTTTCGCGCTCATCAGGTACCAACTCCGGTGCATACTGGCTAAGACGTACGAACTGTACCTCATACTCAGCCACACTCATGTTCCCTTGGGTCAGAGACATGAATTCACGCTTCTTTTCATCCAGATATCTAACTCCTAGATATCTCCTCTTGAACGCATGCTGAAAGAACGTCCATGTAACATCAGCATCAGCCATCCCAGAGATTGTGGTCGTCCACCACGTATAAGCATCACCTTGCAGCAGTGACACCACACATCCCAGCTTCTGCACATCAGTGCAACTCATTTGTCCCAAGACACGCTTGGTACTCTCCAACCATGCTTCAGACCTCTCAGCTGACATACCCCTAAACTCAGTCCCACCAAGACTGCGCAAACGTTCCAAGGGTAGTCTAGCACCAGCATCTCCTTGATGCCCAGCTCCTTGAGCTCCAGCTACTGCTGCTCGAAACGCACCCGCAATAGCTTGTACAAGCACAAACATGTCAGGTATCGCTTGCCCCTGACCAGCTTCAGGTCCTGCAGCTCCAGCACCAGCTGCCTCAGCTCCAGCTCCAGCTCTTTCCCTCTCCGCACCACCACCACCAGGTGGAGGAGGAGGTATCACAGCACTACCAGTGTGCTCATCATTCACATTCCCTTCCGGGGTCGTAGCTCTCGCGCTACTCCTTAACTCTCTACGTGGTGCCATACTTTACCATGCATAACAATACAAAATAAAACAAGTCAGGACCAGCAAGGTAAGCAAATTCCAAGTATTCAAGCTCAATTTCTTTCAAAAACAATATCATCCCTTTAGCTTTTGTTTGGCAATGGGTACCTTCATCGTGCATCATCACAACATGCATCACATACACATCATCATATCATAACACTGAACATGCTTTCACTCAACAAGCATACCAACCAAACCATCCTTCAATCATGCATACACACATTCCCAATTACTCGAGAACTCAGCTCTGATACCACCAAATGTAACCCCCTTAGCCCGGTCTAGACGGTTGACCCGGACTACGAAGATTACACGGGGAAAACCAAAGTCAACCCGAAAGTCAACTTTGATTAACGACCCTTTTTTTTTCTTTTTAATCTTGTCTAGATGCACATCAACCTTAATTGTGTTCATACAAACAACATATTGAAAGATCACAAACATCAGAGATCAAACAGGGACCCAATTGAACAAATTGCAACTTTAGGGACCAAAATGCAAATTCTGATAAATTAAGGGATTTATCCCAAATTAAAGTTACCATCTTGAAATTAGTCAGGTTCCATGCTTCTCTGTGAAATTTCAGCTCAAAAGGACATCCACAGCTCATGCAATTGATCAAACATGATTCAGGACTAAAACGTAAACAAAGCAAAACATATAAAGATACTTTTAACTGAATTTAACGGTCAGGTATCGATACACCTGATGTCGTATCGATACGCGGGGAAGGCAGTAACCAAACTCAAGCAACGGTATCGATACGATATCCCCTGTACCGATACGGCATTCAAACTTTACCCAGATGAGTATCGATACCCCCACAACCGTACCGATACGCCTGGGCAGAAAAGAGCATACTTGGCTCAGGCGTATCGATACGCGAGCCCGAGTACCGATACCCCTGTCTGAAATCAACTTGAAATTCATACCATTCATGCTTCAAACCTCAGGTTAACATCACCAAATCATACCACATAGATATACAACATGCAGGGATCATAAATGCATCAACAATTCAACTCATAACCATCACACATGAAAAGCCCCAATTTAAATGACATGCTTCCTACTTAAGCTACCTTTCATGCATAAACCTTCATAGCCAAGCAATAAGAAATCAATCCAAGATCCAGCAATTCAAACAACAATTAACATCCATAGGGAGTCTCAAACACCTCCCAAAACAAACACATTGATCCCCCATTGCCAAATCGACCAAAAGCTAAAATGTTTAACAAAACCTTCCAAACATTGAGCTTTACTTGAACTTGTGTGCTTGCCTCCTCTTGCTGCCCTCAAAGCACTCTAATGCTCTGCATTATTGAATCAAGAAAACGAGAGAGCGTAAGCCAAAGCTTAGTGAGGAGCGCTCTTTAAAAACCATTCAATAATGCATTTAAAACCATTTGTAAATCATGCTTGTAAACAACCTTTACACATGCTCAAAGCATACTTTAAATCAAGCAATAACATGCTTCCACATTTCATTTAAACTAGCATCTCATGCTTCAACATAAACATCAAATCATGCATCTCATGCATCTCATGTACAAAACATGTCATATTGGCTCAAGTGATACATTTCATTTAGAAATCAAGTTCAATAACTTTCCCCAAGGACTTTTAAACACCTTGGCCATGGACTTTTAAACACCATGAATGGACCACACAAGGACTTTTAACCACCTTTGTGTCCGTAGCTTGAAATACCCCAAGGACTTTTAAACACCTTGGCCCCAAGGACTTTTAAACACCTTGGCCCCATGGACTTTTAACCACCATGGAAATGAGCACCTAAGGACTTTTAACCACCTTAGTGTCCGCAACAAGATTCATCCAAGGACTTTTAACCACCTTGATGATCTTAGACTACAAGGCTCACTCAAGGACTTTTAACCACCTTAGTGACCTTCACTTTTACAAACCATCACTTGCCAATACACACTTTATACATCATGTAATCCACTGTTTTAAAAGCATTTAACCCAAGCCATTTCATCATGCATTTCAAAGCATTAAATCATCATTTAACAATGCATAAAAAAAAACAAGGCACTCTTACCTAGAGACACCTTCAACATATGGCTTAAAACATTAGCATAAATCATGCTAAAACATCAACAATTAACATGCTCAAACATGCTTTCCAAAACAGTAGCAAATCATGCAAAATCATCATTTCACATTTCATCAAAACATGGCCACCACTTAAAGAGAGTAATCCGAAAACTTACACTTGAGCTTAGCAAAGTTGTTTAGACTTAAACTAAGCTCCCAAAACCTTCAACCTTTGGTTTAAAAGCTGAAAATCCATTTTCACTCACCGATTACCAAACAAGCCTAGCCAACAAGCTTTCCAAGCTTCCGAAACCTTCCGAAAACACCTCCAAAACTCAAGGATCAACCTCCCCTGTTTCAAGCACATAAAAACAGAACATTAATGCATCCTTATGCATTAAAACACCAGCAACATCAACACAACTCGCTGCTCATCACAAATCTAACAATTTGGCTACCAAACACAACCGAAATCATCTCCAAACACTTCCAAAACTTAACCCAGCCAAGATCCATCACTTCTAACCATTTTTATACATCAACTAACATGCAAAAAGATCACAACCCCGTCCTTATACCTCCAGGTATAACAGATCACCAAAAACACTCCAAAAACAACCAAAAACTCAAGCCAACCTTAGGAAATTCAACCTATCCGGGATTGCATTGATTAAACCTCAACTTCTAATCATTTTAGCATTCATTTAACATCATTTTAACACCTCAAAACCCTGCTTAAACAGATCACACGAAATTTTCACCAAAATCGCCAAATCTTGCATTTTAGCCAAAAATCAAGATCTCAAATGAAAAGCCTTTAGTAAAACATGAATCAAGGATTGAGAACTTAGGAATTTCATTAAAGAACTGATAGTTTAGAGGAGAAGGACGTTCTTACCTCCAAACTTGAATTTCTCCCTTTTAGAGCCAAAATGCTTGATGAAACAATTTGCAAATTGAGAGGTTTTGATGATGAGATGATTAGGAATCAAATGAGAGTTGAAATGAGAGATGTAGATGTCAAAATCAGAGAAAGAAATCTGAGGAAATCTTGTTTGGGTAGAGAGAAAATGAGAGAAAAGAGAATTTGAGAGAAAATAGAAAAATTAGTTAAGATTTGGTCAAAATGATTTCCCTCTCTTTTCTTAATCTTTAAAATCAGATTTTAGACTTAAAATATCTTAGAAAAATCTGGAGAAATCCTTTTTGGAATAATAGCTCCTTAAAGATTCAAAGTTTCAATCCTTTATAAAACTGTCCCGCAACTTTCAAAAGTTACATTTTCGTCACTAGCCAAAATGTCAACCTTCCGAACCTCATTTTCCAAAATTGATTTCACAGTTCACTTTTATATATTAAAAGATGATTTTAGAATATTTTTCCATATTTTTAATGCAACCCGAACTAGGTTTTCCTAAATTCCCTCTTATATATATATTCGATCAGCACTTTGACTAAACCGGTCAACGCCAAAACTTCTGAGCCCAAAACCGGGGCGTTACATATTGAGGTTTTGCAACAAAATTGTGTTGAAAAGCTCTGAACCAATTAGATCAACTCCTAATATTTGATTAAAACTTATTTTGCGGTCCTTTTTCTACAAGTTTCGGACGAGCATGTCTAAATGGGACTTTTAATGGACCTGTTAGAATTTTAACTGAGTAAAAAGCACAAAAATTGAGGTTTCGCAATATAATTGTGTTGAAAAGCTCTTAAAAAATTAGACGAACTCCTAATATTTGATTAAAACTTTTTTGCGGTGTTTTTTTCTAGAGGTTTCGGAAGAGGAGGTCTAAATGGTCCTTTCAATGTACCCGGTTGAACTTTAACTGAGTAAAAAGTACAGAAATTAAGGTTTTGCAATAGAATTGTGTTGAAAAGCTCCGAACCAATTAGACGAACTCCTAATATTTGATTAAAACTTATTTTGCGGTTCTTTTTCTAGAGGTTTCATACGAGCATGTCTAAATGGGCCTTTAAATAGACTCGTTGGAATTTTAACTGAGTAAAAAGTACAAAAATTGGGGTTTTGCAATATAATTGTGTTAAAAAGCTTGTAATAGATTACATGATCTCCTTATATTTGATTAAAACGTTTTTGCGGCCCTTTTTAGAGATTTCAGGCTAGCTGGTCTAAATGGGCCTTTCAATGGACCCGTTGGAATTTTAACTGAGTAAAAAGTATAGAAATTTAGATTTTGCAATATAATTGTGTTGAAAAGCTTCCAACCAATTCGACGAACTCCTAATATTTGGTTAAAACTTTTTTTGCGGTCCTTTTTGTCGAGGTTTCAGACGAGCAGGTCTAAAGGGGCCTTCTAATGGACCCGTTGGAATATTAACTGAGTAAAAAGTACAGTTTTTGTGGTTTTGCAATATAATTGTGTTGAAAAGCTCCTAACCAATTAGAAGAACTCCTACTATTTGATTAAAACTTATTTTGCGGTACTTTTTCTACAAGTTTCGGACGAGCATGTCTAAATGGGCCTTTCAATGGACCCGTTCGAATTTTAACTGAGTAAAAACTACATAAATTGAGGTTTTGCAATATAATTGTGTTGAGAAGCTCTTATCCAATTAGACGAACTCCTAATATTTGATTAAAACTTATTTTGCGGTCCTTTTTTTACAAGTTTCGGACGAGCAGGTCTAAATGGTCCTTCTAATGGACCCGTTGGAATTTTAACTGAGTAAAAAGTATAAATATTGAGGTTTTGCAACAAAATTGTGTTGAAAAGCTCTGAACCAATTAGATCAACTCCTAATATTTGATTAAAACTTATTTTGCGGTCCTTTTTCTACAAGTTTCAGACGAGCAGGTCTAAATGGGCCTTCTAATGGACCCGTTGGAATTTTAACTGAGTAAAAAGTACAGATATTGAGGTTTTGCAAAAAAATTGTATTGAAAAGCTCTGAACCAATTAGATCAACTCCTAATATTTGATTAAAAGTTATTTTGCGGTCCTTTTTCTACAAGTTTCAGACGAGCAGGTCTAAATGGGCCTTCTAATGGACCCGTTGGAATTTTAACTGAGTGAAAAGTACTGATATTGAGGTTTTTCAACAAAATTGTGTTGAAAAGCTCTGAACCAATTAGATCAACTCCTAGTATTTGATTAAAACTTATTTTGCGGTCCTTTTTCTACAAGTTTCGGACGAACATGTCTAAATGGGAATTTTAATGGACCCATTGGAATTTTAACTGAGTAAAAAGCATAGAAATTGAGCTTTCGCAATATAATTGTTTTAAAAAGCTCTTAAAAAATTAGACGAACTCCTAATATTTGATTAAAACTTTTTTGCGATCCTTTTTCTAGAGGTTTCGGAAGAGGTGGTCTAAATGGGGCTTTCAATGGACCCGTTGGAATTTGAACTGAGTAAAAAGTACAGAAATTGAGGTTTTGCAATATAATTGTTTTGAAAACTTCATAACCAATTAGACGAACTCATAAAATTTCATTAAAACTTATTTTGCGGTCCTTCTTTTAGAGGTTTCGGACGAGCAGGTCTAAATATGCCTTTCAATAGACCCGTTGGAATTTTAACTAAGTCAAAAGTACATAAATTGAGGATTCGTAATATAATTTTGTTGAAAAGCACGTAATCAATTATATGATCTCGCAATATTTTGATTAAAACTTTTTTGCGGTCCTTTTTCTAGAGGTTCGGACCAGTAGGTCTAAATGGGCCTTTCAATGGAGTCGTTGGAATTTTAGCGGAGTAAAAAGTACAAAAATTAAGGTTTTCAATATAATTGTGTTGAGAAGCTCCTACCCAATTAGATGAACTCATAATATTTGATTAAAACTTATTTTGCGTTCCTTTTTCTACAAGTTTCGGACGAGTAGGTCTAAATGGACCTTTCAATGGACCCGTTCGAATTTTAACTGAGTAAAAACTATAGAAATTGAGGTTTTGCAATAAAATTGTGTTGAGAAGTTCCTATCCAATTAGACGAACTCCTAATATTTGATTAAAACTTTTTTGCGATCCGTTTTCTACAGCTTTCGGACGAGCAGGTCTAAATGGGCCTTTAATGGACCCGTTGGAATTTTAACTGAGTAAAAAGTACAGAAATTGAGATTTCTCAATATAATTGTGTTGAAAAGCTCGTAATAAATTACATGATCTCCTAAAATTTGATTAAAACCTTTTTTTGCGGTCTCTTTTCAAGAGGTTTCAGACGAGCAGGTGTAAATGGGTCTTTCAATGGAACCATTGGAATTTTAAGTAAGTAAAAAGTACAGAAATCGATGTTTTGCATTATAATTGTGTTGAAAAGCTCCTAACCAATTAGATGAACTCTTGATATTTGATTAAAACTTGTTTTGCGGTCCTTTTTCTGCAGGTTTTGGACGAGCATGTCTAAATGGGTCTTTCAATGGACCCGTTGGAATTTTAACTGAGAAAAAAGTACAGAAATTGAGGTTTTTCAATACAATTGTGTTGAAAAGCTCCTAACCAATTAGATGAACTACTAAGATTTGATTAGACCTGCTCTTCTGAAACCACTAGAAAAAGGACCACAAAATACGTTTTAATCAAATTTTAGGAGTTCGTCTAACTGGTTAGGAGCTTTTAAACACTATTGTATTGCAGAACCTCAATTTCTATAGTTTTTACTAGGTTAAAATTCCAACAGATCCATTGAAAGGCCCATTTAGACCTTCTCGTCCGAAACCTCTACAAAAAGGACCCCAAAAAAAGCTTTAATCAAATATTTGGAGATCATGTAATTGATTACGAAATTTTCGACACAATTACATTGCAAAACCTCAATTTCTGTACTTTTTACTCAGTTAAAATTCCAACGGGTCCATTGAAATGCACATTTAGACATGCTCGTCCGATACCTCTAGATAAAGGACCACAAAAAAGGTTTTAATCAAATATTAGGAGATCATGTAATTGATTACGAGCTTTTCAACACAATTATATTGCAAGACCTCAATTTCTATACATTTTCTTTCATGTATCGATGCTTCAGAAGTATCGGCCGGACCCCTCACACAATCTGTAGAACTTCGGCCTAATCTATCCTATGAAGAAGAACCGGTTCAGATTCTGGCTAAGGAAGTCAAGAGACTTCGAAACAAAATTGTATCGTTAGTTAAAGTGCTATGGAAGAGTCACGCGGTTGAGGAGGCCACTTGAGAACCAGAAGAAACTATGAAACAACAATATCCGCATCTTTTCATTCCAGGTAAAATTCGAGGACGAATTTTTTCTTAAGGGGGGATAGTTGTAACACCCCGAAATCTGGTCTAGTCAGAATTAAGTTCCGTTGATCGGAAATCCTACTTCGGTCAAGCTTAAATGTTGCATCGATTAGTTAATTATTGCTATCGAACCCTAAATTGGTTTAAAACATTGTGATTGAGCTCTATTAAGTAATATTAAGCTTTTGGTGGCTAAAATGGAAGAAATGTAAGTTGGAGGGTAAAGATACAATAATACGAAAGGTGAGGGACTAACCTTGTGATTAGCCCTCTTTGAATTAAAATCTCCATTATGTGGAGTTATCTGATAACTTTCTTTCAAGTGAAGGAAAACTTTATGTTAAAATTTAGAAATAGGAAATAAAAGGGAGATAGCTTACCGAGACAAAATTTCCAAGTCAACACCTCTCATCTTCATTATCTTCATCACCTAAGCACACACCTCCATTGGAGGAAATCCAAGCTTTGTTATTTCTTCACTTTATCGATATCGAATCATTGCCATCGATCGAGTAAGCTATATTCCTCAACCGGTTATTGGATTCCATGGATATTTTTTTAGAGTAATCTAAGCTAGGGTTTTGACTATCCATGGATATCTCCTTGTTGTCATCTTTATTGAAGTCGTATATTGATTTCGGTATCCCTATGTGGATTTTGATATCGAAACATCAACCCTAATTAGTTAATGTTAATTTTCTAGCTCAAGAAGTGGAGAAAGAGGTATCACCATCTCCATCACAAGCTCGAAACAAAGGAATTGCTATCCGAGAGCCTTGATGCGTCGAATTGTTAAGGTGAGTGTAGTCGGAGTCTCGAGTTTAGGCGAAAGGCCTTCCTGGATCATTAATTGTTATTTTTAGATTATTCCGCTAACATTGTTATTGACGCGGATGCATTAGATGGTTAATCGGACACTTTGGTAAGTGTCAGTAAGTTACCATCGAACATTGATTATGGTCATTGTGAATTGTCAACGATATAAGCATTGTTATCGGATTATTGCATTGAAATCATCGGACATCGATATTGACACCAATTCATGAGATATTGATGTTGAGACACATATATTGATCATCGGCTACATTGAATTTATTGAAAATTGCTATATCATTGATCATCGGAATGAATAAGTACATTGTGACCTTGGATTGGAATGGACCCGAGATACAATTGGCATGCCATAGAATTCATGAGCTCAGAGTACGGGTAGACTACGGTTCTAAGGCTACGACCTACATTGATTTGGCGAGGTAGAGGGATGTGTATTGATATTGGTCATATTGGCGAGGCGGAGGGATTAGACCATTCATTATTTTGGCGAGGCGTAGGAATTCGTGTATCCACGATCTTGATTCAATCCAAGGATTATGAATAAAAAGAGAACATGTTTATTACCTTATGCATTATTACATGACATTGATAATGTTAGCATAAGAATAAGTATCATTGTAGCTATGTCATTTCCATTATTTATGTTATTTGTGACTACCTCACTAGGCAAAGTGTGCCTAACGTGTCTCATCTCATGCATTTTCAGGTTAGAAGAGTTTGTTCGTTGGAAGATCGGATCATTCGCCAAGACAAGTCACTACTAAGCTACAAGTAATGTAATTATGACCTTGAACTCCTAGGAAGGAGGAAAAGTAGTTAAACTAGTCAAATATGCTCGTTTTGTTGTGTTGGTGCCATGCCTATATTGTAATATGGCCATTGGCCCTAAATGGCCCTTTTGGTCCTTTTGATAAAGCCTTAAAAATGCATGATTTGCTAAAAAGGTAAAAATGAGGTAAACGTATTTATATAGCTATGAAAATATGCATGCTAGTAGTTTATATCATTGGAATGTTGCGTATAAAGTTTCATTGCTTTTGGACGTCATATGGTAGGATAAATTGAATAAAAAACCAGCTAAAATCTGTTATTACAGGCATGTCTGTATCGAAACAGGTGATGTCGTTTCGATACGGGTACCCATCTTTAAACCTGAGAATAAGGGCGTTCCGGAACGAAGTGATGTCGTTTCAGAACATTTTGCCTCTAGAGTCCCTTGTTTCGATACGGGTTTCAGAACGATCAAAGTCAACGGTGGTCAATCCGTTCCAATATGGGTCAAGCCTGTATCGAAATGGTCTAAGATGTTGGGTCAACATGGTTGACTCTTGTACACCCGTTCCGAAACAGCTTAGGGTGTTTCGAAACGGGGTTGGGTAAGTTTGTCAAGCCTCATTGAACAACTTGAAAATGTTACAATCTAGTCACTGAATCTTGTAAAGTCTAATTGATGGTGCTATCGTTCTCCGAATTGAATGAAATTTGGTTGGAAAATTCCTTAAGTAATGAATTTCCTCTTGGTAGAGTTTTTACATCGAAGAACCTCAAATTCGCCAAAGTTTACAAATTAGTCCTTAATGCTTGCTATAGTTGTAAAGCAACCCTAGATTGATAATTGTGTATCCTATTCGATAATAGTGGACTAATAGGTGCGTCGGTCATACGTTGTACGCTTTCGATCGATTTTTGTGTGATTAAGTCGAAATTTATAACATTATTGGTCGTATAGTTCTCCGGTAATATTCTTCGACCCGATTCTCTACCAAACCGGGAAGGGGGTGTTACATTTGTGGCATCAGAGCTAGAGTTTAGTCGATTCTAGGACTAAACCAAAGTCTACTGCATTGTTATTATGTTACTTTGCCACCTAGGAGTTTTATTTCGTATATATATTGTGACTTGTCGACTAATCTGATCATTCATATAGATATGTCTGAGGCAAATGAAGCTCACATGGACGAGCACACTGTCGGCTCCTCGACGCATGGTGAGGAAGTTAGTGGAGGAAATCCTCCAAATCCACCGAAACCACAGGTCCCTCCGGTACAGGGTGCTGAGTCTGCTGCACCTACTGCTCAGGCCGAATGTTATCAGAATATGACAAACATGTTTAAGCAGTTTATGACTGCGATACAAGCAACCCCACTAGTTCAGCCGACTCTTCCTGTCGCACAGTATGTCCGAGACCCTGTGGATAAACTGGCTTCGCTTCTAGCCTATTCTTTAACTGGACAGGATGATGATAACCCTGAAATTGCTAAATACTGGTTGGATAACACCCTACGTATCCTGAATAAACAGTTGCAGTGTTCCGACGAACACAAGCTAGAGTGTGCTATTGCATTGCTGACAGATGAAGCCCTTATGTGGTGGGAGACTATTATTCTTATAGTTCTTGAGGAATCGGTCACTTGGGAATTCATTCTTAAGGAATTCCGAAACAAGTACATCAACGAGTACTATCTCGCGGAAAGGCAGAGCACTTTTCTCCATTTGAGACAAGGCGGGCGGCCTATCAAGTAGTACATCCATGATTTCTGAAAGTATTGTTGATATGGAGCCGAGTTTATAAAGAAAGAAGAAGATAAGTGTCGAATGTTTAATGGTGGGTTGAGAAATGAGCTGTGACCTATGTTTACTACCTTGGGTATCACCAACTTCCAGGATTTAGTGAACCGAGTTAAAGCAACCGAAGCAGCGCAAAGAGCTCTGAGAGGAAATATGTCTAACAGATCTTAGAAGAGAACATGGAGCGATTCTCAACCTCCCAAGTGGAACAAGAAGGGCAAGTATCAAGGTTCGAAGCAAGCTTCATTTCTAAAGCCTTCCCGTACAGGGAACATTGAGAGACCACAGACTATCACCCAATCATGGTCTAAGGCGGCCTCAGTTGAGAGTATTGGAGGTTCGAACCAGAGTGTTCAGCATCCAGTTTGCATTTTTTGTCAGAAACGGCACCAGTAGGTCAATGTCGTAAGCAGACGGGAGCATGTTTCTTTTGTGGAGAACAAGGGCATTTTATCAAGGACTGTCCTCAGAATCCTTTTAAGTCAGTGGCTGTGCACATAGACATCTCTTCACCCGCTCAGTCCTTTTGAGGAAAATGGCCAAGACAAGTGCCATCAGGAACATCAGGTAGGCCAGGCGGATCCGGGAAGCAAGGGAATAAGCAAGAATCGAAGGCCTCTGCCCAGATGTATCATGTGAGAGGCCACAAGAACAATGACGAGCCTGATGTTATAGCAAGTACCGTTATGTTATATGCACACTCATTGTATGTATTGATTGATCATGGACTACACATTCTTTTATAAGCCTGAAATTTGTTAAATGACATAGGATGTCTAGTGAACCTTGTTGCGTGTAAAATAGTCTATCGCAATGGTAGTGCAAGTATACACGACGCAAGTAGTAAAGTGATACTAAGTATCGGATATCGTCTCCAAAGGGATTGGGCTAATAGCTTCACCTTAATTCACTGCAGGAAAGTAAAAAAAATATTTGAGAAAGTTGTCACGAAAATAATAAAGTAAACGTAAATAAAAGAGTAGAAATATCAAGATAGAGAGAATGGGCTGGTATTTAATTGCTCAGTAGTGCAGGTATTGTAGAGTTTAGGAAATCCAGTTCTGTCGTCGCGCCCGTCGCGGCAGCACCTGTTGCGGCAGCAGTCCGTTGATTGTTGCGGCAGCAAATAGTCAACTCAGTACTTCAAGTTTGGCAAGAATCTCAGATCTGCCTTGGCCTATCCCTAGGTCCAAGTCTGTCGATGATCACGTCTTTGATGATACCTCCCGGCGTGAATCGAAGGATGAACATCGATGTGTATGAATTCTTCTTTAGCCACTTAACCTCGTCCTATCCCTAGGCCCGAGATAGTTCAATTATAAACTAGAGAACTTGCTCTTATTTCTTTCGTATACTTAACTCTCCCGATGCTAAGTAAATAGATAACCTCACAATGCTCTCCCGATGCTCTTGCAAGATATTAATAACAAAAATAAGAGAACTTGAAGTTTATTTTATTGAACTGAAAATTCCTAAAACAAAACAACCCTTGAAACTACTTTACAAATCAACCCGTGGCCCTAGGAAGGATTTATAACATGATGAGGGTAGGAAAACGACTAGAATTTGGGAAGGAGGCTAGGGTAATCGGTTATGGGGTATCTCGGATGCCCTCTAGGTTAAAATACATGCCCTTGTATAAGCTTTGGGCTCAAGTTATCTAAATTAGCAAGAATACAACTTTAATTGAAAGTATGATTCTAATAAAGACTAAATCTTCAAGGAATCTACTTTCCAGCCGTCATCTTCTTGCTTGGGATTTTCCCGCCTTGAACTTTGGGCTTGACATATCTTTTGATCCGAGGCTTGGAAAAATATATGGTTTTCACACAACAGACGGGCTGAATTTCCTCTATTTGTCGAGGTCCACTTTGCTTCTTCTCCTCAAAACTGCTGTCGTCCTCTGCTGTCACGGCAGCAACCATGGCAACATCGTCCTCTTTGTCTGGTTGTCCAGTTCAGCTCTTCTACTTCTCTGCCCAGCGCCTGCCTTCACCGTCTGCTACTGCGGCAACATGCAAAAACAACCATTCTTAGTAGAATCTGTGCCTTTAATATATTTGTGATGTTTTGCTGTAAACTAACCTAAATGCAATGAATAATGCTTGAATGCAGCAGAAATATGGGTTAAAAAGGGTGTAAATAATAGAACTTTTACACACTCAACACACCCCCAAACTCAAGTTTTTGCTTGCCCTCAAGCAACTAAGACCTAAAAGAAAGATGAAGTATTTTTGTTTTGGCTTTCAAACAGGGAACTTTCCCTTACCCGTCGTTCGTTCCCTGTGACGGCAACAACCTGTCGGAAAATTTAGGATCTGTCCGGAATATCACTATAGTCCTCGTGCAGTGTGTGCAAGCTTGTGAACAGTTATATGCCAAGACTCTCTTAGTTTCACTAGAATATTCAACTCTTAACTCGAATTTTTATGCCAAAGTTTATCTTTTTGAAGGCACATTTTCATGCTTCTTTGATTTTTTTGTTTTGACTCGATTTCTCTAAAGTTTTACTAGGGCCAGTTTTAGGCACCTCAAGTTAACTTCCTAGAGCCAATTTTAGGCACCTCTAGGATTGTTGAGTCTCTTTTGCTAAACTTCTTTCCTAGAGCCAGTGTTAGGCACCTCTAGGGGCTATTCAAGTGCTAAGCTTCCTATTCTAGTTTGGCTAAAAGAAGTCTAAGCAGTATAACAGTCACAATGGTGTTTAAGTTTTCAGAACTATAGAAAGGCTCTAAACTTTTTCTTAAACTATCCTAAAGTTACTGCCACGACAGAGCTGTCACGACAGGCAAGTTCAGTGCATAGTTTTAAGCCAAAATTTTCAATCCTTTCAGTTTTTTTAGAGAGAAAAATAAACTAAGTAAAGACACCAATTTAACTAAAGATGTACTCCATTAATATGGAGGGTTACCACCCCCAAACTCGAGGGGTGCATTGCCCTCAATGCAAATGACAAAATAGAAATGAAAACATATGAAGGCAGTACATCACAAATTATAAATGGCAGACATCAGTAATAAGATAAGAAACTTAAATTTAGGTGTTGTCTTCGCTGCTGCTGCTGAGGCGGATTTGGCGGCGGATTCTGGTTCTCGAGGCGGGCTGGGGTGGTTGTTGTACAACCTGAATATCAAAGCTGCTGCCACTACTGTCACTGCTGCTGCTGGCCTTTGGCAGGGTTTTCTTATATGCCATTCTTTTCTGCCTCTTTACCGATGTAAATTCCTTCGACAGGTTCCTCTAAATAGAGGGTTCGTCGTCACTGTCTGCCCAAACGGAGGAGGAAGAGAACCCAGCAACAAAGGCAGCAAGGTCATCCGAAGGCACTGGTCGCTTTGTTCCTCGAGCAGATGGTTCGGCATGAGTGCTGTCGGCTGCTGTCGGGGCAGACGATGGTATGGAGGCGGCAGATGGTGTTTGTGGGGTAGCAGCGTGTGTAGGTGTGTGGACAGGGGTGGTGACAGTGAAGTAATGGGCAGGAAAAGTGGGGAAAACAGCATCAGGGAAATTTAAAGTATTTTTAAAAAAATTTACCGTAGAGGCGGTGAAGTCCCTGATGAATGTCATGAGGCCCAACTGTCTTTCCTCCATATTTTGAATGGCAGCTAGGATCTGATTGGAGGAGTCTGTCGGAGAAGCTGCTGCGGCGGAAGGTGCAAGATTTGGCTGCTCTGATGATTCAGCTGTGGCGGCAGCGGGGTTGAATGATGAGAGAGGGGTGGCCACTGTCAGCTCCATGAGGCTGATGATATTCTTTTCCGTCCAACCTCGTCCCTTCACTATGAAATCGGTGTCGGCTTCCGGCACATTATGACCGCGACAAAGAGACGTGATGAGTTAGGGGAGGAAAAGGAGGCCCGACGGTCAATGTGCACTTTCCAAAATACTCTCTCGAATATAACTACCCACATTAATGGGCCGCTCATTTAAAATAGAGTGTATTAAGGCTAACCTTTGCTGGTCAACGGTTGTATGGTGCGACGACGGCATGATCCTCTTTTTGATGAAGGCATTCCACAGTTTTGCCTCCAGCGGTAGCTGCCCCCTCTTCACCGTGTGTGGATTTTTTCGGCTAGTATTTCATTCGGTTCCCTCTGCCGTCAGTTCTGCCATGACAGCGTCATAGGCAGCATCATCCAAGGTGTCGAGAAACTGTTGGTGTGCGTCATCATTGGGGCCTATGTAGAGGCCATATAAAGAGTTGATGTGCTCGGCTGTGAACGGTACTTCTGTCCCTCTAACACTTACTGCTGTCGCTATTTTGCTGCTGATGGCAGCATAAAATTACCAGCAACTCGTTCATTTCCTCTGGTTGCTCCGCAAATGATTTCCATAATAGAGCTCTAATCTTCCTGGCGATGAAAGGCTTGAGGCCCAGATTCTTTTCCTTTGGGGTATAGATGAAGCCTCGTTCTTCCCACAGGTCTCTGGTTGCATAGGACTGTGGGGGAGTTACTGCCGGTGAGGAAGTAGAGGCAGCATTGCGGCGGGTTTTTCTGGAAGACATGTTAGTGCAAGGGTTGTGAAAAGTAAATGAAAGCAAATGAAAACTAAAGGGGGAGAGCAAGTAAGAAAGACAGAAGTGAGTGAAAATAAAAATGAAATGGGGTTTTATAGAAAAGGAATTGTTGCCCGTTGAAGCTGTAACGGCAGGCGCGAATAACGGGGCGGCTGTCGAGCTTTGGCGTGTCTGACGCGTCTGACACACGTTTCCGCGTTTGTTACACGTCTGTCACACATTTCCGCGTCTGTCGTGACAGCATGGTGACAGCCTGTCTTTTCCGCGTCTGTCGCGGCATCTGTAACGACAGGCTTCAATATTGGGCTTTGTTGGGCTGATGGATGGATGGTGGGCTGAGTTCACTTCTCCTGTTCTTCTTGACTCCTTTATTTCCTAAAAACAATAAACATAAAAACATTAATCGAATAAAATAAACCTTATTTCCTAATAAATAGTAAATAATAAAAATAAATAAAAATAAAATTTAGGTTAAATTAGGGATGCCAGGTGGGGCATCTCCTAAGGTAACAACTTCCTGCATTCTTGGGGCTTCAGTCCCTTGATAATGCTTGAGGCGCTGTCCGTTGACTTTGAATTGGTGCTCGTCTTTTAATGATCAGATTGTGATGGCACCATGGGGAAAAACTTGTACGACTTGGAATGGGCCAGACCATCTAGATTTCAGTTTCCCTGGGAAAAGTTTCAGTCTAGAATTGAACAACAATACAAGCTGCCCTGGGCAGAACTGTCGTGGCAGCAACTTCCTGTCATGCCACTTCTTAGTTTTCTCCTTGTAGATTCTTGTATTGTCGTAGGCCATTGTCCGTATTTCTTCAATCTCGTTCAGATCTAATAGCCTTTTCTGTCCTGCCTTGTCCAAGTCCATATTTACTGCCTTGATTGCCCAGTATGCTCTGTGCTCTATCTCGACAGGCAGATGACATGTTTTCCCATAAATCAATCGGTATGGAGACATGCCCAATGGAGTCTTAAAAGCTGTCCTATATGCGCATAACGCATCATTGAGGAGTAAAGACCAATCTTTCCTAGTTGGCTTAACCATCTTCTCAAGAATGTTCTTAACTTCCCTATTAGATATTTCAGCTTGTCCATTGGTTTGTGGGTGATATGCTGTCGCGATCCGATGCTTGACACCATATTTCTTCAAGGCGGCAGCAATAACCCTATTGTGAAAATGTCTCCCTTCATCACTGATAATCGCCTTAGGGATGCCAAACCTAGAAATTAGGTTCTTCCATATTGGTCCAAGAACAAATGAAATGATATCAGGATGTCTAGATACCTTTTATTTGATGGCAAACTGCAAAAACCTTCTGATTTGTTATTTGTGTATATTTCCTAAATTTATTCCTGGTCGCTCAGATGTTAGATTTTACTTTTTTTTGGTAATTTTATGTTTATAATGTTACTCCAACTCGGGTTTGCGTGGGGGATGTGAGTATATGTCCAACATGGGGTATGATTAGAGTTTTCTAATTCCATAGATTTAGAGGATCCTTGGATGTTATATCCTCACACCAATGTTTTGGACAAGAGTTTCGGAATGCGTACTTAGAGCAAAATGAAGAGTCGGAGCAACACGGTCAGTTGAAATTCAGCCAAGTGATGGTTTTATGAACTTCCATATCTTGATGATTGCAACTATCATCTGTATACATCAATTAGAAACTCAAGGTCATGTGAAGTGTGACTGCCCACAATTGGCGAGGCAGACACCAGCTCGTGCTATTGAGGCTTAGAGGGGCTGTGGGTGTGGCCGAGGTAAATTTTAGCGACGAGAGGATGGTCAGAGGAATGTGAGGCATGTAGCCGCGGTGCAGCCAGAGGGTGGAGAACCAACTCTAGTCTATGCTCACCGTGAGGGCCGGAATGACATGGATGTGATAGTAGGTACCTTTTCCTTGCAATATTTATCATTGCTTGCTTTGATAAATTCTGGTTCTACGCATTCATACATTTTGCATGAGCATGCTCGGTTGCTTGATGTGCCATTAGAGTTTCTTGATATGGGTATGTAAAATATGAGTTCGTTTAGTGAAACCGTAGTTTCTAGGAAGTTGTATAGAAGGTGTCCTTTGATGGTTCAAGGAAATGTGTTTCCTGTTGATGTAATGGAGTTACCTTTCTATGGTTTCAATGTTATCCATGGGATGGATTGGTTGTCGGAACATAAAGCTGTGGCTGATTGTGAGACCAAGCGTGTTTCGTTGAAGCTTGCCGATGATTTTGAAGTTGTGGTGGTGGGTGTTGAGTGTGTAAAAGTTCTATATTTTACCCCCTATTTAACCCATATTTCTGCTGCATTCAAGCATAATTCATTGCATTTAGGACAGATTTCATGCATACATCACAATTATATTAAATGGCACAATTTCTACTGAAATTGGTTGCTTTTGCAGGTAGCTGATGTAGAAGATGAAGGGCAGTGGAGAAGCAGAGCTGGAACACTGGACTGCAGCTGAGAAGAAGGATGTTGTCATGGCCACTGTCGTGGCAGCCAAGGACGACAACAATGGTGAAGGGAAGATTTGAAGTGGACCTCGACCGAAAGTGGAAATTAAGCCAGTTTGTCGTGACACACTCTTATGTTTTTCTGAGCCCTAGATCAGAATGAAGGCCAAGCCCAAAGTTAAAGGAAGAAACTCCAAGCAAGAAGGAAGGACGAATTAAAGACATATATTTTTAAGATTTAGTCTTTACTAGAATTGTACTTTAATTTAAACTTGTATTCTTGCCATATTAGAAAACTTGAACCCAAGGCCTATATAAAGGCATGTAATTCGACCTAGGGAGGGATATCTTATCTCTAGCTGACTTCCCCTAAACCTTAGTCGTTTTCTTCCTTCACATCATGTTCTAAACTTCCCTTCGGGCTAAGGGTTGATTCTGTAAAGTAGTTGCAAGGATTGCATTGTTTTAGGATGTTCTTCTGTTCAATAAAATAGACTTCAAGTTTGCTTATTCTGGTTTTCAAACATCTTGCAAGAGTATCGGGAGAGCATTGTGAGATTACACATTTACTTAATATCGGGAGAGTTAAGTATACGAAAGGAATAAGTACGGGTTCTCCAGTTTATGGTTGAACTATCTCAAACCTAGGGATAGGACGAGGTTAAGTGGCTAAGGAAGAATTCAACAACATCGGTGTTCATCCTTTGATTCATGCCGGGAGGTATCATCAAAGACATGTTCATCGACAGACTTAGACCTAGAGATAGGGCAAGGCACAGCAGGGATTCTTGCCAAGCTTGAAGTACAGAGTTGTGTGATCGCTGCCACGACAAACAACAAACCGCTGTCGCGACAGGTGCTGCCGCGACAGGTGCAACGATAGAACAAAGATTCCTAGACTTTACAACACCTACACTACTGAGCAAATCAATACCGGCCCATTCTCTCTATCCTGATTTCTTTACTCTTTTATTTTCAGTATTCTTTATTATCTCGTGATAAACAATTAAACTATTTCTTTCCTCTCTTGTGCAGCAAGCTAAGGTTAAAGCTATTAGCCCAGTCCCCGTGGAGACGATATCCGATACTTATGTATCACTTTACTACTTGCGTCGTGTACATTTGCACTACATTGTTATAGACACTTTTACACGCAACAAGTTTTTGGCGTCGTTGTCGGGGACTGACAACATATCTTCACCCTACCTTTTACTGCACTTCTTTTATTTTTCTATTTTGTTTTACTTGGATTGTTCAACTTGTGCTTTTCACAAGGTTTTCTCTTTATGCGCAGATCGAAACGAGGAGAGGAACCTGAGTATCCACTAGACCCTGAAATCTAACGCTCGTACAATCTTAGGAACCGACTTCGCCTCGTGATAACCAGAAACGAATACCTTAAAGAACAGTTGGAGGCCATAAACAACCAAGGGAATCCCCAAGATCCTAATGATCCTGTAGGGGATGGAGAAAACGGACAACCCGCTATTCCTGCTGCCAGAGCCGCACGCCGGTCATGCCGAGACTACATGATTAACGATCATGTGGAACTAGAGACCACCCTGCGAGACGTAGAAGCTGAAAATTTCGAGCTGAACCCTGTCATGTTCAGCATTATTAATAACGCTGGCCAATTTAGTGGTGCTGCTACAGAGGATGCTAGGGAGCATCTGAAAACGTTCCAGGAAATCAGTGGTTCGTTTAGAATACCAGGAGTAAATCCGGAGATACTGAGGCTTCGGTTATTTCCTCATTCATTGAGGGACAGGGCAAAAACTTGGTGGAATAAACTAACATCGGGTTCAATACGAACTTGGACATATTTAACTCGTGAATTTTTGTCTCGTTTTAATCCTTCACATTTATCTGAGCGATTACATAATGAAATTGCTACTTTTCAACAGGAAGATGACGAGCCAATGCATGAGGCATGTGACAGATTTACCACTCTACTGAGGAACTGCCTGATGCATGGATTCCCCGTTTGGAACTAGGTAATTAAGTTTTATAATGCTTCCAACTTACAGACTCGTATGAGAATTGATTCAGCAGCAAATCAATTGCTGTTGGACAAAGATCCAGATGAAGCAATGGTAGTACTGAAAAACCTGGCAAAGAACGAGGAATAGTTTCCTACAGCAAGAAGAGGGGGTAAACGAGTACTAGCTATGAAATACTATGAGGCTGACAGTTCCCTAAAAACACAGGTGGCATGTCTCACAAAGGTAGTGGAAAAGATCTTGAAGAAAGATTCATAACCTGTCTACTTCGCTGAACATGTATGTGAAACTTGCGATGGGAATCACAGTTCGGAAGATTGTCCACTACAATTAGAGGAAAGGATGTACGTTAGGAACTACAACAAACAGAACTACAATTCCAACAACTACAATCCCAACTGGAGAAAGGATCCCAAGTTATCTTGGAGCAACCCTAACAATGCCCTAATTCCTCAAGCACAGAATACTCAAAATCAGGAGGACCTAGATTACTGACTAGGCAGCAACCGCAGCAGCAGCTGCAACAGCCACCAGCTGCCACGACTAGTATACTGGAACAGACCTTGGCTACGTTTATGTCTCAAACAGGAACTTACATTGAGAACATGAATCACTTCGTCAAGAAAACTGAGTCATTCATGGATAAAACAGAGATGCGGATGACTAATCATGAAGCTACTCTGAAATCACTAGAGACACAGATGGGTCAGGTTTCCCAGCATATTAAACCAAGGGAGAATGGGGGATTCCTTAGCGATACTGAAAACGCTAGACAACCCACACATGAGCAGTGCAAAGCCATCACAACAAGGAGTGGGAAGAAATCTATGATATCTTTAAGCAGGTTCACATCAATATTCTGTTGTTAGATGCTACCAAGGAGATGCCTGGTTATGCCAAATTTCTCAAGGATGCCATGTCAAAGAAATCCAGACTTGGGAATTTGAGACGGTTAAAATGACAGAGGGATGCATGACTATTCTACACAAGCATCCACCCCAGAAAAAGAAGGATCCTAGGAGTTTCTTAATACCGTGCATAATCGGAGATAAATTCGTGGGTAAGGCACTTTGTGATCTAGGTGCTAGTATTAATTTAATGCCCAAATTTGTGTTTCAGAAGTTAGGCATTGGAAAAGCACGACCCACAACAGTCGTACTGCAGCTGGCAGACCGCTCTTACGTACATCCGGAAGGGAAAATTGAAGATATTCTGGTAAGAGTGGATAAATTTATTTTTCCTGCTGACTTTCTTGTCTTAGATTGTGAAGCAGATGAAAATGCACCAATCATCCTGGGGCGACCCTTCTTAGCCACAGGAAGATCACTCGCCACAGGAAGATCACTGATTGATGTAGAACAGGGAGAACTCACGATGAGAGTAAATGATCAAGAGATCAAGCTGAACGTTCTCCAAGCAATAAAACACGCTGATGCAGAAGAAGAATGCAAGGCTATCACTGAAGTTATCCTTGACCAACCCTGCATCAGGTCAGACTGCCATGACATCAAATTTGGCCACTGCCCCAACAGCCATTTAGAGGACTGTCACGGCAGCGACGATGACAGTAGCTCCTCAGACTCTGATATATCTGATATTGAATATTAAGAGGAGGTAAACTGGATAGGCAATCGTCCAGGTAAGTTATTCGAGCCCTTAAACTATAACTTTAATGAACATATAGTCCAAAAGCTATCAACTGTAGAGCCACCTATTCTAGATCTTAAACCCCTACCAGGGCAGCTCAAATGTGTTCTCCTTGGATTAAATGATACGTTGCCCATAATCATCTCTTCCAAGTTGATGCAGGAACAGGAACAGCAGCTGATAGGGATGCTGTAGCAGCACAAAAAGGCTCTTGGATGGACGATCAATGATATCCAAGGCATCAGCCCGACTCTATGCATGCATAAAATCCTCTTAGTGGATGATCACAAGCCGACCATTGATGCCCAAAGACGTCTAAACAATGCTATGCGAGAGGTGGTACGTAAGGAGATCATCAAATGGCTAGATGCTGGAATAATTTATGCCATCTCGGGTAGCTAGTGGGTGAGCCCGGTGCAATGCGTTCCTACGAAAGGAGGAATAACCGTGGTAACCAATGAAGAAAACGAGTTAATCCCAACCAGGACTGTGATCGGTTGGAAGGTTTGTATGGACTACCGGAAGCTTAACAAAGCTACCCGGAAGGACCACTTTCCCCTACCTTTTATTGATCAAATGCTTGATAGATTAGCGGGAAAGCCTTACTACTGTTTTCTTGATGGATACTCAGGTTATAAACAAATAGCCATCGCACCGGAGGATTAAGAGAAGACGACGTTCACTTGCCCATACGGTACTTACGCGTTTCGGAGGATGCCATTTGGACTTTGTAATGCACCAACAACCTTTCAGAGGTGTATGATGGCAATATTATCTGACATGGTGGAGGATTTCCTAGAGATATTCATGGATGATTTCTCTGTCTTTGGAGACAATTTTGAAAACTACCTGGGCAACTTACAGAAAGTGCTCGAGAGATGCGAGAAAGCAAACTTGGTATTGAACTGGGAGAAATGTCACTTCATGGTGGATGAAGGGATAGTCCTAGGCCATAAAGTAAGCTGCCGCGATATAGAAGTCAACAAAGCTAAGATCGAGGTAATTGAAAAGCTGCCGCCACCCACCATAGTCAAGGGAATCAGGAGTTTCTTAGGGCATGCTGGGTTTTATCGAAGGTTTATCGCAAACTTCTCAAAGATCACCAAGCCTTTGTGCCACCTTCTGGAGCAGAACCGTCCCTTCGACTTTAACACTGAATGTACTGAGGCATTCAAGGTTCTGAAAGAAAAGCTGGTAACAGCCCCGATAGTACAGGCACCAGATTGGAAACTACCATTTGAGATCATGTGTGATGCTAGTGACTATGCTGTTGGGGCAGCACTTGGGCAGAGGAAGGACAAGCTTTTTCATGTTATATACTATGCCAGCAAAACACTGAACAACGCCCAAGTAAACTACACCACAACAGAGAAGGAACTGCTAGTTGTGGTGTTCTCGATTGACAAGTTTCGTTCATACATACTTGGAACGAAGGTCATAGTCCACACAAACCACTCTGCATTAAAGTATCTGTTCGCCAAAAAGGATGCAAAGCCTAGACTGATACGTTGGATTCTGCTACTGCAAGAGTTCTACCTCAAGATCAAGGACAAAAATGAGACAGAAAACCAAGTTGCATATCACTTGTCAAGATTAGAGGAGGGAAAGAGTCTCCCAAAAGACGAGACACGCATACTGGAGACCTTCCCTGACGAGCAACTGTTCGATGCCACAAGCACTGCCGCGACAGCCATGGCGGCATGTAAGTTTTCTGAAATCCCCTGGCATGCTGATTTCGTTAATTATTTAGTTAGCAGAATAACTCCTCATGACCTTAACTATCAAGCTAGGAAGAGGTTCCAAAATGATGTTAAGCATTATTATTGGGACGAACCTCTTCTTTTCAAATATTGTGCAGATCAAGTTATCAGGAGATGCGTACCACAGGATGAATATGAAGATGTGCTTCATCACTGCTATGCTTCACAATATGGAGGACACTTAGGTGGTAACAAAACTGCTGCCAAAGTTTTGTAGTCTGGATTCTATTGCCCGTCACTGTTCAAGGATGCACAAACATTCTACAAAAACTGTGACAAATGTCAACGGGCTGGAAATATCTCAAGAAGACATGATATGCCGCTGCAAAACATTCTTGAAGTCGAGATCTTCGACGTTTGGGGGATTGATTTTATGGGACCATTCCCAACTTCATGTGGGAACTTATATATCCTCCTAGCAGTGGACTATGTGTCCAAATGGGTTGAAGCGATCGCTACTCAGAAAAATGATGCCAAGACGGTTAAGAGGTTTTTGCTTAAAAACATATTTTCTAGATTTGGCATCCCCAAGGCGATCATCAGTGATGAAGGGAGGCATTTTGACAATAGGGTTATAGCTGCTGCCTTAAAAAAGTATGGTGTCAAACATCGGATCGCAACAGCGTACCACCCTCAGACCAATGGACAGACTGAAATATCCAACATAGAGGTTAAGAACATTCTTGAAAAGATGGTTAAGCCAACTCGGAAGGACTGGTATCTACACCTCAATGATGCACTATGGGCCTACAGAACATCATTCAAAACTCCATTGGGAATGTCACCCTACCGGCTGATTTATGAAAAAACATGTCATCTACCTGTTGAGATTGAGCACAGAGCTTACTAGGCCAAGATGCTGCTGCCACGACAGTTCTGCCCAGGGCAGCTTGTGTTGTTGTTCAACTCTAGGTTGAAACTCTTCCCAGGGAAGCTGAAATCTAGGTGGTCCGACCCATTCCAAGTGGTGCAAGTTTTTCCTCATGGTGCCATCACAATCAGATCTTTAAAAGACGGGAACCAATTTAAAGTCAACGAACAAAGATTGAAGCATTATTAGGGGACTGAAGCCCCAAGAAGGCATGAAGTGGTTACTTTTAGAGATGCCCCTCCTGGCATCCCTAATTTAACCTAATTTTATTTTTATTAATATTTATTATTTATTTATATATATTAGATAATTAGAATTATTTTATTTTTAGGACCTAAGTTTTTATTTTTATTTTTTTAGGAAATAAAGGAGACAATTAGAAGAGGAGAAGTGAATTCAGCCCACCATCTTTCCATCAGCCCAAAAAGCCCAAACTAGGAGCCTGCCGTTACAGCTGCCGCGACAGACGCGTAAAATCCAGCCTGTCAACACGCTGTCGCGGCAGACACGGAAACGCGTAACATACGTGTAGCAGACACGAAAACGTGTGACAGACGCGTCAGAAACCACGTAATAGCTGGCCTCGTTATTCGCACCTACCGTTACAGCTCCAACGGGCAGCAAACTCCTCATCTATATAAACCCCGTTTACTATTCATTTTTCACTCACTCTTACTCTATCTACTTGTTTCCTCTCTAGAATTTTATTTGCTTTCATTTTTCTCTTCCACAGACCCTTGCAATATGAGTACCAGAAACACCCATCATAGCGTTGCCTCAGGATCTGCCCCAGCAGCAGCCACTCCCAGCTCCTTCCAGGCCAGAGACATGTGGGAGGAGAAAGGCTTCATTTATAGCACCAGAACGAGAAATCTCGGGCTATAACCATTCATAGCTCACAAGATCAGAGCCCTGCAGTGGCAGATGTTTGCCGAACATCCAGAGGAAATGAACATCACTTTAGTCCGAGAATTTTATGCTGCCATTGACAGTAGGGAGGCGACAGCAGTGATGGTTAGAGGAAAGGAGGTACCTTTTGAGCTTGAATACATCAACACCCTCTATCGGTTCTATGTTGGGAGAAAGGAAGACGGCCACCAGAGATTTTTAGAGAGCTTGCAGCCGGTAGATTATGACATTGTAATGGCAGAACTCACCGACGAAGAAACCGAGTGGAATACCGATCCTAAACATCCAAGGACGGTAAAACGAGTTCAACTCACTCCGGAAGCCAAGCTTTGGAACGCATTCATCAATAAGAGGATTATGCCCTCCTCGCACAACACAACGGTAGACCAACCAAGGTTAGCCCTCATCCATTCAATTCAAAATTAGAGGCCTATTAACGTTGGTATATACGCTTGAGAGGGAATTCTAGATTACGCGTACCGGCTATTGGGACCACTCGTCTTCCCATACCTCATAACTGCCCTCTACTGTGGCCACAAAGTACCTGAAGCTGCAGATGATTTGAGAGTCCGAGGGAAAGGATGGATAGAAAGGAACATCCTCGGCTTGATGGAGTTGAAAGCTGCCACGCCCCTATCATCCTTCGACCCCACTGCCGCGGCAGGTGAGCCGACAGAGCCCACCCAGACAGAGCTTGCCGCCACCGAACACAGGCAGCCCACTGCAGCAGCTCCCCCAGCAGACTTCTCGACACAAATCCTTGTTGCCCTGTAGAAAATGGAAGAACGGTAGCTGGGTGTGATGAGCTTCATTCGGGACTTCCCCACAACAACGGTAAATTTCATTCAAACCAATCTTAATTTTCCTGATGTACTATTTCCTGCCTTCCCCAACTATTATTTTGCTGCCCCCACACCTACCCATACCCCTACCCCTACTGCCACACCAAGAACACCATTTGTCGCGTCCACCCCAACCCCGGCCACAACAGCTGCAGGCGGCAGCCGCACAGCTGAAACATCTGCCAGAGGAGCAAAGTGAAAAGAGCCCATGTCCGACCTCGACAGGTATATACTTGGTCTCTCCTCCTTCAAAATTTGGGGGCATCCGATGACGATCCCTCCGTCAAGAGGAACTTGTCCAAGGACTTCACCTCGGTGAAACGGCAGAAACCAAGCTCCGGAGTCGAACCATCCGACCAGGGAAAATCTGCCAGCAGCCGCAGCATCAGTAGCATCAGCGGTAGCAGCAACAACAGCAGCTCCGAGGAGGTTTCGGTATTGGAGAAACCACCACATATCTCCCCTACTCGCATTCAACCTCCAAGGGAAGCCAAAAACAAGAACACCTCTGCCTCTCTTTTCCACCCGGCACCGACAAGGAAAGTCACTGCCCGCCAGCAGATTTGAATCAGCAGCAGTAGCAGCAGCGGCGACGACAGCGCTTGAAAATTTAAGTTTCTTTTCTTATATTTGCTGTCTGCCATTTTGTTATATTTGTGATGTTGTTTTTTATTTATTTCTTTTTTCTTTTTTAATTCTGTCATTTGCATTGAGGGCAATGCAACCCTTGAGTTTGGGGGTGGCATCCCTCCATTAATGAAGTGTCTTTAAGTTTAAAAATTGTGTCTTTTATTTAGTTTATTTTTACTTAAAAAATGAAAAATTTGGCTTATGTCTTTGAACTTCACTTACCTTCCACGGCATATACTGTCGTGACAGTGCCTTTAGGAAATTTTAGGATCTGTTTAGAACCTTGCTATGATTATACCATGTAAAACACTCTTTGTGACACTTATGTTTTTTTAGATTACTTTAGTACACTGGAATAAGAATGTTTACCCACTTGAACTTGCCTCTAGAGGTGCCTATCACTGGCTCTATGAAAATAAGAAAGAAAGAATATTCAGACTCAATAGCTTGCAAAACTGCCTTGCACTTATTTTAGGAGATTTCTTTTTGTGCTAAGTTAGAAAAAATAAACTAAAGGAGCCTAAGAATTTCCTCCAGAAAAGATGCAGTTAAATAAAGAGTCAGAAAAAAAACTAAAGGAGCCTAAGAATTGCCTCCAGAAAACAATTGAAATGGCATAACCTCAAGTTTGTAGACATAACTATTCTGGTATACTGAGGTAGTCTAGATGCATAAGTGTTCACAAAACCCACACACATCGCAAGAATTATAGCATGGTTCCGAATAAGTCCAGAAATGTCCGAAAAAGGTACTACTCTTGATAGACTACAAGTGGTAGGTAATGTAAAGTTCACTGATTTAAGCCAAAGAATTTTTTTAATATTATTAAATTAGGTCTTAATTGCTTGAGGGCAAGCAAAAACTTGAGTTTGGGGTGTGTTGAGTGTGTAAAAGTTCTATATTTTACCCCCTATTTAACCCATATTTCTGCTGCATTCAAGCATAATTCATTGCATTTAGGACAAATTTCATGCATACATCACAATTATATTAAACGATACAGTTTCTACTGAAATTGGTTGCTTTTGCATGTAGCTGTTGTAGCAGATGAAGGGCAGTGGAGAAGCAGAGCTGGAACACTGGACTGCAGCTGAGAAGAAGGATGCTGCCATGGCCGCTGCCGTTGCAGCCAAGGACGACAACAATAGTGAAGGGAAGATTTGATGTAGACCTCGACAGAAAGAGGAAATTAAGCCGGTCTGTCGTGACGCACTCTTATGTTTTTCTGAGCCCTAGGTCAGAATGAAGGTCAAGCCCAAAGTTCAAGGAAGAAACTCCAAGCAAGAAGGAAGGACGAATTAAAGACACATATTCTGAAGATTTAGTCTTTACTAGAATTGTACTTTAATTTAAACATGTATTCTTGCCATATTAGAAAACTTGAACCCAAGGCCTATATAAAGGCATGTAATTCAACCTAGGGAGGGATATCTTATCTCTAGCCGACTTCCCCTAAACCTTAGTCGTTTTCCTCTTTCACATCATGTTCTAAACTTCCCCTGGGGCTAAGGGTTGATTATGTAAAGTAGTTGCAAGGATTGCATTGTTTTAGGATGTTCTTTTGTTCAATAAAATAGACATCAAGTTTGCTTATTCTGGTTTTCAAACATCTTGCAAGAGTATCGGTAGAGCATTGTGAGATTACACATTTACTTAATATCGGGAGAGTTAAGTATACGAAAGGAATAAGTACAAGTTCTCCAGTTTATGGTTGAACTATCTCAGACCTAGGGATAGGACGAGGTTAAGTGGATAAGGAATAATTCAACAACATCGGTGTTCATCCTTTGATTCACGCCAGGAGGTATCATTAAAGACGTGTTCATCGACAGACTTGGACCTAGGGATAGGCCAAGGCACAACAAGGATTCTTGCCAAGCTTGAAGTATAGAGTTGTGTGATCGCTGCCGCGACAGGCACAACGACATAACAGAGATTCCTAGACTTTGCAACTCCTACACTACTGAGCAAAACAATACCGGCCTATTCTCTCTATCCTGATTTCTTTACTCTTTTATTTTCAGTATTCTTTATTATCCCGTGACAAACAATTAAACTATTTCTTTCCTCTCTTGTGCAGCAATCTAAGGTTAAAGCTATTAGCCCAGTCCCTGTGGAGACAATATCTGATACTTACGTATCACTTTACTACTTGCGTCGTGTACACTTGCACTACATTGCGATAGACACTTTTACACGCAACAGTGGGTGAGAACATAAAGTTCTTGTCTAATGTTATTTCAGCGGTGGAAGCTCACAAGTTAATTAGTGGTGATTGCCAAGCTTACTTGGTGTATGTGATGAACCCAAATATGAAGGAAGCACATCCGCAAGATATTTGGACAATTTGTGATTTTTCGGGGGTGTTTCCGGAAGAGTTACATGGGTTGCCACCTGATAGGGAGGTCGAGTTTTTCATAGAGATGTATGCGGATACGACTCCAATATCTATTTCTCCTTATCGAATGGCACCAAAGGAGTTAAAGACGCGGCTTCAGAAGTTGCTAGATCGTGGTTTCATTGGGCCAAGTATCTCACCTTGGGGAGCTCAAGTTTTGTTTTTTAAGATGAAAGATGGGACGATGCGAATGTGTATAGACTATTGGCAACTGAATAGGTTGACGATAAATAACAAATATCCATTACCTCGGATTGATGGTCTTTTTGATCAATTTCATGGCACGATTGTGTTTTCAAAGATTTTTCTAAGGTTGGGGTATTATCAGCTTAAAGTGAAGGATGATGACGTACTGAAGATGGCTTTTCATACAAGGTACATGCATTACGAGTTTCTAGTGAAGCCTTTTGGTTTGATCAATGCATTGGTTGCGTTCATGGATATGATGAACCGAGTGTTTCACGAGTACCTTGATCGGTTTGTGGTAGTGTTTATCGATGATATCCTTGTGTACTCTCATACCAAGGAGGATCATGATAAGCATTTGAGGGTAGTGTTGCAGACTTTGTTGGATAATCAACTTTACGCAAATTTGAGTAATTGTGAGTTTTGGATCAGGGAGGTGGTGTTTCTAGGTCATGTGGTGTTAGCTAAGGGTATTCGTGTAGATCCTCAGAAAATAGAGGCGGATGTGGGTAGGAAACAACCGAAATCAGTAACGGAGGTTCGTAGTTTTCTAGGCTTAGCTGGGTATTATCGTCGGTTCGTAGATGGGTTTTCTAAGATAGATGCTCCGTTGACGAAGTTGCTTCAGAAAAATGTTAAGTTTGTGTCGACAAAGGCAATGCAGCAAGCTTTTCAAAAGTTGAAGGAAGTTTTGGTACAAGCTCCGATCTTGATTCAACCTGAATCAGGAAAAGAGTTTGTGGTGTATAGGGATGCATCCTATGTGGGTTTAGAATGTGTGTTGATGCAGGAGGGTAGAGTACTTGCTTATGCGTGGAGACAATTGAAGGTACATGAGCGTAATTATCCTACTCACGATCTTGAGCTTGCAGCTGTGGTGTTCTCTCTAAAGATATGGAGGCATTATCTTTATGGCAAAAGATGTACCATGAACATGGATCGTAAGAGTCTCAAGTATCTTATATCTTAGAGGTAATTGAATCTTCGGCAGCGTCGATGGATGGAATTGCTAAAGGATTACGATCTTACGAGTGAGTATCACCCAGGGAAGGCTAATGTGGTGGTCGATGCTTTGAGACGAAAGGTTGTAGTGCAGTTGAGAGCGATGTTTGCTTGTTTAAGTATGTCTCGTGATGGTGGTTTGGTGGCCGAACTTCAGGTGAAACCATCTTTTGTTGAATTGATTAAGGAAAAGTAATTTCTTGATGATTCCTTGGTACCGCATGTTACAGACATAGTTGAGGGTAATCTTTCGGATTACAGTTTCAGTTGTAAAACCCCAATTTTGGGCTTAGAATTTTTGGGTTTGGACCGGGCCGGTCAGTGTGCGGTTCGAATATAAAAGGTGATTTCTAGGAAAACCTAGTTCGGGTTGCATTAAAAATATGGAAAATGTCCTAAAATCCTCTTTTATTATATATAAGAGAAAGGTGAAATCAATTTTACAAAATGAGGTTTGGAAGAGTGACATTTTGGGTTAGTGACCAAAATATAATTTTTGAAAACTGGGTGACTGTTTTAAAAAGGATTGAAACTTTGAATCTTTAAGGAGCTATTTACCCAATGGGAGTTTCTCCAGATTTTTCCTAAATATTAAAGATTTAATTAATGGTTTTTAAATAAAAGAAAAAGGGAGGGAAGATATTTTTCCATTTCTAACTAACTTTTCCATATTTCCATTTTCATTTTTCTCTCATCTTTTCTCTCAAACCAAACACATTTCTCCAGAGCTTTTTTCCTCTGATTTTGTTACTTAAATATCACATTTTAATTTCCTTTTGATCCTCAATCATCTCTTCATCAAAACCTAATCATTTGCTAATTGGATCTTCAAGCATTTTGATTCTAAAATGGGAGAAACTCAAGTTTAGAGGTATGAACGTCCTTCTCCTCTAAACTCCCAGTTCTTTACTGAAATTCCCAAGTTCTCAATCCTTAATTTATGTTTTATAAAAGGTTTTAAGGTTGTGTTCTTGATCTTGGCTTTAAAATGCAAGATTTGGTTAATTTTGTTGAATTTTCGTATGATCTGATTGGGCATTGTTTTGAGATGTCTTTTTTATGTTAAATGAATGTATAATTGATGAGAAATTGAGGTTTGATCAATGCAATCCCGGATAGGTTGATTTTCCTAAGTTTTGCTTGAGTTTTTGGTTGTTTTCGGAGTGTTTTTGGTGATCTGTTATTGCTGGAGGTATAAGGACGTGGTTGGGATCATTTTGGATGTTAATTGATGTTTATAAATGGTTAGAAGTGATGGATCTCGGCTGGGTTAAGTTTTGGAAGTGTTTGGATGTGATTTCGGTTGTGTTTGGTAGCCGAAATGTTGGATTTGATAAGAGCAGCGAGTTTAGGTGTATTGCTGGTGTTTTAATGCATGATGATGCATTAATCCTCTGTTGTTATGTGCTTGAAACAGGGGAGATTGATCCGTGAGCATTAGAGGAGGTGTTGAAGGTTTCAGTTGCTTGGAAGACTTGTTGGCTAGCCTTGTTTTGTGTATCGGTGAGTGAAGTTGGGTTTTCAGCCTTAAAACCAAGGTTTGAAGGTTTTGGGAGTTTAGTTTAAGTCTAAACAACTTATCTAAGCTCAAGAGTAAGTAAATGGAATTTCTCTTTTGGTTGTGTTATGAAATGGTTTTAAAAGCACTTGTGTTTGTTGGATGCAATGCATGTGATTTGCATGTTTTAAATTCTTTTTTTGAAAGCATATTATAGCATGGTTTAGTGCTGGTTTTGGAAGCCATGTGCGAAGGGTGCTCAAGGTAAGAGATCCTTGGTTTTGTACATTGAAATTGTAGAATTGATGCATAGTGATGCATGTTGTTTAACGGCTTTGTTTAATGCTTCAAAACAGTGGATTAATGATGGTAATTGGTGGTTTTGGCATTTGGTTATGCTTGTATAACTTTGGACTAATGTGGTAAGAAGGTTATATTGGCAAGTGATGTAAGTGGTTCTTGGTTTCTTTAATCGGATATAGTTAGCCGGCTATAGGATTGGGTGCACCGTGAATAAAGTCGCCTTGGATGCGGAGTGGTTGTGAGTGAACCGGTAACTCCATCCAAGTACACTAACGAGATGGTTAAGAACACCATGGTGGTTAAAATTCCATGGGTGGGTCTTGAGTTAAGGTCATAATGGTGGTTGAAATTCCATTCGAGGACCTTGTGTAAGCAAAGGTTATAATGGTGGTTAAAATTACATTTGAGGACCTTGTGCTTGTTAAGATCACAATGGTGGTGTAAAGTCCATGTGTGGATCTTGTGAAGTATGTCCCGGATCTCGTTAGTGATGTTATACAACTACCAATGGGTGATGCTAAGGTCATATGGTGGTTAAAACTCCATATGGGGACCTTGTGCATGTTAAGGTCATATGGTGGTTAAAATTCCATATGAGGACCTTGGGAATGTTAAGGTCATATGGTGGTTAAGATTCCATATGAGGGCCTTGTGTATGGTAAGGTCAAATGGTGGTTAAAATTCCATTTGGGAGACCTTGAGATTGGTAGTGTGTATGAAACGTGGGGACAACGCTTGTGATCCGCGTATCCGATTGGTTGTTGAGTTGAAAATGGTTATGGTTTGTCACTTGGAAGCCAATATAATGGTCTTGAATGTAAAGAAGCATGAAATGCTTGAAATGATGCATGGTTGCATGAGAAGTGTGTAATGCTTTATGAATGCATGTAAAGCTTTATGAATGCATGTATTACTTGTTAGCATGTACAAGTGTTTATAATCTATTGAGAATGATGCATGTGTGCATGAAATCTCTTTAGTGCATTGAAGTCTTGTGAAGGCTTGTTAAAGGCATGTAATGCAAATGTTGAGTTTGTGGTTCATGTGTAGCTTTTGCTTAAAGCATGTGATTAATTGAGGAAGTAAGTGGCTTCCAAAGGTTTCTGGCTTTGAAGTGATTTTCAATGTGTGAGAAAAGTATGATGTAAAGAGGAAGTGTTTTCCAAGGTTCTTGTATTTAACCTTGCATGTGATGTTCATGCATGGAATTGTTAAAATGTTGGTTTTGCAAGTTTATGCTTTAAAAAGGGTTACTTAGCTTTCTAAGCTAAGGGTTGATTTTCATGTTTGAGCAATGCATGATTTTGAGCATGTCGTTGAAAAGGGTTTTCAAACATTGTAACGCCCCGGTTTTGGGCTCAGAAGTTTTGGGTGTTGACCGGTTCGGTCAAAGTGCTGATCGAATATATAAGAGTGGATTTAGGAAAGCCTAGTTCGGGTTGCATTAAAAATATGGAAAAATGTTCTAAAATCATCTTTTAATATATAAAAGTAAACTGTGAAATCAATTTTGGAAAATGAGGTTCGGAAGGTTGACATTTTGGCTAGTGACCAAAATGTAATTTTTGAAAGTTGCGGGACAGTTTTATAAAGGATTGAAACTTTGAATCTTTAAGGAGCTATTATTCCAAAAAGGATTTCTCCAGATTTTTCTAAGATATTTTAAGTCTAAAATCTGATTTTAAAGATTTAGAAAAGGGAGGGAAATCATTTTAACCACTTTCCAACTAATTTTCCATTTTCTCTCAAATTCTCTGTTCTCTCATTTTCTCTCAACCCAAACAAGATTCTCCAGATTTCTTTCTTTGATTTTAACATCTTAATCTCTCATTTCAATTCTCATTTGATTCCTAATCATCTCATCATCAAAACCTCTCAATTTACAAGTTGATTCATCAAGCTTTTTGGCTCTAAAATGGAGAAATTCAAGTTTGGAGGTAAGAACGTCCTTCTCCTCTAAACTATCAGTTCTTTACTGAAATTCCTAAGTTCTCAATCCTTGATTTATGTTTTATTAATGGCTTTTCAATTGAGATCTTGATTTTTGGCTAAAATGCAAGATTTGATGATTTTGGTGAAAATTTCGTGTGATCTGTTTAAGCAGGGTTTTGAGGTGTTAAATTGATGTTAAATGAATGCTAAAATGATTAGAAGTTGAGGTTTAATCAATGCAATCCCGGATAGGTTGAATTTCCTAAGTTTGGCTTGAGTTTTTGGTTGTTTTTGGAGTGTTTTTGGTGATCTGTTATACCTGGAGGTATAAGGACGTGGTTGTGATCATTTTGCATGTTATTTGATGTATAAAAATGGTTAGAAGTGATGGATCTTGGCTGGGTTAAGTTTTGGAAGTGTTTGGAGGTGATTTCGGTTGTGTTTGGTAGCCAAATTGTTAGATTTGTGATGAGCAGCGAGTTGTGTTGTTGTTGCTGGTGTTTTAATGCATAAGGATGCATTAATGTTCTGTTTTTGTGTGCTTGAAACAGGGGAGGTTGATCCTTGAGCCTTGGAGGTGTTTTCGGAAGGTTTCGGAAGCTTGGAAAGCTTGTTGGCTAGCTTTGTTTGGTAATCCGTGAGTGAAGTTGGGATTTCAGCTTTTGAAACAAGGTTTGAAGGTTTTTGGGAGCTTAGTTTAAGTCTAAACAACTTTGCTAAGCTCAAGAGTAAGTGGACGAGTTTTTGCTCTTGGATTGTGTATGTTTTGGCTTTAAAAATCAAAAGTGGTTAATGATTGATATGCATGTGATTTGCATGGTTAAATTCTGTTTTGTAAGCATGTTTTAGCATGGTTTAATGCTGGTTTTGAAGGTCAATTGAAAAGGATGCTCAAGGTAAGAGATCCTTGGTTTAGTGTATTGAAAATGTGGTTTTGATGCATAGTGTTGCATGTTGTTCATTGGCTTTGTATGATGCTTAAAAACAGTGAGTTGATGATGATTAATGATGATAATTGTGCCTTTTGCATATTGTTTATGCATGTGAATCATTGAGCTAATGATGTGATGGTTTTGCATTATGTGTATGCATGTGAATCATTGAGCTAATGATGTGATGGCCTTGCATTATGTTTATGCATGTGGAACATTGGATATTATGGTAAGATGGTTATGTTGGCAAGAGATGTGAATGGTTCTTGGTTCGTTGATCGGGTATAATTAGCCGGCTATAGGATTGGGTGCACCGTGAATAAAGTCGCCTTGAAGGCGGAGTGGTCAAGTGTGGACCGGTTAGACTCCCCTCAAGTATTCCTAACGAGATGAGGTCATAGTGGAGGTTGTTGCCCACTCGAGGACCTGAGTTGTTTAAGGTCATAATGGAGGTTGTTGCCCATTCGAGGACCTTGGTTAAGTAAAGGTTATAAGGTGGTTAAAAGTCCTTATGTGAGAACCTTGTACTTGTTAAGATCACAAAGGCAGTGGTTAAGTCCATGTGTGGATCTTGGGTGTGATGTCCCGGATCTCGTTAGATGATGTCTACAACTACCAATCGGTTATGCAAAGGTTATATGGTGGTTGAAAGTCCATACGGGAAGACCTTGTGCATGTCAAGGGTGTATGGCGGTTGAAAGTCCATACATGGTAACCTTGAGGAAAAGCTAAGGTTGTATGGTGTTTAAAAGTCCATACATGGGAACCTTAGGAGGTTGAGGTCAGTGGAGGTTGTTGCCCACGGGAAGACCTTGGATTGGGTAGTGTGTAGGAAGCGTTGGGACACGCTTGTAATCCGCGTATCTGATCGGGTTGAAAAGTTGGAAAGTGATTATGGTTGATCTCTTGGAAGCCAATATAATGTTCTTGATCATGTTGAGCATGGGATTGCTTGAATTGATGCATAGTTGCATGCGAAGCATGAGATTGCTTGAAATGATGCATGGTTGCATGTGAAGCATGAGATGCTTGAATTGATGCATGTTTGCATGAGAAGCATGAGATGCTTGGTAAGACGCATTGTTGCATGAGATGTGTATGATGCTAGTGAAAGCATGTTACTTGTATGTTGAACAAGTGTTGGTTATCATTTGATAAATGATGCATGAGCGCATGGATTACCTATGTTGCATTGGAGTCATGTATGACTTGTTGTTAAAGGCATGTGATGATGATGTTATGGTTTTATGTTGCCTTGATTAAATGCATGAAATGGTTTGTTTGAACTATGGTTTTAAATGGTTTCTTGCTTGATGAGGTTTTCAAGTTAAAGAAAGGTATGTTGCAAAATGGAAGTGTTTTCCATGGTTTTATTTTAAGCTTGGCATTCGGTGTTTATGCATGATTTGAGCTTGATGTTGAATAGAGTTTTCAAACATGGTTTTGGAAAGCAAATCGGGTTGGTTTTAAAGTGTTTTAAAGACCCGCTGCATTGATGGTGTTTTGGTTTCGAGCATTCCTCACTAAGCATTATGTGCTTACGCTCCTTTTTGTCCATCAATGCAGATTCTTGAAGTTTGGACGGCAAGGAGCAAGGGATTCAAGGTGGACTCCAATGGAGATGTATGTCTCGATGAATAGCTATAGTTAATAAGGGCAATGGGGTAGAATCTCTCGGATTGTTGTAATTGTGATCGTTATGTTGTTCATGAATGTTAAATGCTGTTGTTAATGATGTTGAATCATGAATTGGCTTAATTGAGTTGAATTGGAAGGTTTGTGCTTAAATGGTTGCTTGTGTAGGAAGCATGCCTATAGATTTGGGGCTTTCCTTATTTGTTGAGTATATGTTGAATTGTTGATGCAAGTATGTTTCTTTTATGTTGAATTGCATGTTGGCAAAGTTTGGTGGTTTTTGGAGCATGTTTGAATGATCAATTGTGTGTTTGAATGAGCAAAATGCAACATTCTGGGCTAGGCGTTTCGGAACAGGTAACACCGTTTCGGAACGGGTGCCCTGCATAAACCCAGGCGTCCGAAACGGGTGCCACCGTTCCGAAACGGAATGTATTCTGCCAGACCCCCGTTGCGGAACGCGTTGCGGAACGGCCCCGTGTTTCGGAACGGGCTTGGCCTGTTTCGGAACGGGTGACCGTTGGGGGCTGACATGGGCGGTTAAATGTTTCAAAATGTTTGCATTTTGGTCCTGAATCTTGTTTGTGCAATTGTATGAGTTCGGGATGTCCGTTTGAGCTGAAATTTGGCACAGAAGCATGAAACATGATTAATTTTAAGTTGGTAACTTAAAATCTGATTAAGTCCTTAAAGTTTTCAGAAATTACAATTTGGTCCCTAAAGTTGTAATTTGTTCAATTGGGTCCCTGTTTGACCTCTGATGTTTGTGATCTTTGAGCATGGTGTTTGTGTGATCACATCTAAGGTTAATGTGCATCTAGACAAGATTAAAAAGAAAAAAAGGGTCGTTAATCAAGGTTGACTTTCGGGTTGACTTTGGTTTTCCCCGTGTAATCTTCGTAGTTCGGGTCAACCGTCTAGGCTGGGCTACGGGGGTTACATTTGGTGGTATCAGAGCTGAGTTGCAAAGGTTGGGGAAAACGGTAAGTTGTTGTGATGTGTGTGTTTGATGCTTACCTTGTTGTATGGTTGAAAGCTGGTTGGAGCATGTGTTTCTGAGTATGATGTTGATGTTTTTGAGCATGTTGCTGGTGTATGCAAGCATGATTTGTGGTTATGAATCTTGGTTGAGTTCATGTGGATATGTGTTGATGCTATGAGCTGATGCTATGCATGATGAATGTGTTTTGAGCATGTTATGTTGTTAATGTGCTGGTGTTATGGATGTTGTTTGGTGTAAGCATGATCAAGGTATGTTGTTGATATGCTTGATGTTGTGATATTCATGTTGTGTTGACTGTTATGTCATGTAAAGGGGGAGGATTCGGGATACCCATTGCCTTATTAATATAGCTATTGTGTTATTTTGGAGTTGGAGTTTGAATCCTTGCTTAATGCTGGTCTAACTGGTTTGTTTGCTTGTTGTAATTGTATGTTTGTTGTTAGTGGTATGGCAAAGTTGGTGAAAGCATGGAGGTTGAGTGAGATGGTTGCTGCCTTGGGGCAGGTTGTTAAGGCAAAGAATTCACCCTTTTGTAAAGGTGTTTTATCTCAGTCTTCTGTGACTGAAGTTGAGATGGTAAGGCAAGGGAAGGAAGCTGGTTCCGGGATGGAAAGTTCATTATCTGTTGTTCAGGAGGTGTTGGGAACATCTCAGGCTGCGGTTGGGGGAAAGTCAGTGGATGTGCTGGCTAAATGTGTGGGTTTGCCGAAACAGCATTTGCTTGATTTGGGTGCTGTAGAGTATCATGGTTCTTCCCCGGAGATGTTTGAGGCCTGGTTGGCCAATGTGGTTCTGATTTTGGATCAGGAAGGCTGTGATTATGCCTGTAAGCTGGGGAGTGTTGTTTCTTTGATGCTGGAGGATGCTTGTTCTTGGTGGACATCTGTGGCTGTGGCGTCACATATCCTTGATATTGATTGGGATTTCTTCGTGTCTGCTTTCTATGAAAGGTATCTTGGGAGGGAATTTCCAAGGGTTGAACAAGGTGTGGGTGGTGCTGCTGGTGAGCAAGTGTTGCCTGAGCAAGGAGTGGAAGTTCAGTCATCTGTGTGTGACTGTTGTAAAAGGCAACATGTTGGAAATTGTTGGGACACAAGTGTTTGCTGGAGATGTGGTTCTAAGTTGCATGTTAAGCGTGATTGTCCTCTTGGAGTGAAGTCAGCTTTGATGTTGGCTAAAGGATCTTTGAAAGGTCGTGGGCACGGCCGAAGCGAGGTTCAGAGATGGCAGAAAAAGCAGAAGGTTGAGAAGAGTTTGGGAAATGAAGTTTGCTGGAAATGTGGGTCTGCTGGACACATGAAGTGTGATTGCTTGATGTTGGCTCGGAACAGCCAAGGTTTCTTATCGCAAGGAGTTGGTGGTGACCCTGGTGTGTTTGTTGGTGCTGCAGTTGTGCCGCGGAAGGATGTTGGTTCCGCAAGGAAGAGAACTCGTTCGATGAAGCTTCAGGGTGGTGTTATGTTTTCAGGTAACCTTGTTAAGTGATCTTCGCTTTAGTTGCCGTAGTTTGTTTCTGTTGGTTTTCCTTGTGTAGTAAGTTTGGTCTTGTTGCTAGTATGTTTGGGGTAATGGTAGTTGTGGTTTGGTAATATCTTTATTGTGAAGAAGGCTTTAGTGGATATCTTTTGGTTAATGGCTGTTGGTATGATGGAGTTGGATAAGTTAAAGGTGAGTAAGGAGGTAGTTCTTAGACAGATTTTGAGGATGTTATTGGAGGGTGTGAACTGGCATTCATGCACAGTTAAAATCATTGATATATACTATATTATATATGTTGGTCCATGCATACATGTGGCATGACATTAGAGGTTTTGCATACATGTGCATCAGACATTGATAGGGCATGTAGGTGATCATACATACGATGTTCACGCTCGCTAATAACTAATCGAATCTGTTAGTGTTGTGGTTGGATTAAGTGGGATGATGGGTTTTTAGAGGTTGTTTGGGTGCTAAGTGGGAGCTAGAGGTGTTGGAGTTTGGTAAGCTGGTTGTTAGTGATAGTGAGAATGGAATAGCCTGTTGGTAAAAGGATAGTGTTTGTTGCTCTGAGAGTTTGGTGGATTGGTGGTGAAGGGTATCAGTTGAGGCTAGTATCAGCTAAGTGGTTTGTTAAGCTAAAAGGAGGTGGTAGTTCTTTGGTGCTAAGTGATGTTGCAGTTGAAGTTGTGTTTCCAGGTGCTGAAGTGGTTTAGCTTTTAAGTTGTTGTGAAAGGGTTGTGTTGGTTCTTAGCAATCTTTGAGGAGATCAGAGGCTGTTATGTGTGTTTTGGTTCAGTGATGTTCTGGTAATGCAAGTGTTCTGGTTGAGTATGTAGTGAAAGGGCTGTGAAAGATCGAAGGTTTTCGTTGGTTGTTTGGGTTCTTGTGAGAAATGGTAGGCTGGTTGTGGTTAAGAGAGTTTCGTTTGAAGACAGTTGGTGGTGTGTGGAACGTCTGACGGTTTCAAGTTGGGGTTGTGATGTAATTTTTGGTATCTGGGTGAGTAGTCCTGGTGAGCTGATATGGTAATGTTGTGACAGATGTGAAGGATTGTCAGCTTCGTTGAAGAGCTTATGTAAACATTTGATGTTTAAGGATTTCTGCTTGTTGGGAAAATCTTTGGGAAAGGTTTGGGAATCGCAAGAGTTTTAGAAGCAGAGAAGTTGCCTAATGGCTGAATTGGTTTGGTGGTTGTCTTTGTGTAGACAAGTCTTGGGAGTTGTGTGCTACAGTGTTGTCTGCTAAAAGAGCTGAAGTTCGTCAGGTTGATGTTGGGGTTGTGTACAGTTCGGTTATGTGAAAGGTGGAGTCGTGGTTACCTTTGAGAGTTTGAATTTGTGAACAGTGTGTGGTGGAGGTTTTGTATGGGAAGTGATCAGTGTTGTTGGTTGAGGCTTTTGTGTTGCCTTGTGTGTTGCTTTGAGAAGGTTGTTGTTCTCTTTTCGCCGGTTGAAATTTCGAGGACGAAATTTCCTAAGGGGGGGGAGAGTTGTAACGCCCCGGTTTTGGGCTCAGAAGTTTTGGGTGTTGACCGGTTCGGTCAAAGTGCTGATCGAATATATAAGAGTGGATTTAGGAAAGCCTAGTTCGGGTTGCATTAAAAATATGGAAAAATGTTCTAAAATCATCTTTTAATATATAAAAGTAAACTGTGAAATCAATTTTGGAAAATGAGGTTCGGAAGGTTGACATTTTGGCTAGTGACCAAAATGTAATTTTTGAAAGTTGCGGGACAGTTTTATAAAGGATTGAAACTTTGAATCTTTAAGGAGCTATTATTCCAAAAAGGATTTCTCCATATTTTTCTAAGATATTTTAAGTCTAAAATCTGATTTTAAAGATTTAGAAAAGGGAGGGAAATCATTTTAACCACTTTCCAACTAATTTTCCATTTTTCTCTCAAATTCTCTTTTCTCTCATTTTCTCTCAACCCAAACAAGATTCTCCAGATTTCTTTCTTTGATTTTAACATCTTAATCTCTCATTTCAATTCTCATTTGATTCCTAATCATCTCATCATCAAAACCTCTCAATTTACAAGTTGATTCATCAAGCTTTTTGGCTCTAAAATGGAGAAATTCAAGTTTGGAGGTAAGAACGTCCTTCTCCTCTAAACTATCAGTTCTTTACTGAAATTCCTAAGTTCTCAATCCTTGATTTATGTTTTATTAATGGCTTTTCAATTGAGATCTTGATTTTTGGCTAAAATGCAAGATTTGATGATTTTGGTGAAAATTTCGTGTGATCTGTTTAAGCAGGGTTTTGAGGTGTTAAATTGATGTTAAATGAATGCTAAAATGATTAGAAGTTGAGGTTTAATCAATGCAATCCTGGATAGGTTGAATTTCCTAAGTTTGGCTTGAGTTTTTGGTTGTTTTTGGAGTGTTTTTGGTGATCTGTTATACCTGGAGGTATAAGGACGTGGTTGTGATCATTTTGCATGTTATTTGATGTATAAAAATGGTTAGAAGTGATGGATCTTGGCTGGGTTAAGTTTTGGAAGTGTTTGGAGGTGATTTCGGTTGTGTTTGGTAGCCAAATTGTTAGATTTGTGATGAGCAGCGAGTTGTGTTGTTGTTGCTGGTGTTTTAATGCATAAGGATGCATTAATGTTCTGTTTTTGTGTGCTTGAAACAGGGGAGGTTGACCCTTGAGCCTTGGAGGTGTTTTCGGAAGGTTTCGGAAGCTTGGAAAGCTTGTTGGCTAGCTTTGTTTGGTAATCGGTGAGTGAAGTTGGGATTTCAGCTTTTGAAACAAGGTTTGAAGGTTTTTGGGAGCTTAGTTTAAGTCTAAACAACTTTGCTAAGCTCAAGAGTAAGTGGATGAGTTTTTGCTCTTGGATTGTGTATGTTTTGGCTTTAAAAATCAGAAGTGGTTAATGATTGATATGCATGTGATTTGCATGGTTAAATTCTGTTTTGTAAGCATGTTTTAGCATGGTTTAATGCTGGTTTTGAAGGTCAATTGAAAAGGATGCTCAAGGTAAGAGATCCTTGGTTTAGTGCATTGAAAATGTGGTTTTGATGCATAGTGTTGCATGTTGTTCATTGGCTTTGTATGATGCTTAAAAACAGTGAGTTGATGATGATTAATGATGATAATTGTGCCTTTTGCATATTGTTTATGCATGTGAATCATTGAGCTAATGATGTGATGGTTTTGCATTATGTGTATGCATGTGAATCATTGAGCTAATGATGTGATGGCCTTGCATTATGTTTATGCATGTGGAACATTGGATATTATGGTAAGATGGTTATGTTGGCAAGAGATGTGAATGGTTCTTGGTTCGTTGATCGGGTATAATTAGCCGGCTATAGGATTGGGTGCACCGTGAATAAAGTCGCCTTGAAGGCGGAGTGGTCAAGTGTGGACCGGTTAGACTCCCCTCAAGTATTCCTAACGAGATGAGGTCATAGTGGAGGTTGTTGCCCACTCGAGGACCTGAGTTGTTTAAGGTCATAATGGAGGTTGTTGCCCATTCGAGGACCTTGGTTAAGTAAAGGTTATAAGGTGGTTAAAAGTCCTTATGTGAGAACCTTGTACTTGTTAAGATCACAATGGCAGTGGTTAAGTCCATGTGTGGATCTTGTGTGTGATGTCCCGGATCTCGTTAGATGATGTCTACAACTATCAATCGGTTATGCAAAGGTTGTATGGTGGTTGAAAGTCCATACGGGAAGACCTTGTGCATGTCAAGGGTGTATGGCGGTTGAAAGTCCATACATGGTAACCTTGAGGAAAAGCTAAGGTTGTATGGTGTTTAAAAGTCCATACATGGGAACCTTAGGAGGTTGAGGTCAGTGGAGGTTGTTGCCCACGGGAAGACCTTGGATTGGGTAGTGTGTAGGAAGCGTTGGGACACGCTTGTAATCCGCGTATCCGATCGGGTTGAAAAGTTGGAAAGTGATTATGGTTGATCTCTTGGAAGCCAATATAATGTTCTTGATCATGTTGAGCATGGGATTGCTTGAAATGATGCATAGTTGCATGCGAAGCATGAGATTGCTTGAAATGATGCATGGTTGCATGTGAAGCATGAGATGCTTGAATTGATGCATGTTTGCATGAGAAGCATGAGATGCTTTGTAAGACGCATTATTGCATGAGATGTGTATGATGCTAGTGAAAGCATGTTACTTGTATGTTGAACAAGTGTTGGTTATCATTTGATAAATGATGCATGAGCGCATGGATTACCTATGTTGCATTGGAGTCATGTATGACTTGTTGTTGAAGGCATGTGATGATGATGTTATGGTTTTATGTTGCCTTGATTAAATGCATGAAATGGTTTGTTTGAACTATGGTTTTAAATGGTTTCTTGCTTGATGAGGTTTTCAAGTTAAAGAAAGGTATGTTGCAAAATGGAAGTGTTTTCCATGGTTTTATTTTAAGCTTGGCATTCGGTGTTTATGCATGATTTGAGCTTGATGTTGAATAGAGTTTTCAAACATGGTTTTGGAAAGCAAATCGGGTTGGTTTTAAAGTGTTTTAAAGACCCGCTGCATTGATGGTGTTTTGGTTTCGAGCATTCCTCACTAAGCATTATGTGCTTACGCTCCTTTTTGTCCATCAATGCAGATTCTTGAAGTTTGGACGGCAAGGAGCAAGGGATTCAAGGTGGACTCCAATGGAGATGTATGTCTCGATGAATAGCTATAGTTAATAAGGGCAATGGGGTAGAATCTCTCGGATTGTTGTAATTGTGATCGTTATGTTGTTCATGAATGTTAAATGCTGTTGTTAATGATGTTGAATCATGAATTGGCTTAATTGAGTTGAATTGGAAGGTTTGTGCTTAAATGGTTGCTTGTGTAGGAAGCATGCCTATAGATTTGGGGCTTTCCTTATTTGTTGAGTATATGTTGAATTGTTGATGCAAGTATGTTTCTTTTATGTTGAATTGCATGTTGGCAAAGTTTGGTGGTTTTTGGAGCATGTTTGAATGATCAATTGTGTGTTTGAATGAGCAAAATGCAACATTCTGGGCTAGGCGTTTCGGAACAGGTAACACCGTTTCGGAACGGGTGCCCTGCATAAACCCAGGCGTCCGAAACGGGTGCCACCGTTCCGAAACGGAATGTATTCTGCCAGACCCCCGTTGCGGAACGCGTTGCGGAACGGCCCCGTGTTTCGGAACGGGCTTGGCCTGTTTCGGAACGGGTGACCGTTGGGGGCTGACATGGGCGGTTAAATGTTTCAAAATGTTTGCATTTTGGTCCTGAATCTTGTTTGTGCAATTGTATGAGTTCGGGATGTCCGTTTGAGCTGAAATTTGGCACAGAAGCATGAAACATGATTAATTTTAAGTTGGTAACTTAAAATCTGATTAAGTCCTTAAAGTTTTCAGAAATTACAATTTGGTCCCTAAAGTTGTAATTTGTTCAATTGGGTCCCTGTTTGACCTCTGATGTTTGTGATCTTTGAGCATGGTGTTTGTGTGATCACATCTAAGGTTAATGTGCATCTAGACAAGATTAAAAAGAAAAAAAGGGTCGTTAATCAAGGTTGACTTTCGGGTTGACTTTGGTTTTCCCCGTGTAATCTTCGTAGTTCGGGTCAACCGTCTAGGCCGGGCTACGGGGGTTACAAACATTGCTTTGGTTTATCGAATCGTGTTTGCTTTTTAAAGTGGTTTTATGATTCGCTGCATTGATGGTGTTTTGGTTTTGAGCATTCCTCACTAAGCATTATGTGCTTACGCTCCTTTTTGTCCATCAATACAGATAATTGAAGTTGGAACAGCGAGAAGCAAGGGATTCAAGGAAAGCTCCACTTGAGATGTATGTCTCGGTTAATAGCTATAGATAATAAAGGCAATGGGGGGAGAATCTCTTATGTTGATGTTTAATGAGATTGTGTATGTTGGACAAGTATGATTTATGCTTTTGAACTATGTGGTTTAATGCTTGCACCTTTGGATCTTCTTATTCCTAAGTTGATATGTAATGCTTCATGTTTTAAAAGCATGAATGAGTGTTGAATGTGTTGAATGGGTTGATGCACCTAGGGTGGTTTTGTATCTAGTTTTTGATGCAATTATGTCCCTTGAGTGTTGAATGACTTACTGGTATGATTTGGTTGCATTTAGAGCATGTTTGACGGGTCGAATGTGTGATAAACCAGCAAAATTTCTGCAATCTGGGCAACCTGTTTCGGAACAGTTGCTACTATATCGGAACGGGGGGCCTGAAATGGCCTAGGCGTTCCGAAACGGGTAGAACCGTTCCGGAACGGTTTAGACACTGCCAGGCCTTGTTTCGGTACTGGTTTCGGAATGGTCCCGCATTTCGGAACGGGTTCTCCCTGTTCTGAAACACCCGACCGTTGGGCACTGAAATTGTTGGTTAAATGTTTTGAAAACCTTGCGTTTTGGTCCTGAACTTTGTAAATGCAATTGAATGAGTTCGAGAAGTCCGTTTGAGCTGAAATTTGGCAGAGAAGCATGAAAGATGATTAATTTCATATTGGTAACTTTAATTTGGGCTAAGTCCTTATAATTATCAGAATTTACAATTTGGTCCCTAAAGTCATGTTTTGTGCAATTGAGTCCTTGAATGTTCTCCGTTGGTTGTGATCTTTGAGTATGTTGTTCTTGTGAACATGTCTAGGGTTAATGTGCATCTAGATAAGTTTTAAAAGAAAAAAAAGGGTCGTTAATGAAGGTTGACTTTCGGGTTGACTTTGGTTTTCCCCGTGTATACTTCTTAATTCGGTTCAACCGTCTGGGCCGGGTTAAGGGGGGTTACATTTGGTGGTATCAGAGCTGAGTTGCGAATGCTTTGGGAAGTGGTAAGTTGTTGTATTATGTGTTTGATGTTTATTCTGATGTGTGGTTGAAAGTCGGTTGGAATGCGTGTTTTTAAGCGAATTGTTGATGTTTTTAAGCATGCTTTTTGGTTATGAATCTTCATTGAGCTAATGTGGATTTGTACTGATGTTATGCTGGTGATGTGAGCTGATTTTATGAATGATGAAAGTGTAATGGGTACGATATGTTGATATTATGCTATTGCGAGTGAATGTTGTTTGATGAAAGCATGATCGAAGTATGTTGATTGATATGCTTGATGTTGTGATATACATGTTTTATTGATTGATATGTTATGTAAAAGGGGAGGATTCGGGATACCCATTGCCTTATTATTATAGCTATTGTGTTATTTTGGAGTGGGAGTTTTGAATCCTTGCTTAAAGCTGGTTTGATCGATTTGTTTGTTTTGTTGTGATTGTTTGCTGTTAATAGCATGGTGAAATCGATGAAAGAATGGCAGTTAGGTGAGATGGTTGCTGCTTTAGAGCAGGTTGTCAGGGCGTGGAATTCACCTTTTAGTGGAGGTGTTTTGTCTCAGTCTTCTGTGCCTGGAGTTGAGGTAGTGAGGCAGGAGGAAGAAACTGGTTCTGTGATGAAGAGTTCATCACCTTTTGTTCAAGAGGTGTTGGGAACATCTCAGGCTGTGGCAAAAATAAGGCCTGTAGGCGTGCCGGTTGTGGGATGTGCGGGTTTGTCGAAACAGCGTTTGCATGAGTTGGGAGTTGTGGAGTATCATGGTTCGACACCTGAGACGTTCGAGGCTTGGTTAGCCAGTGTAGTTCTGATTTTGGATCAGGAAGGTTGTGATTATGCCTGTAAGCTGGGAAGTGTTGTATCGTTGATGTTGGAGGACGCTTGTGCCTGGTGGACATTTGTGGTTGTGGCATCGCACATCCATGATATTGATTGGGACTTCTTTGTGTCTGCCTTTTATGAAAGGTATCTTGGAGGGAAATTCCCAAGGGGTAAACAATGTGAGGGTGTGGTTTCTGTTTATGAAGGTGGGAAAAGTTTAAGCGAGAGAGTTGTGGATACTGACCTTGGGAGCGGTCAGCGTAAAAGGCTGTATGGTGGAAGGTTTGGCTTGAATCGAAACTTGGATGGTAGCGCAGATTTGGGGCACGTGCTGCTTGATCAAGTAGTGGAAGCTCAGTTACCGGTGTGTGACCGTTGTGGAAGGCGCCATGTTGGAGGTTGTTGGGGCGCAGGTGTTTGTTGGAACTGTGGTTCTAAAGAGCATGTGAAGCGAAATTGTCCTCAAGTGGTGAGATCAGCCTCAGTGGTAGCATAAGGGTCTCTGAAGGGTCGTGGGCACGGCCGAGACAAGGTTCGAAGGTGGCAGGAAGGGCAGAAAGTTGTTAGGAGCTTGGGAAATGAAATCTGCTGGAATTGTGGGTCTGTTGGACACATGAGACGTAATTGTTTGAAGTTGGCTCGTCTGTTGAAGCTCCGGGGTGGTGATGTGTTTTCAGGTAACCTTGTTAAGTAATCTTTGTTCTAGTATCTTAGTTTGGTTTCAGTTGGTATTTCCTTGCGTAGAGAGTATGGTCTCGTTGCTAGCATGTTTGGGGTAGTAGTTGTTGTTGTTTTGAAAACAACTTTAGTGTGAAGAGGGCGTTAGTGAGTATCTTGTGGATAATGGGTTGCTAGGAGGATGGGGTTGGTCAAGTTGGAAGTGAGATAGGCGGTTGTTTTTAGGCGGACTCTGAGGATGTTATTGGTGGGTGTGAACTGACATTCATGCACAGTTAAAATCATTGTTATATGCTATATTATATATATGTGCTGGTCCATGCATACATGTGGCATGACATTAGAGGTTTTGCATACATGTACATCAGGCATTGGTAGGGCATATAAGTGACCATGCATACGAACGTTCACACTCGCTGATAGTTAATCGGGTCCGTTGGTGTTGTGTTAGGGTTAGATTGGATGGAGGGTATTAGGTGAGCTGTTGGTAATAGTAAGTGTGGTATAGCATGTTGGTAGTAGGAAGGTGTTTGGCGTTTAATGGGTTTAGCGGTGTGGAGGTAAGAAGATTACTGGTTGAAGTTAGAACCGGTTAGGTGGTTGTGAATAGCTAGTAGAAGTGGTAGTTCCTTAGAAGTTAAGTGATGTTGTATGATGTGGATGGGTTCCAAACAGCTGAGGTAACTTGGCATTGATGTAGTTGTAGAAGGGTTGTTTTTGTAGGTGAGGGTTTGTAGCAACCTTCGAAGAGTTGAGAAGATGTGTGTTGAGGGTTGTAGGAAAAGGGTTAGCCCGGGAGAATAGAAGTTTCATAACCTAACTATGTATGTATAGGTTGGGCGGTGTCCTGGAATGGCAAGTGTTGTAGTTAAGTCTTGAAGTGGAAAGACAATGTAAGATCAAGGCCATTGTTGGTTGGGCGAGCTCTTGTGAGAAGTGGTTGGCTGGTTGTGTTTAAATAAGTTCCTGTTGAGGCCAGCTGGTGGTGTGTGGAACGGCTGGCGGAGTCAAGGTTGGGGCTTGTGATGTGATTTTTGGGTGTTGGGAGAGTGGTTCTGGTGAGTCGTTATGGTAATGTTAGCGGCGGATGTGAAGGGATGTCAGCAATACGTTGTGAAGTTTGAGTAAGCAGTTGATGCTTAAGAATTCTGGCATGGTGTGGTAACCTTTGGGAGAAGTTGAGCAATTGTGCAAGGGGTTTTAGAAGCAGTGAAGGTTGTGGGCTACATGGTGGCTGAATTGGTTTGGTTGGTGTCACTGTGTGAACAAGTTTTGGGAGTTATGAGTTAAGGTGGTGTATGCTGTAAAAGTTGGAGGTTCTTCAGGTTGTTGTTGGGGCTATGTGCAGTCCGGAAGTGTGAAAGGTTAAGATGTTGTTAACATTTGAGTGTTCTGGAATTCGTGTACAGTATGTGGTGGTTAAGTCTCCTGTGTTGCCTTGTGTGTTGCTTTGAGAAGGTTGGTTGTTCTCTTTTCGCCAGTTGAAATTTCGAGGACGAAATTTCCTAAGAGGGAGAGAGTTGTAACACCCCAATTTTGGGCTTAGAAGTTTTGGGTTTGGACCGGGCCGGTCAGTGTGCGGTTCAAATATAAAAGGTGATTTCTAGGAAAGCCTAGTTCGGGTTGCATTAAAAATATGGAAAAATGTCCTAAAATCCTCTTTTATTATATATAAGAGAAAGGTGAAATCAATTTTACAAAATGAGGTTTGGAAGAGTGACATTTTGGGTTAGTGACCAAAATGTAATTTTTGAAAACTGGGTGACTATTTTAAAAAGGATTGAAACTTTGAATCTTTAAGGAGCTATTTACCCAATGGGAGTTTCTCCAGATTTTTCCTAAATATTAAAGATTTAATTAATGGTTTTTAAATAAAAGAAAAAGGGAGGGAAGATATTTAGCCATTTCTAACTAACTTTTCCATATTTCCATTTTCATTTTTCTCTCATCTTTTCTCTCAAACCAAACACATTTATCTAGAGCTTTTTTCCTCTGATTTTGTTACTTAAATATCACATTTCAATTTCCTTTTGATCCTCAATCATCTCTTCATCAAAACCTAATCATTTGCTAATTGGATCTTCAAGCATTTTGATTCTAAAAAGGGAGAAACTCAAGTTTGGAGGTATGAACGTCCTTCTCCTCTAAACTCTCAGTTCTTTACTGAAATTCCCAAGTTCTCAATCCTTAATTTACGTTTTATAAAAGGTTTTAAGGTTGTGTTCTTGATCTTGGCTTTAAAATGCAAGATTTGGTTAATTTTGTTGAATTTTCGTATGATCTGATTGGGCATTGTTTTGAGATGTCTTTTTTATGTTAAATGAATGTATAATTGATGAGAAATTGAGGTTTGATCAATGCAATCCCGGATAGGTTGATTTTCCTAAGTTTTGCTTGAGTTTTTGGTTGTTTTTGGAGTGTTTTTGGTGATCTGTTATTGTAGGAGGTATAAGGACGTGGTTGGGATCATTTTGGATGTTAATTGATGTTTATAAATGGTTAGAAGTGATGGATCTCGGCTGGGTTAAGTTTTGGAAGTGTTTGGATGTGATTTCGGTTGTGTTTGGTAGCCGAAATGTTGGATTTGATAAGAGCAGCGAGTTTAGGTGTATTGCTGGTGTTTTAATGCATGATGAAGCATTAATCCTCTGTTTTTATGTGCTTGAAACAGGGGAGATTGATCCGTGAGCATTAGAGGAGGCGTTGAAGGTTTCAGATGCTTGGAAGGGTTGTTGGCTAGCCTTGTTTTGTGTATCGGTGAGTGAAGTTGGGTTTTCAGCCTTAAAACCAAGGTTTGAAGGTTTTGGGAGTTTAGTTTAAGTCTAAACAACTTAGCTAAGCTCAAGAGTAAGTAAATGGAATTTCTCTTTTGGTTGTGTTATGAAATGGTTTTAAAAGCACTTGTGTTTGTTGGATGCAATGCATGTGATTTGCATGTTTTAAATTCTTTTTTTGAAAGCATATTATAGCATGGTTTAATGCTGGTTTTGGAAGCCATGTGCGAAGGGTGCTCAAGGTAAGAGATCCTTGGTTTTGTACATTGAAATTGTAGAATTGATGCATAGTGATGCATGTTGTTTAATGGCTTTGTTTAATGCTTCAAAACAGTGGATTAATGATGGTAATTGGTGGTTTTGGCATTTGGTTATGCTTGTATAACTTTGGACTAATGTGGTAAGAAGGTTATATTGGCAAATGATGTAAGTGGTTCTTGGTTTCTTTAATCGGATATAGTTAGCCGGCTATAGGATTGGGTGCACCGTGAATAAAGCCGCCTTGGATGTGGAGTGGTTGTGAGTGAACCGGTAACTCCATCCAATTACACTAACGAGATGGTTAAGAACACCATGGTGGTTAAAATTCCATGGGTGGGTCTTGAGTTAAGGTCATAATGGTGGTTGAAATTCCATTCGAGGACCTTGTGTAAGCAAAGGTTATAATGGTGGTTAAAATTCCATTTGAGGACCTTGTGCTTGTTAAGATCACAATGGTGGTGTAAAGTCCATGTGTGGATCTTGTGAAGTATGTCCCGGATCTCGTTAGTGATGTTATACAACTACCAATGGGTGATGCTAAGGTCATATGGTGGTTAAAATTCCATATGGGGACCTTGTGCATGTTAAGGTCATATGGTGGTTAAAATTCCATATGAGGACCTTGGGAATGTTAAGGTCATATGGTGGTTAAGATTCCATATGAGGGCCTTGTGTATGGTAAGGTCAAATGGTGGTTAAAATTCCATTTTGGAGACCTTAAGATTGGTAGTGTGTATGAAGCGTGGGGACAACGCTTGTGATCCGCGTATCCGATTGGTTGTTGAGTTGAAAATGGTTATGGTTTGTCACTTGGAAGCCAATATAATGGTCTTGAATGTAAAGAAGCATGAAATGCTTGAAATGATGCATGGTTGCATGAGAAGTGTGTAATGCTTTATGAATGCATGTAAAGCTTTATGAATGCATGTATTACTTGTTAGCATGTACAAGTGTTTATAATCTATTGAGAATGATGCATGTGTGCATGAAATCTCTTTAGTGCATTGAAGTCTTGTGAAGGCTTGTTAAAGGCATGTAATGCAAATGTTGAGTTTGTGGTTCATGTGTAGCTTTTGCTTAAAGCATGTGATTAATTGAGGAAGTAAGTGGCTTCCAAAGGTTTCTTGCTTTGAAGTGATTTTCAATGTGTGAGAAAAGTATGATGTAAAGAGGAAGTGTTTTCCAAGGTTCTTGTATTTAACCTTGCATGTGATGTTCATGCATGGAATTGTTAAAATGTTGGTTTTGCAAGTTTATGCTTTGAAAAGGGTTACTTAGCTTTCTAAGCTAAGGGTTGATTTTCATGTTTGAGCAATGCATGATTTTGAGCATGTTGTTGAAAAGGGTTTTCAAACATTGCTTTGGTTTATCGAATCGTGTTTGCTTTTTAAAGTGGTTTTACGATTCGCTGCATTGATGGTGTTTTGGTTTTGAGCATTCCTCACTAAGCATTATGTGCTTACGCTCCTTTTGTCCATCAATGCAGATAATTGAAGTTGGAACAACGAGAAGCAAGGGATTCAAGGAAAGCTCCACTTGAGATGTATGTCTCGGTTAATAGCTATAGATAATAAAGGCAATGGGGGGAGAATCTCTTATGTTGATGTTTAATGAGATTGTGTATGTTGGACAAGTATGATTTATGCTTTTGAACTATGTGGTTTAATGCTTGCACCTTTGGATCTTCTTATTCCTAAGTTGATATGTAATGCTTCATGTTTTAAAAGCATGAATGAGTGTTGAATGTGTTGAATGGGTTGATGCACCTAGGGTGGTTTTGTATCTAGTTTTTGATGCAATTATGTCCCTTGAGTGTTGAATGACTTACTGGTATGATTTGGTTGCATTTAGAGCATGTTTGACGGGTCGAATGTGTGATAAACCAGCAAAATTTCTGCAATCTGGGCAACCTGTTTCGGAACAGTTGCTACCGTATCGGAACGGGGGGGGCCTGAAATGGCCTAGGCATTCTGAAACGGGTAGAACCGTTCCGGAACGGTTTAGCCACTGCCAAGCCTTGTTTCGGTACTGGTTTCGGAACAGTCCCGCGTTTCGGAACGGGTTCTCCCTGTTCCGAAACACCCGACCGTTGGGCACTGAAATTGTTGGTTAAATATTTTGAAAACCTTGCGTTTTGGTCCTGAACTTTGTAAATGCAATTGAATGAGTTCGAGAAGTCCGTTTGAGCTGAAATTTGGCAGAGAAGCATGAAAGATGATTAATTTCATATTGGTAACTTTAATTTGGGCTAAGTCCTTATAATTATCAGAATTTACAATTTGGTCCCTAAAGTCATGTTTTGTGCAATTGAGTCCTTGAATGTTCTCTGTTGGTTGTGATCTTTGAGTATGCTGTTCTTGTGAACATGTATAGGGTTAATGTGCATATTGATAAGTTTTAAAAGAAAAAAAAAGGTCGTTAATCAAGGTTGACTTTCGGGTTGACTTTGGTTTTCCCCGTGTAAACTTCTTAATTCGGTTCAACCGTATGGGCCGGGTTAAGGGGGTTACATCAGTGATGATGGGATTTTGTGTTTTAAGGGTTGGGTAGTTATGCCAGAGGATGTTGGTGAGGATTTGGCCATGTTGCATTTAGATTGCGGTTACCGCCGGAGTTGGAAAACATACATGACGTTTTCCATGTATCCATACTTAGAAGGTATCGTTCGGATCATTCGCATGGGTTGTCAGTTGAGGAAGTAGAGTTTAATCCATATTTCTCTTATGATGAAGAATCGATGGAGATCTTGGATTCGGATAGTAAGGTGCTTCGCAGAAAGACCATTGAATTGGTGAAGGTGCTTCGGAGACATCAAGGTGTACAAGAAGCGACATGGGAAAGGAATGAGCATATGAAAAAGCAGTTTCCTTATCTCTTTCTATCAGGTAAATTTTGAGGACGAAACTTCTTAAGTGGGGAGAGTTGTAACGCCCCAGTTTTGGGCCAAGGAGTTAGCCGGGTTTGGTTAGGCGGTTCAGTTTGAACTAGTTTAGCGGCCTAGTCTAGTTTCAGGAAATAAATAAATTGAGAGGTTTTTGGTCGAATAAAATTATGGGAAATTTTCCTAAAATCATAATTATATATATGATTAATTTTGGTGAAGGTAATTTAAAGAAAACAATTTTGGAAACTGGACATTTTGGTTTAGTGACTAAAATGTAAAAATGGTAAAGTTTTATTTAAGCGTAAAAACGTAAAAGGATAATGCTTTAAATCTTTAAGGAGAAATAACAATGGCTAATAGATACTTTTCCTCTTACTTTAAAATTTTAATTAAATAATTATAATAAAAAGGATGTAGGGAATTCGTAGAGACGGTTACTCATTTTCATTTGACGATAGTGTTCTTCTCTCATTTCTCTCAAGTTTCCTTCATCCAAACAACAAGATTTTCAAGGTAAACTCTAAATTTGATTTGGGTTTCAATGATTTACCTATTTTCTATTGATTTCCTATTGAATCTACTCTTTTCACTTTGGTTTCCTTTTGGTTTCTTTTCAAAAATGGAAGAAGAGCTCATCATTAGAGGTAGGTTTGTTCTTCTTCTCAAATAACATGTTCTTTACTGAAATTCCCAAGTATTTAGTCTTTTACATATTTTTTTAATGGGTTTATATATATATATATATATATATATATATATATATATATTGATGAAATCATGTTTAATTGAGGTTTCTTGAAGATTTATGGTGGATCTTTGGATTTGATGTGAATTGCTGAGTTAATGATTGATTATTAAAATGTTGTTAACGGCTAATAATGTTAACTTGATGGATTTTGTTCAGTAATCCCGAAACTAGTTAGATTGCTAGAAGTTAGTGATGAAATCTTGAGTTTTATGGGTTGTTGTTGTGATTTCTTGATAGCTGGAGGTTTATAGTGGTTGGGGAAGTGTTTTAGGTTGTAAATGGATGAGGATTGATGGTTGATTTTTCTGGGTAATGATTGGGAACGGTTTATAGTAGTTTTGTCGATGTTTTCGGTTTGTATCGATGGTTAATTGCTTGGCGAATGTTGGAGTTGAGTAGGGTTTGTGTTGTTGGAGGTTTTTATGCAAGAATGTGCATTAATCCTTTGTTTTTCTTTGGTTAGAAGTAGGGTAAGATGTTGCTTGATCGTTAGAAGGCGTATTTGGAGTTTCAGAAGCTTGGAATAGCTTCAGCTTGTGAGGCGAAGTTGTATCGGTGAGTGGATGTGGTTTGAACATTTTCATAAGCTTGGAAACAAGGTTTTGGGAGGTTAGTGTAAGTTTAAAATGCTTAGCTAATCTCGAAAATAAGTATGGTTACTAAAGCTCTCGGTTTTCGGTTTAAAGTCCATGTGGATTATCATGCTCATGTTTTGGATTTAGATTTTGTTACTCACTTTTATGCATGTTTTATAAGCATGGTTTTGCTCATTTATATCCCATGAAATGATTTGATTATATTTCAGAGGTTTTATTCTTGATGAGATATTATGCTATAATTGGAGCATGTTTTGAGATGTGATATGTGATGATTTTATTAATTCATTGAAAGCAGTGAGTTAACATAGATTTTAATGATATATTGGCTTAGTGATGAGATTTCTATTGTCGGATATGTTGGTCGACCAATAGGATGTAAAGTGCACTATAATATCTAAAATTCGCTCGTGTGATAAATTCTTCGGTTATACAATAGGGTTAAATTCTATTGTGTTGTTAGTGATAGGGGTAGATTCTATCACCACGGGCAATGTGGGTAGTGGCATCTCAGCCGAAGTGAGATTATGGTGAGGGTTGATTTCATTATGTGACTTGATAGGGGTTGATTTTGTCAAGGGCTTGGCGGGGGTTGATTCCGTCTAGTGTGTCCATATATCCGATCATTACTGGATAGGGGTTGTTTCTATCCGATTCACTTGAAATGCCAATATATGAGTTGAACATGTATCATGGTTTGAAAATGCTTTTGTATAATGACATTTATACATGACGTTTATGCTTTGTGAGATTTAAGCATAAGATGCTTGACATTTATAATGATACATGTGGTTAGTAAAGATGCTTTTAATGTGGTTTCAAAAGCATGAGAAAGTTGAGCATGATGAGGATATGTTTTAAATGAAACATGGTTTTGAAAAGGGCATTGTTGTTGTTTAAAGTTAGCATTTGGGCAGCAAAATAGCAAAGGATTTCACCCAAGACGTCACTCGATTTACAAGTATGGGTTTTGATCATTTTAATTAGGTAGAAATGGCAATGAGGAGGGTACCTCGGTATCTGGGAGATGATTTTTTAAACTCCATGGTTTGGCAAGTGTGTTTTGCCTCATAAGACTTGTAATGGGCCTTTATATGTTGTTATGCTTTGCTTTATGGATTTTGAAGCTATATGTGGATTGCTTATAGGTTGCATGCCTCTAGAGTATTCATGTTTTGTAATTCATGATGCTAAATACCATTGATGATGCCTATGTGTTGGATAAATATGTGTCTAATGTTTACTTATGATTGTATGATGATTTGTAATTATTTGGTATGTTTAAGCGTGATTAAATGTTCTTGTTTTAGTGCAGTTCTGGTGCGTGTTTCAAAACAGTTGCAGTTGCTTCGATACATCTTGCATATTTGGTCTTGTTGTTTCGGAACACTAGTAGACTGTTTCGATACACCTAGTTATAATTTGTACTCGTATCGAAACACAAGGTTTTTTCGATACAACTCTATTACGTTTGAATGCATGAAAGGTTAATCTAGGCACATGGTTTCGAAACAGGTAGGGGTCGTTCTGATACAAATTGCCACTGGAAAGCACGGTTTCAAAACACGGGGTATTTGTTTCGAAATAGGGTAGTTAAGTTAGTTAATTTGTCATGATTTCTCATTTTTGAATGTTTACATTTCAGTCCATGTTTATATGATTTGCTATTGTGGATGTTTTAATGATCGTATGATGCTGATATTTCACATGCAACCATTTAATGGAAATATGTTCGTTATGTGAATGAACTTTATAGGATTTAATTATGCATCTAGACAAGTTAAAAGAAAAAAAGGGTTGCTAATCGAGGTTGACTTTAACGAGTTGACTTCGGTTTTCCCCGTGTAATTCTCTAAATTCGGGTTAAACATCTAGACCGGGATGAGGGGGTTACACCATCAAAGAAGAAATCTATTTGGGTGATTGTAGACCGTCTAACGAAGTGTGCGCATTTCGTAGCTATGCATACTACGTATACGTTGGATAAGTTGGCAGAGTTGTACATTGTGGAAGTTGTGAGGTTGCATGGTTTACCTAAATCTATAGTTTCAGATAGAGATCTGAGGTTTACAGCAAGGTTTTAGGAGTGTTTTCGTAGAGCTTTGGGTATAGGGCTCAATTTCAGTACCTCGTATCATCCTCAGACGAATGGTCAGTCTAAGCGAGTTATCCAAGTGCTTGAGGATTTGTTGCGATGTTGTGTTATAGATTTCCAAGATTTTGGGGAGAAACAATTGCATTTGTCGAGTTTGCTTTTAATAATAGCTATCAAGCAAGTATACAAATGGATGTGTATAAAGCCTTGTATGATAGGAAGTGTAGGATGCCTCTTTGTTGGGCAGAAGCGGGCAAAAGTAAGTTTCTTTGCCGGATTTGCTTAAAGGAACGACGCAAAATGTAAAGCTTATTGTGATCGGTTGAAGGCGGCTTCGGATCGTCAAAAGTCTTACGCGGATTTGAAGCGTAGGGAGATTGAGTTTGCGGTTGGTGATCGCGTGTTTCTGGAAGTGTCACCTTGGAAGAAGGTGATGATGTTTGGACGTAAGGGTAAGCTTAGGCCATGTTTATTGGACCATATGAAGTTGTGGATCGTGTTGCTCTTGTTGTATATCAGTTGAGGTTTCCTCCTGAGTTGGAGAAAATCCATGATGTGTTTCATGTCTCGATGTTGCGGAGGTATAGGTTGGATACGTCACATGTTATGCTAGTGGAGGATATTGAGTTGTGACTAGATTTGTCTTATGATGAGGAACCTGTTGAGATTCTTGATTCTAGTAGCAAAGTTCTTCGTTGTAAGAAAATTGAACTTGTAAAGGTGTTGTGGCGTCATCGAGGAGTTGAAGAGGCAACGTGGGAAAGCAAGGTGGACATGTTGAAACAGTTTTCGCGCCTATTTTCTCTCAGAAAAATTTCAAGGACGAAATTTCCTAAGTGGGGGAGAGTTGTAACGCCTCGGTTTTGGGCTTAGGAGTTTGTAGATTGGGTTTAGGGTCTGTTGGACAAAGACTAGAGGTCCGAGTTAGTTCGAGATTTGTTCAAGGAAAACCTAGTTCGAAAACAGAGAAAAATATGAGAAAATTACTAAAATCCTTTTTAAATGTATATAAGGGTTTGGTGAAATCAATTTTGTAAAATGACATTTGGAAGGTGGACATTTGGGTTTAGTGACTAAATCGTAAAAATTGGTTTTAATGGCTACTTTGTAAAAGGGCCAAAACTTAGAATCTTTAGGGAGCTAAAGTAATTGTAATCAGCTATTCCTTTATATTGACAAGTTTTAAAAGTGTTTAATTAAAAGGAATAAAAATGGGTTTTGATTAAAAATGGAATTAAGCTTTACAAAATTATTTTGACGTAGTTTCCATTTCTCTCTTTTCTCATCAGCCAACCACCCATTTTCTCTAGTTGATTAGGTTGTTAGAATTGGGTTTTATGGTTTTAATGTGATTTTGTGAATGCTGGAGGTATAAAGTTGATAATAGGATGATTTTGGATGTTAATCAATGTCAATAAATGGATGGAAGTGTTAGGTTTTTGCTGGGTTGAGTTTGTAGAGTAATCGATGATGTTTTCGGTTGTTTCAGATGGGCGTTTTGGTGGGACTAACCACTTCAATTAAAAAGGATGACATTGAAAAATGGATTCCTAAGGGGACTAAAATTTGTGCTACTAATGTTCATGGATCCAAAGCAATTTGGATACCAAAAATTACTTGATTGTCTTTTTCTAGGTGTGATGGAGATGTTCAACAAGTCAAACATTGAGAAGGAGCTCCATGCACACAAGGAAGAACACTTGAAGAAGGAAGGCTTCACATCCTCCCTTGGGTTCAAGTGTTGGTAAAAATCTAGTTGTTTTTGAATTTATTTGTTTTAATTTTTATTTAATTCAACTAGATGATCATATATGTTGGACTAACATTTTTAATGATGCTTTGAGTAAGGGGGAGCAATTTTAAAACCAAATTCTTATTTTTGTCAATGTTTACCTCTATTGTTATTTTGAACTTAATGTTTTAAATTCTTTTTGATATAACAAAAATGGGGAGAAATTGTTTGAAAAATTGAATTTTCAAATGAATAAGGGGAAGCTTTATTTAATTTCATATCCTTAATCTCTTATTCACATTTTTAAAGTTAAAGGGGGAGAATCCCAAACAATTTTTCAAGTGAGTTTTATTATATCAAAAAAGGGGAGATTGTAGAACTAATGTTTTGATATAATAATTGAAATATTTTTTGGACCGATTTAAAATGTATTTAAAACATTTCCAAAGTCCAAACAACTTGAAATTATGTTTAGGGAAGTTTTTAAAAGGGTTTTACATGTTTTTCAAAGCCAAACTTCACAAACCCGTCCAGGTGTTTCGAAACATGGATTCCAGTAGCAAAAATGTTTCGATACGAGTATCGAAACGGGCTTCCACAACCCTTCTACCCAAAAATCCACCTCTCCACCACTTGGTGAGCCACATTGGTTGAACGAATCGAGCACCTCACAACTCAACAAATATTCTCTACGTGACTCGTTCGGTTCAGTCTTTTGCTCAGGCTGGGTCGAAGGGGTTACGGCCATCAAGGCTATCAGCATCCATATCCATGTCTGGTGTCTCGATTGGCACAAGAGCGACCGTGGAAGTAGTGCTTCCAGCAATATTATTTCCATTAGCACCCTCATCTGCAAACCAAAGTTTAAAGAAAAAGAAAAGACCAAGGACAGTAAGTATACAATTTGGGAAAATAAATAAAACAAACAACGAAATAGAGCAAAGTTCCATACTCAATTCAGGACTTGGTGCCTTTGACGGAGCACCAGTATCAAGATAACACACATGACCTCTCTATCTTAGGTGACAATGAGGTTTAGGTGGCTCGATGCCAAACCAATCGTTGTAATGGAGTTTATTTGGCTCAGTGTTCTTAAAAAGGAGGGCATGCTGCAAAGTAGGTGGTCAATTTTACCACAACCATGGCAAAATATCGGAAGGTGTTCATATTGGAGAGGGCACAATTTTGGCTAGGGCCCAGAACCGCCAAGCGCTATACACCGTCTGAGAGGTTTAGAAACTTCCGAGATAACCCCAACCTTTAGGAAGTCGACCATGTTACCGTCCGTAGGTCTAGTGTTTTTGCCAACAACGATTCTTAGATAGGCTATGAGGGAACTGCCAATTTTGTTCACCATTTTGTCACTGGCCATCAGCGTAAGTGGGGTGCGGTGGATACAGATTCAAATTCGCATATGGGTGAAAGAGTATTCATTAATAGCACATTTGGGATCCAAGGGGAGGAGGGCGAGCCAATCCTTCTTGAAAGTCTATGGTCCACACTTTAAAACGTCATCGCGCCTTGCAGCAGTCGCAAACTTGATTAGAAAATAACTTGATTTGAGCTCGGAGATGGATATTACCTTATCTCTCTTCCATTTCGCATGGAAAACCCGAGCCAAGGCCGCACCATCAACCACTTTGCAGTCCTCTGGGGGAGATTCCTAGTCAATCGAGGGTGTAAAAAAACACCTTGTTCTTTAGTGGTGCACTTCAAATCACCAAACTAATGGAGGAAGGATTCATTCACACCATCTCCTCTCCTCCACCTTGCAATGTTTTCAACATTATTCCTTGTTGCTTCAAGTAAGGGGAATATTTTAATTAATTTATTCTAATTATTCCTCTACACTGTTTCGTCTCCCATCATTTGGTATCAGATTTCGGGCAATTATTGGTGATTCCATATAAGTTCTTCGTGTTCTTGGTGATTTAACAAGAAGTTTTTCAGGAGGGGGATGTTTTAAACATCGGGAACACCTCAAACGAAGTGGATCAAGTTTCTATTCAATTTTAAGGTTTTGGGTTTTTCTGTATTTTTTCTTTCATTCTTAGCTATAGATCTCGTTTGTTTTACCTTTTATTGATTCTTATACATCATCTAACACCTCCTTGTCTCTTGTGTTAGAAGGAATATCGAAGTTGCATACTTTATTCCTCCTTGCAATGAAATTCATTTGGTGTCATACCCTTCCTTGGACTCCTAGAGCTTTTTGGATTATTTGTTAGGGTTAAATTCCACTAAATATTAGTTGTAAATCGTGGTAAGATGGTTTTAAAGACGTAAAAGATCAGTTTACTTGTCTCTTTAACATTTACTTTTTGGAGAGATAATAGTGAGATTTTCTTTTTTTCTTTCTTTCTTCCACTTTAAATTTTGTTTTCTTTAAGTTTTGTGATTTCAAGATGTTTCATACTTTTGGACACAAGCCTCGCGAGATTTCAGGATCTAATTACCGAAATAAGCCTTCGTTGGCTATACCAAAGACCAACATTCCTCCATTCAATGGAACATCCTATCCAGATACTTATTGTGACTGGGAGAACAAGATTGAAGGCATGCTTTATAAACACTTTGATACGGTAAGATATTTTTTTAGCTATTAATGGATTCACTAACCATGCTGCAAATTGGTGGAATAGATTAGTGGAAGAAAGGCGATTTCACCATATGAAATAGATTGATTCATAGAAGGAATTGAAGCGGATCATGAGGAATCAATGTATCCCACCATAATATTATAGGAACAATGAGAGAAAACTTCAACAACTGAAACATGGTACAATGTCCATGGAGAAATACTACAACATCATGCTACAACTTATGAACCAAGCATGTATCTTTGAAGATGAAGATGATACAATAGAACAATTCTATTTCAGATTAAATATGGAGATTGCCAACAATGAATTCCAACCGTATGACAATCTTCTGGTTGTAGTTGAACAAGCAATGTGAATCAAACATCAATTACAAAAGTCCAAGGCTCATCGGAAGAAATACTCCTCATTTAATAAAGGTACATCTCAACCTTCATCTTTTCAAAGCCATAGTAATACCCTATTCGACTCTAGTAGAACAAAGTCGAAGGAAGAAGAATTCATTTCCGAAAAAGAGGAACGTGATGATGATCAACCAAATGAAGAAGAACCTGGAAGATGTGTTGAAACAAAAAGTTGTTTGCTAGATCTAGTTGTGGAATCTTAAACAGTTAATTCTCCCAAATAAATGTACTTTCATGAAATTTAGATTTTTTGTGAACTTGATATGGAAAGTGAGTGTAACGCCCTAGTTTTGGGCCTAGATGTTTTAGACATCGGATCAGACCGGTCGAGAATGGTTCGAATTGTGTAAGGTGATTTTAGGAAATCAAGGATCGGGATAGGATAAAATTATGTTAAAATTTTCTAAAATCCTCTAAAAATATAATTAAGAGGTTGGTAAAATCAATTTTACAAAAAGGGTTTTGGAAAACGAACATTTTGAGCAGTGACCAAATTGTAAAGTTTCAAAACGGAGAAAAATGTGTTTTTTAAGGTGGAAGCCAAAATCTTAGAATATTTAGGGGGGGGGGGCTTTAAGTTAATTTGACCTTTCTTCAATATGACATGTGATTTAAATGGGTTTTAATGAAATGATTTTAATTAGAATTTGATATTAATTAATTTGTAGTTAGTAGATTTTCATTTTACGTAACTACCAATTCCCTCTCATTCTAGCCAAACACCATTTTCTCTCATATTTTCTAGAATTCTTTCTCCCAAAAATCCTCTCAACATTTCCCAAATCTTTTTCAAGAGATCTTCTTTAATTCTTTAAGATTTTTGCAAGGAAAACTTGTCATCTATTGAAGGAATCAAGGATTGAAGGTAAATCCCGTTCTCAACCTCTAATCTAAGTTCTTTATTGAAATTCCCAAGATATTTGATTCTAATAACTATTTTTGATTGAGTTTTCAATATAGTTTTGATTTGAGATCAAAATCTTATTAAAATGTGGATGAAATCTTGTTTTTCGGACTTGATGAGTTGGACACTATTTTGTGTTGATTTAATTGATTTCTAAGTTGGTTTATATGTTAAAATGAGGTGTGGTTAATAGAGATCCCGAAATCCTTGAGATCCTTGAGTTTCTTGGTAGTTTTAAGTGTGATTTTGGGGTGTAATGGTGGAATTTTGATTGCTTGAGGTATAAGGATGAGTTAGGATGTTTATTATATGTGTTTTGATGTTGATAATGCCTTGGAAGTGATGTATGATAGTTGGGCATGGTTTAGGAAGCAATCGATTGAGTTTTCAGTTGTTTTGGAAGGGTATTTTGGTGTAGTTTGAGTGGGCAACGAGTTTATGAATTGTTGCTGGTGTTACAATGCATTTTAATGCATTTAGATCTCTGTTTTGATGATGTGAAAACAGGGGATCTTGATCCGGAAGCTAACAAGGTGATTTTGGAGGCTCCGGGGGTGTAATTTCCGTGACGGAGAATGAGGCTTCGCGTATCAGTGAGTGGAAATGCAATTTCCTTCTTTGTAATGCTTTGAGCATGCTCTTGGGAGCTTAGTGTAAATTTGATACACTTAACTAAGCTCAAGTGTAAGTGTTTCAGTAATCCTTCTCTTTGAAATGTGCTAAGTTGGATGAAAAAGCATTTGATGTAAGAGTGGATTTGTTTACTTTTTTAAGCATGTTTAAGCATGGTTTAATGCTAGATTTTAATGTCATTATGTTAAGGATGCACTAGGTAAGTGATCCTTGGTTTTCATATGAAAATGCATATGATGGTAAGCATGTGTGCTTGTGGAAATGACATTGTGGTTATGCTTGAAAAACTGTAGATTAATGTGGATAAATGATTATAATGACAAGTGATGAAAATGGTTTTTGGTTACTTAAATCGGATATAGTTAGCCGGCTATAGGATTGAGTTCACCGTGAATAAAATCGCCTTGGATGTCGAGGGGTTGTGATTGTATCGTAATCTCCATCCAAGTACCCTAACGATTGAGGTTAAGATCACAACGGTGAATGGTTAGTCCCGTGTGTGAGTCTTGTGTATGTGTCCCATACTCTCGTTAGTGGAATTATACAACTACCGATGAGTGATGTTGAGGGGTTGTGATTGTGTCATTAATCTTCATCACGGGTGTTGAGGGGTTGTGATTGTGCCATTTTTCTCCACTTTGTGTAGTCCGGTAGTTTGTATGAAGCGTGAGGAACAACGCTTGTAACCCGCATATCCGATTATGTCTTGTGTTGAAATGGTTTATGGATTTATCACTTGAAAGTAGGGGTTCGCAAAACCGGGTTCGGTTAACCATTAGCAAATTATTTCGGTTAACCGATAAGTTCGGGTCACTAAATTCTCGACCCTAAACCGTATCCATTCAACCGGTTAACCGTTTAGTCGGTTAACCGAAAAATTTGGTTCGGTTCGGTTCCGGTAACGGTTTTTTATTTTGTTTATTAAAAATATAAATTTTAATAATATGTTAGAAAAAAGTACATACTTTTTAAAATCGACACATGATATTATTATCTTTTCTAATACTAGCAAGTTAAACACTTAAACTTGATAAAATAAAATTATGGTTTTACTTTTGGGGAATGAGAAAATAAAATAAAATTTAATTTTTTAATATAAAATAATAAAATAACATATAATATAATAATATATATTATATAATCGGTCGGTTCGGTTACCCGATTTATCCCAAAACCGTAAACCGTAATCGAACCAGTTTCTTTTAAAAAAATAAAAATTCGAACCGAAACCGAATTTTTCGGTTCGGTTAACCAATTTTTCAGTTTGATTTTTTTGGGTTTCGGAATCGGTTTCGGTTTTTCGGTTTTTTTGCACACCCCTACTTGAAAGCCAATATAATGTAAATGAGTAAAGTGAGGCATGAGATGCTTGTATATGATGCAAGGATTGATGAGATAATTGTGTATGATGCAAGAATGCATGAGATGCTTGGTAAAGCATGAGCAATGGTTTTATTGTTGTTTATGATTGATGCATATGTCCATGAGGTTTCAAAAGTGCATGGAAGTCTTGAGAAGACATGTTTTAGAAATGGCATGAAATGTAAAGTGTTGGTTTTGCAAAATATGAAACATGCATTGATGAATGTTGATTAGCGATCCTCACTAAGCTTTAAGCTTATGTTCCTTTGTTTCATCAATGCAGAGAATTGAAACTTTGAAGGCAGCCCAAAAGCAAGAGGAATCCATAGCTTTGTTAAAGAGAAGTATGTGATTCATCCTTAGTGTAATAAGAGGCAATGAGTGGGATTTATACTTTGGAATGTTAAGAATGTTTCACTTTACTTTGAGCATGTTTGTTTGCCTATACTTGAGTTGTAAATGGCCTTTGGAGTTTGGAATTTTGGTTTATTTGGTGTTTTGACTTGTTATGGTTTTGGTGAATTAGGGAGCATGCCTTTAGTGCCTTTGTTTATGTGTTGGTTTCTATGTTTAAGCTATAGCCTCGGTATGATGATGGTTGATATGTATCCTTGATGTATGCATGTTGTGGCATGTCTCGAGGTTGATTCGAGTGTGAAGAAGCATGAAAAACCAACATTTTCTGCTGTCACTGGGTATGGTGTATTGAAACACCCTTAACTGTTCCGAAACGGGGGCCGGTAATGGCCATAGTGTTTCGGTACGGTTGAAGGTGTTTAAGAACATTTTGGTTACTAGAGAGGCATGTTTCGATACTGGTCTATGAACACACCCAAGTACCGAAACGGTCAACACCGTTTCGATATGGACGTTTCGGTACGAAGGTTGGTGTTTCGAAACGGATGACCGTTGGATGATGATTTGAATTGTGTTAAGCTTTCATGTTTTACATTTTAGTCTTGAATGTTGTGGATGCAATTGCTTGAGCTTGGATTGACATTTTAAGCTGAAATTTGGCAGTGAGGCATGTAATATGACTAATTACATATTGTTAATCTTAATTTCTGCAAAGTTCTTACATTTTCTAAAAATTACATTTTGGTCCCTAAAAAGTGTAATTCATGCAATTGAGTCCTTAAATGTTTTCCGATCACTGTGTCCTTCTCTCCTATCACATAGGCTTAATGTGCATCTAGATAAGATAAAAAGAAAAAAAGGGTCGCTAATCAAGGTTGACTTTCGGGTTGAGTTTGGTTTTCCCCGTGTAATCTTCGTAGTTCGGGTCAAACGTCTAGGCTGGGCTAAGGGGGTTACATTTGTTGGTATCAGAGTCAGGTTACGAAAGAATTAGGAATGTTGGTATGTGTAATTGATGTGAGTTGAAGTATGATGTTTGAAAAGCATGCTAATGGTTGAATTGTGAACTTTATGCCATGTTGATTAATGTGCATTGCACAGAGAATGAATATGATTGTATGGTGATGATGTTATGTGGATATATGCTGATTTGAAATGATGAAAAGTATGTGAGCATGATGTTTTATGTATGCTATACTCCGTGGGAAAATTGGGTGCCCATTGTCTTATTACACTAACCAAATGTTTTGTAAACTTGGATTCTTGCTTGCAGCTGGCCTAAATGGTTTGATTTGTTTTCGTTGTTGTGTTTTTTTTAAATAGCACATGGGACCTAGAAGAGAGTTGATGTCCAATACGATAGTCCCTACAGCTGAGCAGGATAACTAGGCTGAGCAGGGGGTTGATGTCCCTCCTGGTGGAGTTCTACCTCCTCTGCCACCACCTGGAGGTGGGGAGCAGGTGCAACAGGGACAAGCTGGTCCTAGTTTGGGTAATTTGGCGCCACTAGTTGAGGCGATTACCGGAGTATTTCAAGCTGTTGTTGACGGAGCGCAAGTGTAAGCCCCTGTAGCTGGGCAGGTGGGTCTACCTTTGGAGAGGTTAAGGAGCTTGGGAGCGGTAGAGTTCTATGGTATGTTACCTGAGGCGTCTGAGGCCTAGTTAGCAAGTAAGATCCGCAAAATGGATCAAATGGGTTGTAATGATGAGCGTAAGCTTGGATGTGCCATTTCATTGCTACAAGGTGATGCTTACAGCTGGTATGGAACCCAATGAAGTTGATTGGGAGTTCTTCATGGGTGCCTTCCAGAGAAAGTATCTAGGTGTGAGATACATGGATGAGAAGAAACAAGAGTTTATGTCTCTCGTTCAGGGTAACCTATCGATGGCTGAGTACGAGGTCCAGTTCGTACGCTTGAGCCAATATGCTTTTGAGCTGGCACCTAGTAAGAGGCATCGATGTGATCGCTTCCGGTATGGTTTGGTGCAAGAAGTTAAGATGTACATGCTAGCTGCAGACTACACAGATTTTGATGTGCTTGTGTGTCGGGCAAAGGACATCGAGCAGAACCTGGGTTTGTCTTCTAGAGGCGTCGGTTCTATCTCTGGAAAGAGAGCTACTCAATATAGTTCTGGTGGTGGACGGAATAAGAGAGGTCGTGATAGGAGACATCAGCCTGAAGGAAGGCATGGTGTTCTGGGTCGAGGTGGACAGGCTCAAGGAGGACGTGTGAGATCTGAGCAACATGCATGTTGGACATGTGGTTTGAGGGACAATTTGAGGCGAGATTGTCCTCGAGCAGCTAGAGAGGTTCAGGCTCCTATTGTAGTGACAGAGAACTCCTGATGAGGTCATGGGCGTGGGCATGGGAATTTTCAGAAGAGAGATGAGGGGCAGCGAGGTATTTCTCACGTTGTAGTCATTCGACCTGAGAGAGGTGAACCAACGAGGGTGTATGCTCAGTGTGAGGAGCGCAACGACACTGATGTGATCGCAGGTACCTTTGCTCTCCAGTCTTTATCTTTGTTGGTTTTGATTGATTCTGGATCCACGCATTCTTATATCTTGAGTGAGCATGCACATTTTCTTGATATACCTGTTGAGATGCTTGAAGTAGGAATTCAAGTGACTAGTTCTTTTGGTGAGACTGTAGTCACTAGGAAGTTGTATAGGAGATGCCTTTTGTCTGTGCAAGGGCATGTTTTCCTTGTGGATTTGGTGGAATTGCCTTTCTACGGATTTGATGCAATCCTTAGTATGGATTGGTTGACGGAGCATAGGGTCGTGGTTGACTTTGATGTTAAGAAAGTCACCTTAAAGTTGGCCGATGACTATGAGGTTGTTGTGGTAGGCGAGAATGTGAAATTCTTGTCGAATGTGATTTCGGCTTTGGAAGCAAACCGTATGATGAGGTTGGGTTGTGAGGCTTACCTTGCCTATGTGATGAATCCTGGTACCAAGGATGTGCGTGTGCAGGATATCTGAATTGTTCGTGATTTTCCGGGTGTCTTTCCGGAAGAATTGCATGGATTGCCACCAAATAAGGAAGTTAAGTTTGGTATAGAGTTGTACGAGAATACAACTCTGGTGTCCATTGCTCCTTATCGCATGGCACCCAAAGAGTTAAAAGAGTTGAAAATGCAGTTCCATCAGTTGTTGGATCGAGGTTTCATCCGGCCAAGTGTGTCACCTTGGGGTGCACCGGTCCTGTTTGTGAAGAAGAAAGATGGGGCGATGAGAATGTGTATAGATTATCGGCAACTGAACAAGTTGACGATCAAGAACATGTATCCCTTGCCTAGAATTAACGATCTCTTTGATCAATTCCGGGGAGCCTCAGTGTTTTCTAAGATAGACTTAAGATCGGGGTACTATCAGTTGAAAGTGAAGGATGTGGACGTACCTAAAACTGCTTTTCGGACGAGGTACGTGCATTATGAGTTATTGGTGATGCTGTTTGGTTTGACCAACGCGCCTGCTGCTTTCATGGACATGATGAATCGTGTATTCCATGAATTCTTGGATCAGTTTGTGGTAGTGTTCATCAATGATATCCTTGTGTATTCGCGTACTGAGGAGGATCATGATAAGCACTTGAGAATCGTTTTGCAAGCATTGTTGGAAAATCAGTTGTATGCGAAGTTGAGTAAGTGTGAGTTTTGGCTTAGGGAAGTGGCTTCCTTGGGCATGTTGTATCGGCTGAGGGTATTCGCGTTGATCCACAAAAAGTAGAGGTTGTGATTAGTTGGAAAGTGCCTAAGTCAGTGACTGAGCTATGGAGTTTCCTTGGTTTGGCTGGGTACTACCGTAGGTTTGTTGAGGGTTTCTCAAAGATAGCAGCACCATTGACCAAGTTGTTGCTAAAGAATGTTCGCTTTGAGTGGACTGATGCGAGACAACAAGCTTTTGAGAAGCTAAAAGAAGCGTTGACGCAAGCTCCTATTTTGATTCAACCTGAATCTGGTAAGGAGTTTGTGGTCTATAGTGATGTGTCCATTGTTGGTTTGGCTGTGTGTTGAGGCATGAGGGTAAGGTGGTGGCCTATGCATCTAGGCAGTTGAAGGTGCATGAGCGCAACTACCCTACTCATGATCTGGAGCTTGCAGCTGTGATGTTTGCCTTGAAGATTTGGAGGCATTACATGTACGGTGAGAAATGTGTTGTGTTCACATACCACATGAGCTTTGTAACACCCCAATTTTGGGCTTAGAAGTTTAGGGTCTGAACCGGACTAGTCTAGTTTTTGGTTTGAATATAAAATGAGGTTTTAGGGAAAGCCTAGTTCGGGATGCTTTAAAAATATGGAAAAATATCTAAAAATCCTCTTTTAATATATATAAGAGAATGGTGAAATCAATTTTACAAAATAAGGTTTGGAAATATACATTTTGGTGTAGTGACTAAAATGAGATTTTTGAAAAGTTTAGTGGTGACTGTTTTGTAAGGATTGAAACTTTGAATCTTTAAGGAGCTAATTTACCCAAAAATGATTTCTCTATATTTTCCTTAATTTAGGTGATTCAATTAATGTTTTAATTAATTAAATGAAAAAGGGAAACCACTTTTTGGAATTTCATAACTACCTTTTCCTAAAATTTTCTCATTTCTTTTTCTCTCAAAATTCCATCATCCAAACACTTTTCTCCAGCAACTTTTTCTTTGATTTTCACTTCAATTGATGAGATTTCTATCATCAATTCACTCCTATTCAATCTAGCATCAAATCCTTTTGATTTCCTTATTGGATTTTCAAGAATATTGGCTCAAATCAAGGAGAAATCGCCATTTAGAGGTAAGATTGTTCTTCTCCTCTAAATACTCAGTTCTTTTCTGAAATTCCCAAGTTATCAATCCTTAATTTAAGTTTTATAGCTGGAGGTATAAGGACGAGTTTAGGTTTATTTTGGATGTTGATTGATGTTTAGAAATTGTTAGAAGTGATGGATCTTGGCTGGGTTAAGTTTTGGAAGGGTTTGGAGGTGAATTCGGTTGTGTTTGGTAGCCGAAATGTTGGTTTTGGTTAGAGCAACGAGTTTAAGTGTGATGGCTGAAGATTTTAATGCATGATGATGCATTAATCCTCTGCTTTGATGTGTTTAAAACATGGGAGGCATCCTCGGACACCTTTTGAGTTGATTCGGAGGCTTGATCGGCGTTCCGGCAAGCAAGCGAAACGTAATTGGTGAGTGGAGTTTGGTTTCCAGCTTTGAAACGACTGTTTGAAGGTTTGGGAGCTTAGTTTAAGTCTAAGAAACTTAACTAAGCTCAAGTGTAAGTTTTCGGAAAAACTCCCTTGGATGAGCCGTGAAGTGGCTTGATGCATTGGTTATAATTTGCATGTTTAAATTCTGTTTTGAAAGCATGTTTTAGCATGGTTAATGCTGGTTTTGAAAGCCATGTGTTGAAGGATGCTCAAGGTAAGAGATCCTTGGTTTGTCATATTGTAAATATAGATTTGATGCATAGTGATGCATAATGTTAAATTGCTTTGTTTAATGCTTTAAAACAGTGAGTTGTTGATGTTATATGATGTATATTGGCAAGTGATGTAATGGTTTTAAAGTACTTGAATCGGATATAGTTAGCCGGCTATAGGATTGGGTGCACCGTGAATAAAGTCGCCTTGGATGTTGAGGGGTTGTAATTGTACCGTAAACTCCATCCAAGTACACTAACGAGTAAGGTAAGATCACAACGGTGGTTAAAAGTCCGTGTGTGGATCTTGTGTTATGTGTCCCGTGTACTCATTAGTGGAATTATACAACTATCGGTGAGTGATGTTGAGGGGTTGTGATTGTACCGTTAAACTCCATCACGGGTGTTGATGGGTTGTGATTGTACCGGTAAACTCCACCTTGTGTTGTTCGGTATAGTGTATGAAGCGTATGCGACAACGCTTGTAATCCACGTATCCGATTGTGTTTTGAGTTGTAAATGGTTGGGTTATCACTTGAAAGCCAATATGATGTGTTGATTATATTGAAGCATGAGATGCTTGTTATGTATGCAAGGTTGCATGAAAAGTGATGAGTATGTGTTTAAAGGCTTTGTTGAAAGTGTTTAATAAAATGCATTATTGTGTTGTTTGTTTAGAGCATGCCTCACAAAGCAATTGTGCTTATGCTCTCTCTCTTGAACCAATAATGCAGATAATTGAAGTTTAAAAGGGCAACAAGGAGGCAAGAGTGTCCAAGGGAACTAAGCTCATGTATGGTGATGTTTTCATACACTACTAGTTTTGGTATTTTGGCAATAGGAACATAAGATGTGTTTTGGGGGATGTGTTGAACTCCCTAGTTTGTGGCATGTTGCTTTTAATGGTTTGAAATTGTAAATGGCCTTTTAATGCTTGTTTTGGAGATTGGTTGTTTGCTTGGTTTGGATAATAGGATGCATGCCTATAGACATGTGAAATTTCATGTTTGATGCTATAAATGTGTTTAGGGGTTACAATCTTATGCCATATGTGAATGATGACTTGTTGGTATGGTTAGAGGGTCATTAAGAAGTGTTTGATTGGGTTTAAGCATGAAAAACCAGCAATTTCTGCAGCTTCTAGGCAAACCGTATCGGAACGAGCACTGGCGTTTCGAAACGGGGGCCTGTAATGGCCTTCGTGTTTCGCAACGACTGGAGGTCGTTCCGAAACGATTTGGCCCCTGGAAGGCCCTATTTCGGAACTAGTCTCAAAACAAACCAGTGTTTCGGAACGGTCAACACCGTTTCGAAACAGGTGACCGTTGGGCACTGATTTGAATGGTGTTGAGATTTGCAAGTTTTACGTTTTAGTCCCGAAAGTTGTTTTTGCAATTGCATGAGTTTGAGATGTCCGTTTAAGGTGAAATTTGACAGGGAAGCATGTAATGTGACTAATTTAATATTGGTAACTTAAAAATCAGTTAAGACCTTCTAATTTCCAGTATTAACATTTTGGTCCCTAATATCTGTATTTTGTGCAATTGAGTTCCTTTTTGAAATCCGGTCGCTGTGCATTACACGTATATGTTTTCCAAGTGTTCACCTAGGGTTAACATGTATCTAGACAAGATAAAAAAGGGTCGTTAATCAAGGTTGACTTTCAGGTTGACTTTGGTTTTCCCCGTGTAATCTCTGTAGTTCGGGTCAACCGTCTAGGCCGGACTAAGGGGGTTACATTTGGTGGTATCAGAGTTGAGTTCTCGTGTAAATGGGAATGGTTATGTAGGTGATGTATGTGTATTTTCATGATATGCTTTTTGGATGAAAGAATGTTGTTTGAATTGTGATGTATGGTTGCAATTATGATGCTATGCTATGTTGAAGCATGTTAGGGGAACCCATTGCCATATCAAAACTAATGAAAGGAATTGTTTTTGGAAAATGAGCTTGAGAACTTGGATTACTTACCTTGTTGAGCCTAATTATGTTTATTGCATTTGTGTCAGTGCATAGTTTTCTTATAAATGGGGCCTCGTAGAGAGATGAGGATGAATACGCGAGCTATGGTTCAAAACGAGAACGAGGAACATGTTGAGAATGTTGTGGATATACATCCTCCTCCTGGTGGTGGACCACTCGGCGGTGGTGGTGCTGGAGGTGAAAATGCTGGTGTTTTTGTTGGTGCTGGGGTCGCTGGAACTGAAGGGGTGTGTTGCGTGTAAAATAGAGTATCGCAATTGTAGTGCAAGTGTACACGACGCAAGTAGTAAAGTGATACGAAGTATCGGATATCGTTTCCACAGGGATTGGGCTAATGACTTCACCTAAATTCACTGCACGAAGTAAAGGAAATAATTATGAGAAGTTGTCACGAATAATAAGGTAAAAACGTAAATAAAAGGATTGAGGAATCAAGATAGAGAGAATGGGCTGGTATTGAGTTGCTCAGTAGTGCAGGTATTGTATTGCTTAGGATCTCCAGTTCTGTCGTCGCGCCCGTCGCCGACAGCACCTGTCGCGGCGGCTGTCCGTTAGCTGTCGCGGCAGCGAACACTAACTCCGTACTTCAAGCTTGGCAAGAATCCCAGATCTGCCTTGCCCTATCCCTAGGCACAAGTCTGTCGATGATCACGTCTTTGATGATACCTCCTGGCGTGAATCGAAGGATGAACACCGATGTGTATGAATTCTTCCTTAGCCACTTAACCTCGCCTTATCCCTAAGCACGAGATGGTTCAACTATAAACTAGAGAACGCGCTTTTATCTCTTTCGTATACTTAACTCTCCCGATGCTAAGTAAATGGATAACCTCACAATGCTCTCCCGATGCTCTTGCAAGATATTAAAACCAAGATAAAAGAACTTGAAGTTTATTTTATTGAACTTGAAAAATCCTAAAACAAAGCAACCCTTGCAACTACTTTACAAAACAACCCGTAGCCCTAGGGGGAATTTAGAACATGTCGGTGACGGGTGGACGGCAGGGTTTTGGTTTAGGTTATGCGGTAATCGGTTATGCCCTAGGTTTAATCTATGCCCTTTATATAAGCTTTGGGCTCAAGTTATCTAAGGTAACAAGGATTACAACTTTAATTAAAAGTAAGATTCTAATAAAGACTAAATCTCTAAAGTCTCCTACTTTCCAGCCGAATCCCTATTTTGTGGGAATTCCTTTCCTTGAGCTTTGGCTTGACATATCTTTTGATCTGGGGCTTTGAAAATTATTTGGCTCCCACACGACAGACGAGCAGATTTTTCTCTATCTATCGAGGTCCACTTGACTTTTTCTCTTCATAAATCTGCTGTCACCTTGCTGTCACGACAGGTCCATGACAGGTTCGTCTTCTTCGGCTGCTTGTCCAGTTCAGCTCTCCTGCTTATTTGCCCTGCGCCTGCCTTCGACATCTACTGTGACAGATACCTGCAAAAATAGCCATCTTTCAGTAGAATCCGTGCCTTTTATATCATTGTGATGTTTTATTGAAAACTAACCTAAATGCAATGCAATGATGCTTGAATGCAACAGAAATATGAGTTAAAAAGGGTGTAAATAATAGGACTTTTACACATTCAACACACCCCCAAACTCAAGTTTTTGCTTGCCCTCAAGCAATTTAAACCTAAAAGAAAAATGAAATTTTTTGTGTTGGCTTTCAAACAGTGAACTGTCCCTTACCCGTCGCTCATTCTTTGTGGCGGCAGCAACCTGTCGGAAAGATTAGGATCTGTCCGGAATCTCCCTATAGCTCTCGTGCAGTGTGTGCATGCTTGTGAACAGTTATATGCTAAGACTCTCTTAGTTTCACTAGAATATTCAACTTCTTAACTCGAATTTTTTATGCCAAAGTTTACTTTCTTGAAGACACATTTTCATGCTTCTTTTTCTTCTATTTTCAAGCTAAGTTTTTCTAGAGCCAGTTTTGGGCACCTCTAGTTAGCTTCCTAGAGCCTGTTTCGGGCACCTCTAGGTTTTCAAATTTCTTTTGCTAAACTTCTTTCCTAGAGCCAGTGTTAGGCACCTCTAGGGGCTATTCAAGTTCTAAGCATCCTATTCTAGTTTGGCTAAAAGAAATCTAAGCAATATAACAGTCACAAAGGTGTTTAAATTTTCAGAACTATAGAAAGGCTCTAAACTTTTCCTTAACCTGTCCTAAAGATGCTGCCACGACAGAGCTATCATGACAGGTAAGTTAACTTCACAGTTTTAAGCCAACAGTTTTATATTTTCTGATTTTTTTTTTAAAGAAAAGAACTTAAATTAAAAATAAGACAATAAATAATAAAAAGATGTGCATAAGACTCCATTAATGATGGAGGGTTGCCACCCCCAAACTCAAGGGTTGCATTGCCCTCAATGCAAAATGACATGCAAAATAAAATAAAGAAAAAGTACATCACAAAATAAAGGCAGGCAACAGTAAAGGAAAAATAAAAACTTAAATTTTTATTCGCTGTCCTCGCTGCTGCTGCTGACGCGGATCTGATGGCGGCGTCTGCGCTGTGGAGGGGGCTGGGCAGGTTTCGCAGCAGGTTGATCAGCCGGTTCATCAGCTGGTGAAGGGGCATGTTCATTGGCAGGTTGAGGGGCAGGTGTCTCCACTAGCCGGACGTCGGAACTGCTGCCGCTGTCCCATGAGCTACTGGTTATGATGGCTTTGGACAGCCTTCTCTTGTCTGCCACGTGCTTAATGCGTTTGACTCGCGTGAAGTCGCTCTCCAGATTCCGCCGGACAAGAGGGCTGTCTTCAGTGGCAGCTCGCTTGGTTCCTCGCGGAGAGGTGTCTGCCGGTGGGCTGCCAGCTACCGTTAGGGTAGGGGATGGTGTGGAAGAGGCAGATTGTGTATGGGGAGAGACAGGTGGTGTGGGAGTGGGGGAGGGGATATTGAAATATTGGGCGGGGAAGGTGGGGAAGATGACATCCGAAAAATTCAAAGTATTAGTGATGAAATTTACCGTTGCATTTGAGAAGTCACGGATGAAAGTCATCAAACCCATCTGGCGCTCCTCTATCCTCAGGATGGCAGCAAGGATGTGGGCGTTCTGATCTGCCGGAGCGGTGTTGGTGGCAGCTTCTGGGGCAGGTTCGGTGGCAGGTTCATCATCGGATTCAGCAGGAGGGGCGTTTGGGTCGAAGGCATTGATGGGCGATGCGACTATGACCTCCATGAGGCTGGAGATGTTGTTGTCTGTCCAACCGCTGCCTGTCTTGAATTTGTCTGAGGGCTCCTCCGGTACGGCAGCGCAGCGGCAGAGGGCGGTGATGGTGAACGGCAGGCAGAGACGTGAGTCCGAGCGGAAGGCACAATCGAGAATGCTGTCCCTCATATATCTGCCCACATTTATGGGCCTGTCGTGCATAATGGAGTGGATGAGAGCCAAGCGCTGTCGGTTGACTGTCGTGTGATGGGATGAGGGCAGGATGCGCTTTTTGATGAAAGCATTCCATAATTTCGCTTCGGGGAGTAGCTGCCCCCTGTTAACAGAGTGGGGGTTCTTCTTGCTGGTGGTCCATGTCGTCCTAGCCTCTGTCAGTTCCGTCATGACAGCATCGTGGGCTGCAGCGTCGAGGGAGTCCCAAAATTGTTGGTGAGCATCGTCATTGGGGCCAAAGAAGAGGCCGAACACGTGGTTGATGCTGCTGGTGGTGAAAGGAACTGTCACTCCTCGGACGGTGACAGATGTCGACGTCTTGCTTTCGATGGCCGCATAAAATTCCCGGACCAAAGTATCATTAAGCTCTGCCGGCTGCTCGGCAAAGTCCTCCCATAGTTGTGCCGTTATGGCCTTCATAATGAACGGCTGGAGTCCAAAATGAGGGGCATCTCTGTTGTAGATGAAGCCACGCTCCTCCCATAGCTCCTTTTTGGTGAATGGTGATGCTGCTGCTGAAGAAGAAGCGGCAGCAGTGTTTTGACGGGTTTGTCGTGATGACATTTTGGTTGCAAGGGCTGTGTAAAAGAAAGAAAACAGAGAAAAGTAGAGGAGAAAACAAGAGAGAAATAATCAGAAGTGATGAAAATGAAAGGGAGAACGGGGTTATATAGCTGTTGGGGATCTGCCCATTTAATGCCGCAACGGCAGGCGGGAGTAACGGGGCAGCATATTGGATATAGCGTGTCTGACGCGTCTGACACGCATTTATGCGTCTGCTGTGCGTCTGCCGCACGCTTCTGCGTCTGTAGTGTCAGCCTGTTGACAGCCTGTCAAGTCCGTCTGCGCCGGCAGCCGAAACGACAGGTTATCATAAATGGGCTTTATTGGGCTGGTGGATGGGCGGTGATCTTGGGCCACTTCTTCTTTCTCACTTGACTCCTTTATTTCCTAAAAGCTGAAATTATAAAAACAAAACATTATTCGAATAAAATAAATCTAATTCCTAAATAATATTAATAATAAAATGAAAATAAAAATAAAAATAAAAGTTAGGTTAAATTAAGGATGCCTTGTGGGGCATCACTTAAAGTAACCACTTCCTGTATTCCTGGGGCTTCAGTCCCCTGGTAATGCTTGAGGCGTTGTCCATTGACTTTGAATTGGTGCCCGTCTTTTAATGATTGAATTGTAATGGCACCATGGGGAAAAACTTGAACCACTTGGAACGGGCCAGACCATCTAGATTTGAGCTTCCCTGGAAAGAGTTTCAACCTAGAATTAAACAACAACACAAGCTGCCCTGGGCAGAACTGTCATGGCAGCAGCTTCTTGTCATGCCACTTCTTAGTCTTTTCCTTGTAAATCCTTGCATTGTTGTAGGCCATTGTTCGTATTTCATCGATCTCATTCAAATCTAACAGCCTTTTCTGGCATGCCTTGTCCAAGTCCATGTTTACTGCCTTGATTGCCCAATATGCTTTGTTCTCGATCTCGACAGGCAGGTGGCAGGTTTTCCCATAGATCAATCGGAATGGAGACATGCCCAATGGAGTTTTGAAAGCTATCCTGTATGCCCATAATGCATCATTCAGAAGTAAAGACCAATCTTTCCTAGTCGATTTAACCATCTTTTCAAGAATGTTCTTCACTTCCCTGTTGGAAATCTCAGCCTGTCCATTAGTCTGTGGGTGGTATGCTGTCGCGATTCTGTGCTTGACACCATATTTTCTTAAGGCAGCAGCAATCACCCTGTTGTCAAAATGCCTCCCTTCATCACTGATAATCGCCTTGGGGATGCCAAATCTAGAAAAGATGTTTTTGTGCAAAAATTTCTGAACCGTTTTGGCATCATTCTTTTGAGTTGCGATTGCTTCTACCCACTTGGAGACATAGTCCACTGCTAGGAGGATGTAAAGATTTCCACACGAAGATGGAAAAGGTCCCATAAAATCAATCCCCCAAACGTCGAAGATCTCGACTTCTAGAATGTTTTGCAGTGGCATCTCGTTTCTCCTCGAGATGTTACCTGTCCGCTGGCACCTGTCACAGTTCTTGTAGAAGTCCTGTGCATCTTTATACAATGTCGGCCAGTAGAACCCTGACTGCAGCACCTTGGCAGCAGTTTTATTGCCGCCTAAGTGTCCTCCATATTGTGAAGCATGACAGTGATGGAGAATGTCTTCTTGCTCTTCTTGTGGTATACACCTCCTTATAACCTGATCTGCGCACATTTTGAAAAGAAGAGGTTCGTCCCAATAATAATGTTTAACATCATTTTGGAACCTCTTCCTGGCTTGATAATTAAGATCAGAAGGTAATATTCCGCTAACTATAAAATTAACGAAATCAGCATACCAGGGAAGGTTAGAAGACTTACCTGCCGCCATGGCTGTCGCGACAGCGATTGCGGCAGCAAATAGCTGCTCATCGGGGAAGGTCTCCAGTATGTGTGTATCATCAATGGGTAGACTCTGTCCCGTTTCCAACCTCGACAAGTGGTCTGCCACCTGATTTTCTGTCCCCTTTTTGTCTTTGATGTCAAGGTCGAATTCTTGTAATAGCAAGATCCACCGTATCAATCTAGGCTTGGCATCCTTTTTTGCGAACAAGTACTTAAGGGCAGAATGGTCGGTGTGCACTATTACTTTCGTCCCAAGTATGTAAGAACGAAACTTGTCGATGGAGAATACCACAGCTAACAGCTCCTTTTCTGTGGTGGTATAGTTCACTTGGGCATCATTCAATGTTTTGCTGGCGTAGTATATGACATGAAACAGCCTGTCCTTGCGCTGCCCAAGTGCTGCCCCGACAGCATAGTCACTGGCATCACACATGATCTCAAATGGTTGTGTCCAGTCTGCCGGCTGTACTATGGGGGCTGTCACTAGCTTTTCCTTCAGAACCTTGAATGCTTCAGTACATTCTTCATTAAAGTCAAAGGGTCGGTTCTGCTCTAAGAGATAACATAGGGGCTTTGTGATTTTTGAGAAATTCGAAATAAATCTCCTATAAAAACCAGCATGCCCTAGAAAACTCCTAATGCCCTTGACAGTGGTTGGCGGTGGCAGCTTTTCTATGACTTCAATCTTTGCCCTGTCGACTTCTATACCACGGCAGCTAATCTTATGGCCTAGGACTATCCCTTCATCCACCATAAAGTGGCATTTTTCCCAATTTAAAACCAAATTTGCTTTTTCACATCTTTCTAGCGCCTTTTGTAAATTGCCTAAACAACTCTCAAAATCGTCTCCAAAGACGGAAAAATCATCCATAAAAATTTCCAGGAAGTCCTCTACCATGTCGGAGAATATGGCCATCATGCACCTTTGGAAGGTGGCAGGTGCATTACAGAGTCCAAACGGCATCCTCCTGAACGCATATGTACCGTAGGGGCATGTGAAAGTCGTTTTCTCTTGATCCTCTGGTGCAATAGCAATTTGGTTGTAACCTGAGTAACCATCAAGAAAACAATAATAAGGTTTACCCGCTAATCTATCAAGCATTTGATCAATAAAGGGTAAAGGAAAGTGGTCCTTTCGGGTGGCTTTGTTAAGCTTCAGATAGTCCATACAAACCCTCCAACCGGTCACAGTCCTGGTTGGGATTAACTCGTTGTTCTCGTTGGTTATCACGGTCATGCCTCCTTTCTTGGGAACACATTGCACTGGGCTTACCCATTTGCTGTCGGAGATGGCGTAAATAATACCAGCATCTAACCATTTAATTATCTCTTTACGCACGACCTCCTTCATCGCTAGGTTTAACCGCCTTTGGGCATCAATAGTCGGCTTATGATCTTCCTCTAGGAGGATTTTGTGTAACCCCCGTAGCCCGGTCTAGACGGTTGACCCGAACTACGAAGATTACACGGGGAAAACCAAAGTCAACCCGAAAGTCAACCTTGATTAACGACCCTTTTTTTTTTCTTTTTAATCTTATCTAGATGCATATTAACCTTAAGTGTGATCATACAAACAACATATCAAAAGATCACAAACATCAGAGATCAAACTGGGACCCAATTGAACAAATTACAACTTTAGGGACCAAATTGTAAATTCTGATAAATTAAGGGACTTAGCCCAAATTAAAGTTACCATCTTGAAATTAGTCAGGTTTCATGCACCTCTGTGAAATTTCAGCTTAAAAGGACATCCACAGCTCATGCAATTGATCACGCAAGATTTAGGACCAAAACACAAACATTTCAAAACATGTAACTACCATGTCAGCCCCCTAACGGTCGACCGTTCCGAAACAGACTAGCCCTGTTCCGAAACACGGGCCGTTCCGAAACGGGTTCCGGAACATGGCCTCGGCAGAGGCTAAACCGTTTCGAAACGGTGCATACCGTTTCGGACGCCTGGGTTCATGCAAGGCACCCGTTCCGAAACGGTACACCCCTGTTCCGAAACGCCTGCACAAAAACCAGCAAACAAGCATACTAGATCATGCAATTGGACACTCAAACATGCTCCAAACATCACCAAACTTTACCAGCATGCAATTAAACATATTTAACACATATAAGCATCATCAATTCAGCAAGATAACATCTCATGCAAAAAGGCCCAAATTTAAGGTCATGCTTCCTACACAAGCTATCCACTCAAGCTTCAACTTGCAAAACAAGCATATAAGGTTCAATCCAAAAATCAGCAACATCAACCACATTCAACATACTTAGGGAGTCGTAAACACCTCGCAAAACCAATACATTGGTCCCCCATTGCCAAAAACATACAAAAGCTAAAACACTTATAAAACCTTCATACATTGAGCTTTACTTGTACTTGTTTGCTTGCCTCCTCTTGCTGCCCTCAATGCACTCTAATGCTCTGCATTATTGAATCAAGAAAACGAGAGAGCGTAAGCCAAAGCTTAGTGAGGAGTGCTCTTTAAAAACCATTCAACAATGCATTAAAATTCATTTGTAAATCATGCTTGAAAACAACCTTTACACATGCTCAAAGCGTACTTTAAATCAAGCAATAACATGCTTCCACATTTCATTTAAACTAGCATCTCATGCTTCAACATAAACATTAAATCATGCATCTCATGCATCTCATGTACAATACATGTCATATTGGCTCAAGTGATACATTTCATTTATGAAATCAAGTTCAACAACTTTCCCCAAGGACTTTTAAACACCTTGGACCCCAAGGACTTTTAAACACCTTGGCCATGGACTTTTAAACACCATGAATGGACCACACAAGGACTTTTAACCACCTTTGTGTCCGTAGCTTGAAATACCCCAAGGACTTTTAAACACCTTGGCCCCAAGGACTTTTAAACACCTTGGCCCCATGGACTTTTAACCACCATGGAAAGGAGCACCTAAGGACTTTTAACCACCTTAGTGTCCGCAACAAGATTCATCCAAGGACTTTTAACCACCTTGATGATCTTAGATAACAAGGCTCACTCAAGGACTTTTAACCACCTTAGTGACCTTCACTTTTACAAACCATCACTTGCCAACACACACTTTATACATCATGTAATCCACTGTTTTAAAAGCATTTAAACCAAGCCATTTCATCATGCATTTCAAAGCATTAAATCATCATTTAACAATGCATAAAAACAAGGCACTCTTACCTAGAGACACCTTCAACACATGGCTTAAATCATCAGCATAAATCATGCTAAAACATCAGCAGTTAACATGCTAAAACATGCTTTCCAAAACAGTAGCAAATCATGCAAAATCATCATTTCACATTTCATCAAAACATGGCCACCACTTTAAGAGAGTAATCCGCAAACTTACACTTGAGCTTAGCAAAGTTGTTTAGACTTAAACTAAGCTCCCAAAACCTTCAACCTTTGGTTTAAAAGCTGAAAATCCATTTTCACTCACCGATTACCAATCAAGCCTAGCCAACAAGCTTTCCAAGCTTCCGAAACCTTCCGAAAACACCTCCAAAACTCAAGGATCAACCTCCCCTGTTTCAAGCACATAAAAACAGAACATTAATGCATCCTTATGCATTAAAACACCAGCAACAACAACACAACTCGCTGCTCACCACAAATCTAACAATTTGGCTACCAAACACAACCGAAATCATCTCCAAACACTTCCAAAACTTAACCCAGCCAAGATCCATCACTTCTAACCATTTTTATACATCAAATAACATGCAAAAAGATCACAACCACGTCCTTATACCTCCAGGTATAACAGATCACCAATTACACTCCAAAAACAACCAAAAACTCAAGCCAAACTTAGGAAATTCAACCTATCCGGGATTGCATTGATTAAACCTCAACTTCTAATCATTTTAGCATTCATTTAACATCATTTTAACACCTCAAAACCCTGCTTAAACAGATCACACGAAATTTTCACCAAAATCACCAAATCTTGCATTTTAGCCAAAAATCAAGATCTCAATTGAAAAGCCTTCAATAAAACATGAATCAAGGATTGAGAACTTAGGAATTTCAGTAAAGAACTGATAGTTTAGAGGAGAAGGACGTTCTTACCTCCAAACTTGAATTTCTCCACTTTAGAGCCAAAATGCTTGATGAATCAACTTGTAAATTGTGAGGTTTTGATGATGAGATGATTAGAAATCAAATGAGAGTTGAAATGAGAGATTAAGAAGTCAAAATCAGAGAAAGAAATCTGAGGAAATCTTGTTTGGGTAGAGAGAAAATGAGAGAAAAGAGAATTTGAGAGAAAATAGAAAAATTAGTTAAGAATTGGTTAAAATGATTTCCCTCTCTTTTCTTAATCTTTAAAATCAGATTTTAGACTTAAAATATCTTAGAAAAATCTGGAGAAATCCTTTTTGGAATAATAGCTCCTTAAAGATTCAAAGTTTCAATCCTTTGTAAAACTGTCCCGCAACTTTCAAAAATTACATTTTGGTCACTAGCCAAAATGTCAACCTTCCGAACCTCATTTTCCAAAATTGATTTCACAGTTCACTTTTATATATTAAAAGATGATTTTAGAATATTTTTCCATATTTTTAATGCAACCCGAACTAGGTTTTCCTAAATTCACTCTTATATATTCGATCAGCACTTTGACCAACCGGTCAACACCCAAGACTTCCAAGCCCAAAACCGGGGCGTTACAACTCTCCCCCCCCTTAAGAAATTTCGTCCTCGAAATTTACCTGAAGGAAAGAGATAAGGAAACTGCTTCAACATATCCTCCTTCCGCTCCCACGTGGCTTCCTCAACACCGCGATGCTTCCACAGCACCTTCACCAACTCAATGGTCTTGCCACGAAGAACCTTGCTATCTGAACCCAGAATCTTCACCGGTTCCTCATCATAGGTCAAATCTGGATTCAATTCCACCTCCTCCACATGCAACACATGCGAAGGATCAGATCGATACCTCCGGAGCATAGAAACATGGAACACATCATGAATCTTCTCCAGCTCCTGAGGTAACCTCAACCGATACGCAACAGGACCAACACGCTCAACAACCTCATACGGTCCAATGTATCTAGGGCTCAGCTTACCCTTCCGCCCAAACCTCATCACCTTCTTCCAAGGCGAAACCTTCAAGAACACGCGATCACCTACCGCAAACTCTATCTCCCTACGCTTCAAATCCGCGTAAGACTTCTGCCGATCAGAAGCAGCCTTCAACCTCTCACATATGAGCTTCACTTTCTCGGTGGTACCTTTCAACAAAGCAGGCATCGAAACCAACTTTTGACCAGTTTCAGCCCAACACAGAGGAGTCCTACACTTCCTCCCATACAGAGCCTCATAAGGTGCCATCTGTATACTTGCCTGAAAACTGTTGTTGTAAGCGAACTCAACCAAAGGCAGATGCTTCTCCCAAGAACCTTGAAACTCTATCACGCAGCATCTCAACATATCCTCCAAAATCTGAATAACTCGCTCAGACTGGCCATCCGACTGGGGATGATAGGATGTACTGAAATGCAACCTTGTACCCAAAGCTTGATGCAAACACTGCCAAAAACGCGACGTGAACCTCGGATCCCTATCCGACACGATCGACTTAGGCACACCATGCAACCTCACAACCTCAGCAACGTACAGCTCTGCCAGCTTATCCAAAGAAAACGTAGTATGCACAGGCAAGAAATGTGCACACTTCGTCAGGCGATCCACAATCACCCAAACAGAATTCTTCTTCGACGGAGACAAAGGCAAACCAGATACAAAATCCATGGTAACCCTCTCCCACTTCCATTCAGGGATTTTCAACGGTTGCAACAAACCAGAAGGAACCTGATGTTCAGCCTTAACTCGCTGACACACCAAACACTTGCTCACGAACTCTGCCACATCCTTCTTCAAGCCCACCCAATAGTACTCATCACGAAGATCGCGATACATCTTTGTACTACCAGGATGCATAGCAAAAGGACTACTATGACCTTCAGCTAGAATAGCACGCCTCAACTCAGCATCTGCAGGCACTACTATCCGATTACCAAAACACAACACTCCATCCTCATTAAAACAGAAATCCGAAGGTCTACCCTCCGCGATATCCTGAACATGAGACACCAAGGAATCATCCAACAACTGCTTATCCTTGATCAACTGAACCAACGAAGGTTTCACTTGCAACTCAGCAACAAGACCACCATCCTGCGATATACTCAAGCTAGCAAACATAGCTCTCAGCTCAACAGCTACCTTTCTACTCAAAGCATCCGCAACAACATTGGCCTTTCCAGGATGATACTCTATCGTCAGATCATAATCCTTGAGCAACTCCAACCAACGTCGCTGCCTGAGATTCAACTCCTTCTGAGACATCAGATACCTCAAACTCTTGTGATCCGTGTACACCGTACACTTCTCACCATACAGATAATGCCTCCAGATCTTCAGAGCAAAAACCACTGCAGCCAACTCAATATCATGCGTAGGATAATTGCGCTCATGCACCTTCAACTGCCGCGACGCATAAGCCACAACCTTACCCTCTTGCATCAGCACACACCCCAAACCAACATAGGATGCATCACTGTAGACTACAAACTCTTTCCCTGATTCAGGCTGAATCAAGATAGGAGCTTGCGTCAAAGCCAACTTCAGCTTCTCAAAAGCTTGCTGTCTCGCTTCTGTCCACTCATACCTAACATCTTTCTGCAGCAACTTCGTCAAAGGAGCAGCAATCTTGGAAAAACCATCCACAAACCTTCGGTAGTATCCTGCCAAACCAAGGAAACTACGAACCTCCTGAACAGACTTAGGAACTTTCCAGTTCATCACCGCTTCAATCTTCTGAGGATCAACACGAATCCCCTCAGCTGAGACCACATGCCCAAGAAAAACAACCTCTCTAAGCCAAAACTCACACTTGCTCAACTTAGCATAAAGCTGATTCTCCAACAAAGCTTGCAACACAACCCTCAAATGCTCTTCGTGCTCTTCCTCAGTACGCGAGTACACAAGGATATCATCAATGAACACCACAACAAACTTGTCCAGGTATTCATGAAAAACACGATTCATCATGTCCATGAAAGCAGCAGGAGCATTTGTCAAACCAAACGGCATCACAAGGAACTCATAATGCCCATACCTTGTCCTGAAAGCTGTCTTAGGCACATCCACATCCTTCACCTTCAACTGATAATACCCTGACCTCAAGTCAATCTTAGAGAACACCGCAGCTCCCCGAAATTGATCAAAGAGATCATCAATCCTCGGCAAAGGATACCGATTCTTGATAGTCAACTTGTTCAGCTGACGGTAATCAATGCACATCCTCATCGTGCCATCTTTCTTCTTCACAAACAAGACAGGAGCACCCCAAGGCGAAACACTCGGCCGGATGAAACCACGATCAAGCAACTCTTGCAACTGCGTCTTCAGCTCCTTCAGCTCCTTAGGTGCCATTCTATAGGGAGTAATGGACACAGGAGTGGTATTCTCATACAACTCAATACCAAACTCCACCTCGCGATTAGGAGGTAAACCAGGCAACTCCTCAGGAAAAACATCAGGAAACTCCTTCACAACCCTGATATCCTGCACCCTCAGCTCCTTCGAACTAGGATTCATCACAAAAGCCAGAAAAGCTTCACAACCTTGCCTCAGCATCCTGCTCGCCTCCAAGGTAGAAACAACATTGGCAAGAAACTTCACATTCTCGCCAACCACCACCACTTCATAATCATCCGCAAGCCTAAGCGAAACCCGCTTATTCTCACAATCCACAACAGCACGATGCTCAGCAAGCCAATCCATACCAAGGATCACATCAAAACCATAAAAGGGCAACTCCATAAGATCAACAAGAAAGACATGCTCTTGAACAACCAAAGGACACCTTTTATAAAGCTTACGAGTCACAACAGTTTCACCAAAAGAACTAGTGACTCTAACACCAACATCCAAGGACTCAACAGGCAAACCAAGCAACTCAGCATGCTCACGAAGAATGTATGAATGCGTAGATCCAGAATCAATCAAAGAAAGCAATGACAAGGATTGCAAAGTAAAGGTACCTGCAATCACATCTGCATCATTCCTTCCTTCGCGCTAAGCATACACCCTCGCTTGGCCTCCACCCTCAGGTTGAATAGCCACAACATGAGCTACACCGCGCCCACCTTCCTCTCGCCTCTGAAAATTACCACGGCCGCGCCCACGACCTCTCTGCGATGCTGCAACAACAGGAGCACGCTCTTGACCACCAGCCATCCTCGGACAATCACGTCCCAGATGATCAGCAGAACCACAGTTCCAGCACTCATAACCAGCTGCCACCACAGGAGCTTGCACCTTCCTCCCAGCACGAGGACAGTCACGCTTCAAGTGACCACGGGAACCACAAATCCAACAAGCACTAGGGTCAGCTCTAGCATTGCCGCCCCTAGTAGATGCACCTCCACCTCTCTTAGACGAGGACTGAAACCTCTGATCACGCCCTCTCTTGTACCGTCCACCGGAACTATACTCAGCAACTCTCTTTCCAGAACTAGCTCCAGCACCCTTAGCAGACAAACTCAGGTTCATCTCAATGTCCTTCGATCGACTAACCAACACATCGAAATCATTGTACTCAGCAGCTAACATATAGGTCTTAACCTCCGTCACCAAACCATAACGGAACCTTTCGCACCTTTCGCGCTCATCAGGTACCAACTCTGGTGCATACTGGCTAAGACGTACGAACTGTACCTCATACTCAGCCACACTCATGTTCCCTTGGGTCAGAGACATGAATTCACGCTTCTTTTCATCCAGATATCTAACTCCCAGATATCTCCTCTTGAACGCATGCTGAAAGAACGTCCATGTAACATCAGCACCAGCCATCCCAGAGATTGTGGTCGTCCACCACGTATAAGCATCACCTTGCAGCAGTGACACCACACATCCCAGCTTCTGCACATCAGTGCAACTCATTTGTCCCAAGACACGCTTGGTACTCTCCAACCATGCTTCAGACCTCTCAGCTGACATACCCCTAAACTCAGTCCCACCAAGACTGCGCAAACGTTCCAAGGGTAGTCTAGCACCAGCATCTCCCTGATGCCCAGCTCCTTGAGCTCCAGCTACTGCTGCTCGAAACGCACCCGCAATAGCTTGTACAAGCACAGACATGTCAGGTATCGCTTGCCCCTGACCTGCTTCAGGTCCTGCAGCTCCAGCACCAGCTGCCTCAGCTCTAGCTCTTTCCCTCTTCGCACCACCATCACCTGGTGGAGGAGGAGGTATCACAGCACTACCAGTGTGCTCATCATTCACATTCCCCTCCGGGGTCGTAGCTCTCGCGCTACTCCTTAACTCTCTACGTGGTGCCATACTTTACAATGCATAACAATACAAAATAAACAAGTCAGGACCAGCAAGGTAAGCAAATTCCAAGTATTCAAGCTCAATTTCTTTCAAAAACAACATCATCCCTTTAGCTTTTGTTTGGCAATGGGTACCCTCATCATGCATCATCACAACATGCATCACATACACATCATCATATCATAACACTGAACATGCTTTCACTCAACAAGCATACCAATCAAACCATGCTTCAATCATGCATTCACACATTCCCAATTACTCGAGAACTCAGCTCTGATACCACCAAATGTAACCCCCATAGCCCGGTCTAGACGGTTGACCCGAACTACGAAGATTACACGGGGAAAACCAAAGTCAACCCGAAAGTCAACCTTGATTAACGACCCTTTTTTTTTCTTTTTAATCTTATCTAGATGCATATTAACCTTAAGTGTGATCATACAAACAACATATCAAAAGATCACAAACATCAGAGATCAAACTGGGACCCAATTGAACAAATTACAACTTTAGGGACCAAATTGTAAATTCTGATAAATTAAGGGACTTAGCCCAAATTAAAGTTACCATCTTGAAATTAGTCAGGTTTCATGCACCTCTGTGAAATTTCAGCTTAAAAGGACATCCACAGCTCATGCAATTGATCACGCAAGATTTAGGACCAAAACACAAACATTTCAAAACATGTAACTACCATGTCAGCCCCCTAACGGTCGACCGTTCCGAAACAGGCTAGCCCTATTCCGAAACACGGGCCGTTCCGAAACGGGTTCCGTTACATGGCCTCGGCAGAGGCTAAACCGTTTCGAAACGGTGCATACCGTTTCGGACGCCTGGGTTCATGCAAGGCACCCGTTCCGAAACGGTACACCCCTGTTCCGAAACGCCTGCACAAAAACCAGCAAACAAGCATACTAGATCATGCAATTGGACACTCAAACATGCTCCAAACATCACCAAACTTTACCAGCATGCAATTAAACATATTTAACACATATAAGCATCATCAATTCAGCAAGATAACATCTCATGCAAAAAGGCCCAAATTTAAGGTCATGCTTCCTACACAAGCTATCCACTCAAGCTTCAACTTGCAAAACAAGCATATAAGGTTCAATCCAAAAATCAGCAACATCAACCACATTCAACATACTTAGGGAGTCGTAAACACCTCCCAAAACCAATACATTGGTCCCCCATTGCCAAAAACATACAAAAGCTAAAACACTTATAAAACCTTCATACATTGAGCTTTACTTGTACTTGTTTGCTTGCCTCCTCTTGCTGCCCTCAATGCACTCTAATGCTCTGCATTATTGAATCAAGAAAACGAGAGAGCGTAAGCCAAAGCTTAGTGAGGAGTGCTCTTTAAAAACCATTCAACAATGCATTAAAATTCATTTGTAAATCATGCTTGAAAACAACCTTTACACATGCTCAAAGCGTACTTTAAATCAAGCAATAACATGCTTCCACATTTCATTTAAACTAGCATCTCATGCTTCAACATAAACATTAAATCATGCATCTCATGCATCTCATGTACAATACATGTCATATTGGCTCAAGTGATACATTTCATTTATGAAATCAAGTTCAACAACTTTCCCCAAGGACTTTTAAACACCTTGGACCCCAAGGACTTTTAAACACCTTGGCCATGGACTTTTAAACACCATGAATGGACCACACAAGGACTTTTAACCACCTTTGTGTCCGTAGCTTGAAATACCCCAAGGACTTTTAAACACCTTGGCCCCAAGGACTTTTAAACACCTTGGCCCCATGGACTTTTAACCACCATGGAAAGGAGCACCTAAGGACTTTTAACCACCTTAGTGTCCGCAACAAGATTCATCCAAGGACTTTTAACCACCTTGATGATCTTAGATAACAAGGCTCACTCAAGGACTTTTAACCACCTTAGTGACCTTCACTTTTACAAACCATCACTTGCCAACACACACTTTATACATCATGTAATCCACTGTTTTAAAAGCATTTAAACCAAGCCATTTCATCATGCATTTCAAAGCATTAAATCATCATTTAACAATGCATAAAAACAAGGCACTCTTACCTAGAGACACCTTCAACACATGGCTTAAATCATCAGCATAAATCATGCTAAAACATCAGCAGTTAACATGCTAAAACATGCTTTCCAAAACAGTAGCAAATCATGCAAAATCATCATTTCACATTTCATCAAAACATGGCCACCACTTTAAGAGAGTAATCCGCAAACTTACACTTGAGCTTAGCAAGGTTGTTTAGACTTAAACTAAGCTCCCAAAACCTTCAACCTTTGGTTTAAAAGCTGAAAATTCCATTTTCACTCACCGATTACCAATCAAGCCTAGCCAACAAGCTTTCCAAGCTTCCGAAACCTTCCGAAAACACCTCCAAAACTCAAGGATCAACCTCCCCTGTTTCAAGCACATAAAAACAGAACATTAATGCATCCTTATGCATTAAAACACCAGCAACAACAACACAACTCGCTGCTCACCACAAATCTAACAATTTGGCTACCAAACACAACCGAAATCATCTCCAAACACTTCCAAAACTTAACCCAGCCAAGATCCATCACTTCTAACCATTTTTATACATCAAATAACATGCAAAAAGATCACAACCACGTCCTTATACCTCCAGGTATAACAGATCACCAATTACACTCCAAAAACAACCAAAAACTCAAGCCAAACTTAGGAAATTCAACCTATCCGGGATTGCATTGATTAAACCTCAACTTCTAATCATTTTAGCATTCATTTAACATCATTTTAACACCTCAAAACCCTGCTTAAACAGATCACACGAAATTTTCACCAAAATCACCAAATCTTGCATTTTAGCCAAAAATCAAGATCTCAATTGAAAAGCCTTTAATAAAACATGAATCAAGGATTGAGAACTTAGGAATTTCAGTAAAGAACTGATAGTTTAGAGGAGAAGGACGTTCTTACCTCCAAACTTGAATTTCTCCACTTTAGAGCCAAAATGCTTGATGAATCAACTTGTAAATTGTGAGGTTTTGATGATGAGATGATTAGAAATCAAATGAGAGTTGAAATGAGAGATTAAGAAGTCAAAATCAGAGAAAGAAATCTGAGGAAATCTTGTTTGGGTAGAGAGAAAATGAGAGAAAAGAGAATTTGAGAGAAAATAGAAAAATTAGTTAAGAATTGGTTAAAATGATTTCCCTCTCTTTTCTTAATCTTTAAAATCAGATTTTAGACTTAAAATATCTTAGAAAAATCTGGAGAAATCCTTTTTGGAATAATAGCTCCTTAAAGATTCAAAGTTTCAATCCTTTGTAAAACTGTCCCGCAACTTTCAAAAATTACATTTTGGTCACTAGCCAAAATGTCAACCTTCCGAACCTCATTTTCCAAAATTGATTTCACAGTTCACTTTTATATATTAAAAGATGATTTTAGAATATTTTTCCATATTTTTAATGCAACCCGAACTAGGTTTTCCTAAATTCACTCTTATATATTCGATCAGCACTTTGACCAACCGGTCAACACCCAAGACTTCCAAGCCCAAAACCGGGGCGTTACATTTTGTGCATACAGATTGCCGGACTAATGCCCTGAATATCTGCTATCGTCCATCCTATCGCCCTCTTGTGCTGTCGTAACATGTCAATTAGCTGTCGTTCTTGTTCCTGCGGCAGCTTAGCAGAGATGATTACAGGCAGTATGTTATCACAACCAAGATAAGCATATTTAAGCTGCCCTGGCAGGGGCTTAAGTTCTAAGACAGGTGGTACAACAGTAGATGGTTTTTGGATTAAATGGTTATCCGAAGTGTAATTTAAGGGTTCGAATAACTTACCTGGACGATGGTCTAACCAATTTACCTCCTCTTGACCTTCAGTATCAGATGTATCGGATTCAGAGGAGTTGCTGTCGTCGGTGCTGTCGTCGTCACTGTCGTGACATGCCTGTAGGTGGCTGTCGCAGCAGTGTCCAAGTTTTATATCACGGCAGCCCGACCTGATGCAGGGTTGATCAAAGGTCACCTCAATGATGGCCTTGCATTCCTCGTCCACATCAGCATGTTTCATTGCTTGGAGAACATTCAACTTAATTTCTTGATCGTTTACGCGCATGGTGAGTTCTCCTTTCTCCACATCAATCAATGATCTTCCCGTGGCTAAAAAGGGTCGCCCAAGGATGACTGGTGCGTTCTCATCTGCCTCACAATCTAAAATAAGAAAGTCAGCAGGAAAAATAAGCTTATCCACTCTTACCAAAATATCTTCAATTTTTCCCTCGGGGTGAACGTAAGAGCGGTCGGCTAGCTGTAGAGTGACTGTCGTGGGCCGCGCCTTCCCAATACCTAATTTCTGAAAAACAGATTTGGGCATTAGATTAACACTAGCACCTAGATCACAAAGTGCCTTACCCACAAATCTGTCGCCGATTACACAAGGTATGATGAAACTCCCCGGATCCTTCTTTTTCTGGGGCGGCTGCCTATGAAGAATACTCATGCAACCTTCTTGCATCCTTACCGTTTCAAATTCCCCAAGTTTAGATTTTTTTGACATAACATCCTTGAGAAATTTAGCATAACCGGGCATTTCCCTAACAGCATCTAACAACGGAATATTAATATGAACCTGTTTAAAAATATCATAAATCTTTTTAAGTTGAGATTCATGCTTAGCTTGTTGTATCCGTTGAGGAAAAGGTGGTGGAGGACGATAATCAGCAATACGCCCTTCCCACTGCATGCGAATCTGAGGACGATAATCTTCTTTTTTCTCCTCTGTCGCTTCTGCTGTCGTGACAGGCTCATCGGCAGCAGTCTGTTTGTCACCTGTCGGGGCAGCTTCCTCGGCAGGTTTATCCAAGGCAGGTTCCTTTTCTATTTCAGCTTCTTTTTCCAGCCCTGGTAACTTTTTCCCACTCCTGGTAGTAATCGCCTTACATTGCTCATGTGGGGGCGGTCTAGCATTTTCAGTATTGCTAGGAAAACCTCCATTTTGCATTGGCTTAATACGCTGCGACACTTGACCCATTTGTGTCTCCAGAGATTTCAAGGTAGCCTCATGGTTTGTCATTCTCATCTTGGTTTCATCCATAAAGTTTTCCGTCTTCTTGACAAACTGATTAATATTATCCATATACGTACCAGTCTGAGACATAAAGGTGGCCAGAGTCTGCTCCAATATACTACTTGTGGCAGATGGTGGCTGCTGTTGCTGCTGAGGCGGCAGGTTCTGCGGCAGGTTCTGCGATGGCAGTTGTTGCGGCTATTGTAGAGGCAGCTGCTGTCTCGTTAGCAATCTAGGACCCCCTGATTCTGATTATATGCTTGCGGATTCAGGGCATTGTTGGGATTACTCCAGGAAAATTTGGGATCCTTCCTCCAATTAGGGTTGTAGTTGTTGGAATTGTAGTTCGGCTTGTAATTTCCAACATATTTTCCTTCTTCTATGTTTATTGGGCACTCATCCCTACTATGATTTCCCTCACAAGTAGCACAAACTTCCTCGACAGCAAATCCTTGTAATTCATCATCATTTAATAACTTTTTCATTGCCTTAGTAAGGAATGCTACCTGCGATTTCATAGTGCTGTCGGCTTCATAGTCCTTGACAGCAAGTACCTGTTTACCTCCTCTTCTAGCGGTCGGAAACTGCTCCTCATTCTTAGCCAGATGTTTCAAAACTTGCAGGGCCTCGTCCGGATCTTTATCCAATAATAGTCCATTTGCTGCAGAATCAATTCGAATGCGAGTTTGTAAGTTAGCAGCATTATAGAACTTAGTTACCTGATTCCAGACGGGAAATCCATGCATTGGGCAGTTCCGTAGAAGAGTAGTAAACCTGTCCCAGGCCTCGTGCATCGGCTCGTCGTCTTCCTGTTGAAAAGTAGCAATTTCATTACGTAATCGCTCAGATAAATGTGAAGGATTAAAACGAGATAAAAATTCACGAGTTAAATCTGCCCAAGTCATAATGGAACCCGGTGTAAGTTTATTCCACCAAGTTTTAGCTCTGTCCCTCAATGAGTGAGGAAATAACCGAAGCCTCAGTATCTCCGGACTAACTCCTGGCAGTCTAAACGAACCACAGATCTCCTGGAACGTTTTGAGATGCTCCCTGGCATCTTCTGTCGCAGAACCACTAAACTGTCCGGCGTTGTTGATCATACTAAACATGACAGGTTTAAGCTCGAAGTTGTCAACATCAATATCCGGCAGCGTGGTCTCCAGCTCTACATGATCGTTCAGCATGTAGTCACGACATGACCGTCGTCCATCTGCCCTCGGCGGGTCGCCGATAGGTGGTATAACTCCTCCAAGAGGCTGGTTATGTGCCATCTGCTCTAGCTGTTCCTCAAGGTACTCGTTCCGGTCTAAAAGGTGGCGAATCTGTTTCTTGAGATTGAAGGAACGTTCGATCTCCGGATCTAATTTATACTCAGGATCTTCACCTCTTTTGGATCTTCGCATAAACAAGAAAACCTTGTGAAAAGCGAGAGTTGGAAGCACAAAAGAAAAATTAAAGAAAGAAAAAAAAATAAAAACAAAAACAAAAATAAAAATAAAAGCGAAAAGTGCAATAAAAGAAAGGTGTAGTTATGTTGCCAATCCCCGGCAACGGCGCCAAAAACTTGTTGCGTGTAAAATAGACTATCGCAATTGTAGTGCAAGTGTACACGACGCAAGTAGTAAAGTGATACGAAGTATCGGATATCGTGTCCACAGGGATTGGGCTAATGACTTCACCTAAATTCACTGCACGAAGTAAAGGAAATAATTATGAGAAGTTGTCACGAATAATAAGGTAAAAACGTAAATAAAAGGATTGAGGAATCAAGATAGAGAGAATGGGCTGGTATTGAGTTGCTCAGTAGTGCAGGTATTGTATTGCTTAGGATCTCCAGTTCTGTCGTCGCGCCCGTCGCCGACAGCACCTGTCGCGGCGGCTGTCCGTTAGCTGTCGCGGCAGCGAACACTAACTCCATACTTCAAGCTTGGCAAGAATCCCAGATCTGCCTTGCCCTATCCCTAGGCACAAGTCTGTCGATGATCACGTCTTTGATGATACCTCCCGGCGTGAATCGAAGGATGAACACCGATGTGTATGAATTCTTCCTTAGCCACTTAACCTCGCCTTATCCTTAAGCACGAGATGGTTCAACTATAAACTAGAGAACGCGCTTTTATCTCTTTCGTATACTTAACTCTCCCGATGCTAAGTAAATGGATAACCTCACAATGCTCTCCCGATGCTCTTGCAAGATATTAAAACCAAGATAAAAGAACTTGAAGTTTATTTTATTGAACTTGAAAAATCCTAAAACAAAGCAACCCTTGCAACTACTTTACAAAACAACCCGTAGCCCTAGGGGGAATTTAGAACATGTCGGTGACGGGTGGACGGCAGGGTTTTGGTTTAGGTTATGCGGTAATCGGTTATGCCCTAGGTTTAATCTATGCCCTTTATATAAGCTTTGGGCTCAAGTTATCTAAGGTAACAAGGATTACAACTTTAATTAAAAGTAAGATTCTAATAAAGACTAAATCTCTAAAGTCTCCTACTTTCCAGCCGAATCCCTATTTTGTGGGAATTCCTTTCCTTGAGCTTTGGCTTGACATATCTTTTGATCCGGGGCTTGGAAAATTATTTGGCTCCCACACGACAGACGAGCAGATTTTTCTCTATCTATCGAGGTCCACTTGACTTTTTCTCTTCATAAATCTGCTGTCACGACAGGTCCATGACAGGTTCGTCTTCTTCGGCTGCTTGTCCAGTTCAGCTCTCCTGCTTATCTGCCCTGCGCCTGCCTTCGACATCTACTGTGACAGATACCTACAAAAATAGCCATCTTTCAGTAGAATCCGTGCCTTTTATATCATTGTGATGTTTTATTGAAAACTAACCTAAATGCAATGCAATGATGCTTGAATGCAACAGAAATATGAGTTAAAAAGGGTGTAAATAATAGGACTTTTACACACTCAACAGGGTGCATAGGCAAGCTGCTCTTGACATGACTGTTTTGATTCATGCTATTGCGGGAGCCTTTTAGGCAGCAGTAGCTGGAGCTCACGGAGCTGCGCATCAGGGTGATGCTAACGTGAGATTGCCTTTGGAACGTCTTCGAAATCTGGGAGGGACTGTGTTTAGAGGTTTATCCCCTGAAGGTTCTGAATCTTGGTTGGAAAGCACCAAGAGGATTTTGGGGCAAATGAACTGCAGCAATGTGCAGAAGCTGGGTTGTGTGGTGTCACTGCTATATGATGATGCGTATACGTGGTGGACGACCACTGTTTCTTGAATGGAGGAGAATGATGTGACTTGGACGTTCTTTCTGAACGCGTTCAAGCGGAAGTATCTGGGTGTGTGATACCTGGATGAGAAGAAAAGTGAATTTATGTCTCTTACGCAAGGAAGCATGACAGTGGCTGAGTATGAGATCTAGTTTGTCCGTCTTAGTCAGTACGCACCTGAGTTAATCCCTGATGAGCGGGAGAGGTGTGAACGTTTCCGTTATGGTTTGGTGACGGATGTGAAGACTTTCATGCTTGCAACTGAGTATATAGATTTTGATGTGCTGGTAAGTAGAGCGAAGGACATTGAGCAGAATCTGGGTTTGGCTTCCAGAGGTGTTAGTTCTAGTTCGGGCAAAAGAGCTGCTGGTTATAGTTCCGGCAGTGGACGGAACAAGAGAGGACGAGACAAGAGGTATTAGTCTTCTGCTAGGCGTGGTAATAGAGGGCATGGTGCGCCTGTTCAGGGAGATAGGATGAGAGCTGATCAGAACACGTGCTGGACGTGTGGATCACGTGGTCATTTGAGGCGAGATTGTCCTCCAGCAGCAAGGGAGGTTCAGGCTCCTGTAGCAGTGACCAGTAATTCATGCTGGAATTGTGGTTCGGCAGACCACATGAGGAGGGATTGTCCTTTGTTGGCCGGTGGTGGTCAAGGACGTGCTCCTGGGGTAGTTGCACCACAGAGAAGTCGTGGGCGCGACCGTGGTAACTTTCAGCGCAGAGATGATGGTGGGAGGAATGTGGCGCATGTGGTGGTTGTTCAACCTGAGAGTGGTGGCCAGGCTCGAGTGTATGCTCAGCGTGAGGGGAGAAATGATACGAATGTGATCGCATGTACCTTTACTTTGCAATCCTTATCATTACTTTCCTTGATTGATTCTTGATCTACACATTCATACATATTGCGTGAACATGCTCAATTGCTTGGTTTGCCTGTTGAGTCTTTGGATGTTGGTATGCGTGGAACTAGTTCCTTTGGTGAGATCATTGTGACACAGAAGTTGTATAGAAGATGTCCTTTGGTAGTGCAAAACCATGTTTTTCTTGTTGATCTCATGGAATTGCCATTCTATGGTTTTGATGTAATCCTTGGTATGGATTGGCTTTTTGAACATCGAGCTGTAGTGGATTTTGAGAACAAGCGAGTTTCGTTGAAGCTTGCGGATGATTACTAGGTAGTGGTGGTTGGTGAGAATGTGAAGTTTCTTGCCAATGTGGTGTCTTCGTTGGAAGGAAACCGAATGCTGAGGCAAGGTTGTGAGGCTTATCTGGCCTTTGTGATGAATCCTAGATCTAAGGAGTTGCGAGTGCAGTATATCAGGACTGTGCGAGAGTTTCCTGGAGTGTTTCCGGAGGAGTTACCTGGATTGTCTCCTAGTCGAGAGGTGGAGTTTGGATTGAGTTGTACGAAAACACAACCCCAGTGTCCATTACTCCTTACCGAATGGCACCTAAGGAATTGAAGGAGCTGAAGACGCAACTTCAGGAGTTTCTTGATCATGGTTTCATTCGGCCTAGTGTGTCACCTTGGGGTGCACCGGTCTTGTTTTTGAAGAAGAAGGATGGCACTATGAGAATGTGCATCGATTATCGTCAGCTGAACAAGTTGACTATCAAGAATCGGTATCCTTTGCCGAGGATTGATGATCTTTTTTATCAGTTCCGGGGAGCAGTTGTGTTCTCTAAGATTGATTTAAGGTCTGGTTATTATCAGGTCAAGGTGAAGGATGTGGATGTGCCAAAAACAGCCTTTAGAATGAGGTATGGGCATTATGAGTTCCTTGTGATGCCGTTTGGCTTGACGAATGCTCCTGCAGCTTTTATGGACATGATGAATAGAGTGTTCCATGGGTACTTGGACAAGTTTGTTGTGGTGTTCATTGATGATATCCTTGTGTACTCTCGTACCGAGGAGGAGCATGAAGCGCATTTGCGGATTGTGTTGCAGGCGCTGTTGGAGAATCAGTTTTATGCTAAGCTGAGCAAGTGCGAATTCTGGCTTAGGGAAGTTGTTTTCCTTGGTCATGTGGTTTCTGCGGAGGGGATTCGTGTTAATCCTTAGAACATTGAGGCGGTGATGAAGTCCGTAGTTTCCTTGGGTGGGCAGGATACTATCGGAGGTTTGTGGAAGGATTTTCGAAGATTGTTGCACCTTTAACGAAGTTGTTGCAAAAGGATGTCAAGTATGAGTGGACGGAGGTAAGACAACAAGCTTTTGAAAAGCTTAAGGCAGCTTTGACGCAAGCTCCTATCTTGGTTCAACCTGAATCAGGGAAAGAGTTTGTGGTGTACATCGATGCATCCTATGTTGGATTGGGGTGTGTGTTGATGCAAGAGGGTAAGGTAGTGGCTTATGCATCGCGCCGGTTGAAGGTGCATGAGCGCAATTATCCTACGCATGATATTGAGTTAATTGCGGTGGTTTTTGCTTTGAAGATTTGGAGACATTATCTATATGGTGAGAAGTGTACTGTGTACACGGATCACAAAAGTTTGAAGTATTTGATGTCTCAGTAAGAGTTGAATCTTAGGCAACGACGTTGGGTGGAGTTGCTTAAAGATTACGATCTAACGATCGAGTACCATCTGGGAAAAGCTAATGTTGTAGCGGATGCCTTGGGTAGAAAGGTGGCAGTGGAGTTGAGGGCTATGTTTGCCAGCTTGAGCATTTTGCGAGATGGGGGTCTTGTGGCTGAATTGCAAGTGAAACCATTTTGGTTCAGTTGATAAAGGACAAACAGTTGTTGGATGATTCTTTGGTGCAACATGATCAGGACATTGCTGAGGATAGACCATCGGATTTCTGTTTTAATGATGATGGGGTTCTATGTTTTGGGAGTCGGATAGTTGTGTCGAATGATGCTGAGTTGAGGCGTACTATTTTGACTGAAGCTCATAGTAGTCCTTTGGCTATGCACCCTGGTAGTACAAAGATGTATCGTGATCTTAAGGATGAGTACTATTGGGTGGGTTTGAAGAAAGATGTTGCAGAGTACGTGGGTAAGTGCATAGTTTGTCAGCGGGTTAAGGCTGAACATCAGTTTCCTTCTGGGTTGTTGCAACCGTTGAGGATTCCTGAGTGGACGTGAGAAAGGATTACCATGGACTTTGTGTCTGGTTTGCCTTTGTCGCCATCGAAAAAGAATTTGGTGTGGGTGATTGTGGATCGCCTTACGAAGTGTGCGCATTTCTTACCTGTGCATACTACATATACCTTGGACAAGCTTGCAGAGTTGTACATTGCTGAGATTGTGCGACTGCATGGTGTGCCAAAGTCTATAGTGTCGGATAGAGATCCGAGGTTTACGTCGCGTTTCTGGGAGTGTTTGCATCTAGCTTTGGGTACACGGTTGAATTTCAGTACTTCTTATCATCCACAGTCGGATGGACAGTCTGAGCGTGTTATCCAAGTGCTGGAGGATATGTTGAGGTGTTGTGTGATTGAGTTTCAAGGTTCTTGGGAGAAGCATTTGCCTTTGGTAGAGTTTGCTTATAACAATAGCTACCAGGCAAGTATTCAAATGGCACCTTATGAAGCCTTGTACGGGAGGAAGTGGAGAACTCCTCTTTGCTAGGCTGAAACAGGTCAGAAGTTGGTTTCGATGACAGCTTTGTTGAAAGGAACCACCGAGAAGGTGAAGCTCGTTTGTGAGCAATTGAAGGCAGCTTCTGGTCGACAGAAGTCTTATGCGGATTTGAAGCGTAAGGAGATTGAGTTTGCGGTAGGTGACCATGTGTTCTTGAAGGTTTCGCCTTGGAAGAAGGTGATGAGGTTTGGCCGGAAGGGTAAGTTGAGCTCTAGGTATATTGGACCATACGAGGTGATTGAGCGTGTGGGTCCTGTTGCGTATAAGCTGAGGTTGCCGCAAGAGTTGGAAAAGATTCATGATGTGTTTCATGTTTCTATGCTTCGGAGGTATAGATCGGATCCTTCGCATGTTATGCCTTTGGAGGAAGTGGAATTGAATCCGGACTTGACCTATGATGAGTAGCCGGTTGAAATTCTGGATTCGGACAGTAATGTTCTTCAAGGCAAAACCATTGAATTGGTTAAGGTGTTGTGGAAGCATCGTGATGTTGAGGAAGCCACATGGGAAAGGAAGGATGATATGAAGAAGCAGTTTCCGTACCTTTTCCTCCAGGTAAATTTCGAGGACGAAATTTCTGAAGGGGGGAGAGTTGTAACACCCCAATTTTGGGCTTAGAAGTTTAGGGTCTGAACCAGACCGGTCTGATTTTCGGTTTGAATATAAAAGGAGGTTTTAGGGAAAGCCTAGTTCGGGATCTTTAAAAATATGGAAAAATATCTAAAAATCATCTTTTAATATATATAAGAGAACGGTGAAATCAATTTTACAAAATAAGGTTTGGAAATACTACATTTTGGTGTAGTGACTAAAATGCGATTTTTGAAAAGTTTAGTGGTGACTGTTTTGTAAGGATTGAAACTTTGAATCTTTAAGGAGCTAATTTACCCAAAAATGATTTCTCCAGATTTTTCCTTAATTTAGGTGATTCAATTAATGTTTTAATTAATTAAATGAAAAAGGGAAACTACTTTTTGGAATTTCATAACTACCTTTTCCTAAAATTTTCTCATTTCTTTTTCTCTCAAAATTCCATCATCCAAACACTTTTCTCCAGCAACTTTTGCTTTGATTTTAACTTCAATTGATGAGATTTCTATCATCAATTCACTCCTAATCAATCTAGCATCAAATCCTTTTGATTTCCTTATTGGATTTTCAAGAATATTGGCTCAAATCAAGGAGAAATCACCATTTAGAGGTAAGATTGTTCTTCTCCTCTAAATACTCAGTTCTTTACTGAAATTCCCAAGTTATCAATCCTTAATTTAAGTTTTATAAATGGTTTTATTGTTAGAAACTTGATTTTGGCTTAAAACTCAAGATTTGGAAGAAATCTTAAAGAATTTCGTTGTGATTGTTTGGGCTCTGTTTTGAGATGATTCTTTAATTTATTTGGGATGTCTAATGATATGGAAATGAGGTTTTATTAATGCAATCCCGAATATGTTGTATTTCCTAAGTTTTTGCTTATGAAAATGATGGTTTTTGAGGTTATCTTGGTGTTCTGTTATAGCTGGAGGTATAAGGACGAGTTTAGGTTTATTTTGGATGTTGATTGATGTTTAGAAATGGTTAGAAGTGATGGATCTTGGCTGAGTTAAGTTTAGGAAGGGTTTGGAGGTGATTTCGGTTGTGTTTGGTAGCCGAAATGTTGGTTTTGGTTAGAGCAACGAGTTTAGGTGTGATGGCTGAAGATTTTAATGCATGATGATGCATTAATCCTCTGCTTTGATGTGTTTAAAATAGGGGAGGCATCTTCGGACACCTTTGGAGTTAATTCGGAGGCTTGATCGGTGCTTTGATCGGTGAGTGGAGTTTGGTTTCCAGCTTTGAAACGAATGTTTGAAGGTTTGGGAGCTTAGTTTAAGTCTAAGCAACTTAACTAAGCTCAAATGTAAGTTTTCGGAAAAACTCCCTTGGATGAGCCATGAAGTGGCTTGATGCATTGGTTATAATTTGCATATTTAAATTCTGTTTTGAAAGCATGTTTTAGCATGGTTAATACTGGTTTTGAAAGTCATGTGTTGAAGGATGTTCAAGGTAAGAGATCCTTGGTTTGTCATATTGTAAATATGGATTTGATGCATAGTGATGCATGATGTTAAATGGCTTTGTTTAATGCTTTAAAATAGTGAGTTGTTGAGGAGATAGAGTTGAATCCGGGTCTGTCTTATGATGAGGAGCCAGTAAAGGTTCTGGATGTAAGTAGCAAGGTTCTTCGTGGTAAGACGGTAGAACTTGTGAAGGTGTTGTGGCGACACCGAGGAGTTGAGGAAGTCACATGGGAAAGCAAGGCAGTGATGCTGAGGAAGTTTCCACATCTCTTTCCGTCAGGTAATAATTTCGAGGACGAAATTTCCTTAGTGGGGGAGAGTTGTAATGCCCTAGTTTTGGGCCTAGATGTTTTAGACATCAGTTCGGACCGGCCGAGAACGGTTCGAATCGCGTAAGGTGATTTTAGGAAATCAAGGATCAGGATAGGATAAAATTGTGTTAAAAAATTGCTAAAATCCTCTAAAAATATAATTAAGAGGTTGGTCAAATCAATTTTACAAAAAGGGTTTTGGAAAATGGACATTTTGAGTAGTGACCAAATTGTAAAGTTTCAAAACTGAGTAAAATGTGCTTGTTAAGGTGGAAGCCAAAATCTTAGAATCTTTAGGGGGCTTTAAAGTCAATTTGACCTTTCTTCAATGTGACATGTGATTTAAATGGGTTTTAATTAAATGATTTTAATTAGAATTTGATATTAATTAATTAGTAGTTAGTGGATTTTCATTTTATGTAACTACCAATTCCCTCTCATTCTAATCAAACACCATTTTCTCTCATATTTTCCAGAATTCTTTCTCCCAAAAATCCTCTCAACATTTCCTAAATCTTTTTCAAGAGATCTTCTTTAATTCTTTAAGATTTTTGCAAGGAAGCAAGGATTGGAGGTAAATCCCGTTCTCAACCTCTAATCTAAGTTCTTTATTGAAATTCCCAAGATATTTGGCTTCTAATAACTATTTTTAATTGAGTTTTCAATATAGTTTTTATTTGAGATCAAAATCTTGTTAAAATGTGGATGAAATCTTGATTTTTGGACTTGATGAGTTGGGCACTGTTTTTTGTTGATTTTAATTGATTTCTAAGTTGGTTTATATGTTAAAATGAGGTGTGGTTAATAGGATGTTTAATAGATGTGTTTTGATGTTGATATTGCCTTGGAAGTGATGTATGATGGTTGGGCTTGGTTTAGGAAGCAATCGATTGAGTTTTCGGTTGTTTTGGAAGGGTATTTTGGTGTAGTTTGAGTGGGCAACGAGTTTATGAATTGTTAATGGTGTTAGAATGCATTTAGATCTCCGTTTTGATGATTTGAAAATAGGGGATCTTGATCCGGAAGCTAACGAGGTGATTTTGGAGGCTTCATAGGTGTAATTTCTGTGTCGGCGAACGAGGCTTCGCGTATAGGTTAGTGGAAATGCAATTTCCTGCTTTGTAACGCTTTGAGCGTGCTCTTGGGAGCTTAGTTTAAGTTTGATACACTTAACTAAGCTCAAGTGTAAGTGATACATGCATGGGAGGGCTAAAGCAATGCATATTGGACGAGATTTTGTAAAATTCACACTCCTGCTTGCCTAGGTAATCGCGTCTAGGAGGGTGGGTTAGAGCCGCTTGAGGTTACTTGCTTAGGTAATTGCGTCTAAGAGGGTGCCGAGGACAAAAGCATCACAAATCCATCAAGCCATCTCCATCTTCAACTTCATGCCATCTCCATAGCCAGAAACAAAGCTGAATTTTCAGATTTGTTTTATCTACCTCTCTTTCAATCTTTTTGTTTTAATTCTTATTATTTATTCCTTAATCTTCTTTATTATCTTCGTTTCTTTAATTTTCCAGCCTTGAATCTGACTTTTTCAAGAAAAGCCCTTCTCTTTTCTCTTGAATTTTTAGATCTGCTCATAATCTTCTTGATTGAGTCTAGAGCCCCTAGTTCTTGCAACAACTTGATTGAAGGCTTCCAAATCCAAGTCGGCGCTACTCTATCATTTTGTATCAGATTTGGGACGATTCTTGGCATGAATTTTGGCGTTTTGGGTGGAAAATTCGAATAAAAGGGGAAAATTCGCAAAAATCAAACAAACGAATTTTGAGCTGAAAATTTCCAGATCAGATCTACACTATTGTAGGAGTCAGCACAAAAAATTTCAGAATTTTTTGACTTCGGGAACACCTCGAACAAAGTGGATCAAGTTGCTGCAAATTTTAGGGTTTTTTCGGGTTTTCTTATCTTCTTTCATTCTTAACAACTTATTTTTCATTTGTTTTACCTTTTTATTGTCTTCTATACATTATCTAATACTTTCTTTCTTCTTGTGTTAGTAGGAAATTAAAAGTTGCATACTTTTATTACTCCTTGCAACTAATTCAATTGGTGTCAAACTTTTCTTTGGATTCTTAAAGCCTTTAGGATTCATTTTTAGGATTGAACTCCGATTATAACTTTTTTGAACTTGTGGCAGGAAGGTCTTTAAAGAGCACAAGATCAACTTACTTGCCTCACTAAGTATTTCTTTCTTGGAGTGTTTAGTGAGAATCCTAGTTTTCTTTCTTTTATTTTTCACCTTTGTAAATTTGAGTGTTCCAGGATGTTTCACAGAGATAAGCCTCGTGCAAAACAACATGATACTTTGGGTTCTGCTTATCGAGGAAAGCCTTCCTAGACCAAACTGAAGCATTCATTCAATTTTTGTGAAGAAAGGCGAACTGAACCAAGGCGAACCGCACACACTTTGGCCATCCCAAAATTCAGAATACCTTCTTTTCAAGGAAGGTGTGATCCTGATGGTTATTGTGATTGGGAAAATAGGGTTGATTTCCTGTTTGATTGTTACGGATATCCTGAGGAAGATCAAGCTCCATTAGTCGCCCTAAAGTTCGAGGAATATGCAGTACTATGGTGGCGTTTATTACAACGAGATAGGCGTCTCAATGGTGAATCCAAAATAAGAACATGGGCTGAACATAAAAAGGTCATGAGAGAGCGATTCATTCCCAAACATTACCAACAACAAGAATCCAAGACTTATCGGAAGAAATACTCCTCTTTTGATAAAGGTACATCTCAACCTTCATCTTTTCACAGCCCTACTAATGCACTATTCGACTCTAGTAGTACGACGCCAAAGGAAGAAGAATCATCGCTATTCCAAAAGGATAATGAACAACCGTCGGTGAGTCATGTCGAAGAAGACCGAGGAAAGCAAGATGTCGAAGAAATTTGTTATCCTCGAGAACATGGGGAAGATGTCACTACTGAGAGTTTAACCTTACCCAATAATGAGCAAATACTCCCAGAAGATGACGTTTCAGAAGAAGAAACACTTGAACCCATAAATCAAGACAATCTTTCATGCTTAGTAGCCAGTTCTCTTGATTCATCAACAACCTCCCAAGAAAGTAAGTGTGATTCTAACCCTTTATTTGATTCTCGTCCTATCATTATGTTAGAAACACTTCATACTCTACAGAAATTGTATTTCGATGATATTATTTGTGAGAGGAATTGGGTATGTGAGTTATCTTATTTGAAAAAGACCGAGAGTTAAGAGGCTGAGAGCAATAAAAGTCAAATTAATGGCCCAATTTTGGTGAGTGAAAAGAAACATGAGGTAAAAGTCGAACAATTTCCAAATAAAAAAGGCGAGAAAAAGATAAAGAGAGATTTTTTTCGACCTAACCATAACATCATTGTTTCGAGTGGCTTTGAGTTCTTTTTCAGGATTTTGTTGAACCATTGAGAGGAGCTAAATTGGATCACTCAACCTATGACAAAGATTCCTCTTTGAATGTCATTGTTAAACGTCCTTCTTTTGATGTTTTTGATTCGAGGACGAATCATTTTGAGGAGAGGGGGAATGATACATGCATGGGAGGGCTAAAGCAATGCATATTGGACAAGAAGCTGAATCTGTTTGTGAAGTTTAGAAAGTCATCCAACTTGCGACGACTTTTCGGATGGGATCCAGGCATTTCTGCGAAGAGTTGTCTTCTAACAAATTGACCGTCATTCAGTTATCTTTCCAACGCATTTTCAAACGCATCAATTGGACATCGGGAACTCAAGATACGTCCATTTTACTGAAGACTGCGCATGCAGAAAACTAGATACGGGATTATTACGGGATTTTGTAAAATTCAGCCCAAAAGCTATTATATAAGGCGTTTGGACGAATTATACTTAGCCCAACTTAATTATTAACATTTAAATTATGTTTTTAGGGTTTTATATACTTTAGGAACCAGCCACCCTTCTCCCAAGCAACTCTCATCAACTTATCACTTGCACTTATCAGCTTATCACTTGCAGCCCAAGCACAAGGAGTTTAAAGGTTGTTTTTATTTTATTATCTTAATTAAATTAGGGTTTCCTTGTTTTAGTAGAAGTTAAATTACTTTGGCTATCCTTCACCTATAAAAGGATAAAGCCTCCACCATTGTAATTCAGATTATTGAGATTTTCTTGGATTAATAAAATATTTAGTGAGTTTATTTTTGCAAGTGCTGATTACTTGTGCCTTCGAAGTCTTCTTCAACATAAGTCCGACGAGTTCTTGTGAGGGAGATCATCTTCACACTCCTGCTTGCCTAGGTAATCGCGTCTAGGAGGGTGGGTTAGAGCCGCTTGAGGTTACTTGCTTAGGTAATTACGTCTAAGAGGGTGCCGAGGACAAAACCATCACAAATCCATCAAGCCATCTCCATCTTCAACTTCATGCCATCTCCATAGCCATAAACAAAGCTGAATTTTCAGATTTGTTTTATCTACCTCTTCATCAATCTTTTTCAATCTTTTTGTTTTAATTCTTATTATTCATCCCCTAATCGTTTGTCTTATCTTTGTTTCTTTGATTTTCCAGCCCTGAATCTAAATTTTTTCAAGAAAAGTCCTTCTCTTTTCTCTTGAATTTTCAGATCCGTTCCTAATCTTCTTGATTGAGTCTAGAGCCCCTAGTTCTTGCAACAACTTGATTGAAGGCTTCCAAATCCACAATTGCGATACTCTATCAGTAAGTGTTTCGGTAATCCCTCTCTTGGAAATGTGCTAAGTTGGATGAAAATGCATTTGATGTAAGAGTGGATTTATTTACTATTTTTAAGCATGTTTAAGCATGGTTTAGTGCTAGATTTTACTGTCATTATGTTAAGGATGCACTAGGTAAGTGATCCTTGGTTTTCATATGAAAATGCATATGATGGTAAGCATGTGTGCTTGTGGAAATGACATTGTGGTTCTGCTTGAAAAATTGTGGATTAATGTGGATAAATGATTATATTGGCAAGTGATGAAAATGGTTTTTGGTTACATGAATCGGATATAGTTAGCCGACTATAGGATTGGGTGCACCGTGAATAAAGTCGCCTTGGATGTCGAGCGGTTGTGATTGTGTCGTAATCTCCATCCAAGTACCCTAACGATTGAGGTTAAGATCCCAACGGTGAATGGTTAGTCCCGTGCGTGAGTCTTGTGTATGTGTCACATACTCTTGTTAATGGAATTATACAACTACCGATGAGTGATGTTGAGGGGTTGTGATTGTGCCATTAATCTCCATCACGGGTGTTGAGGGGTTGTGATTGTGCCATTTGTCTCCACCTTATGTAGTCCGGTAGTTTGTATGAAGCATGAGGGACAACGCTTGTAATCTGCGTATCAGATCGTGTCTTGTGTTGAAATGGTTTATGGATTATCACTTGAAAGCCAATACAATGTAAATGAGTAAAGTGAAGCATGAGATGCTTGTATATGATGCAAGGATGTATGAGATAATTGTGTATGATGCAAGAATGCATGAGATGCTTGGTATAGCATGAGCAATGGTTTTATTGTTGTTTATGATTTATGCATATGTGCATGAGGTTTCAAAAGTGCATGGAAGTCTTGAGAAGACATGTTTTAGAAATGGCATGAAATGTAAAGTGTTGGTTTTGCAAAATATGAAACATGCATTGATGAATGTTGATTAGCGACCCTCACTAAGCTTTAAGCTTATGTTCCTTTGTTTCATCAATGCAGAGAATTGAACCTTTGAAGGCATCCCAAAAGCAAGAGGAATCCATAGCTTTGTTAAAGAGACGTATGTGATTCATCCTTAGTGTAATAAAAGGCAATGGGTGGGATTTATACTTTGGAATGTTAAGAATGTTTCCCTTTACTTTGAGCATGTTTATTTGCCTATACTTGAGTTGTAAATGGCCTTTGGAGTTTGGAATTTTGGTTTATTTGGTGTCTTGACTTGTTATGGTTTTGGTGAATTAGGGAGCATGCCTTTAGTGCCTTTGCTTATGTGTTGGTTTCTATGTTTAAGCTATAGCCTCGGTATGATGATGGTTGATATGTATCCTTGATGTATGCATGTTGTGGCATGTCTCGAGGTTGATTCGAGTGTGAAAAGGCATGAAAACCAGCATTTTCTGTTGTCACAGGGCAGGGTGTATTGAAACACCCTTAACTGTTCCGAAACGGGGGCCTGTAATGGCCATAGCGTTTCGGTACGGTTGAAGGTGTTTCGGAACATTTTGGCTACTTGAGAGGCATGTTTCGATACTGGTCTCGGAACACACTCGAGTACCGAAACGGTCGACATCGTTTCAATACAGACGTTTCGGTACGAAGGTTGGTGTTTCGAAACGGATGACCGTTGGATGATTATTTGAATTATGTTAAGCTTTCATGTTTTACATTTTAGTCCTGAATGATCTAGATGCAATTGCTTGAGCTTGGATTGAACTTTTAAGCTGAAATTTGGCAGTGAGGCATGTAATATGACTAATTACATATTGGTGTTCTTAATTTCTGCAAAGTCCTTATATTTTCTAGAAATTACATTTTGGTCCCTAAAAAGTGTAATTCATGCATTTGAGTCCTTAAATGTTTTCCGGTCGCTGTGTCCTTCTCTCCTATGATTCTTGTGTAATCACATAGGTTTAATGTGCATCTAGAGAAGAAAAAAGGTCGTTAATCAAGGTTGACTTTCGGGTTGACTTTGGTTTTCCCCGTGTAATCTTCATAGTTCGTGTCAAACGTCTAGGCTGGGCTAAGGGGTTTACAGTGAGTTACAAAAGACCGAGAGTAAAGAGACAAAAAATGGAAAAAGTTTTATGGATGGTCCAACCATGGCGAGGGAAGAAAATGAGGTGAAATCTGAGAGTGGTATGAAAAAGTAAAAAATTAGAAATTAGGAAAGAGAAGATGAAAGATTATTTGACTAAAGATAACATCGTTTTTTCTAGTCGTATTGTCTTCTTTTTGCAGGAAATTGTTGACCCATTACGAGGGGCTCAACTGGATTACTTCAACTATGACAAAAAATCATTCTTAATTGACATTGATGTTCATCCTTCCATTAGCATTTCATATTTGAGGACGAATCCTTTCTATGAAGGAGGAATGATACGAGGATAAGACATGTCAAACTTGTCATCTTGGACAAGAAATTGAAGCTTCTTTTCAAGTTTGGAATGTCAACCAAATTGCTGCGACATTTTGAATGGGATCCATGAATCTTTGGGTTGACATGTCTTCTTACAAGCCAGCTCGAAGAACCAAAAAAATTTATGTCCTCAAGTTTTCAAGAAAATGTGGGTCACAAAAAGCCACATTGTTGGTCCAAGTAGCCCACATGCCTAAAAAATATTTAAGGTCCAAATAGACTTTATATTAAATAAATAATAGCTGGAATAATCAGCTCCGTGTGCTGATTTTAGGAGTGTCATCTTATTAAACTTTTCATGTGTTTAAATAGCTAAATTCATATTTTCCTAAACATTTGTTGATCCCTTTTAATTAGCTATCTATGTGCTGATTTTTAGGAATTAAATAGTTGTTTCTTAGGGTATTTTGTTGTCTCCTTTAAACTATAAAAGAAGCTAGCATATTCTCTTGAAACAAAAACTTGAATCTTTCTTCTTGAAAATAAATGTTATTGAGTACATTTTTGCAAGTATTGTTGCTTGTGCCTTCAAAGGTTGTCTTCAACATGATTTCCTTCTAGTTTTCGTGGAAAAGCCATCTTCACACTCATAGTTGCCTAGTTAATTGCGATTAGGAGGATCGGTTAGAGCCTATCATTGAGTTTGCTTGATCAATCACGATCAAGAGGGTTCCTAGAACACAACTATCTGTATCATCTTTCTTACCGCCAATTCCACATTTGGAATTCTGAAAATTTCCAAATTTGTTCTTTAACTTTCTTTCTTTTATAACCCTTTTATTTCATTACTTCTCATAATTATTCTAATATCCGTTGTCATCTCCTATCAAGAAGCCATGCTAGTGAGAATGAGATGAAGCAAAGAAACGATAGTAGAGTCGGAATAGAGAGTGCTGATAAAAAGATAAGTATAAGTAGGGTAACTCAATGAGGGAGTATGAGCAAACTGAAACACTATGGACACAAAGGAAGGGATAAGAATTGGAATTTTTCGATTTAAAATTGAGGCAAAATGGGAACATGAAAGATAATAACGAGTTGTGTTCGAGATAAGAATAAAAAATTTAAATTTAGAAAATTTAAATTTAACCTTATTATTGAATCGAGATTCATTCGGGAAAGGAAAAAATTGTTGTTTAACCTTGATCTTAGATAAAAAAAAATTGTTAAGATATGAATTGCAAGATCGAGGAGAAGATTAGGGTGAACGAAATAGAAATTCAAAAAAGAAAGGACAGAGGAGTTAAGAGTGAAGTGGAACTCTTTGAAATTGATAGGATAAATGAAATTTAAATTTAAAATGAAGTTAGAAAAGGATTTAAAATTAAATTCAATGATATCAAATGTTTTTAGTCTAAATGGAAATACCATCATCCTAGTATGGAGGGGTAAATTCATTTGATGGTCGCGAAAGAAAGGAAAAAGTAGTTCCCAATTTGGAATTGGAAAAGATCGGTATTGAAAAGATATAGAAAGATGAATCTTGTGCCAACCTCTATCACATGATTGTATTTTGAATTTTAAAATAAAAAAGTCGGTTGCTTGTAATTTGTGATCTAGAACAAATAATTGAATCATCCAAGGGACGATAAAGTAGGGGGAGATCAAATTGCACTTGGAAGGGAGAATCTTATACCAATCCAAAAAAAAGTAGGAATGAATAAAAAGAAGAAAACAGAATGTTGCCTAGGTTTTCAACTAGGTTTTACGATGCATCTAGGTTTTCATCACGATCATATTGAGCATAAGTAGAACGTTGACGAGACTGTTCAACATAATACTCATCATCATCATATATGGCATGTCATCAAAGTTCAACACATATAGCATATTGATCAAAACTAGAGTACCCTCGCTTTAGCTTCAATACACATAGTTCTTTATACAATTCTCTTTTGGAAAGAAATTGCAACGTGGTATTTGGTGATCTTTTGTGTTGCAAGGAAGAAGGAATTTATGTAACTTTTAAATTTTCTACTAACACAAGAAACAAGAAGGTGTTAGAATGTGTATAACAAAAAAAATCTAAAACAAACAAAAACAAATAGTTAAGGTTGAAAGAAAATTAGAAAACTCGAGAAAACTCCTGAAATTTGCAGCAACTTGATCCACTTTGTTCGAGGTGTTCTCAATCTCTAAAAATTATGAAATTTTGTGTGGAGAATCCTTCAATGGTTTATATCTAATCTGGAAATTTTGGGCTCAAAACTCTTTCGTTTTATTTTTTCGATTTTCTCTCTCTCTTTTTGTATTTTTTAACTATTTTCACCAAAAACGACAAAGAGTGCCCCAAGAATCGTCCCAATATAATACCAAACGATAAGAGGCTACCATGACACATTGGAACCTTCAATTTGAAGGCTTGGAAGTAAACTTAGGGCTTTAGACTCGAACAAGAATGGTTGAAGAATGTTCTTCAATTTTAAGAACAATAAGTTGGGTGTTTCTTGATTTTTTTGAAAATAGTAAACAAAAGTTAAAGAAAGAAGATGAAAATGATATAATCAATGGAGAACAATAAAAAATTAATGGAAATAATAATAAAGATATGGTTAAAGGATAGAAAACAAATCTAAAAAATTCAGATTTGAATTTGGTGACAATGGCGTGATGAATGCTTGTATATGAAGATGGAGATGACAATGGAATTAGCGGATGTCCCGTGGAATCCTCCTACCTGCAATTAGATAGGCAACCTCCATGATATGGATCTAACTCACCTTCCTAATCAAAATTGACTAGACAACACAGAGTGTGAAGATCAACAACAAATTCTAACGAACTTGAAGAATCACTTCTAAACAAAACATAACTTCTTGCAAGTAAAACCACAAAAGAGAACTTTTATTAATCAATGAAATCTGAACAAAAAATAAAGAAGAAAGCATCATCCTTTTATAGATGAAGGATGGTTTTAACCTAAAGATAAGAATGAAAAAAATAAACAAAGAAATTTGGTCTGTTATATTGGATGAAAACAAGTACGAATAAATCAAAAAAGATAAAAAAAAGATTGGGTAAAGGATAGATAAATCAAAACTGAAAATCCAGCCTTGATTATGAGGAATGGTGTCAATGGAGGTTGATGAAGAAGATGAAGATGGCATGTGGATTTGGTAGATGTCCCGCGGAACCCTCCTACCCGCAATTAGATAGGCAACTTCCGTGATATAGCTCTAACCGACCCTCCTAATCACAATTGACTAGGCAACTCGGAGTGTGAAGATCAACAACAAATTCTAACGAACTTGAAGAATCACTACTAAACACAAGATAACTTCTTACCTGTAAAATCTCAAAAGAGAACTTTTATTAATCAATGAATTCTCAAAAACAAAGAAGAAAACATCATCCTTTTATAGATGAGGGATGGCTTTAACCTAAATCTAAGAACGAATAAAATAAACAAAGAAATCTGGTCCATTATATTGGACTTGATCTAACAGCTTGGGAGAAGGGTGGTTGGTTCCTAAAGTATATAAAACCCTAAAATCATCAATTGAAATTATAATAAATACATTGGGATAAGTTTAATTCATCAAAGCCTTATATGTTAGCTTTTGGGCTGAATTTTACAAAATATCGTAATAATCTCGTATCTAGTTTTCTGCATGTGCGGTTTTCAGTAAAATGGATGTATCTTGAGTTCCTGACATCAGTTTGATGCGTTTCAAGATGTGTTGGAAAGATAACTGAATTACAGTCAATCTCATTACAAGACAACTCAACCCAAAAATTCTCAGATCCCATTCAAAAAGTCGCCTCAAGTCAACTGATTTTCCATACTTAGAAAACAGTTTTAGATTCTTGTCCAAGATGCATCATTTTTGGCATGTTATGCATGCATTGTTTTAACCCTTACTGTTTGCATCAAAAAAAAATTCAACTTCTTGTCCCATATGAGTAATTTGACCCCACTCATACATGTATCATCCTCTCCATTCTCAAAAGGATTCGTCCTCGAATCTAAAGTATAAAAGGGAAAATGATCGGCCATGTAAAACAGTTTCAACTTCTTGTCTTCAATGCAGCGTTCTAGCCATCCTATGCATATGCATGTATCATATTGTTTCAAATTGAAGGTTCCATCGTGGTAGGGCTTCCCTGTTATCATTTGGTATCAGATTGGGCCGATTCTCGAGTAGAATTTTGATGTTTATGGGTGAAAATTCAGGAAAAAAGAGAAAACCACAAAAACCAAACGAAATAATTTTGAGCTGAAAATTTTCCATATTAGATCTAAACCATTAAAGGAGTCTCCACACAAAATTTCATAACTTTTGGAGATCGGGAACACCTCGAACACAGTGGATCAAGTTGTTGCAATTTCTGAGTTTTTTTTCGGGTTTTCCTATTTTCTTTCATTCTTAACTATTAATTTCCATTTATTTTAGTTTTTTATTCTTATATATCTTCTAACACCTTCTTGTTTCTTGTGTTAGTAGAAAAGTTAATAGTTGCATAAATTCCTTCATCCTTGCAACACAATTCAATTGGTGTTATACCGTTCCTTGGACTCCTAGAGCCTTTGTTTGGAGTGAATAACGGTGAGGATTTGCTTCATATTTTCTTTCTTTTGTGAATTTTCGGGATGTCACATAAAAGATCACCAAATACTACGTTGCAATATCTTTCCAAGAGAGAATTGTATAAAGAACTATGTGTATTGAAGCTAAAGCAAGGGTATTCTAATTTTGATCAAGATGTTATACGTGCTGAACTTTGACGACGTGCCAGATATGATGATTATGAGTATTATGTTGAACAACCTCAGCAACATTCTACTTATGCTCGATACGATCGTGATGAAGATAAGTGTGAGTAGAAGCATTCAAGTCATACATGTTGCATGTTCCGGAGAAAAGAAAAGCAACGAACAAGAGACCCTTGAATCCTTGACTGATTGTTTACAAAAATTAGGACATGTGTTGGAACGCATCGATAGGGAATCGCAAACTAAAATAGTAGAGCGGGATGTTCCACAAGAGCTAGTCCACACAATATCCAAGGATAAGAAATTTTTTCCTATAGAGAACATGGGGAAAACGTTACTACTAAAAGTTTAACCTTGCCCTATGATGAGGAAGAAACTATCTATCCTGAAGAATGGAGGAAGACACTACCTTGTCGTGTTATGAAAAAGAAGATGATCAACATCAAACGGCAAACACCTACGAAGGTATTCCACAATCAAAATTAATTGATTGTTTTCATAATTCTATTTATGCTTATGAGTCCTCTTCTAGCATTGATAACGATTTTGAAGATGAGAATGAGTTGTCTTACGATCAAAAGAAGAATGATAATAACATTAGAAAAGGAGACTTGGAATAAGAATACCTCGAGACGGCTTCTCATCCATGGTACTTTGATAACATTATTCCAATCATTGGCTTAGATTCGAGGGTGAATCTTTTTGATGAGTGGGGGAATGATATATGCATATGCATAGGAGGGCTAGAACACTAAATTGAAGACAAGAAGTTGAAACCATTTTACATGGCCGGTCATTTTCCCTTTGATACTTTAGATTCGAGGACGAATCCTTTTGAGGAAGGAGAGGATGATACATGCGTGAGCGGGGTCAAATTACTCATATGGGACAAGAAGTTTGTAGAACTAAAGTTTTGATATAATAATTGAAAAATGATTTGGACTGATTTAAAAAGCATTTAAAACATTTACAAAGTCTGTAACGCCCCGGTTTTGGGCTTGGAAGTTTAGGCGTTGACCGGTTTTGGTCAAAGTGTTGTTCGAATCTTAAAAGGTGAAATTAGGGAAGCCTAGTTCGGGTTGCATTAAAAATATGGAAAAATGTTCTAAAATCATCTTTTATTATAATTAAGTGAACTGTGAAATCAATTTTGGAAAATGGGTTTTGGAAAGGTGACATTTTGGCTAGTGACCAAAATGTAATTTTCGAAAGTTTGGTGACTGTTTTATAAAGGGTTGGAACTTTGAATCTTTAAGGAGCTATTAATCCAAAAGTAGTTTCTCCAGATTTTTCTAAGATATTTTAAGCTATATTCTGATTTTAAATCATATTAAAAGTGGAGGGAAAGCCATTTGGCTATTTTGGATAACTAACTTTCCTATTTTCTTTCTCTCATTTTCTCTCAACCCAAACACTTTCTCTCCAGAGAATTTGGTCTGATTTTCTCACCTAAATCCCTCCTTTCAACTCTCTTTTGATTCCTAATCAACATATCTACAAAACCTCACCATTTGCTATTTGATTCAACAAGGTTTTTTATTCCAAAAAGAGGAGAAACTCAAGTTTGGAGGTAAGAACGTCCTTCTCCTCTAAACTATCAGTTCTTTACTGAAATTCCTAAGTTTTCAATCCTTAATTGATGTTTTATTAAAGGTTTTTAAGTGTGAAATGGATCTTGGCTTATAATGCAAGATTTGGTGATTTTTGATGATTTTCGTTAGATCTGATTAATCTGTGATTTGAGATGTGTTTTTGATGTTAAATGAACTCTAAATTGATAAGGAATTGATTTTTGATTAATGCAATCCCGGATAGGTTGAGTTTCCTAAGTTTAGCTTGTGATTCAAGGTTGTTTTTGAGGTGATCTTGTGGATCTAATGTTGCTGGAAGTATAAGGATGTTAATAGGTTGTTTTTAGATGTTATATGATGTTAAAGGATGTGTGGCTTTGCTGGTTTATGGCTGGGCTTTGTTTAGAAGTGGTTTGGATGCATTTTCGGTTGTGTTTGGTGGCCGAAAATGGTGTGTGGATGAGAGCAGCGAGTTTAGGTGCTTTCATTGAAGCAATTAATGCATGATGATGCATTAATCCTCTGCTTTGATGTGTTGAAACAGGGGAGGCATCTTTGGATCCAAGAGTTGTTGATCCGGAAGTTTGTTTTGGTGCTTTGGCTTGAAGCAAAGTGGAATCGGTGAGTGCGTGTGTGAAATTGGGTTTTCGGCTTTGAAACCAATGTCTTGGGAGCTTAGTTTAAGTCTAAACAACTTTGCTAAGCTCAAGTATAAGTTTTCGGAAATACTCTCTAGTGGTGGCCATGATTTTTGTTGTGATGCAATGTGGTTTATTGCATGTTTTAGATACTGTTTTGAAAGCATGATTTAGCATGGTATTTGCTGTTGTTGTAAGCCATATGATGAAGGAAGCTCTAGGTAAGAGTTCCTTGTTTTTGTACATTGATAAAATGTGGTTTGATGCTTTAAAATGCATGATGAATATGGCTTGGTTTAATGCTTTAAAACAGTGGATTAAATGATGAAAATGATGTATATTGGCAAGTGATGTTTTAAAAAGGTTAAGGTCACTAAGGTGGTTAAAAGTCCTTGAGTGAGCCTTGTTACTTAAGAACATCAAGGTGGTTAAAAGTCCTTGGATGATTCTTGTTGCGGACACTAAGGTGGTTAAAAGTCCTTAGGTGATCCTTTCCATGGTGTTTAAAAGTCCATGGGGCCATGGTGTTTAAAAGTCCATGGGGCCAAGGTATTTAAAAGTCCTTGGGGCCAAGGTGTTTAAAAGTCCTTGGGGGTGAAACTTAATGTGGACACAAAGGTGGTTAAAAGTCCTTGTGTGGTCCTCTTTCATGGTGTTTAGAAGTCCATGGCCAAGGTGTTTAAAAGTCCTTGGGGCCAAGGTGTTTAAAAGTCCTTGGGAAAGTTGATGAACTTGTTTTAAAGAAATGGAATCTATCACTTGAGCCAATATGACATGTTATGTTATGAAGCATGAGATGCTTGTCTTAAGTATGCTTTTGAGCATGTGCAAAGGTTGATTTAAAGCATGATTTATAAATGTTTTTAAATGCATTGTTGTATGGTTTTTAAGAGCATTCCTCACTAAGCTTTTGCTTACGCTCTCTTTCGTTTTCTTAATTCAATAATGCAGAACATTAGAGAACCTTGAGGGCAGCAAGGAGGGCAAGCATTCAAGTGAAAGTAGAGCTCAATGTATGGAAGGTTTTATTAGTACATTTTAGCTTTTGGTAATTTGGCAATGGGGGACCAATGTGTATGTTTTGGGAGATGTTTGGAACTCCCTAAGTATGTTGAATGATGATAAGAATGCTGGTTTTTGTGTTGGATCATTACATGCTTGTTATGGAAGTTTGTGCTTGAATAGCTAGCTTGTGTAGGAAGCATGCCTATAGATTTGGGGTTTTTTGCATATGATGTTGTTCTGATGAATTGTTGATGCTTGTATGTCTTATATATGTTGAATTGCATGCTGGTAAAGTTTGGTGGCAATTGGAGCATGATTGGATGTTTAATTGCATGTTTAAGAATGCATTTTGGGGCAATCTGTGCAGGGTGTTTCGGAACAGCTCTTACCGTTTCGGAACGGGTGCCTTAAACAAACCCAGGCGTCCGAAACGGGAAGAACCGTTCCGAAACGGTTTGGCTACTGCCAGCCCGTGTTCCGGAACCCGTTGCGGATCGGCCCGTGTTTCGAAACGGGCTCTGCCAGTTTCGGAACGGGTGACCGTTAGGGGCTGACGTTGGCAGTTAAATGTTTTGAATTGTTTGCATTTTGGTCCTGAAACTTGTTTGTGCAATTGTATGAGTTTGAGAAGTCCTTTTGAGCTGAAATTTCACAGAGAAGCATGAAACCAGATTAATTTCAAGTTGGTAACTTTAATTTGGGTTAAGTCCTCATATTTATCAGGAATTACAATTTGGTCCCTAAAGTTGTAATTTGTTCAATTGGGTCCCTGTTTGATCTCTGATGTTTGTGATCTTGGCGTATGATGTTTGTGTGATCACAATTAGGACTAATGTGCATCTAGATAAGATTGAAAAGAAAAAAAAAGGTCGTTAATCAAGGTTGACTTTCGGGTTGACTTTGGTTTTCCCCGTGTGACTTTCTTAATTCGGGTCGACCGTCTAGGCCGGGTTAAGGGGGTTACATTTGGTGGTATCAGAGCTGAATTCTCGAGTAATTGGGAATGAATGTATGCATGATTGAAGTATGTTTGCCTTGTATGCTTGTTGTTCGAAAGCATGTTTAGTGGCTTGTGATTTGGATACAATTGAGTTGTACGCTGTGATGTAGCATGTTGAGGGTACCCATTGCCAAACAAAAGCTAATGAAATGTTGTTGATTTTGAATGAAATTGAGCTTGAATACTTGGATTTCTTACCTTGCTGGGCCTGACTTTGTTTTATTTGCATTGTGATTGCATGGTAATAGTATGGCACCACGTAGAGAGTTACGAGGTAGTGTGCGAGCTACGGCTCCCAATGAGAACGAGAATGAGGAGAACACGGGTAGTGCGGTGTTACCCCCTCCTCCACCTGGTGGTGGTGCTGGAGGTGAGAGAGCTGAAGCTGCAGCTGGTGCTGGAGCTGCTGGACCAGAGGTTGGTCAGGGGCAAGCTATGCCTGATATGTCTATGCTGGTACAAGCTATTGCGGGTGCTTTTCCAGCAGCAGTAGCTGGAGCTCAAGGAGCTGGGCATCAGGGAGATGCTGGAGTTAGACTACCTTTGGAGCGTCTGCGCAGTCTTGGTGGGACTGAGTTCAGGGGTATGTCAGCTGAGAGTTCTGAAGCTTGGCTAGAGAGTACCAAGCGAATCTTGGGTCAGATGAGCTGCACGGATGTGCAAAAGCTGGGTTGTGTGGTGTCCTTGCTGCAGGATGATGCGTATACGTGGTGGACGACCACCATAGCTGGGATGGTTGAAGCTGATGTGACTTGGACATTCTTTCAGAATGTGTTCAAGCGGAGATATCTAGGAGTGAGATATCTTGATGAGAAAAAGCGTGAATTCATGTCTCTTACCCAAGGGAGCATGAGTGTGGCTGAGTATGAGGTGCAGTTTGTGCGACTCAGTCAGTATGCACCTGAGCTGATACCTGACGAGCGGGCAAGGTGCGAGAGGTTCCGTTATGGTCTTGTGACGGATGTGAAAATGTATGTGCTGGCCACTGAATATGATGATTTTGATGTGTTGGTGGGCCGAGCCAAGGACATAGAGATGAATCTGGGTTTATCTGCGAAAGGTGCTAGAGCTAGTTCTGGCAAGAGAGCTGCTGAGTTTAGTTCCGGCGGTGGACGGAACAAGAGGGGACGTGATCAGAAGTATCAGTCCTCAGCTAAGAGGGGTGGTGGTGCACCTGCTAGAGGAGGTAATGCTAGAGCTGATCCTAGTGCTTGTTGGATCTGTGGTTCACGTGGTCACATGAAGCGTGACTGTCCTCGAGCTGTGAGAGAGGTGCAAGCTCCTGTGGCGGCAGCTGGTAATGGATGCTGGAATTGCGGTTCTGTAGACCACTTGAGACGAGATTGTCCGAGGTTGGCTGGTGATCAGGTGCGTGCTCCTGTGGTTGCTGCACCGCAGAGAGGTCGTGGGCGCGGCCGTGGTAATTTCCAGAGGCGAGAGGAAGGTGGTCGTGGAGTAGCTCATGTTGTGGCTATTCAGCCTGAAGGTGGAGGCCAAGCGAGGGTGTATGCTCAGCGTGAGGGAAGGAATGATGCGGATGTGATTGCAGGTACCTTTACTTTGCAGTCCTTGTCATTGCTTTCTTTGATAGATTATGGATCTACGCATTCATACATTTTGCGTGAGCATGCTGAACTGCTTGGTTTGCCTGTTGAGTCTTTGGATGTTAGAGTTCGTGTCACTAGTTCTTTTGGTGAGACTGTTGTGACTCGAAAGCTTTATAGAAGGTGTCCCTTGGTTGTTCAAGAACATGTTTTTCATGTTGATCTTATGGAGTTGCCCTTCTATGGTTTTGATGTGATCCTTGGTATGGATTAGCTTGCTGAGCATCGTGCTGTTGTGGATTGTGAAAATAAGCGAGTTTCGCTTAAGCTTGCGGATGATTATGAAGTTGTTGTGGTTGGTGAGAATGTGAAGTTTCTTGCCAATATGGTGTCTACCTTGGAGGCGAGCAGGATGCTGAGGCAAGGTTGCGAAGCTTATCTGGCTTTTGTGATGAATTCTAGTTCTAAGGAGTTGAGGGTGCAAGATATCAGGGTTGTGAAGGAGTTTCCTGGTGTTTTTCCTGAGGAGTTGCCTGGTTTACCTCCTAATCGCGAGGTGGAGTTTGGAATAGAGTTGTATGAGAATACAACTCCTGTGTCCATTACTCCCTATAGAATGGCACCTAAGGAGCTAAAGGAGCTGAAGACGCAGTTGCAAGAGCTGCTTGACCGTGGTTTCATCCGGCCGAGTGTGTCACCTTGGGGTGCACCGGTCTTGTTTGTGAAGAAGAAAGATGGCACTATGAGAATGTGCATTGATTACCGTCAGCTGAACAAGTTGACTATCAAGAATCGGTATCCTTTGCCGAGGATTGATGATCTCTTTGATCAATTTCGGGGAGCTGCAGTGTTCTCTAAGATTGACTTGAGGTTAGGGTATTATCAGTTGAAGGTGAAGGATGTGGATGTGCCTAAGACAGCTTTCAGGACGAGGTATGGGCATTATGAGTTCCTTGTGATGCCGTTTGGTTTGACAAATGCTCCTGCTGCTTTCATGGACATGATGAATCGTGTGTTTGATGAATACCTGGACAAGTTCGTTGTGGTGTTCATTGATGATATCCTCGTGTACTCGCGTACTGAGAAGGAGCACGAAGAGCATTTGAGGATTGTGCTGCAAGCTTTGTTGGAGAATCAGCTTTATACTAAGCTGAGCAAGTGTGAGTTCTGGCTTAAGGAGGTGGTGTTTCTTGGGCATGTGGTCTCAGCTGAGGGGATTCGTGTTGATCCTTAGAAGATTGAGGCGGTGATGAACTGGAAAGTTCCTAAGTCTATTCATGAGGTTCGTAGTTTCCTTGGTTTGGCGGGATACTACCGGAGGTTTGTGGATGGTTTTTCCAAGATTGCTGCTCCTTTAACGAAGCTGTTGCAAAAGGATGTTAAGTATGAGTGGACGGAAGCGAGACAGCAGGCTTTTGAGAAGCTTAAGGCGGCTTTGACGCAAGCTCCTATCTTGGTTCAGCCTGAATCAGGGAAAGAGTTTGTGGTCTATAGTGATGCATCCTATGTTGGTTTGGGATGTGTGCTGATGCAAGAGGGTAAGGTGGTGGCTTATGCATCGCGGCAGTTGAAAGTGCATGAGCGCAACTACCCTACGCATGATTTTGAGTTGGCTGCAGTGGTTTTTGCTCTGAAGATCTGGAGACATTATCTGTATGGTGAGAAGTGTACTGTGTACACGGATAACAAGAGTTTGAGGTATCTGATGTCTCAGAAGGAGTTGAATCTTAGGCAGCGGCGTTGGTTGGAGTTGCTCAAGGATTATGATTTGATGATTGAGTATCATCCTGGAAAAGCTAATGTTGTTGCGGATGCCTTGAGTAGGAAGGTAGCTGTTGAGCTGAGGGCTATGTTTGCTAGCTTGAGCATATCGCGAGATGGTGGTCTTGTTGCTGAGTTGCAAGTGAAACCATCTTTGGCTCAGTTGATCAAGGAAAAGCAGTTGTTGGATGATTCCTTGGTGTCTCATGTTCAGGATATCGCGGAGGGTAGACCTTCGGATTTCTGCTTTAATGATGATGGTGTGTTGTGTTTTGGAAGTCGGATAGTAGTGCCTGCTGATGCTGAGTTGAGGCGTGCTATTCTGACTGAAGGTCATAGTAATCCTTTTGCTATGCACCCTGGTAGTACTAAGATGTATCGTGATCTTCGTGATGAGTACTATTGGGTGGGTTTGAAGAAGGATGTTGCAGAGTTTGTGAGCAAGTGTTTGGTGTGTCAGCGAGTTAAGGCTGAACATCAGGTTCCTTCAGGGCTGTTGCAACCGTTGAAAATCCCTGAATGGAAGTGGGAGAGGGTTACCATGGATTTTGTATCTGGTTTACCTTTGTCTCCTTCGAAGAAGAATTCTGTTTGGGTGATTGTGGATCGCCTGACGAAGTGTGCGCATTTCTTGCCTGTGCATACTACGTTCTCTTTCGATAAGCTGGCAGAGCTGTACATTGCTGAGATTGTGAGGCTGCATGGTGTGCCTAAGTCGATTGTGTCGGATAGGGATCCGAGGTTCACATCGCGTTTCTGGCAGTGTTTGCATCAAGCTTTGGGTACAAGGTTGCATTTTAGTACATCCTATCATCCTCAGTCGGATGGTCAGTCTGAGCGGGTTATTCAGATTTTGGAGGATATGTTGAGGTGCTGCGTAATCAAGTTCCAAGGTTCTTGGGAGAAGCATCTGCCTTTGGTTGAGTTCGCTTATAACAATAGTTATCAGGCAAGTATACAGATGGCACCTTATGAGGCTTTGTACGGGAGGAAGTGTAGGACTCCTCTTTGTTGGGCTGAAACTGGTCAAAAGTTGGTTTCGATGCCGGCTTTGTTGAAAGGGACCACAGAGAAGGTGAAGCTCATTTGTGAGCGGTTGAAGGCTGCCTCTGATCGGCAAAAGTCTTACGCGGATTTGAAGCGTAAGGAGATAGAGTATGCGGTGGGTGACCGTGTGTTTTTGAAGGTTTCGCCTTGGAAGAAGGTGATGAGGTTTGGCCGGAAGGGTAAGTTGAGCCCTCGGTACATTGGACCATATGAGGTGGTTGAGCGTGTGGGTCCTGTTGCGTATCGGTTGAGGTTACCTCAGGAGTTGGAAAAGATTCATGATGTGTTCCATGTTTCTATGCTCCGGAGATATAGATCTGATCCTTCGCATGTGATGCCTGTGGAGGAAGTGGTTTTGAATCCAGATTTGACCTATGATGAGGAACCGGTGAAGGTTCTGGATTCGGGTAGCAAGGTTCTTCGTGGCAAGACCATTGAGTTGGTGAAGGTGTTGTGGAAGCATCGAGGTGTTGAGGAAGCCACGTGGGAGCGGAAGGAAGACATGCTGAAGCAGTTTCCTTATCTCTTTCCTTCAGGTAAATTTCGAGGACGAAATTTCTTAAGGGGGGGAGAGTTGTAACGCCCCAGTTTTGGGCTTGGAAGTTTAGGCGTTGACCGGTTTTGGTCAAAGTGTTGTTCGAATCTTAAAAGGTGAAATTAGGGAAGCCTAGTTCGGGTTGCATTAAAAATATGGAAAAATGTTCTAAAATCATCTTTTATTATAATTAAGTGAACTGTGAAATCAATTTTGGAAAATGGGTTTTGGAAAGGTGACATTTTGGCTAGTGACCAAAATGTAATTTTCGAAAGTTTGGTGATTGTTTTATAAAGGGTTGGAACTTTGAATCTTTAAGGAGCTATTAATCCAAAAGTAGCTTCTCCAGATTTTTCTAAGATATTTTAAGCTATATTCTGATTTTAAATCATATTAAAAGTGGAGGGAAAGCCATTTGGGTATTTTGGATAACTAACTTTCCTATTTTCTTTCTCTCATTTTCTCTCAACCCAAACACTTTCTCTCCAGAGAATTTGGTCTGATTTTCTCACCTAAATCCCTCCTTTCAACTCTCTTTTGATTCCTAATCAACATATCTACAAAACCTCACCATTTGCTATTTGATTCAACAAGGTTTTTGATTCCAAAAAGATGAGAAACTCAAGTTTGGAGGTAAGAACGTCCTTCTCCTCTAAACTATCAGTTCTTTACTGAAATTCCTAAGTTTTCAATCCTTAATTGATGTTTTATTAAAGGTTTTTAAGTGGTGAAATGGATCTTGGCTTATAATGCAAGATTTGGTGATTTTTGATGATTTTCGTTAGATCTGATTAATCTGTGATTTGAGATGTGTTTTTGATGTTAAATGAACTCTAAATTGATAAGGAATTGAGTTTTGATTAATGCAATCCCGGATAGGTTGAGTTTCCTAAGTTTAGCTTGTGATTCAAGGTTGTTTTTGAGATGATCTTGTGGATCTAATGTTGCTGGAAGTATAAGGATGTTAATAGGTTGTTTTTAGATGTTATATGATGTTAAAGGATGTGTGGCTTTGCTGGTTTATGGCTGGGCTTTGTTTAGAAGTGGTTTGGATGCATTTTCGGTTGTGTTTGGTGGCCGAAAATGGTGTGTGGATGAGAGCAGCGAGTTTAGGTGCTTTCATTGAAGCAATTAATGCATGATGATGCATTAATCCTCTGCTTTGATGTGTTGAAACAGGGGAGGCATCTTTGGATCCAAGAGTTGTTGATCCGGAAGCTTGTTTTGGTGCTTTGGCTTGAAGCAAAGTGGAATCGGTGAGTGCGTGTGTGAAATTGGGTTTTCGGCTTTGAAACCAATGTCTTGGGAGCTTAGTTTAAGTCTAAACAACTTTGCTAATCTCAAGTGTAAGTTTTCGGAAATACTCTCTAGTGGTGGCCATGATTTTTGTTGTGATGCAATGTGGTTTATTGCATGTTTTAGATACTGTTTTGAAAGCATGATTTAGAATGGTATTTGCTGTTGTTGTAAGCCATATGATGAAGGAAGCTCTAGGTAAGAGTTCCTTGTTTTTGTACATTGATAAAATGTGGTTTGATGCTTTAAAATGCATGATGAATATGGCTTGGTTTAATGCTTTAAAACAGTGGATTAAATGATGAAAATGATGTATATTGGCAAGTGATGTTTTAAAAAGGTTAAGGTCACTAAGGTGGTTAAAAGTCCTTGAGTGAGCCTTGTTACTTAAGAACATCAAGGTGGTTAAAAGTCCTTGGATGATTCTTGTTGCGGACACTAAGGTGGTTAAAAGTCCTTAGGTGATCCTTTCCATGGTGTTTAAAAGTCCATGGGGCCATGGTGTTTAAAAGTCCATGGGGCCAAGGTGTTTAAAAGTCCTTGGGGCCAAGGTGTTTAAAAGTCCTTGGGGTGAAACTTAATGTGGACACAAAGGTGGTTAAAAGTCCTTGTGTGGTCCTCTTTCATGGTGTTTAAAAGTCCATGGCCAAGGTGTTTAAAAGTCCTTGGGGCCAAGGTGTTTAAAAGTCCTTGGGAAAGTTGATGAACTTGTTTTAAAGAAATGGAATCTATCACTTGAGCCAATATGACATGTTATGTTATGAAGCATGAGATGCTTGTCTTAAGTATGCTTTTGAGCATGTGCAAAGGTTGATTTAAAGCATGATTTATAAATGTTTTTAAATGCATTGTTGAATGGTTTTTAAGAGCATTCCTCACTAAGCTTTTGCTTACGCTCTCTTTCGTTTTCTTAATTCAATAATGCAGAACATTAGAGAACCTTGAGGGCAGCAAGGAGGGCAAGCATTCAAGTGAAAGTAGAGCTCAATGTATGGAAGGTTTTATTAGTACATTTTAGCTTTTGGTAATTTGGCAATGGGGGACCAATGTGTATGTTTTGGGAGATGTTTCGAACTCCCTAAGTATGTTGAATGATGATAAGAATGCTGGTTTTTGTGTTGGATCATTACATGCTTGTTATGGAAGTTTGTGCTTGAATAGCTAGCTTGTGTAGGAAGCATGCCTATAGATTTGGGGTTTTTTGCATATGATGTTGTTCTGATGAATTGTTGATGCTTGTATGTCTTATATATGTTGAATTGCATGCTGGTAAAGTTTGGTGGCAATTGGAGCATGATTGGATGTTTAATTGCATGTTTAAGAATGCATTTTGGGGCAATCTGTGCAGGGTGTTTCGGAACAGCTCTTACCGTTTCGGAACGGGTGCCTTAAACAAACCCAAGCGTCCGAAACGGGAAGAACCGTTCCAAAACGGTTTGGCTACTGCCAGCCCGTGTTCTGGAACCTGTTGCGGAACGGCCCGTGTTTCGAAACGGGCTCTGCCAGTTTCGGAACGGGTGATCGTTAGGGGCTGACGTTGGCAGTTAAATGTTTTGAATTGTTTGCATTTTGGTCCTGAAACTTGTTTGTGCAATTGTATGAGTTTGAGAAGTCCTTTTGAGCTGAAATTTCACAGAGAAGCATGAAACCGGATTAATTTCAAGTTGGTAACTTTAATTTGGGTTAAGTCCTCATATTTATCAGGAATTACAATTTGGTCCCTAAAGTTGTAATTTGTTCAATTGGGTCCCTGTTTGATCTCTGATGTTTGTGATCTTGGCGTATGATGTTTGTGTGATCACAATTAGGACTAATGTGCATCTAGACAAGATTGAAAAGAAAAAAAAGGGTCGTTAATCAAGGTTGACTTTTGGGTTGACTTTGGTTTTCCCCGTGTGACTTTCTTAATTCGGGTCGACCGTCTAGGCCGAGTTAAGGGGGTTACAAAGTCCAAACAACTTGAAATAATGTCTAGGGAATTTTTCAAAAGGGTTTTTCATGTTTTCAAAGGCCAATTTTCACAAAACTGTCCTAGTGTTTCGAAACACCTTAGGGCGTTTCGAAACAAGTGCCTCCAGTGGCCAAAACGTTTCGATACTCGTATCGAAACAGGCCTTAGCGTTTCGAATCGGGCTAGGCCGTTTCGATACGCCCACGTGGCACTGACCACAACGGTCATAAACCCCAACTGCTCTTTCCCAACTAACTTTTAAATGCAGGTCGTTTCGGTACGGGCTTATAGCGTTCCGATACGCGTTCCGAAACGGCAAGGGGGTGTTCTGAAACGGGTGCCCTGACAGAGTGCAACGGCTCTTTCCATATTGAGAGTGTTTCGAAACGGCCTCGAGCGTTTCGAAACGGGGGGCTGCAGACTGCATTTATGGAGGGAATTAAAGGCTCCAACGACTCTATTTCAACCCCAACGGTCCTAAACGGCTATAAACTCAATTGGGAGTATAAAAGGGACCTCCAAGCATCAAGAGAAGGCTAATGCTTCAATTGTCAATCAACAAATGATCAAGAATTGTCTTAGTGCTTAATTTGTCATTTCTTGTATAGACAAACACTAGTGAGCCAAAATTGTCAAATTTGCTCAAGTGTTTTAGGTTTTGGGTGAGTGCTTCATTGTGCAAACATACACCTATTAGAGGGTTTAAGTTTGCTTTATTTATCTCTTTGTAAGAGAGAGTTTTGATCAAGGCTTTTGGTAGAAGCTTGATCGGTTGTAAGGGTTTCCTCCTAATCCTAGAAAAGGGGACGAATCAATTAGTGGATTGATTGTGAAATCCTTAGTGGGAAGCTAAGGTAGTGGATGTAGGTGCTTGTTAGAAGGTCGAACCACTATAAATCATTGTGTCTTTTTACATTCTAGCTTCCACAACCTTTCCACCCAAAAACCCACCTCTCCACCACTTGGTGAGCTATTTTGGTTGATCGAATCGAGCCCCTAAAAACCCAACAATTGGTATCAGAGCTTGGCTTAATCGAAGAGGATTCACATCCTATTGAGAAGATCCGGCAAGCTCGATCACTTTTTCATCAACCGGCTCAATGGCACAATCAATCAACAAACCGCCTTTCTTCGACGGAGACCACTATGCCCATTGGAAGACAAAGATGAAGTTCTTCATCAAATCAAGAGATTACAAGCTATGGGATGTAGTTGAAGATGGCCCGTTCGTGCCTCAAAGAAGTAAAGCGGAGTGGAGTGCCGACGATCGCAAGAAGATGGAGCTAAATTGCAAAGCATTGCACATTCTATTTTGTGCATTTGGTCCATCCATCTATGAGAAGATGTCTTCTTGTGAGAATGCCAAGGAGGTATGGGACAAGCTTGAAGTCACATACGAGGGGACAAATGAAGTCAAGGAGTCCAAGATTGGGCTCCTAACCTTGGAGTATGAGAACTTCAAAATGGATCCGGAAGAAAACATCGAGAAGATGTTTGATAGGTTCTCCACCATCACCAATGGTCTCAAAGGCTATGGAGAAGCCATCCCGGAGGAGAAGCTTGTTCGAAAGCTCATCTACTCACTTCCCGAGTCTTGGGACTCAAAGAGGACCGCCATCATCGAAGCCAAAAATTTGAAGACCTTGAAGCTTGATGAACTCATGGGGTCACTCCTTACTCATCAAATCATGAAGAAGAATAAAGAGGGTGAGAAGAAGAGGGAAGAAATTAGAGCTATGGGAGAGAAGAAAATCAAAGGGCTTGGCATCAATGCAAGTGTCATGGCTCTCAAATCCTCCACTTGCCATCATGTCTACTCAAGTGAAGAGGAGGATGAAGATGAAGAGATAGTTCATCTCTTCAAGAAGTGTGCCCCGTTCATGAAGAAAGCCTTGAGAGAGCTTGAACGAGAACCTAAAAGAAAGGAGAGGGCAAGCACTTCAAGCCATAAGAAGAAGGCACAATTGGCTAGTTGGAGTGATGAAGACTCCACCGACGATGAACAAGCCAACCTTTGCCTTATGGCCATCGAAGAAGATTCAAGGGTAACTTCTAATTCATCTACTTCATGTTCTTACACTTTTGATGAATTACAAGATGCCTATGATGATTTGGTTTCAGATTTTAAAAGCCACATTTTGAAAAACAATAAATTGATTTCAAAGTTAAAAATTCAAAATGATTTGCTTTCTAAAACCAAACTTGAACTTGAAGCAAAACTTGAAGAGTTTGAATTAAAATGTTTTGATTTACAAAAATTGCTTCAAAAAGTTCAAGAAGAAAAAGATTTGATTTCCAAAGAGCTTGAAAAGAAAAACAATTTTGGAAAATCAAACTTTTATGTTAGACAATCTAGTGCCCTTAGATTTGTGAATGAAAAATGTTTTAGAAGTGTTTGGGTCCCAAAAGGACTAACCACTTCAACTAAAAATGATGAAATTGAAAAATGGATTCCTAAGGGGACTAAATTTTGTGCAACTAACGTTTATGGATCCAAAGCAATTTGGATACCAAAAATTACTTGATTGTCTATTGTAGGTGTGATGGAGATGTTCAACAAGTCAAACTTTGAGGGGGAGCTCCATACACACAAGGAAGAACACTTGAAGAAGGAAGGCTTCACATCCTCCCTTGGGTTCAAGTGTTGGTAAAATTTCTAGTTGTTTTGATTTTATTAGTCTTATTTTTATTTAATTCAACTAGATGATCATATATGTTGGACTAACATTTCAATGATGCTTTGAGTAAGGGGGAGCCATTTTAAAACCAAATTTTCATTTTTGTCACAATTTTTACCTCTATTGTTATTTTTGAACTTAATGTTTTAAATTCTTTTTGATATAACAAAAAGGGGGAGAAATGGTTTGAATTGAAAAATTGATTTTTCAAATGAATAAGGGGGAGCTTTATTTGAATTAAAAACTTTTAATCTCTTATTCACATTTTTAAAGTTAAAGGGGGAGAAATCCCAAACAATTTTTCAAGTGGTTTTATTATATCAAAAAGGGGGAGATTGTAGAACTAATGTTTTGATATAATAATTGAAAAATGATTTGGACTGATTTAAAAAGCATTTAAAACATTTACAAAGTCCAAACAACTTGAAATAATGTCTAGGGAATTTTTCAAAAGGGTTTTTCATGTTTTCAAAGGCCAATTTTCACAAAACTGTCCTAGTGTTTCGAAACACCTTAGGGCGTTTCGAAACAAGTGCCTCCAGTGGCCAAAACGTTTCGATACTCGTATCGAAACGGGCCTTAGCGTTTCGAAACGGGCTAGGTCGTTTCGATACGCCCACGTGGCACTGACCACAACGGTCATAAACCCCAACGGCTCTTTCCCAACTAACTTTTAAATGCAGGTCGTTTCGGTACGGGATTATAGCGTTCCGATACGCGTTCCGAAACGGCAAGGGGGTGTTCCGAAACGGGTGCCCTGACAGAGTGCAACGGCTCTTTCCATATTGAGAGTGTTTCGAAACGGCCTCGAGCGTTTCGAAACGGGGGGCTGCAGACTGCATTTATGGAGGGACTTAAAGGCTCCAACGACTCTATTTCAACCCCAACGGTCCTAAACGGCTATAAACTCAATTGGGAGTATAAAAGGGACCTCCAAGCATCAAGAGAAGGCTAATGCTTCAATTGTCAATCAACAAATGATCAAGAATTGTCTTAGTGCTTAATTTGTCATTTCTTGTATAGACAAACACTAGTGAGCCAAAATTGTCAAATTTGCTCAAGTGTTTTAGGTTTTGGGTGAGTGCTTCATTGTGCAAACATACACCTATTAGAGGGTTTAAGTTTGCTTTATTTATCTCTTTGTAAGAGAGGGTTTTGATCAAGGCTTTGGGTAGAAGCTTGATCGGTTGTAAGGGTTTCCTCCTAATCCTAGAAAAGGGGACAAATCAATTAGTGGATTGATTGTGAAATCCTTAGTGGGAAGCTAAGGTAGTGGATGTAGGTGCTTGTTAGAAGGTCGAACCACTATAAATCATTGTGTCTTTTTACATTCTAGCTTCCACAACCTTTCCACCCAAAAACCCACCTCTCCACCACTTGGTGAGCTATTTTGGTTGATCGAATCGAGCCCCTAAAAACCCAACAAAGTTGAAATTGTTTGATGCAAACAATAAGGGTCAAAACAATTCATGCATAGGAGGTCAAAAACGATGCATCTTAGACAAGAAGCTGAAATTGTTTTTTAAGTCTAGAAAATCAGTTGACTTGTGGCGACTTTTTGAATGAGATCCGGGCATTTCTGTGTTGAACCTACTAAGGTTTCCGGAGATTGATCGGAGACGGTGAGATTTGGGGATTTTTGGAAGAGAGAAAACGAGATGAATTTTATTTATCAATGAATAATATGTTACAACTTTGGGTCAATACAATCAATGGCAACCACTCTCTCTCTTACAAAATGGAGATCCAGATCCACATGCTTGGTTTTCAGTTACATAACCGAATTTTCAGCCATTGCCACAGCACTGGTGTTGTCACACCACAACTGAGGAATATCAAGTAAGGTAACATTAATTTCAGAAAGAACTGCCTTAACCCATATGGTTTCACAAGTTGCATCAGCAATGCTTCGATACTCGGCTTCTGCTGTTGATCGTGACACAGCATGTTGCTTCTTAGAACTCCAGTTTAATAGATGATTGACATGAAATAAACAATAACCAAAAATAGACCTTCTGTCATCTGAGTTACTTCCCCAAGCAGCATCAGAAAATATGGTCAGAGATGAACCATCTTGAGACTGTGGGGAAAACCATAGTCCAAAGGTCAATGTACCTTTTAGATACCTTAAAATTCTTTTGACAGCCACCCAATGATCATCAGTTGGTTCTTGCATATATTGTGCCACTTTACAAACTGAGAAGGACACATCAGGTCGCGTATAACACACATACAGTAAAGCCCCAACAGTTCTTCTGTAAAGTTGAGCATCCTTCATTTTTTTCCACCATGCTTATTGAGTTTTGTGATGGAGCCATATGAGTGGGTGAAGGCCTGGTATCTACATGTCCACCTTCTGAAGTAGTTTAGTGATGAACTTTTGCTGAGAGAGAAATAGGCCATGTTCAACATGATGTACCTCAATGCCCAAGAAGTAAGCAGGCTGACCAAGGACCTTCAAAGAGAACCTGTCAGGCTTTAATGACCAAATTAATGTGATCTTCAGAACAACCAGTGATCAATATATCATCTACATACAAGACCAAGTATGTCTTATTTGAGCCACTAGTGTGAAAAAATAAGGAAGGATCAACACAAGATGACCGGAAACCAAGTTCATAGAGACAATCATTCAGCTTTAAGAGCCAGTTTCGTAGAGCCTGGCGTAGGCCATACATTTCCTTTTTTCAATTTACAAGCATGCAACTACCCATTAGGTGGCTTGTGCTCAAAGCCAATGGGCTGCAACATATAAACCTCCTCAAGAAGCTCACCCTTAAGGAAGGCATTATTGAAATCAACTTTCCTAATCTTCCATCCATTCGAAATGGCAAGTGAAAACATCACATTGACTGTGAAAACCCTTATCATTGGACTAAAGGTATCCATAAAATCACAATCAAGGACTTGGGAATACCTTTTAGCCACTAGCATGGCCTTGAGTCTGGTAATAGTGCCATCAGAACTTTCTTTGACTCTAAAAAGCCACTTGCAGCCAATAGGCTTACGACCATAAGGTAAAAGAAACAACCTCCCAAGTTTCATTGTCTGTCAAAGCCTTGTATTCATCTAGAACAGTTGTAATCCAACCTGAATCTTGCAATGCTTCTTGAATACACTGAGGTACTTGAGCGCATTGAACTTGAAAGATCATTGGTCGAAATACACTAGCCTTACTACGAGTCCATGTTGTGCGTGTTGCTCATAGTGGAAAGTGACTGAGGAGCACCATAAGGTTCCTAACCATTGTGTTGCACCTCCAGAGGTTCAACTTCACCCACGAAAGATAGAGATGGTTGTGGGGCTTCAGTAACAAGAGAGCCATTGGACATATCATCTAGATTCAAAATGGAAGGAGCTCCATCCAATGAACCATGTGACATTGGAGTAGAAGCTACATGAATTACATCAAGGACATGATCTGCTTCAGGTGAACGAGGAGCATATGCACGTGCTGGTTCAAGAGAATGAGAAGCATCAGGAATGTGATGTGTTTCATGTGAATAGGGAGTAGATGTACTTGCTGGATCAGGAGAATGAGGAGCGAAGGCACTTGCTTCTCCAATAGTGGTTCCCATGGACGTTTGTGAATGATGCTGACATGGTTCAAGTGATTCTCTAAGAACATTGAGACGAGTAGACTCAAATATCTCAGACAAGGTGTTGATAGAGGAAACTTGAGATGCAAAGGGGAAGACTATTTCTTTAAAAACCACACTTCCAGACACAAAGATTCTTCCATCAATAGCCAAACATTGATAACCATTGTGTCTCAGTGAGTATCCGAGAAAAATATAAGACTTGGTTCTGAAATCCATCTTGTGTCTATTGAAGGGTCGAAGATGGGGAAAACATTCACAACCAAAGACTCTCAGCATCTTATAATCATGTGGCCTTCCATACAGCTTCTAAAAGGGAGAAATGTTATCAAGAATCTTGGATGGCATCCTATTGATGAGGAACACAACACTGAGAACTGCATATGACCAATGCTTCAAGGGGAGGGAGGCTTGAGCAAGAAGGGTAATGGCAGTTTCAACAATATGGTGATGTTTCCTTTCCACCACACCATTTTGTTGGGATGTGTGTGGACAAGTCACACTATGTTGAACACCAAGGGAGGCAAGAGTGGACTCCAACACTCTAAACTCTCCACCCCCATCTCTTTGCGATGCTACAATAGTGGAGTGAAACTGATTTCTAACCAAGGCAAAAAATAGTTCAAAGGCAGCAGAAACTTTTGATTTATTCTATAGTAGATACAACCAACAGTTTCTTGTACTCTTATCAACAAAAGAAACATAGTATGTATATCCATTGGACAACACAGGAGATGGACCCCACACATCTACCTATACTAACCCAAAAGCATTACTATAAACTGTAGAAGAAGAGTGGAAAGGTTGTACATGGCTTTTACCCATTTGACAAGCAACACAAACTAAGTCATGGTCAGGGGCCATTGGTTTATTGAGAGCTTTGCTAAGAACAATAGATGTTGGAAGTCCCATCCTTCTGTGCCAAAGCCAATAATCCGAGCTAAGCTTCGTTGTTGTATTCAAGACTATAGTTGCATCTGCTGAATCTGATTCTATAAAGTAATATAGACCACCAGACTGCCCTCTTGTTAGTAGCGCATCACTTGTGCTCTCATCCTTAAATCAACGGGTATTAGCGTGAAACTCAAAGAACATTATGTTGTATTTAGTGAACTTAGATACAGAAAGTATTCTTTTTTTGTAATTTGAGGTACATGCAATAACTTAGAAAGAACTAATTGTCTAGATGGAAATGTTAGACATGAATGACCAATGTGTGAGATTTGCAAGGGGGAACCATCTCCTACATGCACCTTACCCCTTCCATGATAGGGTTCCTTGAGTTGAAGATGACCAAGCTCATTGGTTATATGGTACATGGCACTCGAATCTTGAAACAAGGCTGTGAAACCAAAAATGATTTTGATATAACAAATTACTTTGGGGACTTAATTGAAAAAAAAATTAAGTATTTCAAAGACTCAATTATTTGACAATAATTTTTGAATCATCTACTCTTTCAAGTCAAAACATATTTAAAGGTTCAATTTTCTATAAGTCATTTCATGGGTTTTCAAGCCAAATTTCAACAAAATTCACAGGCGTATCGATACCCTTATAGTGTATCAATACGAATTTTCACTACTGAAATTTTAATCGACCATAGCGTACCGATACGATTTAACCCCGTATCGATACGATATCCATTTTGGTAAGACTTTAAGCTATAGCATATCGATACTCATCGGGACAATATCCATACGGTTCTTTTCAAAGAAAATTTTAATGCTATAGCGTACCGATACGGTATGTCACCATATCGATATGATATGCTGATATTTCCAAATCTTCACATTTAATATTCAAACGTTGTCTTGTCAGTTATTGGAATCCTAAATTTTTAAATGGTCGTTGGACTGTATCAATACGCAAAGGGAGCATACCGATACACATTTTATGAAAACACAAATCAAGATTCCTGTGAGCAAAAACAGTATCGATACCGCATTTCGTACCGATACGCGGAAAGGGCGTATCGGTACGCTTTGTTTTTCAGTCACAACGACTCTTTCTTCATTGAGACAGGTACTGATATGGTCACGAAGGGTACCGATATGGTATGTAGTTGAGAAGCACTTATTGCAGGAAAATGCAGCCCAACAGCTAGTGTAACACCCCACGCCCGCGTTAGGAGCAAGAGGCGTTACTTAGACAGAACACATAACATATATGTATAACATGTAATCAGAGAATCGAACATGTGAACATATAAAACCATACGAACATACATGTAGGTGAGCTAACAAAAACTTTCTTATAATCTATCAAAGCATATCATGTTAACCACTTAGACATATCAACATTATAATTCAATCATGTTAAACACAAAACATTACCAACTTGAGCTAACTTCTTAACCACATTACAACATGTTTACAAATCAAAACAATCATCAAAGAACCAATTTGAACCAATTCATACATAATAAGCATTCGGCTAACATATTACATAACATATACAATCAAGAAATCACTTATTGTAGCATATTATAACTTTTAACCATGTATACATTCATGTTCATTAACCATCAACCTATTCATATAGAGATTATGTTCAAACTATAACAAAATAACATAGGCATTCAAATGAAACATATCAACCATATAGATTCATTTCAATTCAACATCTAGATACATATATGATCCTAAGTTCATATCACCCTAACATATACAAGCTTTATCATCATAAACCATTCTAATACACCATATACTTAAACAACATGTAACATTTACAAGGTTTACTTTAAGTCATAACCAACCATACTCATATATAAACATCGTCCAAAACATGGTCATACAACTTGTTTACTATTAACATATCAAATGTCATGCTTGAACATATCTTATATAATTACAATCCAAACTAGCATATCCAAATACCCAAAATGCATGTGACATTCTAACATGTAACTATGCCACCATCTAGGAGTCTAAGCAAAACATTATCATACTTGAGCCTTGGCTTGTGATTCCTCCCAGATCAAAATAGGTAGCCTTCGGATATCAGAGACATGTTATTTTGGAAGAAGGAAACAGGAGGTGGTAAGTACATTATGTACTTAGTGAGATAATTTCTATAATTTACTAATTCAATCTTTTAATATGTTATTCATACCATTAAGGTTACCTAGTTAGGCTTAACACTAATAAGTCACTCCTAGCTAGCTTATCTCATGCTCAAGTAGACTTAGCTAGTTCCATTCATATCATATTGTCAAGTCATATGAACATACTCACATTCAATGTCAAACAAACATACTAATGTACAACACAACCAAAGAACAAGAATCATACATCAATGTCATAATCATTCATGAGTCAAGTTATTCAAACATAGTATCATGTCATTTGTATAATTCGAATAGATATTCTTCCATAATATCATGTTTAATTCATGTTGTCATGTAAAGTACAAGATCATATAATACAGTTGATCATGTTTTCATATCATTCAAATAGGGGCATTACCCCTATCAATCATATCATTTCACATAGCATGTAACCATGTATAATTTCTCCATTTCATTGATCATATAACGTCTTATTGTAAGTTATTAAGTTTTGCCTTGATGATTAAGTGGACTACGTAATCAAGTCAATAGGTACCAAGTACCAACATATAACAATAGATACTCAAAGCACCAAAGATCAGTAGATACACAATGTATCGAGGTGTCTAACTACACCATTCAACTTGTAACTTGTAACAGTAGATACTCAAAGCATCAGTAGGTGACTAACCACCTTTAAATCAGTAGAGCTCAGACTCTAAGGCATGCCCTTCTACCTAAGGACCACTATTCAACCAAGGACTTGTAATGTCTTTTAAATTTTCATTCAATTCAAACAAGAGTTTTACAACCACCAAACAAGGTCATATAGACATATCATGTAAGCATTTCATCAATATGATTCAAGCTCGCTTATCATTTCATTTCCTGCAAACATATATCATTCATATCATTCATTCTATGCTTCATAACAATAACATATCAGCATATGATCATCCATATCCAAGGCCACAATCAGCATCGAACCATACAAATTCATTTCATTTTAATCCTTCTATCAATTCTATTTTAATTTACCAACTATACTTTATATTCATTTCATACATCATATGTGTAATCTTATAACATAAAAAAGTGGTTAAGACACTATTCGTAACCCCCTTAACCCGGCCTAGACGCCCGACCCAAACTAAGAAGATTACATGAGGAAAATCAAAGTCAACTCGTTAAAGTCAACCTCGATTAACGACCCTTTTTTATCTTTTCTAGATGCACAATATTACCCTATATGTTTAGCAAGGCAATTAGGCGAAAATGTCACAACGATCGAAGTTCAACTAAGGGTTCAATTACATGCTTTTATCTTTAAGGGACCAAATTGTAAATTTCCAGATTTACAAGGGCTAACTAGATTTTAAAATTACCAATCCAAAATTAATCATGTAACATGCTAGCATGTCAAATATCAACTCAAACGGATCATCCAAACTCAACCAATTAAACTTACAACATTCAAGGACCAAAATGTAAGAATCAAAACCCTGGAATAATTCAAAATCAACATCCAACAGTCAAGTGTTTCGGAACACATGACCCTGTATCGGAACGGTCGTTTCGAAACCATGTTGATCGATTCGATACGGGGCTGCGTTTCGAGACCCCCAATGATCCGTTTCGATACGGTGATTTACAGTAGCAAAATATTCTGGAACATGCCTACCCGTTCCAAAACACCATGACCATTACAGGCCACCGTTCCAAAACAGATAAGGGCGTTTCGAAACGCCTGGACCTGCAATTTCCCAAATTGTTGGTTTTACACAAATTTTCACCTTCGAAATCATTTCAACACATGTCTTAACACACAAACAATATGAATAAACATCAAAGACCACCAAACGAAGCACAAGCTATATCATAGCATCATTCATGCAAGCATTAGAACTTTAGGCATGCTTCCTAGATGTCAAAACCACAAAAAGGCTAAAATCAACATTCAAGCTTAAACTGATATCCAAAGGCCATTACAATACCAAATAAGCAAACCAAACATGTTCAAGGTGTTTAACATCACCCAAATAATACCAAGAGTTGAAACCCCACTCATTGCCTTTTATTACACCAAGGTAAAAACCACATACATTGTTTAATCAAGACACTTGGAATCCTCTTGCTTTCTCGCTGCTTCAAATGTTTAATTCTTTGCATTGATGAAACAAATAAGGGTAAGAATAAAGCTTAGTGAGGATCGCCGCTAAAACCAAACATTCGTCAATGCATTTTACAAAACCCAAATATCACCATTTGTCTTCTCACGACTTTACTTATAACATGCCCTCTATAAAGCATCACACTTTTTAAACCACATGCTCATAGCATCATTAAAATAACAGCAAATAATCTTTTGCTCATGCTTAACCAAGCATCACATGCATTCTAGCCTAATTCACAAGCATCACATGCTTAATTCAATATTCAACAACATTATATTGGCTCGTAAGTGATCAATTATCAATCCATACCAAAACCAACATAAATGACACAATCGGATACGTGGATTACAAGTGTTGTCCCACACGCTCCATACACACTACCAGACTACACAAGGCTCACACACATGATTAAGCCATCAACCGTTGTGACACTCGTGGTGGAGTTTAACGGTACAATCACAACCCCTCAACACCACTCATCGGTAGTTGTATAATTCCACTAATGAGAGCACGAGACACATACCACAAGATCCACACACGGGATTTAACCATCCACCGTTGTGATCTTAACCTCAATCGTTAGGGTACTTGGATGGAGTATACGGTACAATCACAACCGCTCGACATCCAAAGCGAATTTATTCACGGTGCACCTAATCCTGTAGCCATCTAACTATATCCGATTAAAGTAACCAAAAACAATTTCCATCACTTGCCAATATAATCATTCAACAACATTATTTCACTATTTATAAGCATACATCACAATGCCATTTTCACAAGCATAAACATGCTTAAACTCAAATGTATATATTTCATAAACCCAAGGATCACCTACCAAGTGCATCCTTAACAAAATGGCATTAAAAACCAGAATCAACAATGCTTAAAACATGCTTGAAAATAGGGATTGAGATCACATTCAATTCAAGTGCATTTTCCACAAAAACATAGCACATTCCGAGAGAGAGACTTTCGAATCACTTACTCTTGAGCTTAGCTAAGTGTTTCAAACTTACACTAAGCTCCCAAGACCACGCTCAAACCGTTACAAAGCTGGAAAATCCATTTCCACTCACCGATACGCGAAACCTTGCTCGCCGACACGAAAATCACCCTTCCAAAGCCTCCACAAAAGCTTCGTTTGCTACCGGATCAAGGTCCCCTGTTTTCACATCATTAAAATAGAGATCCAAATGCATTAAAATGCATTTCAACACCAGAAACCAAACACAAACTCGTTGCTCACCAAAACTACACCAATTTACCCATCCGAAACAACCGAAAACTCAATCGATTGCTTTCTAAACCAAGCCCAGCCAACATACATCACTTTCAACCATTTATAAACATCAAAACTTATCTAAAAACAGCCTAAAACCATCCTTATACCTCCAACATACATAACACCATCATTTCACCTCAAAAACCCAACTAAAACCATCAATAAACTCAAGAATCTCAAGGATTTCGGGATCTATATTATCAAAACCCTTTTTCAACATAATATTCAACTCAAAAATCAATTAAAACCAATCCAAAATAGAGCTCATCAAATCCAATCAGAAAATCAAGATTTTAATCATATTTTAGCATGACTTTGATCTCAACCCAAAACTATAATAAAAACTCACCCAAAAACAACATTTAGAAGCCAAAGATCTTGGTAATTTCAATAAAGAACCTAGATTGAAGATTGAGAACGATATTTACCTCCAATCCTTTCCTTCCTCAATGATTGACAAGTTTTTTCCTTAAGAAATCTTGAAGAATTTGAAGAGAACTCTTGAGATTTGTTTAGAAACCAAAGAGAGAGTGTTTGGGAGAAAAGAAATCTGGAGAAAAGAGTTGGGAGATTGATTTTGCTGAAATGAAAGTTAGTTACGTGAAATGAGTTCTCAATTTCCCAATCAATCCATTTTAATTAAATAAAACCATTTCTATTTTAATTATCTAAAACCCATTTAAAACACGTGTCAATTTAAGGAAGGTGTAATTGCACCATATCTCCCTAAAGATTCTAAGATTTTTGGCTCCTTTTCAAAATTTTGAAATTTTCCACAGTTTGAAACTTTACATTTTGGCACTACCCAAAACGTACCACTTTCGAAGCTCTTTTTGTAAAATTGATTTGACCACTCTCTTAAACATGGTTTTAGAGGATTTTAGAAATTTTTACCATATTTTTTCCTTTCCCTATCCTTGATTTCCCTAAACCTCCTAATACGATTTGAACTATTTCCGACCGGTCCGATCCGATGTCTAAAAAATCTAGGCTCGAAACCAGGGCATTACAACTCTCCCCCACTTAGGAAATTTCATCCCCAAAATTTTACCTGAAGGAAAAAGGTGTGGAAACTGCTTCAGCATGTCTTCCCTGCTTTCCCAAGTGGCCTCCTCAACTCCCCGGTGCCGCCACAACACCTTTACAAGCTCTATCGTCTTGCCATGAAGAACTTTACTGCTCACATCCAAAATCCTCACTAGTTCATCATCATATGACAAATCTGGATTCAACTCTATCTCCTCAAAATGCATCACATGCGAAGGATCCGATTTGTACCTCCGCAACATTGAGACATGAAACACATCATGTATCTTTTCCAGCTCGGAAGGCAACCTCGACCGATACGCCACAGGGCCAATACGCTCCACAACCTCGTATGGTCCAATAAACCTCGGGCTAAGCTTACCCTTACGCCCAAATCTCATCACCTTCTTCCAAGGTGATACTTTCAAGAACACACGTTTGCCTACCGCGAACTCAATCTCCTTACACTTTAGATCCGCGTAAGACTTTTGTCGATCTGATGCTGCCTTCAAAGGCTCACAAATGGCTTCACCTTCTCGGTGGTTCCTTTCAACATAGTCGGCATTGAAATCAACTTTTTCCCAGCTTCTGCCCAACAAAGAGGGGTTCTACACCTTCTTCGATACAAAGCCTCGTATGGAGCCATTTGAATACTTGTCTGATAACTATTGTTGTAAGCAAACTCAACCAACGGCAAGTGCTTCTCCCAAAAACCCTGAAAATATATAACGCAACATCTTAACATGTCCTCAAGCACCTTGATCACATGTTCCGACTGTCCATCCATCTGAGGATGATAGGAAGTACTAAAATTCAACCGTGTACCCAGGGCTTGATGCAAACCTTCCCAAAATTGCGATGTAAACCTCGAATCCCTATCCGACACTATGGACTTTGGAACACCGTGCAACTACACAATCTCAGCAATATATAGTTCTGCTAACTTATCCAAGGTATACGTAGTATGCACAGGTAAGAAATGTGGACACTTCGAGAGATGATCCACAATCACCCAAACAGAATTCTTCTTTGATGGTGACATGGGCAAACCAGATATAAAATCCATGGTAACCCTTTCCCATTTCCATTTTGGGATTCTCAAAGGCTGCAACAACCCAGAAGGAACCTGATGTTTAGCTTTCACTCACTAACACACCATGCACTTACTAACAAACTCAGCAACATCTTTTTTTCAATCCCACCCAGTAGTACTCATCCTTCAAATCACGATACATCTTTGTACTACCAGGGTGCATAGCGAAAGGACTACTATGAGCTTCAGTCAGAATAGTGTGCCTCAACTCAATATCATCTGGCACCACTATTCGACTCCAAAAGCAAAAAACATTATCATCATTAAAACTTAAATTCGAAGGCTTACCCTCTGCAATATCCTAAACATGAAGGACAAGAGAATCATCTAGCAACTACTTGTCCTTGATCAACTGAATCAGAGATGGTTTCACTTGCAATTCAGCAACAATACCACCATCTCGCGATATGCTCAAGCGAGCAAACATCGCCCTCAACTCCATAGCCAATTTTCTGCTGTAAGCATCAGCCACAACATTGGCCTTGCCAGGGTGATACTCGATCAACAGATCATAATCCTTAAGAACCTCCACCCAACGACGTTTCCTAAGATTCAACTCCTTCTGAGACATAAGATACTTCAAGCTCTTATGATCCGTGAACACCACACACTTCTCGCCATACAGATAATGCCTCAAGATCTTCAAAGCAAACACAACAGCCGCAAGCTCAAGATTGTGAGTAGGGTAGTTACGCTCATGCACCTTCAACTGCCTAGATGCATATGCTACTACCTTACCCTCCTGCATCAACACACAACCCAAACCAATGATGGACGCATCACTATAGACCATAAACTCCTTACCAGACTCAGGTTGAATCAGGACAGGAGCTTGCGTCAAAGCTTCCTTCAGCTTCTCAAAAGCTTCATGCCTCGCATCCGTCCACTCAAAGGGAACATTCTTCCGCAACAACTTGGTCAAAGATGCAGAAATCTTCGAGAAACCCTCGGCAAACCTTCAGTAATACCCAACTAAACCAAGAAAACTTCGTACCTCGGTCACCGACTTAGGCACCTTCCAACTCATCACAGCCTCTACTTTATGCGGATCAACGCGAATACCCTCAGTTGATACAACATGCCCAAGGAAGACCACCTCCTTAAGCCAAAACTCACACTTAGCTTGGCAAACAACTGGTTCTCCAACAACGCTTGCAAAACGATCCTCAAGTGTCTATCATGATCCTCCTCGATGCGAGAATACACAAGGATATCATCGATGAACACCACCACAAACTGATCCAAGAACTCATGGAACACATGATTCATCATGTCCATGAAAGCAGCAGGTGAGTTGGTCAAACCAAACGACATCACTAAGAAATCGTAATGCTCGTACCTTGTCCAAAAAGCCATCTTAGGTACATCCACATCCTTCATCTTCAACTGATAATATCCTGACCTGAGATCTATCTTAGAAAACACAGAGGCTCCTCGAAACTGATCAAAAAGATCATCAATCCTTGGAAAAGGATACTTGTTCTTCATTGTCAACTTGTTTAGTTGCCGATAATCTATACACATCTGCATTGTTCCATCTTTCTTCTTTACAAACAACACCGGTGCACCCCAACGTGATACACTCGGCCGGACGAATCCTCGGTCCAGCAACTCTTAAAGTTGCGTTTTCAACTCTTTTAGCTCTTTAGGTGCCATGCGATAAGGAGCAATGGACACCAGAGTCGTATTCTCATACAACTATATACCAAACTCAACTTCTCTATTTGGCGGCAACCCTGACAATTCTTCCAGAAAAACACCTAGAAAATCGGGAATGGTTATGATGTCCTACACACGTACATCCTTTGTACCAGGATTCATCACATACGCAAGATAAGCCTCACAACCCAACCTTAGCATATGGCTTGCTTCCATAGCCGAAATCACATTAGACAAGAATTTCACATTCTCGCCCACTATCACCACCTCATAATCATCAGCTAACTTTAAGGTAACTCTCTTAACATCAAAGTCTACCACAGCCCTATGCTCAGACAGCCAATCCATACCAAGAATTGCATCAAAACCATAAAAGGGTAACTCCATCAAATCAACAAGAAAAACATGACCCTGAACAGACAAGGGACACCTCCGATGCAACTTCCTAGTGACTATAGTCTCACCAAAGGAACTAGTCACTTGCATTCCTACTTCAAGCAACTCAACATGTATATCAAGCAAATGCGCATGCTCACTCAAGATATAAGAATGCGTGGATCCAAAATCAATCAAAGCCAACAATGATAAAGACTGGAGAACAAAGGTACCTGCGGTGGCATCGGTATCGTTGCGCTCCTCGCGCTGAGCATAGACCTCGCAGGACCGCCTCCCTCAAGCCAAACTGCCACCACATGAGCAATGCCTCGCAGACCCTCATCTCTCCTCTGGAAATTCCCTCGGTCGCGCCCACGGCCTCTCTAAGGTGCAGCCACAGCAAGTGCACGTCCCTGGCCTCCACCAGCCAACAAAGGACACTCCCTCCTCATATGATCTGATGAACCACAGTTCTAGCAAGAATTCCCGGTCACCACAACAGGAGTTTGTGCCTCTCTAGCCGCACGAGGACAATCTCACTGCAAATGACCCCGAGAACCACATGTCCAGCACGTGTTCTGATCTGCCCTCATCCTATCTCCCTAAACTGGTGCACCATGTCAAACATTGCCTCGCCTAGCAGCAGGCTGATATCTCCTATCTCGACCTCTCTTGTTCCATCCACCACCGGAACTACACTCAGATGCTCTCTTTCCAGAGCTAGAACCACCTCCACGAGACGACAGACCCAAGTTCTGCTCGATGCCCTTAGCTCGACAAACAAGCACATTGAAATCTGTATAATTCGTTGCCAACATATACATCTTGACTTCATGCACCAGTCTGTACCGGAAGCGATCACAACAATGTCTCTCACTTGGCATCAACTCAAGGGCAACTGGCTCAGACGTACAAACTGGACCTCGTACTCAGCCACAAATAGGTTTCACTGAACAAGCGACATGAATTCGCGCTTTTTCTTATCCAAGTATCTCACTCCCAGATACTTCCGCTTAAAAGCACCTCTAAAAACTCCCAATCTACTTCATTGGGTTTCATACCAGTGGTGATGGTCGTCCACCAGCTATACGCATCACCCTGGAGTAAGGAAACATCACATCCCAGCTTGTGCACATCATTACATCCCATCTGATCCATGATACGGATCGTACTAGCCAACCAGGCTTCCGACGCCACAGGAGATATATCATAGAACTCAACAGCTCCTAAACTCCTCAGCCTCTCCAAAGGAAAACCCACCTGCCCAGCTGCAGGGGCCTGAACATGCACTCCGGCTACCACCGCCTGAAATGCTCTGGTGATCGCCTGAACTAGTGGCGCTAGATCACCCAAACTCGGACCAACGTGTCCTTGTTGCTCCTGCTCCCCACCTCCAAGTGGTGTCGGAGGAGGTAAGTTTCCACCAAGAGAGACATCATCCCCTTGGTTACCCTAGTCGCCCTGCTCAGCCGCAGGCACTACCGTGTTCGACCTAAGCTCTCTCCTCGGACCCATAGTTCACAAAAAACATTTAAAACATTTAATTGGTGTAATAAGGCAATAGGCACCCCGATTTCCCTCAAGCATAGCATAGCATCCAATTGCATATCATGATCATCATGCTCTACATCATCAAAAATCAGCATATAACCTCATCACATCATCATCATACCATCATATCTAACTCACATATGATTCTCAACAATCAAGAATGGCATACACTCCTACATTTAAACAAAATCATGCTTTTTCAAACAATCTTACACCAAACATACCAATTCCACTTACCATCATCCCTAATTCCTTTGCAACCTAGCTCTGATACCAACAAATGTAACCCCCTTTAACCCGGCCTAGACGCCCGACCCAAACTAGGAAGATTACACAAGGAAAATCAAAGTTAACTCGTTAAAGTACACCTTGATTAACGACCCTTTTTTTTCTTCTTATCTTTTCTAGATGCACAATATTACCCTATATGTTTAGCAAGGTGATTAGGCGAAAATGGCACATCGATCGAAGTTCAATGAAGGGTTCAATTGCATGCTTTTGTCTTTTAGGGACCAAATTGTAAATTTCTAGATTTACAAGGACTAACTAGATTTTAAAGTTACCAATCCAAAATTAATTATGTGACATGCCAGCAAGTTAAATCTCAACTCAAACGGATCATCTAAACTCAACCAATTAAACTTACAACATTCAAGGACCAAAACGTAAGAATCAAAAACCTAGAATAATTAAAAATCAACATCCGACGGTCAAGTGTTTCGGAACACAAGACCCTATATCGGAATGGTCGTTTCAAAACCATGTTGATTGTTTGGATACGCAGGTGCGTTCCGAGACCCTCAATGATCTATTTCAATACGGTGATATACAGTAGCAAAATGTTCCAGAATGTGCCTACCCGTTCTGAAACACCATGACCATCACAGGCCACCGTTCCGAAACAGATAAGGGCGTTCCGAAACGCTCGGACCTGCAATTTCCCAAATTGCTGGTTTTACACAAATTCTCACCTTCAAAATCATTTCAACACATGTCTTAACACACAAACAATATGAATAAACATCAAAGACCACCAAACGAAGCACAAGCTATATCATAGCATCATTCATGTAAGCATTAGAACTTTAGGCATGCTTCCTAGATGTCAAAACCACAAAAAGGCTAAAATCCAAATTCAAGCTTAAACTGATATCCAAAGGCCATTTACAATACCAAATAAGCGAACCAAACATGCTCAAGGTGTTTAACATCACCCAAATAATACCAAGAGTTGAAATCCCACCCATTGCCTCTTATTACACCAAGGTAAAAACCACATACATTGTTTAATCAAGACACTTGGAATCCTCTTGCTTTCTCGCTCCCTCAAATGTTTAATTCTTTGCATTGATGAAACAAATGAGCGTAAGAATAAAGCTTAGTGAGGATCGCTAAAACCAAACATTCGTCAATGCATTTTACAAAACCCAAATATCACCATTTGTCTTCTCATGACTTTACTTACAACATGCCCTCTATAAAGCATCACACTTTTTAAACCACATGCTCGTAGCATCATTAAAATAACAGCAAATAATCTTTTGCTCATGCTTAACCAAGCATCACATGCATTCTAGCCTAATTCACAAGCATCACATTCTTAAATTAATAATCAACAACATTATATTGGCTCACAAGTGATCAATTCTCAATCCATACCAAAACCAACATAAATGACACAATCGAATACACGGATTACAAGCGTTGTCCCACACGCATCATACACACTGCCAGACTACATAAGGCTCACACACGGGATTAAGCCATCAACTGTTGTGACACCCGTGGTGGAGTTTAACGGTACAATCACAACCCCTCAACATCACTCATTGGTAGTTGCATAATTCCACTAACGAGAGCACGGGACACATACCATAAGATCCATACACGGGATTTAACCATCCACCGTTGTGATCTTAACCTCAATCGTTAGGGTACTTGGATGGAGTATATGGTACAATCACAACCCCTCGACATCCAAGGCGTCTTTATTCACGGTGCACCCAATCCTATAGCCGGCTCACTATATCCGATTAAAGTAACCAAAAACCATTTCCATCACTTGTCAATATAATCATTCAACAACATTATTTCTCTATTTGTAAGCATACATCACAATGCCATTTTCACAAGCATAAACATGCTTAAACTCAAATGTATATATTTCATAAATCCAAGGATCACCTACCAAGTGCATCCTTAAAAAATGGCATTAAAAACCAGCATCAACAATGCTCAAAACATGCTTAAAAGCAAAAATTGAAATCATATTCAATTCAAGTGCATTTCCACAAAAACATAGTACATTCCGAGAGAGAGACTTTCGAATCACTTACTCTTGAGCTTAACTAAGTTTTTCAAACTTACACTAAGCTCCCAAGACCACGCTCAAAGCGTTACAAAGCTGGAAAATCCATTTCCACTCACCGATACGCGAAACCTTGCTCGCCGACACGAAAATCACCCTTCCAAAGCCTCTACAAAGGCTCCGTTTGCTATCGGATCAAGATCCCCTGTTTTTCACATCATCAAAATAGAGATCCAAATGCATTAAAATGCATTTCAACCCAGAAACCAAACACAAACTCGTTGCTCACCAAAACTACACCAGTTTACCCATCCGAAACAATTGAAAACTCAATCGATTGCTTCCTAAACCAAGCCCAGCCAACATACATCACTTTCAAACATTTATAAACATCAAAAATCATCTAAAAACAACCTAAACTCATATGTATACCTCCAGCAAGCATAATACCGTCATTTCACTTTAAAAACCCAACTAAAACCATTGAGAAACCAAAAATCTCATGGATTTCGATATCTATATTATCAAAAACCTTTTTCAACATAATAATCAACTCAAAACTCAATTAAAACCAATCCAAAATAGAGCTCATCAAATTCAATCTGAAAATCAAGATTTTAATAATATTTTTGCAAGATTTTGATCTCAAACCAAAACTATAATAAAAACTCACCCAAAAACAACATTTAGAAGCCAAAGATCTTGGGAATTCAATAAAGAACCTAGATTGAAGATTGAGAATGGGATTTACCTCCAATCCTTGCCTTCCTCAATGATTGACAAGTTTTTCCTTAAGAAATCTTGAAGAATTTTAAGAGAACTCTTGAGATTTGTTTAGAAACCAAAGAGAGAGTGTTTGGGAGAAAAGAAATCTGGAGAAAAGAGTTGGGAGATTGATTTTGCTGAAATGAAAGTTAGTTACATGAAATGAGTTCTCAATTTCCCAATCAATCCATTTTAATTAAATAAAACCATTTCTATTTTAATTATCTAAAACCCATTTAAAACACATGTCAATTTAAGGAAGGTGTAATTGCACCATAGCTCCCTAAAGATTCTAAGATTTTTGGCGAAAATTTTATTACATTTACAAAAATTACCTAAAATGATCTTGATCTTAAAATTTCACATATTAGAAGTGATCATTGAACCGAGTTTCAAAATATGGTATTTGAAGATTTTTGTAATGAAAATGGTATTAGCCATAATTTTTCGGCTCCTCGCACTCTTCAACAAAATGGGGTAGTTTAGAGGGAAAATAGAATATTAGAAGAGATGGCTAGGACAATGCTTTGTGAAAACAATTTACCTAAGTATTTTTGGTAGAAGCAACTAATAAGGCTTGTTATATTATTAATAGAGTTAGGCCTATTTTAAAGAATATACCTTATGAGATTTTAAAATCCAAAAAGCCTAACATTAGCTATTTCCACCCTTTTGGTTGTAAATGTTTTGTTTTAAACAATGAAAAAGACAACTTAGGTAAATTTGATGCTAAAAGTGATGAAGCGATATTTTTGGGTTATTCCCTAAATTATAAAGCCTATCAGGTATTTAATAAAAGAAATGTGGTTGTTGAAGAGTCTATACATGTTGTTTTCGATGATAACCTCCTTCTGAGGAATGAATCTTGTGATGATGATGATGTAGGGATCATTGAAGTCATTCATGGAGGACAAACATCAAAGGTAGATGAGATTCCAACTAAAGAAAAGGATGCACAAGATGCACCTCTTGAAGCCTTGAAGGACTTGACTCTTGAGGAAAAGGAGGTGACATGCCCAAGGGAGTTCAACTATGTCAAAGATGATGAAATCTTGGGTGATCCATCCAAGGAGGTAACTATTAGATCCTCTCTCAAACTTATAAATCATGTTGTATTTATCTCATGCATAGAGCCTAAAAATATCAAAGAAGCATTAAAAGATGATTTTTGGATATTGGCTATGCAAGAGGAACTTAATCAATTTGAGAGAAGTAAAGTATGGACATTAGTTGATAGGCCTAGTAATCAATCTACTATAGGAACTAAGTGGGTATTTAGAAACAAACTAAATGAGAGTGGTAACATAGTGAGAAACAAGGCAAGGCTTGTTGCTCAAGGTTACACTCAAGAAGAGAGAATTGATTTTGATGAAACATATGCACTCGTAGCTAGAATGGAAGCTATTAGGATGCTTCTTGCATTTGCATGCTATCATGATTTCAAGCTTTTTCAAATGGATGTAAAAAGTGTTTTTCTAAATGGTTTTATAAATGAAGAATTGTATGTTGAACAACCACCTAGTTTTAAAGATCCAAACTTTCCAAACCATGTTTTTAAACTAACAAAAGCTTTATACGATTTGAAGCAAGCTCCTAGAGCTTGGTATGAAAGACTTTCGAACTTTTTAATTGAAAAAGGCATGGTGGATACTACACTTTTCAATAAAAGATATGACAATGACATCTTAGTAGTTCAAATATATGTTGATGATATTATTTTTTGTTCTACTAATAAATTTTATTGCCAAGAATTTTCTAAGCTAACGCAAGGTGAGTTTGAGATGAGCATGATGGGAGAGCTCTTTTTTTATTGGGGCTCCAAATCAAGCAAAGAAAAGATGGCACCTTTATTAGTCAAGCCAAATACATCAAGGATATGCTCAAGAAGTTTGGCTTAGAGAATGTGAAGCCTCAAGCCACTCCTATGAGCTCATCAATTAAGCTTGACAATGATGAAAGAGGTAAGTGTGTTGATTTTAAGCTTTATCGTTCTATGATTGGAAATTTTCTTTACCTTACCGCAAGTAGACTCGATATCATGTTTAGTGTTTGCTTGTGTGCTAGGTTTCAAGCTAGTCCTAGAGAATCACACCTAGTTTCCATTAAGAGAATATTTAGATACCTTATAGATACACCTTGTTTAGGTATTTGGTATCCTAGAAACTCTTCTTTTGACCTTCATGCCTTCTCCGGTGGGGATTATGGGGGATGTAAGATAAATAGGAAAAAAAACCTCTAGAACATGTCAATTCTTAGGTACTATGCTTGTATCTTGGTTCTCTAAGAAACAAAATAGCGTAGCCTTATTTACTGCCGAAGCGGAGTACATATCCTTAGGGAGTTGTTGTGTTCAAGTAGATGCCATACACCATAAGTGTGACAACACTAGTGCCATTTGTCTCACTAAGAATCTCATCCAACTCTGTAGAGCGTTAGGGTGTACTCTAATTATGAGCGCAAGTGCACACTCTTGTCAAGTTAGAGTATATAAGATATCGTCTCTCACGAGGATTGGACAGCTTGGTTCGAATTGTAGTTCCTGCACAAATAAAGTAAATGCACAAGTAAGATGATTGTTTGAGAAGAAAGGTAAAGTAAAGACACAAGTAAAGAAGGAAGTGATCAGGTTGATAGACAGTGTAGGGTTATGCTGCTGCTTAGTCTGAAACTGCGTTGAATAGGCCAAGTTGTTTTGTGCTACAATGATACGTTGCCTCGGCGGGTAATGGCGGATTGAGGCTGCGGCTCTTTCGTTGTCGCAGCGAATCTCTGCTCTTGCAACTTTCGCTGTCTCGGTAGGTGGAATGGAGATAAGTCCTGGCGGAAAGTCTGGCAGATATTCAAGTTCGGTAGAGAAATTCTGAAGTGATCCTTCCTATATCTAGGCAATGATTCTGTCACCACGTGATGTAGGCAATACCTAGTACTCTCAGCGTAAACCTAACACAAGCAGTTGACGTTTGGTTGCTTCTTTTAGCCGCTGAAATTCTAACTTATGTCTAAGCCGAATTAGTCAACACCTCGGCATGATGAGACCGTACTTAATTCTTTCGTGAGTTTGACACTCTCGCGCCCGACAAATGGATTTCTTCAACTGGACTTTCGTAACTAATTGAAGAAGTGAAGAACGTGAATTAAGTAAACTTGGAATATTTTATTGAAAACAAACTTGAAACATAAACAACCTATCTCACAACTAATTTACAACATAACCCCAAACCCAAGAGAGATTTAAAACATGACGACGGCAGAAAACCCTAGCTATGCCTCAAGAAAACCTAAGATAATTTGAACTAGGAGTACAATGAGTATTTATAGACAATAGCTAGGTCTAGTCCTTCTTAAAGTAGAAGTCTTCAAAAGTAGCTTTCCACATTTAATGTGACTTTAAACTCTAACTTCTTTGAGTTGAATGTGGATTTTATCATGTTGCCTTGTCCCGCAAGCAATCTCTGGATTTCGCTTCAGTAGCTCTGCCCGCTACTACAGATGTCAGAAAATTGAGTGGATGGCATCGATAGAATCAGGGTTTTTAGCTCTACAAATCGCACTTCGGTTCTCTAACTCCATAGTTTGTTGTCGTGGGCAGCAAGGTAGGCGGGGGCAGCACTCAGCAGCTACTGCTTTCGTCTGGAATTTCTTCAGTACAGCTCCATAGTTCGATGCCTCAGCATCGCATCCTCAGCTCCTCTTTCCCTCAGTCAGCCTTTAGTATGTAAAACCAAAAATACACTAAAACGGCATCTCTTCTTCGTCAAATAAAAGATAATCTATAAAAAAAGGTAAAGCGTAGAAACACTGTAAAATGCAATGCATGATCCTAATTATGCCTAAAATGAACTCAAAAATAGCAATAATATGAGATAGTATGTGCATGAAATATAGAACTTGTGGACACTTTGCACACCCCCAACCTCGAACTATTGCTTGTCCTCAAGCAATACAACCTAAACATACTTTCTCTAATAATAATCAGAAAGAAAAACCAGTTTTTCAACTTGATTTCATACCTCAAGGCCGTGGCACCTATATGAAATTAGTGAAGGGGATTAAGCACGAAAATACCTCAAAATTAATTTCTAATGCTAGTGCAGTGTGTGCATGACTGTATACAAGTTGAATATACAGAAAAATAAATGCAAGAGATAATTAAAAGAAAATAGAAAAAGAAAAATAAAACAAGGAAAAGAGAAAAAAAAAGAAAGAACTAAAAATTGGATGAGGGTTGAGAGGAGGCTTGAGTCTTTTCTGTTGAGGAAGAGCAATGGGTGTGGATGATGAAGCGGCGGCCGACAGAAGTCTTGGTAGCAGACTTAGTAGGTGAGGTTTTTGATTTCCTTGTCAGCTGGTCTATGTTCGGCGTAGGATGAGGTTCGGTAGGGGGAGCGACATGAGGTGCTTTGCTCTCTTCTGACTCTGTCTCGAATTCCACAGGCTCGGCAGCTATGATGCGTCGTTTCCTCTTCTTAGTGCCTTCCTCCATGGGTGCTGTCGAAGGGACAATCTCCATTGGGATGGCTGCTGCTACTGCTACCACTGATGTTGTTGTTGCTGGCTCCGGCGACTGCTGCTCAATCTCCTCTGATGATGGGGTGTTCCCATTGTCTCTACTGTGCAGGCCGGTGAATAGTGCTACTGATGCCTCTCCGGGGAGTCTACCATTGTGTCATATGCGATGGTGGCTGAGTCAGTTGGGTAGTGCGTTAGAGAGGGCACCTGACGGGTGGTATGGCGGACAGCGGCGGAGGGTGGCGTTCCTTGTGTTGGGGATGCTGTTGCAATGTCTGCATGGTATGGAGGCATGATGAGTCCTTCATCAGGGAATTTCTACTGGAGATAAGCCACAAAGGCTTCTTAGACCTCCCCTACAAATTTCATGAAGGTCAGCTGCTGCTGCTCGATGCGCTTTGTGCTGTCGATAAGGGTGTGCAGTAGTGTGAGGACTTCATTGTCTGGGCAGCTTCAGTACTGTCGAGAGCGGCTAGAGTGTCAGGCTGAGCGGTCGAAGGCTGGCTAGGCGTTATGGGCTCTGTCTTCGGAGTTTGCATCATCTGCAGGCAGACTTGTCTGGTCCACCCTTCTTTGGCAGTCGTCAACTCATCTTTAAGGTCTACCGGAACACCAAAGTTGGCGCAAAGGCATGTGATGAGGAACGGGAAGTATAACATGCCCTTTGTCTTACTGAAGCAATTGTAGATCTCTGTGCATATGATTTCCCCAATGTTTATTGGCCAGTTCATCAGAATGCTATGAATGAGGGCGAGGCACGGCCGATCGATGGTAGAGTTGTAGGAGGTGGGCAGTAGGTGCCTCTTTACAAATGTGTTCCACAGTATTGTCTCAGGTAGCAAGTGGCGACATTGAACAGATCCTACATGCTTGCCTTCTAACCACGGCGTGTTGGGCCTGTAGAGTTTGGCCTTGATTTTCTCATAGTCGGTAGCCGTCAGTGACTGCTTCCACTCCTCGTGAGGGTTGTCGTGCATATCCAGGCCATAGTATCTATTGATGACGGTGGCATTTAGCTTGACCGGCTCCCCACGAACATAGACAAATGGCATGTACCTCAATTCTATCTCATGCATTTAAACCAATGCAAATCTCATGGCAAGGCCATACACATGCTTGTAAAAACCAAAGCATTTCATATACAAATCTCATATGCATTTCTCATAGCATAAATCATCTCAACAATAGGTACATGTGAATCAAAAGCATTTTCATATATTATATTGGCATTTCACATCTCATTACTACTCGGATATGCGGACAACATTCTCAAACCACTAGACTCTTCCGGTGGAATCTCACATCACCATACTCACTTGTCTAGTATCATAATTTTCGGTGGAATCTCACATCACCGTACTCACATGGCAGAATCTCTCATCGCCACAAAGCTTGGGTATTTCACCAAGTCCTACCCGATGGAATGCCCATCATCGGTCTCTCCCTTTGGATTGAATCCAAAGAGCAAGTACGAATTTTTAGTTTATAGTGCATTGTCATCCTATTGATCGATCAATTATATCCGGTAAGTATCTCATCTTCTATGCCAATATATTATGTCAAAATATCATCTCACATACTTTTGTTCATGCAACATTTCTCAAATCTTTCTCATCTCATTTCAAAACCATAACATTTGCCATGCTTTAAAACAAAAGCTCAAAACTCATCAATACAACATGTTATTTCATGAAATCATTTCAAGCATCATCTCATGCTACAAATCATGCATAAAAACATAAGGAATTTATCTATCTCAAACCATGAGCATGTAAAAGCATTTTGGGGGCGACCACCACATATAAGAGAGCAATATAGCCAATACTTACTTCCGGACATAGGAAGGTGTTTCAAACCTTTCCTAAATCCCCAAACCTTGTTTCTTTGTCCCTCAAGGACTTCTAAAATCATTCGCACTCACTGATTACATTTCGTTTGCTCGCCAAAATGCTATTTAAGCTCTCGGATCAACACCAAAGGCGTCCAAAGATGTTTCCCTTGTTTATAACACATAAGAGCAGAGGATTAATGCATCATCATGCATTGAAATCATCAGCCACATATCTAAACTTGCTGCTCTACTCAAGAACCTCATTTTGGCTACCAAAAACAACTTAAATCATCTCCAAACTCTCTCAAAACAAAGCCCAGCCAAGATCTACCACTTCTAATCATTTCTAAACATCAATCAACATAAAAAACCACCACAAACTCGTCCTTATACCTCCAGGTATAACAGAGCACCAAAATCACCCCAAAAACCACCATTCTAGCTTGCAAAACTTAGGAATCCAAACCTATTCGGGATTTGTTTGATAAAACCTCATTTGTAACATCAATTAACATCCAAAATACATTAGAAAACAACCTCAAAACATAGCCTAACCATCAACCACGAAAATCATCAAGATCTCTCCAAAAACCTTGAGTTTTAATACAATTTCTTGTTTCTAACATTAAAGCAACTCAAAAATCATTAACAAAGGATTGATAACTTGGGAATTTCAGTAAAGAACTGATCATTAGAGGAGAAGGACGAAGCTTACCTCAAATGGCTGATTCCTCCTTGATTTGGGCAAGTTTTCTTGAAAACCCAATGTGAAAACAAGAGAATTTGGTGAGGAAAAGATTAGGAATCAAAAGGAGATTGAAATCTCATCAAAAGAAATGAAAATCAGAGGCTAATTGATTGAGGAAATGTGTTTAGCTAAAAAGAAATTGAGAGGAAATGAAATGAGAGAAAATTGACGTAAGGTAGTTATGAAAAGTCAAAGATAGTTTTTCCTTTAATCAATATTTATTTCCTTTAATTAAAATATTATTAAAATCACCCAAAATAAGGAGAAATCTGATTAAAAACATTTTTGTAAAATTAGCTCCTTAAAGATTCAAAGTTTCAATCCTTTACAAAACAGTCACTATTTAACCTTTACAAAAACTGCGATTTGGTCACTACACCCAAATGTAGTATTTCCAAACATTATTTTGTAAAATTGTTTTTACCATAATCATTCATATAATAAATGGGGATTTTTAGATATTTTTCCCTATTTTTAAATCATCTTGAACTAGGTGTTCCCTAAATCTCCTTTTAAGATTCGAATCGTTCTCGACCGGTCCGATTTGAACTCTAAAACATCTAGGCCCAAATTTGGAGCGTTACAGCTTTAATCTCTAGTTAAAATGAATGATTTTGTTTATGCTAAAGTGCTAAACCCAATTAGACATTCTATGAAGATTGCGAATTGTTCGAATTGTGTATATTCTAATCATCCTTGATTGAATTTTATTTTCACCCTCAAACACATCCTATAATGATTAAAGAGTGAAATGATAGACTTTAATGCGTGTGTTAATTTCTCTTGGGGTCCTTGTACTTGAAGTAAAGACTTACATGTAAGTAAGTTAGTTCCTTGTTAGTTAAGTAGCACTTCTTAGTTCGGTTTACTTCTAAACCGGGTAAGGGGGTGTTACAAACTTTCATCCTCATGAATAAAGATGAAAGTATGATGATTAAGAGTAAATGGTTGGATTGGATTGCATCAGAACCTATAGCAACAGTTGGACAACATAGAGGAAGATCGTCGAGTATGCTTGACCCTTTTCTATCCTTTGCTTGATAAATTGGTTATGTTTTTAATTTTCATTATGGGTATTTTAGGCTCAAACATGAGCTAAATATTTTAGTTGGGTTTATTGCTTATTAGGCTTTATGTTTTGAATATTTTATTTTTAATGTTATAGTTTTTTCCCTTATAAATTATGTTTATTATTCTTTATGCGTAGTTATTGTAAGAGCTATCGAGCGAGGCCTTTTAACTATTGATTTGTGGCTTAAGATCGAGAGAGTTAGGTTATACACACGTGAATAGTGGGGCTAGGCTGTTAACTTAGTCTTAATTCGGCTTAGACATAAGTTTAGGGTTTCAATGACTAAAAATGAGTTCTTGAATAAATAATAGAGTTGTTAGGGTTCACGCGGACATGTATTACCTTAGCTTCAATATTATTAACTTCTAGGCATCGAGAGAGTCAGAAGGTCATTAGAAAATCATGTCGAGTAGATAAAGATCGTAATGTCTTACGTAGACATGTATTTTCAGTCGGTGCAACATTTAAATAAGTATTCAACATAATTCCTAGGCAATAAACTCAACTTTCATAATTATCTGTAATTTGTCGCGGCATCTATTTGTCTTGATCATAGCTATCTTTACTTTATTTGCATTTACTTTTGATAAACTAACACCAATCAATACTTGCTCAAACTCTGTTATGTTTGATGACTTCGTAGTTATTAATCCAATTTCCGTGGGTTCGACACTCTACTTTATAACTTTGTTACTAGATTTGATGAGTATACTTGCTCTAAAGTGCATCACTATTCGACAAGCATCATAAGTCCAGTTCTCTTCTTCGCGGCCGTTGTTGTTGCTCCATGTGGTGGTGGGATGGGCCCACGGTCTCCCCTCAAGGGGAGAAGTCGTTGTCTTGCGGTGTTAGGCTTTCGCTCCGGCCAATCTCGTGGTGGCACCCTTGGACGTTGGTGGTGAGATGTTGTTGACCCATGCTATTTGCTTCATTTTCTTTCGCAATTGGAATGGCTAGAAAATCGGGAAAGAATTCACGACCGATTCTCTTGGTCGAAAAGTGCTCCATGCTCACTGCACCAATTGTTGATGCCAATTTTGGGAGACACCAGACAAGGAGGTGGAAACAGTGGTCGAAGGGAGGTTTGGGTTCGGAGCTTAGTGGTTCACCTATCGCAAGGCGGGCCCAGAGCCACAGTAGATCATGATTGGTCATAAAATCAGGTGGTTCACCTCTGGTTGACTTAAGGCTGAGAACCGAGAACACTATAGAATTGGTGGTCGAAACCATGTGGAGAGGAGAGATGGGGTGGATGTGGGATCTCCCCTTTTGTCTTCGGTCTTGGGGGTATTCATATCCCCTTAGAGATGTAGATGGTGCGATGGCTGATGAGACCGTGTCAGATCTAGTGATGACTATTGATGGACTTGACAGGTAGTAGCTCGGCTGTCAGGCTGCGAGCTCAGTCAGACAAGATAGATGTCTTGTTGCGGCGCAGTAACCGAGCATAGGAGTCTTCGGAGGCTAATGGGTCCAGAGATGTAGGAGCGTCTGTGCTCCGTGATGAGATTATAGCGTGGAGATGATCTCTCCAGAGGTAGGGCTTTCCGAGGGTGTTTAGCGGATGCATAAAAAAATTTAAATCCATAAATTTTGATTATTGTATGAAACAAATAAAATATAAAGGTGTTTGAAAATAAAAAAAAAAGATGAAGGAAGATGGCGAAGAAAAAGAGAAGGCAAAATGATGATATTACCTTGTCTCCCTTCCCCTACATGAGGAAAAAAAATAAAAAAAATCAGTCGTTATTTTTAAAAAGGTATAGCTACACATAAAACTCTAAATTTCTCCTATTTTACAAAACGGTCACTTCCCAAGTTTGTAAAGACCAAATCTCATTAAATTAACCCCAAATTTGGCCTATGGGATCTAATTACACAATCTAACATAAAGGTTCATAACTCGGGTCAACGCCCTACCGTTGAGTCAAAATTCATGTAGTTAAACATCTTGTAATATAAAATTTCTTCGAGGTCCATTTTACATATTTGTAATTTAGCATATGTAATGATATTTTTAAATATTTCAAAGCTCCGAAGCCTATAACCCCTAAACCGACCCATTAAAAAATTGTATCATCCCTAAATCCAACTGAAATTAAAAAAAAACTCATCTCATCCTTTCCGAAACTTGATTTCAAAGAGAATTTGACCGTAATAGATCAAAGCCTATTAAATTCGGATATTTTTACGATCCCTAATCTAAACATGGAAAATTTATCTCATTTAACAATACTTATTTTGGTGGAAGCTAAGGGCATTGCTTCTATTTTTACAAGGGAACAAAATACTAATGAAAGAGAAAATAAATAGATCAGAAAGCCAAAAAGGAAGTTTGAAAACAAAATCAAAATTTGATAAAAATTAAAATCGTAACTACCATTGAATTCCAATGCCCATCTCATTCATTAGTACTGAACATATCAAACAAACAGTTCATTATAGATGATTTCAATTACAGGCTTCAAAGAACATATAGTGGTATGAAAAGAATGTACTGATTTCCTGATTTACCATTAAAATTTTCATTGTAAAAAGAAGGGCTATACAAATAAGATTTTATCTATTATGCTTCTTAGGATGTCCCATTTCTTTTAACTGTGCTTTTAAAGCAGCATGCTCCTGCCACATCCTCTCTAACCGAGCTTCAACCATCGTCATCTCTTCTTTAAGGTGATGCATCCGCTTCTCCAACCAAGCCACTGCTTCAGCTCTGCTTTCTCCGCCACCCATCATACTGCCCATGTACTCTACTGGGTAACTCACTTGAACTTGTTGCGGTCGGTTTAAGAGCACGACAATGCTTACCTGCAGTTAAAAACCAAAAGGAGGAAAGCGAGTTGTAAGGATACAACAATACAGTATGGGAATGATAAATCGGTATGGGAATGACTGACAACTATGGAGTGCAACTATAAAAATTAAGATAACAAGTTAACGGGGAACCACGAACCTGCATCAGGAAGATCACAGCAAAAGCAACGGCTAAGACTAGTGAAACATGGCCTTGGCGTCTTAAGTATGAGTAGGATTTCCTTGCAAACTCTCCCAACAAAGATACAATGGATAAAGCGCTAGTCAAACTTTCATGCAGAAGATGTCCAATTTGTTGGTTAACATCCTGAGAATCGGACATCTGCAATGTCCTTACTGGATCACCTGTATTATGAGATCTTTCTGAAGGATCCATGGTAGCCACTTGCCTTTCAACTTGGACTTCACCATTTTCAGTTGAGCTTCCAGAAGGATCTACCCCTGCTTGAAACAAAGGAGCTTAGGTCAGTAATTCTGATATCTACATTCATAAACATCATTCGATGAAATTGTTAAAAAATCTGATGATCAGAGTTCAAACCTCCTTGTTTATCAGTGTTCTGCTTCAACAATTCATGTGCCTGAAACATTAATGATAAAAATTCTTTCTATCAATGTTCAAACAAACTCCACAAAATAAAGATAAAATACAGGAGAAATATAAATACCATGCCTATCCATGTTGCATAAGCCTCTCGACACTCTTCCAGAGTAGACTGCACTATTTTCCCTGTACCATGTGCATGGCATCAGATTCATTAATGTAGAATCAAAAGGTCCACTGCTTAAGCTATTCAAGAAAAAAAACACAGTAAATCCTTTGCAGCTCATACTCGAATAAAAAGACCGCCAAATTCACAAGTTCAAAAACAATTTAGAAGTGATACAAACTGGTTTTGCAACTGCCGAAAATTCTCTCCCTATTTCTTATCAAATAATTCCTTCCTCTACAAACCATAAATAATCATTCTAAATCTTTTTGGCACTTCTGCAATAAAATTTCAGATGCGATTATAATATGAGACATGTAAATGCAAGTCTTTGTAACTGGAGCCATAACAATAGAATCTCAGCAGATCAAAATACAAAGTTGCGGCACAAGAGATGTATAACCATAAGAACACCCAATAAACAAGAGGTTCATCATCATTCAGCAGAGGCAAACCTTTCCAAACAGTTCTCTTACTAAAAGCCACATTAACATAAACCTGCAAAGCGCACCCTTCTTCTGGGCCATCACCGTCTCTTTCTACATCCCAAAGCCCCTGATCACATACAGGGCAATTTCAAGAACGTATCAGGAACATTTTTGACTAAGCTTAAAGTGTCACAAACAGAACAGACACAGATTACGCACAAAACAGGGAATCTTTCAGAACAAATAAAAACAGAACTGTTATTCACGACTTTTTTCCACGGCTTAGAAGTATTCACATTCAGCATCGTCACAAGTTTTATCATGTTATATAAACTCAAACAGAGAAAGTGGAGCACCAATACCCTCTCTTCCGTTCTCCATGATATATACCCCCAATATGAAGAATTCTAAAGCAGATAATTTTGTTTAAAAATCCCATTTCAGTTAGCTCAAAATCTTACATGCCAAGTTCGGGTATACTTAATACCATGATTTAATTAGCACATTGACCAAACCTGGGAAAACAATGATTTGGATCAACAAAGATTACCAACCTAAACATCTTTAAAAGCTTCTTGAAATGCAATGGACAGATTTGTCTCCAATATATATTGCACAAACATAGACAAACTAGATGTAGACATGTCATCACCCTTTTGTTTTGAATTCTCAATTTGAAGGGCTAGAGTACAATTTTCCTCTATGTCTGAAAATTCTGACCCATAATCTTCTTAAGAAAAAGCAGGATAATTTATGCCTAACAGTGACAAACTAGGGAATGGAGAACAGTAGAACACATTCAAGCATGTTTAAGGGAGCTTATTATGTCTGAAAATTCTGACCTAATCTTCTCAAGAAATAGCAGGACAATTTATGCCTAAAAGTGAAAAAGTAGGGAACGGAGAACAGTAGAGCACTTCACACTTTAAAGCATGTTTAAGGGAGCTTAGGTCTAGCTTGTACCTCTACACGGAAATAATCTCCATATGGTACATCACTGATCTCTTGTGATGTCTCCATAACCAAATGACTGTTGAAAGTATAAGTGATATTGTCAGGATATATAAAAGGATAAAAAAATATAAAAGATTTAGGGGAAAAAAAACAAGGCAGCCACCCAATGAATGAAAAGTTAATGCATATTCCCAGTTTGAGCATTGTGTTTAAATGCATGGAAGAATACTACTTAGTGAAATGTAAGGGTAGAAAAATACTAGGATAAATTTTTGGTTTTAACAGAAGAACCAGAAACAGCAATATTTTACTCATTCCGTGTATCAAAAACTGCAACTTCAATAATATTTCTCACTAACTAAACTATAGACACACTAATGCCTCTAGTCTTAGAATACACTTACACCTTCAGAGAGATAATTTTCATATGTTGTTTTATGAGTTGTTTTGGACTATCAAACTGTTAGTTATGTAGGAATATACGTGTAGAGTAAATTAAGGATTAGAGTAAATTAAGGATTACGAGAATATTTCTTGTATTTACAATCCCTTACTTTAAGGGATTATATCTTTTCCTAGAATTAGTCTCTTTCCTAATTTAAAGTTTCCTAAGATAGAGATATAGCTTGTATATAAATATGTAACAGATCTTTCTAATAAAATAAGAGAATTACTCTGATTTCCTACATGGTATCAGATGCGAGTCGATCCTCTCTTCCAAATTTCAATTTTTTTTTTCTTTTTTCCCTTGTCTCTCGACCTTTCTTCCTTATTTAGAAAATATGGGTACAGCAGAAACTGCTGCTTCTGCAATTAGCTCTCCAGTGAGCCCTCGTCCATCTAATTTTACCCTTTCGGATGCGTCTCTTTCTCCCATTCCGTCTCAATCAGCGAGACCAGCAGATGTTACTACACATGACAGTCCTTCCAGCAATTTCAGTAAGCAACAGATTGTGGAGCTCCAACAGATGTTTGGTCCAATTTCCTCCCAATCAGATTCTACTGTATTTTCTGCTACAGAAGGTAGAATTTCCTGTTTGGCCACTTCTAATCCTCTCTCCTGGATTATAGATTCTGGTGCCTCTGACCATATGACAGGCAACCTTCAGCTATTTCGCACCTTTAACCATTGCAACTCTAAAACCTCCATCAAAGTTGCAGATGGGTCTCTCTCCCAAGTAAAAGGAAGTGGCACTATTCAAGTGGGTGATAAACTGGTTTTGCCTAATGTGCTATATGTTCCTAATCTTGCCTGTAACTTGTTATCAGTTAGTAAGTTAGTTCAAGATATTAAATGTGATGCTCACTTTGGAATTAATGGGTGTGTATTTCAGGAACAGGGCTCGAAGAAGGTGATTGGCAGTGCTAGGCTATCCAATGGTCTCTATATCCTTGATGAATTACCAACTCAGATTTTTTCAGTTTCACGTTGTTTTAAGACTTCATCTTCTTCTTCTTTAAGTAACCTTGATGAGATTATGTTGTGGCATCGTAGGCTAGGACATCCAAATTTTGTGTATCTTTCAAAATTGTTTCCCAATTTATTTAGCCATAAAAAGCCTCATTCTTTTAAGTGTGAAGTATGTCAAATTGCTAAACATACCAGACAAACATATGCTCCTTCCTCATTTACTCCCACATCTCCTTTTTCTATAATCCACAGTGATATTTGGGGTCCGTCTAAGGTCAGAAGCTTATCTGGATCTAGGTGGTTTATTACCTTTATTGATGACTATTCTAGGACTACTTGGACTTTTTTAATGAGGGAAAAGACGGAAGTTGAGTCAATTTTCAAAACTTTTTATCAAATGATTGAGAATCAGTTTGACAAACATATTAAGGTTGTGAGGAGTGATAATGGGCGTGAATACCTTAGTCAATCTCTTGGGTGTTATTTTCGGGAAAAAGGTATTGTCCATCTTACTTCCTGTGTCAACACTCCACAACAAAATGGAGTTGCCGAAAGAAAAAACAGACATCTACTAGAGGTTACGAGGTCTCTTCTTTTTTCAGCCAAAGCACCTAAATATCTTTGGGGGGAAGCCTTACTTACTGCCACCTACCTTATCAACAGAATGCCCAGCAAAACCTTGGGTTTTGTAGCACCAACAGAAGTCTTATTCAAACATTTTCCTCACTTTAAACCACTGTCATCTGTTCTTCCTCTTAGGGTATTTGGCAGCACAGCTTTTGTTCATGTGCATGATAAAAATAGAAGTAAGTTGGACCCTAAATCAATCAGGTGTGTGTTTATAGGATATTCCTCTAGTCAAAAGGGTTACAAATGCTATTCTCCTATTTCTAAAAAGACCTATGTCTCTTTCGATGTCACTTTCTTTGAGGATAACTCATATTTTGCAGGGACTGAACTTCAGGGGGAGAAAAATGAGGAATTTCAGCCCTTTGTTTTTCCACCTTCCATCATTTCTCCTCTACCAGACATTCCTCTCATATCCCATCCTGAAATCACCAGAAAAGAAAACACTATGCCAACAGAAATGCACTCTCCTCGGACCAACAAATCACCAAGTCCTTCTACAACACCTCTTCCAGCACCTAGGGCTGTAGCACAAATTTCCCCTACTTCTGTGCATCCACAACCGGCTGACAGTCAAATTAAGGTGTATACCAAGAGAAGAAGTGTCCCTAATGAAGTAAATAACCAGCCTAGCACTTGTCATGAACCAGACTCAAGTCCTGTTGCTGTTGAACCGGGCTTAAATCCTGCTACTGCTGAGATTGAAGGTAACATTACTCCTCAAGATTCTAGTGACCTTGGTGACTTTCCTATTGCTATTAGAAAGGGAGTACGAAAATGTACTATGCACCCAATTAACAAATTTGTTGCCTATGGTAGACTTCAGCCCACTTTTAAGGCCTTTACAGCCAGCCTAGACAGTGTGCAGATTCCTAAAACTGTGGAGGAGGCCTTAAAGAATCCCAAATGGAAGAAAGCTGTAGAAGAAGAAGTAAGGGCACTTGAGAAAAATGAGACATGGTGTTTGACAGATCTACCAGAGGGAAAGAGAGCTGTTGGATGCAAGTGGGTGTTCACCATCAAGTACAACTCAGATGGGAGCATTGAGAGGTATAAGGCAAGGCTGGTGGCTAAAGGCTTTACACAATCCTATGGGGTGGATTATCAAGAAACCTTTGCACCAGTGGCTAAATTGAATACCATTAGAGTCTTGCTGTCCATAGCTGTGAACAAGGACTGGAAATTACACCAACTAGACATCAAAAATGCCTTTCTCAATGGGAGGCTCAAGGAGGAAGTATATATGCAAATACCACCTGGTCTAGAAGGTAAAACAACTAGAAATACAGTGTGCAAACTCAACAAATCACTGTATGGACTTAAGCAATCTCCAAGAGCCTGGTTCGAGAGGTTTGCAAAGGCTATGGTAAAGAATGGATTCAAACAAAGTCAGGCTAATCACACCCTGTTCAGAAAGGTTGCAGCAACTGGTAAAATGACCTTATTAATTGTGTATGTTGATGACATAATTATTACAGGGGATAATAGTAGAGAAATTGAGAATTTGAAGGTTGTTCTTGCCCGAGAGTTTGAAACAAAGGACTTGGGGAGTCTAAGGTACTTTCTGGGTATGGAAGTAGGAAGGTCAAGTGAAGGTTTAGTCATCAACCAAAGGAAGTACATCCTAAATCTTCTTACAGAAACCGGGATGCTTGGGTGCAAGCCAGCCGAGACACCCATGGACCCAGGGTTAAAGTTCAACAAAGAAGAAGCTGGTAATCCAGTTGACAAAGAACCCTATCAAAGGTTAGTTGGAAAACTGATTTATCTTTCTCTAACAAGGCCAGACATTGCATACTCAGTGAGTGTTATAAGCCAGCACATGAGTGATCCTCGTGAAGAACATTTGGAGGCTGTTAACAGAATTCTGAGGTACCTAAAATTCACCCCTGGTGCTGGGCTAATTTTCAAGAAAAATTCAGACAGAACAGTGAAGGTATACATGGATTCAAGCTGGGCAGGAGAGCTCACTGATAGAAGGTCAGTTAGTGGATATTGTGCTTATGTTTGGGGCAACTTGGTTACTTGGAGAAGCAAAAAACAGGCTGTGGTGTCAAGGAGCAGTGCTGAGGCAGAATTTAGAGCATTAGCTCTTGGAATATGTGAAGGAATGTGGATAAAGAGGCTTCTCAAAGAGCTGGAGTTGGATGAAAGGACTGAGTTCGAGGTCTATAGTGACAGCCAGTCAGCAATGAGTATTGCTAAGAATCCAGTGCAACATGACAGAACCAAACACATTGAAATAGATAGGCACTTTATCTATGAGAAAGTGAATGGTGGTATTGCACAACTAAATTATATTCCTACCAGGAGCCAGATAGCTGACATCTTTACTAAAGCACTTCCAAGAGTTATTTTTGATGAGTTTACATCCAAACTGGGTATATACAACATATACACAGTTTGAGGGGGAGTGTTAGTTATGTAGGAATATACGTGTAGAGTAAATTAAGGATTAGAGTAAATTAAGGATTACGAGAATATTTCTTGTATTTACAATCCCTTACTTTAAGGGATTATATCTTTTCCTAGAATTAGTCTCTTTCCTAATTTAAAGTTTCCTAAGATAGAGATATAGCTTGTATATAAATATGTAACAGATCTTTCTAATAAAATAAGAGAATTACTCTGATTTCCTACACAAACATATCAAGAAAAAAGGTCCATTCCAATGATGCATTCCTCCAGAGAAATAATAATAACAAATAGACATTGTCTTCAACTATACAATAGCATATTTGATAAAAAAAACTATAAAATAGCATCTAAGGCACCACAAAGTATCATCAACCTGTTTCTGTAAATTCGAAATTTCTGGGTTTCCTGGCAGCTACCAAATTTTGCACCTTGATAAAAACAAAAAACGTTAACACTGAAAGAAAGGCAGCATTAAACTGACTTGATATTTAAACCAGACTGAATAAGTCAAAAGAAAAAAAGCTTTTTGTGCCATTAAGATTTTCCTTATCCTTATTTCAAAATAAATAAAGAATAAATAATAATAACAACAACAACAACAACAGCAATTATAAGAAATGATGCTATTGTCAGCACAAATAATAATTCCAGGACAAAAGGATGGCATAAAAGGGGACTAATACCAAAGTATATTTTAATTGGATGTTGAAATGACACATCACGGACATGTCCAAATTCGTCATGAGGGCACCATGAAGAGCACTTAAATTCTGTAAAAATAACCATTTATTAAGCATAAAGGCGTGTGTGCAATAAGCGATCACTTTTATAATATGATATAATAAAAAAATTAACCACGAACATAAAATAAAATGCAGATTTGGAAATTATATAATTCTTGAAATTTCAGAGCAGAATACCTTTATCTCCACACCTTCTATGAAAAGATTCAATGAAATTAACAGCATTATCTGAAAAAAACAAATTGAAGAACTCCTCTACTTTAATCTGCAGCCCAAGAAACATTACTTCAGAATAAAAAAGAACATACCGATGTTACAAATATTTTGCAATATGGTAGAACTTTAGGAAAATGAGTTCACAATTATTACCGAGAACTTTGTTTCAGCAACTTTGGTAAAACATTCGGCAACTGCATAACAAAGAAAAAATAGATTGCAACGACATTTACAAAAAAGAAAGTGTCGTATCCTATAAAAAAATGAGACTAACTAGATGCAATCTACCATCCCTCAGCACAAAGGAAGAAAGCGGAGAATCTATGGCCTCATCTCTGTATTTGAATAAAATTAAGTTGTAATCAATGTTGTACGAACCAAACTGGAGGTCGAACCGGTCAAATCACCGGTTTCCGATTCATTAAATAAAATATAAAGAAAATTTTAAAATAAAGAAAAAAATATTAAAATGATAATATATTCAACCGCCAGTTTATAACTTTATCGGTTCATAATGGTTCGCTTTATTCCAGTTTTATATCACCACTCAGACCAACAGTTCCTCGTTCAACCGACCGACCGGTCCAATCCTATTGTTACAACACTAGTTGTAATCTTCTAAGTAGCTTTCAGAATTATTGATACTTAGGGAAATTATGGATTAGGCAATTTATCTCAACTTTTTCTCTTTTTTTCTTCCTCTATTGTTCTCCTTGACCCCCCCCCCTCCCTGGTTCTTTTTTTCCTTGTTTCAGCCTATTACTCACTCTATTTATCTATTCTCAATTTCCCCTATTTCTATCTCTCTTCTTCCATTCATGGCACACCATACTTCTATATCAAGATCATTTGAACCACTCGTCTAGAATGGAGCAAGGAGTGAAACCCAATCACACATAACATTAAATAATCAAGGAACTTGCTATGTAGCAAATTGTGAAATTAGACAGCAACAATCCGAAAAGATGAACTCAAAATGAGATAACATGAACATGAGAAAGTTACAGTTCAGAACTGCAGTAACTAACACTTTGGCGCGTCACAATCCTCTGGCTTCCACGAATAAGTATCTCCAGATGTTGAAACCCCAGCATTTATAACTGATCCAGGACTTACTATTGCATCAGTTTCAGATGTAGATGGAACCTTAGAACCGCTAGAAGTGGGAACGTCCTCATTCCTATATGGAAAATTGCACTTAGATAAATAATTCACAGGTTCATATCTATAAAATAAAATTTAAAAAAGCCTCCAAGGAATGCACAAGAAGGTTCCCAAACCATTCTGTTCATAAATAATACCTGTCTGCAGATTCCATGTCATTTACTGGGTTTTTGGAGCTATTGATATTTTCAACTGCAACAAAGCAATTCTCTTGGGCACTAGACTCAGACATGGAATCCTAAAATTAAATGGAATTAGAAAATAACCAATGGGAAATACACAATTTGGTATTACTAAATTATGAACCTCAAGTTTTAGAACATCTGGGGAAAATGTCTTAAATTTTATTTAATGAAATAAAAAATTTCACTGAAATCCTTACATACAGATAAAAAAAAGACCATGAAATCAGCATATGATACAAAATACCTCTAAAAGAAGCACGGCACAAGTAGTGAAAAATCAGTTGTTCACATTTAAGATGTGCATGTATGTTGTATCAAGAAGGGGTAATAAATGATTTGGCTAACCTTTACTGCATAACTAATGAACTGCTTATAGTAAGAGGCAGAAAGATCTTCTTCAACAATAATCCTAAGCTGTGATTTTTAATTTTAATTTTTCCAATAGACAAGCTGTGAAATATAAGATACCTGTTGTTCTGTAATTTCTTGGGCTCCATTACCATACTGCACCCATCCATCGTTAATGAGCTTGAAAGCTTCATCACGTGATAGGAATGATGCAAAGAAGTACTGCCAAATCAAAAAGTCGGGTCAGATAGAATAATTAATGAATGCACACTTAAACAAGCACGTAGAAGAAATATGCATGGCAAGTAATAGTACCCTCTTTCCTCCGGAAAATATTTCTATTGCATTAGGAAAGATTCCGGCAGTCTTTGCTCTGTTAACACTTGTAATTTCATTGAAGGCAATGACTTTCTGCAGAAGGAACTCATAAGATATTCCAATATCATATCATTGTTACATAAAAGTTGAAAGAATTGGCAGGGAAACAAGACACTGAAAAACAAACCATGAATAAAAAAAACTTCTGAGGAATACCTTTGTTTCAAATCCAAATATATTGGAATAAAAGCAAATGTAACGAACAAACAGGTACATGTGACCCTGCAGCAGAGTAAAGAAATCATCTAAGTAAAGCATGCCACTTCAAGGCAGTAAAGGTCACTGCAAAGATGTAAATTACCTGAAGAAGAATACTCTCCTGGAATGCACAGTTGAAATCCTGAACAAGGAACTGCAGCAGAGGACAAAAGAAACTATTTAAAATTGTTTTTTTATAGAATTCTAAAATGCAAGATGGTGAGAGAATTTTCAATTAAAGAGGAATTCAATCAGCAAGTATTTTCAAAACTATCACCAAAAGTAAACTAAAAAAATGGTATAGAATCCATGTATATGAATGTTTAGGTATCATGCACTACTTGCATTCAATGTGTTGTATTTCTGTCACACTAATCATGATAAAGAATGTTTGATTTACAGAACAAAGACTTCAAACAAGGAGGAGACTATCAAAGATCTGCTGACCATGCTAATCCTGAATAGACTAAAAACAAGGAAACGCATCTATTTTGAACTTAAAGAAAAAAGGTACTTTAAAAGAAGTTTAGAGATAACAATAGATACCATTTAGACCTAAAGTAGAACACAAAGCATGAACAAGCATTTTAAAATAAAAAAACTGGCAGTATCTTCTCACACAATCACATGAATCAATTTTCGAAATTACAAGCCAAAGACTGTCAAAAACGAAATACAGAGGCAAGAGGAGAATTGCTAAAAGCTAGTGATTGTGACTCATTAGAGACGCTCACCTCTTCAGGTGGAAGCCTAAACAATTGGCGGTATTCTTCGCTCCTTAATGCAGACGGAGACTGAAATTCAAAAGCATCAGATTTAGCCATAGTGCTAGAAGTTTTCAATCCTCTAAAACTAAATCCTTAATATTATCCAAGTTCAACAAAATTGATCAACCACCGTCTTCTCTATCTCTTATTGGATAAAATATTTGCAAATCCTTCAAAGAAAAACAAGAAAGGTTCAATAGATTTCTAATAACAGAAAGTTTGGTGAGAGCAATCTTCAAAGAAAAAAGTTCTGTGAAAAGTAAATATCACTAAAAAATGGTGTAATTACTTTAGAACGTGGGCATAATTATCAAGAATTTGCAAAAAAAAATGAATTCAAAACATAATCCTAATCCTAATCTACTTTCTCGCTTTCTTCTCAGTACAATTGTTAAGGGAGCAGGGAAATGAATTAAACTATTAGAGAGTGAAAGAAAAAGGAACCTGAATTTCAACATCTTTGTTGTTAGGGTTGGGTGAAGAATTGGAAGGATCATTGCGATCGGGCGTTTCGGTGGGAGACACGTCGTTTGGCAAAGGTAAAGAATCAGAAACGTCGTCGGATGATACTTTCGAAAGAGAACGCTCCATAGAAGACCTCGGAAGATCGATCCTCTCTGCGGCAGCAGAAGTCACCGCCATAGCAGGGGAGTAAGAGCCGATAGAGACGGCGGAGATCTGAGTTTTCAGTTTTTTTTGGTGGAAGAGTCCAAGGGGGTAGTTGAGAGAAACTACGTCGTTTGACAAACAGTGACTGATTATGAAAGTAGAAGCTAAGCTTCCAGCTTTGCAGTCTATTTCACTGCCATGCCAAGTCTTTGAAGGCGAGACGTTGACTACATCAAACGTGGCGTATTGTTTTTGAGTGGATAAAAACGACAACCGCGCGGTTCTACGTGGACTCTACCACGTGCTGGAGTCAAAACGTCCGGTCTTGGGAAAAACTAGGGGCGTAAATGAACAGAGTGTTCGACGAACCGTTTGTTTATGTTCGTTTATTAAGCTAAATAAGCGAGTATGAACAAATTTTTTATGTTCATTTAATAAACGAACGAACACGAACAAAGGTGTGTTCGGCTCATTTATGTTCACGAACAAGCTCGTTTATGCCCTCGTTTATAGGCTCGTTTATAAGTTCGTTTATAGTCTCATTTATAAGTTTGATTATAGGCTCGTTTAAATGCTTGTTTATAAGCTCGTTTATAGAATGAAAATGTTTTTGGATGTATCTAAATACTACTTTTTGTTGTTGCTAAGGATATTATATTAAGTTCATGTTTAAATGTAAGTTTTATTTTGTTATTTTTTATTTATTTATTTATTGTTAATTTAGTTAACATTTCTTAAAATATAAACAAACATGTTCGTGAACGAATAAATGAGCACGTTCGTGAACACTTAAACGAACACGTTCGCGAACACTTAAACGAACACGTTCGCGAACACCTAAACAAACACGTTCGTGAACACTAAACAAACGAACATGAACACCTTCAAAAATAAATAAATGAACATGGACACAATATTAAAAATTTAAACGAACACGAACTAAACATGAACACCTTTAAAGTTAAACAAACGAACACAAACATATGCTTGTTCGTTCAAGCTTGGTTCATTTACACCCCTAGGAAAAACTCTCACCAACTATTTTGGGCTGATTTAACCGAGCTTTTGTTTTGGCACAATAGAATGCTTATTGGGCTTCCGACTACTATTAGGATAAATTATCTAAAGAGTAAACTATCGAAATGGTAACTTACCTTTAGTAAGTGTATATTTTTACTCACTAATTTCAAAACACTAACATTGTGGTCACATAATTTTTTAAACATTTGGTGACTCAAGTGTTAAATGATCTCAGACAACTAACGACGTGCTGACTTGGCACAATAAAAAGAAGGGTAAATTTTCTCTACTTTTTTTGCTCTCAGCCATTTGTTGTACTTTTATTTGTAAATAATTATAAAAATTCATCCTTTTTGATGAATAATCTTTTCATATTTATAAGTTTATTTTGTTGTTTTTTATTTGTTTTGACAGATTCATATCATATATGCTTTTTTGTAGTTTTTTCGTCTACTTTTATGGCAGTTCATTCGTCTGCTTTTATGACAGTTTTATCCTATTTTTGTGACAGTGTTGCCTGATTTTTAGCAGTTTAATGTTTGTATGACGAATATTAATTGATTGTTCATAGCAACGAAGATCGGTGGTTTGTGATGCTTTTGATTCGCTTTTGTGGTTTTGCTGATATGTCAAGAACAAGCAGCGAAAGATTTGTAAATTATTAGTTACGTATTTTCTTGAAAGGTAGCTCAAAATGTCATATTTCCATGATTCTAAATGACTAAGATATTCGATCAAGCATAATACATGCTCTATTAAGTAAGTTGAAATGAGTATGAGATTTGAATGTCATTGTTGGATATATGTGATTATATGTTTGATTGGATATTTGTGACTGTATATTTTATGTTATCTTTGTGGGCAGCCTTCGGGCTCTAATCTAACTAGCGGTCATGAGTGGCGCTCGGGAAAACACTTCGGACACCCGAGATTACTAATTAGAGGCCATGAGTGGCACTCGAGAAAATACTTCAGACACTCGAGATTATTTGACTGGTGTCCATGAGTGGGGCAGGACCATCTGGATACCCGATATTTGAGCATAAGTCCAATCTGACCAGTTTGACAATCTGGCAAGTTTGTTATGCAAGTGATTTGATTATGTTTATTGTGTGATGTCCCATAATTTGATTATTCAATACTCATGTCATGTTTCTATGTATACATTTGATTTGAATGCTTATATTTATGAGTTACTTGAAGTATGGTAGAGTAGTTGTGTACCATTGAGGCCGTAAAGCTCAACCTTTCAAATTATCTTCATTTTCATATTAGTAGATTTTTTTTCATGTTTGAGGAGCATCATCGACGAAGGACTTCCAACATCTCGAGCATAGAGTACAATACCTTATGTGTAGTGAGAATTTATTTTCCTGAAGCCTTACTTGTGTTTTGAGGGTCTGTAACTCAATTACCACTTTGATTATTTTGACTATTTTGGTATACGATGGTATTGAAGCTCCACATATTTAGTATAACTACATTTATTTCTATTTCAATATAATTATTTAATTGTATTTTCTCGTACTTAAAATATATTTTAAGGTTTTAAAAGTATTTGAAAATTTGTTGGGTTGCTTTGGTGATTTGATGTGACACCTTGGTCTTTGGGTACTCCATATTTGGGATTAGGGTGTTACATTTAGTGGTATCAGAGCTTAGGTTTAGTTGGTTTTAGGACCAGTTGTTCGGTCATAGTAAGGCGTTAGTGAATACATGCCCGTAAGTTAAGGATGCACCCTCTTAAGACTGGAAATTCGATAGTGTCTCCTCTTTTCTGTGTTATATATATTTGATATACGTGGGAGTTTGCTTTAGAGAGTGATGGGGATAGTCGAATGTCTCATCTATCACTCTATCATTGGCGAGAGTGACCCTAACCTAGAGATCGAACAATTTGATGCTCTTAGAAAATGGTTTGGAATGCTGATAAATATTCTCAATCATTAGTTGAAGGGATGTAGATTTCAGATACTCTCTGAGGGTACTTCATTATTGTCTTAAGAAATTCAATTTAGAGTTTGTTATTGATTGGTGTGTGAAATCATCCAAATAAAATGAATATTTTTCGTAGATGACCTTGATATGAAATTTGAATGTTCAGTATGTCAAGTTCTGAAATATAGATAGATGAATTCTATGATAAATTTTTTGAAGCCAGATTCAGGGCTAGCTATTTTAGATAGACTTGAAAGAGTTAAGCCAAGATTTGATGTAATCTTGAGCATGAATATGTTATTTGAGCATGATACTAGTTTGGTATGTTGTTAACTTCTCAAAAGTACTGATTTTTATGCTTATTTTACAATGTCTTTGCCTGCCCTTGAGTACATTTAGTCGTTAAATTCATGCATTTGCATAAAGAGTTAGGAGTGGTGTCTATGCCAGTGTGAAGGGTTGCTTTGTTGGCAATATTACAAGCTTGGCAGAGCAGGATATGCCTGGAAGAGCAGTGTAGGAGCAGGATAAGGAAATGCCAAAGAGAATGCCGAGCTGCAATTGGATCAGATATTGCCAAGGCTCAGCTAGCATAAAACTGAAGTCTAATTCCTGGTCATGTAGCCGTTGAACACATCTTATCCCTTGTGCGTTCAAAATTCAAACTTAAAGGCTCATCCTAGGCGTCACATGCTTGCCTATTTAAAGAATCGATTGCAAGGAAGGCCGCACTGAGGAGCGACGTGGTTCGACCAGATTGACCGAGGGCTTGGAGCCATTGAAGGCTGCATTGACAAACCCTTTTCTTGACCATTCTTTTATTTTATTTATTTTTATTCAATGGTGATGTTAAGATACGATGATGTTTTGTGGATGGACCCCCAACCATGAACTAAGCTTTTACAGTTGGTTGAGGTATGTTTGTATTTGAACGTTGGTTTTATGTTTAGCTTTTAATAATTCAAAAGCCTTGGCATTATTTTCCTATCTGGCGTGATCTTCAGTTTTTCTAAATTCTTTATCATGCGAACGATGACATTGTTTGCCTATTACACCTTAATATCTTAAGAGACATGAGGGGCAACGACCAGTTGCCAAATTCTAAGGAGAGAATCTTCGAAAGAAGATGTTTATTTCTATAACATTTCCCACTCTTTTGCCACACATTAGCATAGTTGACAAGTTTTTGGCGCCATTTCTGGGGATTTCAACAGAGTTTATTTGTTTTGATTTACTTGTTTGTCTTATTTTATTAATTTGTTTTGTTTGGTGTATGACCATGAGCCGCCCAGAGACGAAAGATTGGTCATGCAACCCTAAAATTGAATGAACCTTGCGCGGATTGAAAAAGAAACTTCGAGAGATGGCTCATCAAGGTAACAAACGAGTAGACGGTGTAACCCCCTCGACCTGGCCTAGACGTCCGACCGAACCGAACGAGCTACATTGTGTTTGCCGAAGCAAACCCGTGAATAGGTTACTCAAATTACATCCATTTTTCTTGTCTAGATGCAATTTATTAACCTATGGTGTACATGCTGCGAACGGTTCAATTCCTATACAAATCGGACACCGATAAAACATTCAATTGCAAACACAAACATTAAGGGACCAAATTGCAAAACTGGAAAAATTATAAGGGTTTAGCCTAATTTTAAGTTACCAATCAATAATTAATCAGGTTTCATGCTTCCATTCCAAGTTTCAGCTCAAAATGACCATCCAAACTCATATAATTGCATTCACAATAATCAGGGACCAAAATTTAAGAATCATAAACTTCAAATATCACTTTAACCATAAAAACGACTAACCATATCGATACTCGAGCAAGTGTATCAGTACACTTATACATTTCTCAAATCCCAAATTCCAGTAGCTCAAAACCGTATCGATATAGTTACTCGCATATCGATAGGCCTTGCATAATACACTAAGGTTGTACAGAAACACCAACCCGCGCACCGAAACACCAGGCCAAATTCCACTTACGCGTATCGGTACAAAGGCCTATGTACCGATACGCATGGACTTGAAATGTCTCAATTTGTTGGTTTTTCATGCTTTTAACGATTCAATCACATTACAAACACGCCATAATCATAACATAGACATATCAAGAACTAATTCATGCCAAAACATCATAGAATTAGAAACCAAACATAGTACCATACCTAAAATAAAAATCTATAGGCATGCAACCTAAAATCAATCCATCAAAAGCATGGATTATCAAAGTAAAGCATCAATCAAACATGAAAGGCCATTTACAACTCCAAATCAACAATATAAACTAGCTCGAACATGGAGTTTAACAATACACTCTCAAATCAACAATGAACCCCATTGCCTTTATTACTACTAGTCTAGTTTTGAAACCATACTTTCAAATACCAAGTCTTTGGATTACTTCCTTGCTCACTCGCTGCCTCTGACCTTTAGTTCTCTGCATTGATAGATAAGAAGAGTGTAAGCACGCTAGGCTTAGTGAGAAGTGCTCAAAACAACACACCATAAATGCACTCCAAAACCGATTGATAAAATCATTTGGAAATCTCATTTCAAAACCTCATCATCACTTAAAACATTATCATGCCTTTCAAACCATGCACTCCATTGCCAAAATCAAGCATATTAAACCATATGCAACATTTATCGTGTACCAACAGCAAAATTCCCTTTGCTAACACTCAGTTTAAGTTTTTCCATGCATAACAAACTATATGCAAGGCTTAAAGAGTAAACATGTATAGATCCACATTATTCAACATATTCCAAGTGATCATGGACCAAGTCCTATTTACCAAAATCGTTACATCGGATACACGAATTCAACAAGTGTCCTCTCAACACTTCATACAACATCAACCGGAATAACGGTAAATTCACAACCTTGGTACAATCACAACTGGGTACAATCACAACCCCAAATCATCAGTTAGGTGTATAATCCACTAACGGGAGTTTTCGATACCATATAACCTCTCAACCGTTAGGGTATTTTGATGGAGTATCCGATACACCATATAAACCCGTTAACATCCAATGCAATTTTTTATAGTGCACTATAAATCCTATAGCCGGCCAACTATATCCGATAACATTTTAAACCACTTCACTTGCCAATATAATTCATTATTAAACATTAACCCATTGTTTTCATATGCATCAATCAAAACGTTTACTAAATGCACTTTACCTTGCATTATCAATGTTCAAAAACATTAACCACTTATGCATTACTTCTAAATGCATAAACATCATTTAATATCCATTTTCCAGCATTAAACCATGCTCAAATCATGCATAAACAATGATTAATCAAATCATTGTAACAAGTGCATAAAAACCATTTCCATCAAGCACGATCAAAGGAGAAATCTCAATTTACTTACTTCCAAGTTTAAACCAGCATTTCAAGCTAAGTTTAAACTCCCAAAAAAAACTTTTAAACCTTTTCAACGCTTTAAAGCACATTCTCACTCACTGACAACACAAAGCTTTGCTTGCCGATGCGAAATTACACTTTTGACGCCTCCGGAACAAAGCCACAAGCTTGAGGTTGGATCTCCCATGTTTTAACCACACAAAAATAGAGGTTCCAATGCATCAAAATGCATTCATAAACCCAACAACATCAATCCTTAACAATCCCCTTCAAACATTAGCCGAAACTTCACCAAAACTACCACAATGAACATCAAACACCCTCCAAACGTAACCCATCCAAAACCTATTGATTTGACCCATCAATTAATCTGATCAAGAACCCAACAAAACATGTCCAAAACGAATCTCAATCAATTTCACCAATTAAATCTCAATTAAACCAAATTTCCACAATTAAATCACCAAAACTCATTAGAAAACATATATAAAAGATCAAGAACTTGATAATTTCAGTAAAGAACTATTCATTAAAGGAGAAGAACGAACCTCTCCTCCAATGATTGAAATCCCTCTAAATTTGATGATTTACTCTTGAAAACATAAGCAATCAATGAGGTTTTGTAAAAACAAGTTAAGAAATTCATTAGAAATCATTAGTTTAAGAAGACAATATCATTACCTCAAATATTCGCTGGAAAAGTGAGTGTTTGGCTAAAGAGATTTTGAGAGAAAACTTTAGGAGAGAAAAGTTACGTCAAAATTGTTTTTAAGAAATAACTACCTTCTTTTTCATAAATCCCTTTTAATCCTTCAATTAAAAGACTTTAAAACTAATCCAATTGAGAGAAAAATATGATAAAAAAACATTTAGGTATATTAGCTCTTTAAAGATTCTAAGTCTTGACCCTTTTGATAAATAGTCACTAAAAATAGTTTTCACTTTTTACATTTTGGTCACTATCCCAAAATGTCCAATTTCGAAATCCAATTTTCCAAAATTGATTTTACCAAAATCATTAATATATTAAAGGAGGATTTTATAACATTTCCCATATTTTTATCACTTTCAATAATATTTATACCAATTTAAATCCCGAAACTAACTCGAATCAACTAACCCGGTTCTCCCGAACTGTCTAACCTTCCCGGTTAACATCTACGCCCAAAATCGTGGTGTTACAACTCTCTCCCACTTAAGAAATTCCGTCCTCGAAATTTACCTGGAGGAAAAAGATGCGAAAACTGTTTCATCATGTCCGTCTTGCTTTCCCATGTGGCCTCCTTAACTCCACGATGTCACCACAACACCTTTACAAGATCAATCGTCTTACCACAAAGAACATTACTACTAGAATCAAGGATCTCTACAGGTTCCTCATCATAAGATAGATCTGGTTGCAACTTAATCTCCTTCACTGGTGTCACAACCCCTTTTTTAGGAGGGCTTCGACTTTTGGAAAAACTTTTTAAAATCAACAGTGTCGCCACCAATCTTATTTGAAAAGTGTGATTGGATCACTTTAAAACGGGGTTATTTTAATAAAACGTTTTGTTTTAATAAAACAATGGTTTTGGTTTACGAAAAAAAACTAGAAAATAGGTTCGGGGGTCGGTTACGCGTGGGGAAGGGTTAGCACCCCCACTACACCCAAAATTGGTACCTAATTGATTTCAAAATCGTTTTCAAAACTGGAATTTGCAAGTTCACAAATGTTCGACTTTATTTTTCTATTTAATGAATATCAAACTATTTTAACGGCCTTATCACCTGGGAGATGAACTTTAATCACCACCAATATTTCTGGCGCTAACCCGTCATTCCCGTTTGATAAGACACCGCATTAAATTAATTTCACTTTTCAAGCAACATAAAAATTCGATGCGTTGAACATTTTATTTATTCTAGGTTTGATTATTTTAAACCCTGAAATGGTCTAAGTCTTTTATTTCTAATTGAGAGTCTGAGTTTGTTTATGTGTGTTTTATTTTTGTGAAGAAAATCTTTCTACAAACACGTCTCTATCTAATCTTTTAGAACCTAGTCCTAAGTTTTGACATATTTCTAAAGAACAAACAAGAAACTTAAAATTTTCTTTTGTGTTTTACTTTTTATTGTTTCTTTTTAAAAGAAAACTTTTATTCTTTTATTCTTACTTTAAAACCAAGACCCTTTCTTTTGACATTTTTGCTTTTTAGTCTTATTGATTTTCTACATTTTTATTCTTTTTCTTCTATTTTCGAAAAAAATGAGTTTTTTTTTGCTAATACAGTAACATAACCAAGCCATGAACTAGCTTAAGCGGTCCGTCTCCAGCAAATCCTTCACCTCCCTCGGCGGCTCAACCAACCACACATTCCCACGCTGCTGTCTACCAAGCGTTCGGGCGAGAAAATCCGCCACCATATTCCCCTCTCGTCCAATATGTTGAACCACAACCTCCCATTCCCGACACAACAATCCAAATATTAAATCCACGACCACATCCCCACGCAACACCAAGGAATCATTTTTAAGGATTCGGATCACCTCCATATTGTCCGATTCAAACATAACCTTCTTGAACCCCATCCGCCAAGCATGTAGAAGCACGTCGTATGTTGCCCACAACTCCGCCATTAACACCGAACAGCTTCCAACCATACGGGCAAAACCAAACAGCCACTTACCTAAGCTATCACGGATTACTCCCCCTATCGCAGCTCCTCGCTGCTGCCCATGAACCGAGCCATCCGCGTTCACCTTCACCCATCCCTCCGGGGGACACTGCCATCGCACCCTCAACTCCCCTACTCGACGTGTAGGAGCAACAATGGGAATTATCGTATCAAACTCAATCGCCATTTGTATACACTGAGCAGCGATATCCCCATTCCCAAAATGAGTTTTTCTTTTAAAACCTTAAAAATTATTATTATTCTTTATTTTATTTTTTAAAAGCTTTTTTTTTAAGTTGACTTGAAAATTTTTAAAACCTTTAAGTTAACTTATTTTAGAAAAGTTTTTTTCTTTATGTTTCAACCTTTTATTCTAAACTTCTACCTATGGTTATTTTATATTAAAACCCTTTTAAAATTTCATCTGCTATTTTTTTCAAAAACATTCTTATTTACTTTTTCTAAAAAAACATTCTTTAAACTACCTAAGAACCTTTATTATTAAAATTAAATTTCAAAACTCATTTTTATTTTCTAACAAATTAAGACTTTTTTGTTATTTTTTCATCCATGATTTATTATATTCTAATTAAACCCTTTGATTTTAGTTTTTTTAAAAATAAACATTAATTCATTTTTATTCCTAAATCTAAAAGGATCAAAACCATTTTTAAGTTTCAATTATTTCATTTTTTAAGATCAAAATTTTAAAAACAACATTTTTTAAACATGCAAGAATTTTAAAGATTAAATTAAAAACTAAACAAAATTCTAGAACGAAATTATTACCGAATTCAAGAATCAATCCTCCAACTTCAACAAATGCAACCTAAAAACAAACACAACACAAAGAAAACAAAATTCAACCAAGAACAAGTATGAAATTCAATAAAAAATTAAAGAAAAGAAAAGAATTTTTACTAGAAATGAAGAACTCGTATGCGATCCTTCCCGAACTGCTTCCCAAACACCTCCAGAAAATGACCCAAAGCTCGAACTTCACTCCAAGAATTTCGAGCAATTGCAGAGAATTTTTCTAAGAATTTTTGGATTTTTTTAGGCTTTTCTAAATGGTGAATTGGTGAAGAACACAAAGGGGAAAGGGGGTATTTATACTAGAACCTAGGTCTTTCAATTCAATGCACAATCGGGATTTAATCCCCAAATTGAAGCTCAAATCTGACCAAGAACTTGATCCTAGGAAAAATCACTCAAAAAATTCCCAATTTGGTTTAGATTCGGAGTCAAATTTTCCCCTTGATTCGAGCACTATCTTTAACCCCTTTTTCCCAATGTTTTTTACAGATTCCGGCGGCTACGGTGGACAGCGACGAACGACATCAGTTCCGTTGGGTCGGCGATGATGAGACGCATCGAACGACACCAACAGCGTCAACAACCGTGGCTTGTGGACGGCGGACAGACTCCAGACAGCCAGCCAGGCTGTCGAATAGAGGCACCTAGCTCGAGCGCGTGCGACACACGCACTAGGCGCGTGGTCGCGCACGTCTTCCCTTTTCTTCATTTATTCATTTATTTTTTTACTGTTTTTTATTATTGGGACATCTTTTTAAGGGTTTTTGAATGAACCTTTTTAAACAAAATAGGTTTATTATTTATCTTAAGACTTGGGCTTTTATTTTTTTTACAATGTGTTTAGAAATGGGCTTTATTGAGATATGCTTTTGGGTTCTTTTTATTTTGAAAGGGGCCTTTATTTAAAATGATTTTTTTAAAATGTTTTATTTTTATTATTTTATTTGATAATGCTGGGTGAAAATCCAGTGACAACAACTGCCCCTCTTTGCTTATCTCTGTGCAATAGGGATAATGCAAAGACCAAAAGGCACTAATTTTCACCGATTTTCTAGTTGGCTCCATTCTCATGATGCCCGAACGGATATGCATGTTCTATTATCCAGATGCCCGAATAGATAAGCGGATTCCATTCTCCAAATGCCTGAATGGATAGGCTGGTTCTATCCTCCCTTTGCTCGAATAGCTGAGCTGGGTTCCATTCTCCAAATGCCCAAACGGATAGGTTGGTTCTATTCTCCTTATGCTCGAATAGCTGAGCTGGGTTCCATTCTCCCAAATGCCCGAACAGCTGAGCTGGGTTCCATTCTCTAAATGCTCAAACAGATAGGGAGATTCTTCTAAAAAATTTCATCCTCCTTATGCTTGGATGAATAAGCAAAACCTCATTCAAATAGGTCTTCCATGAGTCTGAAAAACAAAATGCAATATGCAATGCAATTACGATGTGCATCCCCCTAGGGATGCCTGAAACATGAATGCATGTCAAGTTTTTCTTTTCTCTTTTTAAAATTTCTTTTGCTTGGAATGTTTTCTTAATTCTGGTGAAATATTGGTTATTGATTCCAACCCGACTAACATGAGTTTCCTCCAGACCTCACGTAGATAAGAAGGCTAGCTTCACTTTTTCTTTCAATTCTAAATGGCTTTACCAACTTCATCCACCATTCCTTTGAATAGAGCCTCCACCTTGCCTATTTTATTAGGAAGAACTTGGAATTCACCCACGACGTCACGAGACCACAACATGAGTCATGAACACTTATGGTTTTTGCTTCGTTTCTAATCTTCTGCACACTTAAACTTGCACTCTTAACTGGAAGAACTGACTTTACCCTTACATCTCGTCCTTTACTTCTTTGGAAACATTTGATCCTCATCTTCTTTCATTAGTCAATATTTTCATATTCTGGGACAAGCTTCCTCTAGAGCGTGATTGAAAATCCTTAAGTCAAGTTTTGACATTTCCAATGTCTGTAAAATTTCTCTCATTATCATGTAAGAAAGACTGGCGATTAGAAAACTCCAATATACTATTTAGGCGCCAAGACACTTGTAAGGTTTTTCAAGAATCCTCACTTTTCTTCCTGTTTGGGTTCATTTGAAAATTTTGCAGCAAGGCTTATTTCCACTTCTAACTCTTTAACGTCGCATGCCCAAAGCGATAATCTTAATTATGAAACGCCTCATAGTCCTTGTACTTTCCAAAACTTTCTCAAGTAATGCTAAAAAATCTTTTGTATATCTAAATGATTGTCAAATCTATTGATCCTCATTTCAAAGCAAGATGCTAATAATGATAAGGAAGAAAACAAGAAAGAAAAAAAATCCATGAAACTAAATTTATTAATGTTGTGGCAAATACAAACAAGTTTATAAAAAAAAGAAAAGGGAACAAGTATTGAGATATCAACAGCCCAAACTCTTCCCATCAAACGCCAGAGGTAATCTTGAATGTCACCATTGTTGAGGAGTCTTTGAGTAAAATGCATAAGCTACGGAGCCCCGAAAACTATCTTACGAATTATCTAAGCCACCCTTTACGATTTTTCAACTCAGATCCTTCTTTGGTTTCAAAACGTCCTTTGCGGGTTTTCATTTTGAACCCTTCTTTTTTTTTCTCTTTTTCTCTTTTTTTTCTTTTTTTCTTTTTCTCCTTTTTCTTTTTCTTTTTCCTTTTTTTCTTCAAGCATAATACCTCTTAAAGGAATCAGAGTTCACCGGGTTTTGAAACACATCTCCATCCATCTCAGCTAAGATTAATGCTCCGCCTGAAAAAACATTTGTCACAATGTAAGGTCCTTCCCAATTGAGAGCCCATTTTCCTCGGGGATCACATTGGATTAGCAGCTTCTTCTTTAATACCAGATTTCCTTCTTCAAATTCTCTAGGGCGAACCTTTTTTTCTCATAAGCCCTTATCATTCTCCTTTGGTACATTTAACCATGGCATACGACTTTCAACCTCTTTTCTTCAATTAAATTTAATTGATCATACCTTGCCTAAACCCATTCAACTTCATCTAACTTGGCCTCTATCAAGACATGCAACGATGGTATCTTAACCTCAATTGGTAACACAACTTCTACTCCATATACTAATGAGAACGGAGTTGCCTCAGTAGATGTTCGTACCCCTATTCGATATGCATATAAGGTGAATGGTAACTTTTATGCCAATCTTTATATGTGTCATTCTTTTTTGCAACTATCTTCTTGATATTTTTATTGGCTGCCTCTACTGCTCCGTTCATCTTCAGGCGATATACTATTGAGTTATGGTTCTTAATGCTAAACTGCTCATAGACCCCAACAATCATTCGATTGTTCAAGTTGGAGGCGTTTTTGGTGATTATGCTCTATGGTATATCATATCGACAAATGATCTAATTCTTTAAGAAATTACAGACAGTGGACCTAGTTACACTTGCATACAAGACTGCTTCCACCCATTTTGTGAAGTTATCAATGGCTACTAGAATAAAACGATGTCCATTTGGCGCCTTCGGATGGATCTTCCCAATTACGTCTATGCCCCACATAGAGAATGGCCAGGGAGATGACATGACATGAAGAGACTGAGGAAGCGCGTGAACCTTGTCGGCGTAAACCTGAAACTTGTGACATTTGGGGAGTGATTAATGCAATCTTCTTCCATCGTTGACCAATAATATCAGAAACGTATAATTCTTGATGTGAGCACATCCATTCAGAACTCTCCAACGGATCCGGAAGTCTTACCAACAGGACCTATCACCCGCTCTAAGGATAAGAAGTTTAGGGAAGCCCTTTTCTTTACTTGTGCTAACATTCCTGATTCCTTTGATCATGTTCATGCCTTAGAACATAGGTTGTATAACGTGTTGCATTCAGATATGTGACATGTTTAGGTATATGTACTTATTAGGTATATTAATAGGTATATATATTAGTTTGGTGTGTTTAACATATGTTTTAGTGTGTTTATTTATCTTATTGTATGAATAAGTTGCTGCCTAAGTATGTTTGCTATGTTGTGCATTAGGGACCATGGAAAACAATAGCTTAAGGACGTGTACTCAGCTCGGTTGAAGCTCAAGCTAGCGTATGCAGCTCCTATTCAGCTCAGAAGAGTGTAGCTTAGCTCAACTCAACTCATCACACTGTGAGCTAGCTCGTTTCAGTTCATGTCAGCTCCGTTCAGCTCAACTCCAGCTCCACCAGCTCAACTATAGCTGACAAGTCCAGAACCAGCTGAATGATACCCTACATGTGGGAGAGTGTCCTACAAGTGTGTGTGGCAGCAAGGGACGTGTGTGCATGGCCCATGCACAATGCCATGCATGATTCGGCCTAGCAAGGCCCTAGTGCAGCGTGCCCAGCCCTTGTGTGCGCAGCAGCAGCCCAGCAGGTGGCCTTGTGTGCGCACCCCATGCAGCCCAGCGTGCCCAGCCCTTGTGTGCGCAGCAGCAGCCCAACAGGTGGCCTTGTGTGCGCACCCCATGCAGCCCAGCGTGCCCAGCCCTTGTGTGCGCAGCAGCAGCCCAGCAGGTGGCCTTGTGTGCGCACCCCATGCAGCCCAGCGTGCCCAGCCCTTGTGTGCGCAGCAGCAGCCCAACAGGTGGCCTTGTGTGCGCACCCCATGCAGCCCAGCGTGCCCAGCCAAGTGCGCAGCCCCTTCTCTTGTGTGGATAAGCACAAGGTTGGTTGTGCCTTTGAATTTCAAATTCAAAGAACAATTAACATGTGCCTAAAAGGATTTTGGCTCCCAAAATTCAAACGCAAGGCTCATATTCATTTCTGCCAACTTGGGTAGTTTTTGTTCAAAATTTAAACTTTATTTTTTTTAATTTGCACCACACATTCCATTTCGTCCAACCACCCTCCTACACTATAAATGTAAGCCAAATTCCCTTTGTACAATGTTAGACCTTTTATGCAATCAAATATAATTGTGAGATTTCTCTCAAACTCAGTTCTTTTTAGAACTATCTCCTTGATACTTCGGGTTCTCAATTGTTAGATAATTGAAGGGTCCAAGTGCTTATTCGAGCAAATTCAAGATAAGGTTCGGGTTCGTTCAACAGATTGTTCGAGTTCTTCCTTGGAGTTTGTTCATTTTTTTCGACTACGAAGAACGGCTTCGATTCAGGTTTGCATAACAGATTATGCGAGTTCTTTCGAGTTCATCGTGTCAAGACCAAGAATGTTGCTGCCATAGTTGAAAGCTTGAAGACATCATCTTCAACCTTCCACCTAGTCCCTAAATTAATTTCGGCAACTTCTTCTTTTCTCATTTCTGATTTTTCTTTCTTTTTCCTTAATTTAAACATCTAAAAACATAACAATGTTTGTTTCTGTTGCAGAGAATTACTTGCTATCATCCTAGATCCGTGAATGAACGAGGAACGTTGTTTTCTTCAACAACATCCTTGTATCATATTGTAATCAGAGCTTAGGTCGGATTATAGCGTTTTCTGCATTTACAAGAAGTCAAAATATACAAAGTCAAAAAAAAAAGAAAATTCGAAATTTTGAAAAAAAAGTCAAAGTCAAAGTTTGACCAAAAAGTCAAAAGTCAAAAAAAAATCGGAAAAATACAAAAAAATTCAAAAAAATTCAGTTTCGAATATTTGGGGTATTTTGTGTTTTTATATGCTGTTTGGACGTGAAATGATGAGAAATGTGCTTATCTTACCTTGAAATGCCTTGAAATCACCCGAAATCAACTTTCTTGTTTATTCCGGAGATAGAATGGTGGTAAGCATTTCTACTGCATAAGTTGCTAATTTCTTGTCCTTTTAGCATCCTTTCTTTCATTTCTTTTTTGTTTATCATCTTTTAAGCCCCAAATTCTCAACTTTCATCTTTTTTCTTTTTTCTCCTAACCCTTATCTTTTTCTAATAACATTTCACCCGTCACTTGTTGTTTTCTTTCAATTTGACAACATTTGCAGAATCTGAACATCGGAATCAGTTCCTTTAAAGAACTAAGTACGAGAGATTGAGGGAAAAGGCAAACAGAGCGTGTGAGAACAGAAGGGGAGACAAAAAGAGCCATTCAAGTATTCTCCCGAGTGAAACACGAGTGCTGAGTGATTCCTCTTTTCTTGAGTGCATATTCTTTGGAGTGACTAGTGAGGATCTTGCTGTGTGATTGGTGAGGACTACTTTTTTTTTTCTTTTTTTTCTACTAACCTTAATCAGTTTGTTTGTTTTTGTTTGTTTGTGTTCTTTGTTGTGAAAGATGACATGTTCTGATGATACACCACCACCGGACTTGCAAATGCAAGCCTTGGAAAGAATGATGCAAAGGGTAGTGACTAATGCCTTAGAACCATTGCAGTCCCGAATGGACAGAATTGATGGAGGTTCCAATTCTGCCCATGATGAAGTCAACGAAAATGAAGTCAACCAGTCCCCGAGGATTAACCCTAGACGTGATCAGCAAATGGATGATAATATGACTAACATCAAAGTTACTATACCTTCTTTTCAGGGACGAACAGATCCAGATGCATATCTTGCTTGGGAAAGCAAGGTTGAACATGTGTTCGAGTGTTACAATTATTCTGAACAGAAGAAGGTTCGTCTAGCAGCCATGGAGTTTGTCGATTATGCATTGATATGGTGGGACCAGTTGTTGATTAGTCGGAGACGTGGCGGCGAAGGTCTAGTGGCTTCATGGAACGAAATGAAGCGTATCATGCGTAGGAGGTTTGTTCCTTCCCATTATCATTGTGATTTGTTTCAAAAATTGCAAACTTTGAAACAGGGAACTAAAAGCGTGGAAGACTACTACAAGGAAATGGAGATGGCCATGATGCGAGCCAACATTGTTGAAGATAGAGAAGCGACCATGGCACGATTCCTTGCAGGTTTGAACTTTGAAATTGCTAATGTCGTTGAATTGCAACATTATGTCGAGTTGGATGACATGGTGCATATGGCGATAAAGATAGAGCGACAACAGCGAAAAAAGTCTTCAAACCGAGGTACTACTCCATTTAAGTCTTTCTCTAACCCTTTGTATACTCCTAATGCTTCCAGGAAGCAAGCACCACAACAACCACTTCGGATTCGTGAGCAAGGCGAACCCAGCAAGCCGAAGACCCCCGTTGCTAATAATAGTCGTGGCAAACAGCAAGTGGTGACGCAAGAGCGAGCACGAGATATCCAGTGTTTCAAGTGCCTTGGAAGAGGACATGTTGCTAGTCAATGTCCTAACCGGAGGGCTATGTTGATGCGAGATGATGGTGAGATTGAGTCAGATTCCGAGGCAAAAGTGCATGATGTCCCTACTGAAGAGGAAGATGAGACTGACCTAGAGGTTCCTGAATCTGGTAAGGTAATGGAACTTTTGGTTATTAAAAGAAGTCTGAATGTGCAACAGGTACCGGATGATCTACAGCGTGATAATATCTTTCACACACGATGCAAGGTGCAAGACAAGGTATGTGTTGTGATTATTGATAGCAGTAGTTGTAATAATGTTGCCAGTTCAGTGATGGTTGACAGGTTAGGTCTGAAAACGACAAAGCATCCTCATCCATATAAGTTACAATGGTTGAATAATGGTGGCGAGCTTAAAGTGACCAGACAGGCTATTGTACCATTTTCAATTGGAAACTACAAGGACGAGGTCCTTTGTGATGTTGTGACGATGGATGCTACTCACCTTCTTTTGGGACGCCCTTGGCAGTATGACAAGAAGGTAATACATGATGGTTATACAAATCATTACTCTTTTATGCATGCAGGTAAGAAGATCACTTTGGCTCCTTTGACACCGAGTCAAGTGTTTGAAGATCAGGCAAGCTTGAAAAAGAGTAAAGAGACTGCAAAAGAGAAGAAGAAGATGTCCGTGTATGCGAGCAGTAGCGAAATCAGGAAATGTCTTTCCTCTCAACAATCTGTTCTTATTTTGATGTTTAAAGATTATTGTTTATTGACAGATTTTCCTACTGATCCACTGTCACTGATTTTGACACTTTTGCAGGAGTTTGAGGACGTGTTTCCAGCTGAAACACCGAAGGGATTGCCACCTCTTCGTGGCATTGAGCACCAGATTGATTTCATTCCAGGTGCTACTATTCCGAACCGGCCAGCTTATCGAACCAACCCTGAAGAGACAAAAGAGCTTCAACGCCAAGTTACTAAGTTGATGGACAAGGGTTACATTCGAGAGAGCTTGAGTTCGTGTGCTGTTCCGGTGCTATTGGTGCCGAAGAAAGATGGATCTTGGAGGATGTGCGTAGATTGTAGAGCTGTGAATCAGATTACAATTAAGTATCATCATCCCATTCCGAGACTTGATGACATGTTGGACGAGCTTTGCGGAGCCGTCATCTTCTCCAAAATTGACTTAAGGAGCGGCTATCATCAGATTCGCATGCGAGAAGGCGATGAGTGGAAAACAACCTTCAAGACAAAGCTAGGTTTGTACGAATGGTTAGTAATGCCTTTTGGTTTAACTAATGCACCTAGTACTTTTATGCGTTTGATGGATCATGTTCTGCGATATTTCATTGGTAAATTCTGTGTTGTATACTTTGATGATATCTTGATCTATAGCAAGTCTTTACAGGATCACGTAGGACATTTGCGAGCTGTTCTGCAGGTTTTGCGAGAAGAAAGATTGTTTGGTAACAAGTAGAAGTGTGTATTTTGTACTGACAAACTCACATTTCTTGGTTACATTTTTAGTTCTCAGGGAGTTGAAGTTGATCCTGAGAAGATAAAGGCAATTCAGGAATGGCCACGACCGACATCGATTACTCAGGTTAGATCGTTTCATGGTTTAGCGAGTTTTTATCGACAGTTTGTTCCTAACTTCAGTTCTATTACCGCCCCTTAACTGGTATTATTAAGAAGAATTCTAGCTTCTTTTGGGGTAAGGAACAAGAAGATGCCTTTTTGAGAATTAAAGACTCTTTAACTCAAGCACCTGTTTTAGCATTACCTGATTTTGATAAAATGTTTGAGATTGAATGTGATGCTTCCGGAATTGGTATTGGTGCTGTTTTGATGCAAGAAAAGAGGCTCGTTGCTTACTTTAGCGAGAAATTGAGTGGTGCTACATTGAACTATCCGGTTTATGATAAAGAGATGTATGCACTGATTCGGGCATTGGAGACATGGCAGCATTATTTGTTGCCTAAGGAGTTTGTGATCCACACCGACCATGAGGCTTTACGTTACATCACAGGTCAGCATAAATTGAATAAACGACATGCTAAGTGGGTTGAATTCTTAGAATCTTTTCCTTATGTCATTCATTACAAGAAAGGGAAAGAAAATGTCGTTGCTGATGCATTATCACGTAGGTATGCACTTTTGAATTATCTTGATTCACATATGATTGGTTTTGCATATATTCGTGATTTATACCATGATGATCCTGATTTTAGAGATAAGTTTAATGCTTGTTCGAAAGGTGCAAATGGAAAGTTTTACAAGCATGATGACTTTCTTTTCAAAGAAAACAGGATATGCATTCCACAGGGTTCCATACATGATATTCTGATTCGTGAGGCTCATGAAGGTGGATTGATGGGTCATTTTGGTGTCACTAAGACGTTGCACACATTGAAGGAGCATCTGTTTTGGCCAAAGATGCACAGGGACGTTGAAAGGTACTGTGAACGTTGTGTGACATGTAAGAAAGCAAAATCGAAGGTTTCACCACACGGTATGTACTTACCTTTACCTATTCCTGAATCCCCTTGGACTGACATTTCTATGGATTTTGTTTTGGGATTGCCTCGAACTAGGACTGGTAGAGATAGCGTATTTGTTCTGGTTGATAGGTTCTCTAAGATGGCACATTTCATTGCATGCCATAAGATTGATGATGCTGTTAATGTGGCTAACTTATTTTTCAGAGAAATTGTGTGATTACATGGTATTCCTAGGACTATTGTTTCTGACAGGGATATAAAGTTTTTGAGTCACTTCTGGAGGACTCTTTGGAGCAAAATAGGTACGAAACTCATGTTTTCTACTACTTGCCATCCCCAAACTGATGGACAAACTGAAGTTGTTAATAGGGTACTATCTACTTTACTTCGTTCCGTCATCAAAAAAAATATTAAGACTTGGGAAGATTGTTTGTCACATGTTGAATTCGCTTATAATCATGTTGTTCATTCTGCTACGAAAATGTCACCATTTGAGGTTGTTTATGGTTTTAATCCTATTACGCCTCTAGATTTGTTTCCTTTGCCACAAGAACAGGTGATTAGCAAGGATGGTAAAGTGAGAGCAGATTATGTTAAGCGTTTACATCAGCAGGTTAAGGAGAACTTAGAATGAAGGACTCAGCAGTATGAAAAGCAAGCAAACAAAGGAAGAAAGCGAGTCACCTTCGAGGTTGGTGATTGGGTTTGGGTTCATTCCCGAAAAGAACGTTTTCCAGCCCAACGGCGGTCAAAGCTGTTACCGCGAGGAGATGGTCCTTTCCAGGTGTTGGAGACAGTGAATGACAATGCCTACAAGATAGACTTACCGGGAGATTATAATGTAAGTGCAACTTTTAATGTTTGTGACTTAACCCCTTTTGATGACTCTGCAGATTTGAGGTCAAATCCTTTTCAAGAAGGGGGATGATGTGAGCACATCCATTCAGAACTCTCCAACGGATCCGGAAGTCTTACCAACAGGACCTATCACCCGCTCTAAGGCTAAGAAGTTTAGGGAAGCCCTTTTCTTTAGTTGTGCTAACATTCCCGATTCCTTTGATCATGTTCATGCCTTAGAACATAGGTTGTATAACGTGTTGCATTCAGATATGTGACATGTTTAGGTATATGTACTTATTAGGTATATTAATAGGTATATATATTAGTTTGGTGTGTTTAACATATGTTTTAGTGTGTTTATTTATCTTATTGTATGAATAAGTTGCTGCCTAAGTATGTTTGCTATGTTGTGCATTAGGGACCATGGAAAACAATAGCTTAAGGATGTGTACTCAGCTCGGTTGAAGCTCAAGCTAGCGTATGCAGCTCCTATTCAGCTCAGAAGAGTGTAGCTTAGCTCAACTCAGCTCATCACACTGTGAGCTAGCTCGTTTCAGCTCATGTCAGCTCCGTTCAGCTCAACTCCAGCTCCACCAACTCAACTCTAGCTGACAAGTCCAGAACCAGCTGAATGATACCCTACATGTGGGAGAGTGTCCTACAAGTGTGTGTGGCAGCAAGGGACGTGTGTGCATGGCCCATGCACAATGCCATGCATGATTCGGCCTAGCAAGGCCCTAGTGCAGCGTGCCCAGCCCTTGTGTGCACAGCAGCAACCCAGCAGGTGGCCTTGTGTGCGGACCCCATGCAGCCCAGCGTGCCCAGCCCTTGTGTGCGCAGCAGCAGCCCAGCAGGTGGCCTTGTGTGCGCACCCCATGCAGCCCAGCGTGCCCAACCAAGTGTGCAGCCCCTTCTCTTGTGTGGATAAGCACAAGGTTGGTTGTGCCTTTGAATTTCAAATTCAAAGCACAATTAACATGTTCCTAAAAGGATTTTGGCTCCCAAAATTCAAACGCAAGGCTCATATTCATTTCTGCCAACTTGGGTAGTTTTTGTTCAAAATTTACTTTATTTTTTTAATTTGTACCACACATTCCATTTCGTCCAACCACCCTCCTACACTACAAATGTAAGCCAAATTCCCTTTGTACAAGGTTAGACCTTTTATGCAATCAAATATAATTGTGAGATTTCTCTCAAACTCAGTTCTTTTTAGAACTATCTCCTTGATACTTCGGGTTCTCAATTGTTAGATAATTGAAGGGTCCAAGTGCTTATTCGAGCAAATTCAAGATAAGGTTCGGGTTCGTTCAACAGATTGTTCGAGTTCTTCCTTAGAGTTTGTTCATTTTTTTCGACTACGAAGAACAGCTTCGATTCGGGTTTGCATAACAGATTATGCAAGTTCTTTCGAGTTCATCGTGTCAAGACCAAGAATTTTGCTGCCATTGTTGAAATCTTGAAGACATCATCTTCCACCTTCCACCTAGTCCCTAAATTAATTTCGACAACTTCTTCTTTTCTCATTTCTGATTTTTCTTTCTTTTCCCTTAATTTAAACATTTAAAAACAAAACAATGTTTGTTTCTGTTGTAGAGAATTACTTGCTATCATCCTAGATCCGTGAATGAACGAGGAACGTTGTTTTCTTCAACAACATCCTTGTATCAATTCTTCTTGCCATAGTGAAACCACTAGGGTGAGTTCCGCAAACTCCCTCATGAACCTCTTCCAGAATCAGCTGTGCATCTTTTGCATCCACACATCTTAAAGGCACATGATCCCGACTTCGTCCATAAAGGATTTCTCCATCAAGAATGTATCCTAACACCATTTTCCTAATCATCCTCTTTTCATTTTCAAAAGCATGTGCTGGGTATTGCTGAAACTTTATGTACTGCAAGATGTCATGGTACCATGACAAGCCATCTACCTCCTCTTCTACGTTGTAACAATATGCTGGGGACTCCAACATTTGCAACTTAATGGGCATCATCTCAGAACCATCACTTGCTTTAAACATGACAACCAAATTACCTAATGCATCAACCATTTGATTATCTTCTCTTGGGAGATGCCTAAAAGTGATCACATCGAATTCTTTAGTTAATTCAAGGACCAACTTGTAATACTGTATTAATTTTGCATCATTTGTTTCTCATTCGCCACGTATTTGGTAGATGATCAAAGTTGAATCCCCATAGACCTTCAAATTTCAGATCTTTCTATCAATGGCTTCCCTTAGTCCTAATATGCATGCCTCGTACTCGGCCATATTATTAGTGCAAAAGAATTTCAAACGGAAAGTGAAAGGGGAATGATCACCTTCCAATGAAGCCAAAACTGCCCCGATACCTCATCCTAGAGCATTTACAGCACCGTTAAAATGCATGACCCATGATTCTGTTGGTGGATCATCATTGTCTGTAATACACATTAAATCCTCATCGAGGAAACTGAAATCTAACACCTCATAATCATCTTGAGCACGAATTGCAAGAAAATCCGCTATGGCACTTCCTTTTACTGCTTTCTAGCTTACATACTGAATATCATATTTTGAGAGCAACATTTGCCATCATGCTATTCTTCCTGATAGGGCTGGAGCTTCCATCATAAACTTTAACGGATCTAGCCCTGAGATCAACCATGTGATATGATACAACATATACTGCCTAAGCCTTTTAGTAGCCCATACCAGAGTACAACATACCTTTTCAATCGGAGTATATCTTGCTTCACAGTCAGTAAACTTCTTGCTTACGTAATATATTGCCCTTTCCCTCCTTCCAGTTTCGTCATGCTGCCCCAATACACAACCATTGAATTTTCATACACCGTTAGATAGGGTATTAATGGTTTTCCTGAATCATGTGGCACTAACACTAGAGAATTAGTTAACTGCTCCTTGATCTTTTCTAAGGCTTCTTGGCATTCTTCATTCTATGTCCCCAGATTGTTCTTTTTAAGCAACCTGAATATTGGATCACATTTATTCGTTAATTGGGAGATGAAACGAGCTATGTAATTTAGCCTTCCCAGGAATCCCCGAACTTGCTTCTGTGTTTGGGGTGGTGGAAGCTCTTGTATGGACTTTATCCTGTCAGGGTCAATTTCAATTCCTCTTCTGCTTACTACAAAGCCTAACAACTTCCCAGAAGTAACCCCAAATGTGCACTTGGCAGGATTAAGCTTTAACTGAAATTTTCTCAACCTTTGAAAAAGCTTACTCGAGTTCACTAAATGCTCTTCCTCAGTTATGGACTTGACAATCATATCATCCACATAAACTTCTATTTCCCTATGCATCATATCGTGGAAAAAAGTAACCATAGCTCTTTGATAAGTTGCCCCCACTTTTTTTCAAACCAAAAGGAATTACTTTATAGTAAAAGGTTCCCCAAAGTGTTACAAAAGTAGTTTTTTCCATGTCTTATGGGCACATCTTTATTTGATTATATCCAGAAAATCCATCCATGAATGAGAAAAGGGAGTGACCGGTTGTATTGTCTTCCAAGGTGTCGATATGTGGGAGCGGGAAGTTATCTTTGGGACTTGCTCTATTGAGATCCCTGTAGTCAACACACATCCTTACTTTTCCATCTTCCTTTGGTACTGGAACAATGTTTGCCACCCATTCTAGATATTTAGCCACCTCGAGGAATCCTGTATTGTATTGCTTTTTTACTCCACCCCTGATTTTCAGAAGTGTATTAGCCTTCATCCTTCTGAGCTTTTGCTTTACATGCTCACATCCTTCCTTTATAGGAAGCCTATGCATAACAGTATCTGTATCAGGGCCAGGCATATCCTGATACGACCAGGAGAAAATGTCTTTATACTCCTGTAGAAGCTCAATCAAACATTGTCGTATCTTAACTGAGATGGTGGTACCAATCTTCACCTCACGCTTCTCTTCTTCGGCCCCAAGATTCAAAACTTCTAACTTTTCGTTGTGGGGAAGAATTTGCTTTTCCTCTCCATCTACCATTCTAAGCAAATCTTTGGGCAAGTCATATTCTTCCTCCTCATCAATATTCCCAACTTCCTCTAAACATAGTGGTAACTCAAAATTAACCTCGGAGTCGTTTGTACCGTTGATATCTAAAAACCTGTAAATAAAAGAGACAAAAATATATACCAAGAAAGAAAGAATGGATGGAATGATATGATTTGTTTTTTAAGGTTTGCTTTTTGGTCTTTTACGATCTTTTTCTTTTTGGTTTTACGTTGCGAAAGAAAGTTTGCCACACAATATTATTTGAAAATATGCATCCTTTATTGAAATAAGAACTATGGTTTTGACATGGACCCTTTTTACATAAGATCTCTAATTACCCTCGGGCCTAAGGGTAAAAGAGTTGGTTTTGAGAATTACTCTGAGGCAGTCTTAAAACTTCAGGAACTACTTCAGCAATCCAGTTCTTCAGCTCAGCACTGGGGCAAATCTTGGACAAGTATTTGTTTTCCCCTCCTTCCTCGTCTGTGACAACTTTAATGCTCAAATTCTCAAAAGTTTCGCACAATTCATTCTTTTCTTTCTCCTCCTCATCAAAGTGGGCATTAGGGTCTTGGAGTCCTCCAGCCCTGAAAGTGTGACTTAAAGGTGTGTACGTCATTGTCTCCCACTCGACTTCTTCTTCCTTTAGCTTTGCTTTCCTGCTGCCTCCTAGTTTCAGCTCTCTTTTTTGCCATTTATTGGGCCTAAAGCCCAAGCCAAATCAGTCCCTCTTTGCTGGGATCACCTCAAGATAAAGCTTCCCATGATTTCCTTCCTCATCTTTCTTTCCTTGCCTTCTAAAGGAAGTTTCCTCTGTCGCACATATATTCATTCCGTGCTTAACATATCCTTTCTCGAAAAACATAAGTTCCTTACTATCCATCTTTGCTTGGACCATCTGTTTAAACGGTAAGCAACACTGGATCTCATGTCCTTCAACTTTGTGGTACTCACAGTAAGATTTATCATCAACCTTCACCTTCCAAACCTCCTCCTTTAACATCCCAACCACAACCAATTGAACCCATACCCACTTCATGGGCGCCTTAATTTCCTCAACGTATTCCTTGATCATTCTTTCTTCTTCCTCAAACACAACATTCACATTTGTCTTCTAGTGGTTCGGCAAAGGGTTACCTTTCTCTTCAGATGTTTCAAATGACAACATGTCCAATTTTCTTAAATCATCTACCACCCTTTTGAATGTAGTGCAGTTCTCAATGGTATGCCCCCTTACTCCTGCGTGGTATTCGCATTGGGCCTTCTCATCGTACCATGGTGGGTAAGGAGGTGAGAACAGAGGGACATGTCTTGGCAGCACCATCTGTGATTTGACCAACTCAGCAAATAACTCCGCGTACGTCATTGGGATTGGAGGAAAGTAGGGTCTTGAGTTCCCTTGATATATTCGCTCTCCTTTTGGGGCATTTGCGACTGTCTAAGCTGAGGTGTTGGGTTTGTTGAAGGTGTTGGGCTTGTTGAACACTACACCTGTTGAATAGCTTGGGTTGTAGACATTTGTAGCATTGACTTCACTATCTCTCTTCTTATGTCTTCTTTGTTTCCCCAACGTCTAACTTTCAACTCTTCATAGCTGCTAGGATTAGTTCACCATTCATTAGCATGTCCACAAAGTTCTTCGTAGCATGATTGAGCATGCGATCATAAAAAGGACCCTTTAGAGTTTCCACAAACATCAAGGTGATTTCATTTTCAAGCAGTGGTGGCTGCACCTGTGCTGCTATATCCCTCTATCTTTGTGCATACTGTCAGAAGCTCTCATGATGCTTCTGCTCCATCCCTTGCAAGACCAAACGGGTTGGAACCATGTCTGAAATATGTTTGTATTGTTCACTGAAGGCTCTGGATAGATCTTTCCATGATTTGATGTTCACCTGACTTAGTTGCGAATACCAGCGTGCAGCTGATCCTACTAAGTTGTCCTAGAAGCAATGAATGAGCAGCTTCTCATTGTCAAGGTACATTGACATCTTTCTACAATACATGGTTAAATGTGCCGATGGGCATGTGGGTCCATTGTATTTCTCAAAGTCTGTGATCTTGAATTTTGGTGGCGCAACTCCATTCCACCATAAGCAACTCCATCCTAGAAGGATTTGATCATTCCCTCTAACTTCTCATACTTATCCTCCCACTTCTTTTCAATCTTAACCTTATCAATGATTTCGTCGAGGTTAGGTACCTCGTAATTATTAGCTTTTCCGTTTGGAACATGAGTAGAGGATTCAACAACATGGATTGGTGTTTTGGCTTTCGTAGCAGTCTCCTTCCTAAAGGTCATTCATGGGAATCGTGGAATTGTACCAGTGTTTCCTCCTCCTTCAACTACATCTGGATCCTTGAACCCTAGCATGGCAGCTATTGAATTGACTGTCTATTGATGAACTGACTCAAATTGTTGTTTTAGGTCGGCTTCCATTTTCTCCAACTTGTCTTGAGTGCTCTTTTGGTTTGCCTCCAAAGCTGTCAACCTTTCTTCATAGTTCATGGCTTGGGTTTGGGCACGTGTACCGTACTTATAAGTTGTCTTAGCTATTTTTAATATTATGTCGTTTTATATTAAGTTAGTTTTTGTCATGAATGAATGTATGCATGAATGAATTCACATAAACAAACAAGAAAGCAAACAAAACAGTGCAAATGCATGAATGCAGTCGAATGGCCATTAATTCCATTGTGAATTTGCTCATAAAAGAAAACTCTTTATTGAATATGAACGTTCTTTATTACATCTTTTCCTTTTTTTCAAATTACAAGTATTTTTCGGCTCGTATACCTAACTCCTTGATTTCTTCTATAAGCCACATAAGCCTTGGTCCAACTTTTCCAATTGGCTTGTTGTACTAACGAAGAGCTGCAGCTTCAGTTGCCAACATTGTAACATGGTTGGCCACATCCTGGACCTATGTCATCACCATCCTATCGAACTCATCTCGCTCTCATAAATCTTCGAGCATTATCTCTGAGGCGAGTGAACCAATAATCACTTCCTCCTTCGACGACATCTTCAAGAACTAAGATCTTTGTCCTATACTCTTAGAGAAGGTTATCCATTTCTTCAACTCGCTCTTTCAAGGAGTCATTCTCGCTCAAACTAGCTTGGAGCTCCTCATAGGTATGGTCATCTTGCATCTTGTGAATCGTTCGGTTCAAGTTCTCTATTTTAGCCTCTAACTCGATGATGAAAGTCAGACTTTGCTTCAACTTCTTGGAAGCTTCATCATAGGCTGACTGTAACTCTAGCAAACGCATTTTGTTGTCACGAGCCTTCCTCTTCCATATAGCCAAATTTTCCTTTGCTTCCTCTCGAAGCTGCTTACCCTTCTTATTTTCCGCTGCTTGTTTCACATTCTTTCTTTCTTCGGTCAAGGCCCATCGAAACTTCTCAACTTCCTTCTTGTTGCGTTCCTTTTCTTTCCCTACAGCTTGCTCTATCTCCTGTCTCTACAGTTCTGGGATTTTTCAGAGATCTGCATATCGCACGGTAGCTTGAAGCTTAAGGAAGTCAACCCTTTGAATCTCATATCTTTCTTCTAAATTTATGTACATATTTCTCACTCGGTTGGCTTCTCCCTTGTGCTTTTCTACATCAAGGTTGACTTCAAACTTATCTCGCTGATTTTGTTCTTTGAGAGCTTTGATTTGTAACTTAGCTCCTCTTAGCTTTTCTCTCAGAATGTCGGCCTCCAAGGAATCACTTTCAAATGTTCTTCTATAGACTTGGCGGGCCCATTAGTAGGTAGCATAATCTTGTCATTCATTCTCGTATGCCTTCAAATATCACAATTAAGGGTATACATGCAATACATGTCAGACTCTAGCTTCATATAGTAACAATCCTTCCATGAATCACTAATCTCTTGTGTCTTTCGTCTGAACTCTCCTTGAAACTCGAACTCAGATGTGCCAAGCTCGGTAGTGAAAGGAACAAACTGTCGTGATCCATATTGACGTGAAACTAGCAAAGGTGCACAACCAATTCCTCCCCATAATCCCAACAGCATCAAAAAGTTGTAATCTCCACATATGTACCTTACTTTAGCATTACCCATTCATGGAACCCTCCACTTGGTCTTCGTCACGACGATCCATGAAGATATCTACCCACTTGCTTCTCTTGACATTCGGCCATCTTGTGCCAAAAATTCCCGAAGTGGGGAAAAGTTTGGAGAAAACACATTCAGTTGGACACTCCCATAAATGGATAAGGGCCCAAACCTGAAGCAAATGAGCACATCCTCCGAAACGCACACCTTCAACTTTTCAACAAGCATTCATAGAAATGAAAGTTTCAGCTAACACTGCAAGTACTGGATTGACATTCCTTTTCAATTGCTCAAAGAAATATAACATGGCCACGTCAATATTTCCCAACACTTTTGGAAAAATTACTAGGCCATAAATTGCAATGGCCAGGAGATTCACCCATTTCGCTATGTCTGGATGAACATAAATGATGTTTCGAATGCGTGACTGTAAACACCTATTTTTGCCCGGGCCTAAGCCCAAACTCAAACCCAAAGCCAATCCAAAATTAAAAAAAAACTTTTATTATTATAATTATCACAAACCCATTACAAATATCCCAAACCCATAACATCCATAACTTTACAAACCAACCCAACCCAATTAATAACCTAACATCCATACCCAAATTTAAATAAAAAGACCAAATTACCATTTACCCTAAAATAACCTAAACCCTATCTGCCCTTATCCCTGTCAGCAGCAGCCGGTCACCCAAGCCGCCGCCACGAACCGCCGAGCCACCACCCACCCAAGCCGCCGCTACGAGCCGTCGAGCTGCCTGCAAAAAAAAATCAATTAGTATCATTTTAGATCTAGAAAATCAAGCAAGTGGGAGATTTTTTTTCTTTTTATATTGTATTAAATCAGGTTATAAAAATCCAGGCAAATCTATGTAAAAGAGGGAGCTTTCGAATGAAATAAAAAAGATTTTTTTAGATTCAAAATAGAAAAAAATCAGATTTGAAACATGTAAAAAATCATCTTCGAACAAGAAAAATATAGTTCTAGATCCAGAAATTATCAAGTGCAAAAAGGGAAAAGAGATAAGAATCGAGGTATATTATTTCATCGTTTTACTTTAATCCAACAAAGAAAAGAAAAATGGCGTTTCGAATCTTACCTCGGTTCAGTTTTGAATCGGCGTTGTCGTCTTCCTCCACGGTCGAAATCAACTGTGATCATCATCTTTTTTGAGCTAAAATTTTTTATTCAAACAAAAAAGAGTTGTTTTGGTTTTTAGGGTTTGAAAATAGGAATGAGCAAGATAACAAGCTTTTGAGAAGCTTAAGGCAGCTTTGACGCAAGCTCCTATCTTGGTTCAACCTGAATTAGGAAAAGAGTTTGTGGTATACAGTGACGCATCCTACGTTGGTTTGGGGTGTGCGCTAATGCAAGAGGGTAAGGTGGTGGCTTATGCATCGCGACAGTTGAAGGTGCATGAGCGCAATTATCATACACATGATATTGAGTTAGCTGCGGTGGTTTTTGCTTTGAAGATTTGGAGACATTATTTGTATGGGGAGAAGTGTACTGTGTACACGGATCACAAGAGTTTGAAGTATCTGATGTCTCAGAAAGAGTTGTATCTTAGGCAGCGACGTTGGGTGGAGTTGCTTAAAGATTACGATCTGACAATCGAGTACCATCCTGGAAAAGCTAATGTTGTGGCGGATGCCTTGAGCAGGAAGGTTGCGGTGGAGTTAAGGGCTATGTTTGCCAGCTTGAGTATTTCGCAAGATGAAGGTCTTGTGGCTGAATTGCAAGTGAAACCATCTCTGGTTCAGTTGATAAAAGATAAGCAGTTGTTGGATGATTCGTTGGTGCCACATGTTCAGGACATCGCTGAGGATAGATCATCGGATTTTTGTTTTAATAATGATGGAGTTCTATGTTTTGGGAGTCAAATAGTAGTGCCAAATGATGCGGAGTTGAGGTGTACTATTCTGGCTGAAGCTCATAGTAGTCCTTTTTCTATGCACCCTGGTAGTACAAAGATGTATCGTGATCTGAAGGATGAGTACTATTGGGTGGGTTTGAAGAAAGATGTTGTGGAATATGTGGGTAAGTGTATGGTTTGTCAGCGGGTTAAGGCTGAGCATCAGTTTCCTTCAGGGTTGTTGCAACCGTTGAGGATTCCTGAATGGAAGTGGGAAAGAATCACCATGGACTTTGTGTCTGGTTTGCCTTTGTCGACATCGAAGAAGAATTCGGTGTGAGTGATTGTGGATCGCCTTACGAAGTGTGCGCATTTCTTTCCTGTGCATACCACGTATACTTTGGATAAGCTTGCAGAGTTGTACATTGCTGAGATTGTGCGTTTGCATGGTGTACCAAAATCTATAGTGTCGGATAGAGATCCAAGGTATACGTGGCGTTTTTGGGAATATTTGCATCAAGCTTTGGGTACGTGGCTGAATTTCAGTGCTTCTTATCATCCACAGTCGGATGGACAGTCTGAGTGTGTTATCCAAGTGCTTGAGGATATGTTGAGGTGCTGCGTGATTGAGTTTCAAGGCTCTTGGGAGAAGAATTTGCCTTTGGTGGAGTTTGCTTATAACAATAGCTACCAGGCAAGTATTCAAATGGCACCTTATGAAGCCTTGTATGGGAGGAAGTGCAGAACTCCTCTTTGTTGGGCTGAAACAGGTCAGAAGTTTGTCTCGATGCCGGCTTTGTTGAAAGGAACCACCGAGAAGGTGAAACTCATATGTGAGCGGTTGAAGGCATCTTCTGATCGACAGAAGTCTTACGCGGATTTGAAGCGTAAGAAGATTGAGTTTGCAGTGGGTGATCGTGTGTTTTTGAAGGTTTCGCCTTGGAAGAAGGTGATGAGGTTTGGCTGGAAGGGTAAGTTGAGCCCTAGGTATATTGGGCCATACGAGGTGATTGAACGTGTGGGTCCTGTTGCTTATAAGCTGAGGCTACCACAAGAGTTGGAAAAGATACATGATGTGTTTCATGTCTCTATGCTTCGGAGGTATAGATCGGATCCTTCGCATGTTATGCCTGTGGAGGAAGTGGCGTTGAATCCAGATTTGACCTATGATGAGGAGCCGGTTGAGATTCTGGATTCAGACAGTAAAGTTCTTCGAGGTAAGACCATTGAGTTGGTTAAGGTGTTGTGGAGGCATCGTGGTGTTGAGGAAGCCACGTGGGAAAGAAAAGATGACATGAAGAAGCAGTTTCCTTAACTTTTTCCTCTAGGTAAATTTCAAGGACGAAATTTCTTAAAAGGGGGAGAGTTGTAACACCCCAATTTTGGGCTTAGAAGTTTAGGGTCTGAACCGGATCGGTCTGAGAAACGGTTCGAATATAAAAGGAAGTTTTAGGGAACACCAGTTTGGGATGCTTTAAAAATATAGAAAAATATCTAAAAATCCTCATTTAATATATATAAGAGAGTGGTGAAATCAATTTTACAAAATAAGGTTTTGAAATACTACATTTCGATGTAGTGACCAAATTGCGATTTTTGCAAAGTTTAGTAGTGACTGTTTTGTAAAGGATTGAAGCTTTTAATCTTTAAGGAGCTAATTTACCCAAAATGTTTTTCTCCAGATTTTTCCTTAATTTGGGTGATTTAATTAATGTTTTAATTAAATAAAAGAAAGGTGAAAACTACTTTTTGATTTTCATAACTACCTTTCTCTAATTTTCTCTCATTCCTTTTTCTCTTAAAATCCTATCATCCAAACATCTTTTCTCCAGAAAAATTCACATTGATTTTTACTTCAATTGATGAGATTTCCATCACACATTGGTTCCTAATCAATCTTGCAACAAATCCTTTTGATTTCCACATTGTATTTTCATGGAATTTTGCCCAAATCAAGGAGAAATCATCTTTTAGAGGTAAGATTGTTCTTCTCCTCTAAATACTCAGTTCTTTACTGAAATTCCCAAGTTGTAAATCCTTTATTAAAGTTTTATAAATGGTTTTAATGTTAGAAACAAGATTTTGGCTTAAAACTCAAGATTTTGGAAGAGATCTTGAAGATTTTCGTTGTAATTGATTGGGCTCTATTTTGAGATAGTTATCTAATGTATTTTGGATGTTAAATAATGTTAGAAATGAGGTTTTAACAATCCAATCCCGAATAGGTTGTGTTTCCTAAGTTTTTGCTTATGAAAATGGTGGTTTTTGAGGTGTTTTTGGTGTTCTGTTATAGCTGGAGGTATAAGGACGAGTTTAGAGTTGTTTTTGATGTTAATTGATGTTTAGAAATGATTAGAAGTGATGGATCTTTGCTGGGTTAAGTTTTGGAAGAGTTTGGAGGTGATTTCGGTTGTGTTTGGTAGCCGAAATATTGTGTTTGCTTAGAGCAGCGAGTTTAGGAGTGTTGGCTGAAGATTTCAATGCATGATGATGCATTAATCCTCTGCTTTGATGTGTTTAAAACATGGGAGACATCTTCGGACACTTTTGGAGTTGATCCGGAAGATTAATTGGCGTTTCGGCAAGCAAGCGAAATGAAATCGATGAGTGCGATTTGGTTTGAAGTCCATGAGGACAAAAATACAAGGTTTGGGGATTTAGGAGAGGTTTGAAACACCTTCCTAAAATGCTTTTACATGCTCATGGTTTGTGATTGTTAAATCCCTATTGTTTTTATGCATGTTTTGGAGGATGAGATTATGCTTGTAGAGATGTCCTGAGATGGCATGTTGCATTGAATATATTTGAGCTTTTGGTTTGAAGCAAAGTATGATTTATGATTTGAAATGTGGTGAGAAAACCTTTGAGCATTATTGCATGAAAAACAGTAGGTGTGATGATATTTTAACACATTACATTGGCATAGATGTTGAGAATCTTACCGTATATAATTGATCGATCAATAGGATGAGAGTGCACTATAAACTAAAAATTCGTACGTGCTCTTTGGTTAAGCCAAAGGGAGATATTCCGATGATGGGCATTCCATCGGGTAGGACTTGGTGAAATACCCAAGCTTTGTGGCGATGAGAGATTCCGCCATGTGAGTACGATGATGAGAGATTTCACCGGAAGTTGTGTTGCTAGACAAGTGAGTACGGTGATGTGAGATTCCACCGGAAGAGTAGTGTAGAAATGTGTCCGCATATCCGAGTATTAATGAGATGCTAAATGCCAATATAAATGATGAAATAGTTTTTGTTACACATGTACCTTTGATGAAATGATTTATGCTATGAAATATGCATATGTGTTTTGTTTAGAAATGTTTTGACAATACAAGCATGTGAATGGCCTTGCCATGAGATTTGCATTGGTTTTAATGCATGAGATAGAATGAAGGTACATGTGATTTCAATGAGTTTTGCTTTGAAAGTTTTCCAAGCATGAGAAAGAGATGAGCATGTGGTTTAAAAGCTTTGATGAAAGTGTTTTCTAAAATTGCATTATTGTGTTGGTTTCTTTAGAGCACCTCACTGAGCATTTGTGCTTACTGTCACGGACTTATTTCTTTAAGCTCAAATCCGTGCGGCACTAGCACTCTCAGCACGATGCTAGTCAGCGTTACTCACGCAACGATGGCAAAACACAAGGAGCAAGTGGGTTTACAAGGAAGGAACCTTGTATTAAGCAACAGAAGCTTACAAGAGAGAGCTTTACAAGTGTATGAGTACACAACTCTTAGGTTATTTACAAATGAGGGAGGTAGCCCTATTTATTGGCACCAACCTCCTCAACGGACGGTTAGGATCGATTTGATCCAACGGCTAGGAGTTTGCCTCCCAAAATATCTAAGGTGCCTAGATTTCTCTAGATAAGTCCCTACTTATCTATATACATCTATAGCATTCTAAGTTATTCTAGAATGTTCTAGAGTTGCTTCTATAGATCTACACTTATCTATAGCCTTCTAGAATGTTCCGGAGATGTCCGGAGTTGTCCCGAGTCTTTCAGACTTGTCCCGAGCCTTCCCGAGTCTCCCGGGTCTTCTAGGTCCCTCCGGATGAGCCTAGATGAGTGTGGAACCTTCTGGAACCCCTTGGATTGGTGTGGAAACGTTTGGAGCTCACTTGGACGTTCTAGATCCTTCTTGGGATCTTTGTAACCCCCTTAACCCGGCCTAGACGGTTGACCCAAATTAAGAAGATTACACGGGGAAAACCAAAGTCAACCCGAAAGTCAACCTTGATTAACGACCCTTTTTTTCTTTTTAATCTTGTCTAGATGCAAATTATCCCTAGGTGTATTCATAAGATCATCATATTCAAAGATCATAACCATCAGAGATCATTCAGGGACTCAATTGCACAAGTTACAACTTTAGGGACCAAATTGTAAATTCTGAAAATTATAAGGACTTCATCCAAATTAAAGTTACCAATTTGCAATTAGTCAAGTTTCATGCTTCTCCGCTGAATTTCAGCTCAAACGGACATTCCAAACTCACACAATTGCATAAACAAGATTCGGGACCAAAATGCAAGCAATTCAAAACATATAACTGCCAATGTCAGCCCCTAACGGTCAGGTGTTCCGAAACAGGGAGAACCTGTTTCGAAACGCGGGGCCGTTCCGCAACGTGTTCCGAAACGAGAGCTGGCAGTGGCATTTCCGTTTCGGAACGGTACCTTCCGTTTCGGACGCCTGGGCCACTACAGGCCACCTGTTCCGAAACGGTAGCTGCCGTTCCGATACGGCCTGCACAGAATGCAGTAAAATGGCTGCTAAAACACACAATTGACTTACCATACAAGCTCCAAATGCCACCAAACTTTACCAGCAAGACATACAACATGCAAGGAACATATTTGCATCAACCAATCATCATTATGGCATCAAATATAAAAAGCCCCAAATCTAATGACATGCTTCCTAATGAGCAAACCATTCAAGCTTTAAGTCTCCAAAACAACCACATAAAGGCCTATTACATGGTCCAGCATTAATGACATCATTAAACAAACTTAGGGAGTTCAAAACATCTCCCAAAACATCCACATAGGTCCCCCATTGCCAAATGCCAAAAGCTAAAAGTGTTTAAGAAAACCTTCCCATACTTGAGCTTAACTTCCACTTGATTGCTTGCCTTCCTTGCTGCCCTCAATGCACCTTAATGTTCTGCATTATTGGTTTAAGAAAAGAGAGAGCGTAAGCAAAAGCTTAGTGAGGAATGCTCATTTAAAACCATACAATAATGCATTTATATAACTCATTTATAAACCATACTTCAAGCAACATTAAACATGCTCTTAAACATTTAAAACAAGCATCTCATGCTTCAAGTTCATAACAAGTCATATTGGCAACAAGTGATACATTTCACATAAGATCCACACATGGACTTTTAAACACCATTGTGATCTTATCCCCATGGACTTTTAAACACCATGGCAAGGACCACACAAGGACTTTTAACCACCTTTGTGTCCTTAACAAGAATCATCCAAGGACTTTTAACCACCTTTGATGTTCTTAAGTAAACAAGGCTTTCCAAGGAATTTTAACCACCTTGAGCCTTAACCAAGAACCAACCATGGACTTTTAAAAACCATGTTGTTCTTAAAATTCACAAGATTCTCACAAGGACTTTTAACCACCTTTGAGATTTTAACCAAGAACCATCCAAGGACTTTTAACCACCTTGATGTTCTTAAATATACAAGGCTCACACAAGGACTTTTAACCACCTTTGTGACCTTAACATCACTTGCCAATATGCATCATTAATCAACAACAATCCACTGTTTTAAAGCATTTACTCAAGCCATAACATCATGCATCTTTAAGCATTAAACCACATTATAACAATGTTCAAAAACAAGGACCTCTTACCTTGAGCATCCTTCAACACATGGCTTATAATCTCAGCAACTAACATGCTTAATCATGCTTTCAAAACAGAATTTAAAACATGCAAACAACTACATTGCACACAACCAAAACCATGGTTCATCACCAAGAGAGTTTTCCCGAAAACTTACTCTTGAGCTTAGCTAAGTTGCTTAGACTTAAACTAAGCTCCCAAACCTTCAAAACATTGGTTTCAAAGCTGCAAACCAAAATCCACTCACCGATTCTGTTTCGCCTCTTGCTGAAACACAAATCAAGCTTCTGGATCACCACCACTTGGATCCAAAGATGACTCCCCTGTTTTTAACACATCAAAGCAGAGGATTAATGCATCATCATGCATTAATAGCTTCAATGAAAGCACCTAAACTCGCTGCTCTCATCCACACTCCATTTTCGGCTACCAAACACAACCGAAAATGCATCCAAACAACTCCTCAACATAGCCCAGCCAAGATCCATCAAAACTAAACATCCTTTAACATCATTTAACATCTAAAAAGGACCTAACAACATCCTTATACCTCCAGCAACATCAGATCCACAAGATCACTCCAAAAACAACCAAGAATCACAAGCTAAACTTAGGAAATTCAACCTATCCGGGATTGCATTAATTAAAACTCAATTCCATATCAATTTAACATTCATTTAACATCAAATTAACACCTTAAAACACAGCCCAATCAGATCATACGAAAATCTATAAAAAATCACCAAATCTTGCATTTAAAGCCAAGATCCATAACACAACTTTAAAACCACTTATAAATCATCAATTAAGGATTGAGAACTTAGGAATTTCAGTAAAGAACTGAGAGTTTAGAGGAGAAGGACATTCTTACCTCCAAACTTGAGTTTCTCCCTTTTTAGAACCAAAAAGCTTGAAGAATCAACTAGCAAATGATGAGGTTTTGTTGATGAGATGATTAGCAATCAAAAGAGGATTGAAAAGAGGTATTTAGGTGACAAAATCAGAGGAAAAACTCTGGAGAAAGATGTTTGGTTTGAGAGAAAATGAGAGAAAAGAAAAATGAGATTTTAAGAAAATTTAGTTAGAAATAACTTCCCTCCACTTTTCTTTTTTTTTAAAAAACCAGAATTAAATCATTAAATATCTTAGAAAAATCTGGAGAAACTCCCTTTGGGTAAATAGCTCCTTAATGATTCAAAGTTTCAATCCTTTCTAAAACAGTCACGCAGTTTTCAAAAATTACATTTTGGTCACTAGCAAAAATGTCACCCTTCCAAACCTCATTTTGCAAAACTGATTTCACAGTTCACTTATATATATTAAAAGAGGATTTTAGAACATTTTTCCATATTTTTAATGCAACCCGAACTAGGCTTTCCTAATTTCACTATTTTATATTCGAACAGCACTTTGACCGAACCGGTCCAAGCCCAAAACTTCTAAGCCCAAAACCGGGGCGTTACAACTCTCCCCCCTTAAGAAATTTCGTCCTCGAAATTTACCTGAAGGAAAGAGGTACGGAAACTGCTTCAGCATGTAATCCTTCCGTTCCCACGTGGCCTCCTCAACACCACGGTGCTTCCACAACACCTTCACCAACTCAATGGTCTTGCCACGAAGAACCTTGCTATCCGAATCCAGAACCTTCACCGGTTCCTCATCATAGGTCAAATCCGGATTCAATTCCACTTCCTCCACAGGCATCACATGCGAAGGATCAGATCTATACTTCCGGAGCATAGAAACATGAAACACATCATGAATCTTCTCCAACTCTTGAGGTAACCTCAGCTTGTACGCAACAGGACCCACACGCTCAATCACCTCGTACGGTCCAATGTACCTAGGGCTCAACTTACCCTTCCGGCCAAACCTCATCACCTTCTTCCAAGGCGAAACCTTCAGAAACACACGGTCACCTACCACATACTCAATCTCCTTACGCCTCAAATCCGCGTAAGACTTTTACCGATCAGAAGCTGCCTTCAAACGCTCACAAATGAGCTTCACCTTCTCAGTGGTTCCCTTCAGCAAAGCAGGCATCGAAACCAACTTCTGACCCGTTTCAGCCCAACAAAGAGGAGTCCTACACTTCCTCCCATACAAGGCCTCATACGGTGCCATTTGAATACTTGCTTGATAACTATTGTTATAGGCAAACTCCACCAAAGGCAGATGTTTCTCCCAAGAACCTTGGAACTCAATCACACAACACCTCAACATATCCTCCAAAATCTGGATAACTCGCTCAGACTGACCATCCGACTGAGGATGATAAGATGTACTGAAATTCAACCTTGTACCCAAAGCTTGATGCAAACACTGCCAGAACCGCGATGTGAACCTCGGATCCCTATCCGACACAATCGACTTAGGCACACCATGCAGCCGCACAATCTCAGCAATATACAGCTCCGCAAGCTTATCCAAAGAGAACGTAGTATGCACAGGCAAGAAATGCGCACACTTCGTCAGGCGATCCACAATCACCCACACAGAATTCTTCTTCGACGGTGACAAGGGTAAACCAGATACAAAGTCCATGGTAACCCTTTCCCACTTCCATTCAGGGATTCTCAACGGTTGCAACAACCCTGAAGGAACCTGATGCTCAGCCTTAACTCGCTGACACACCATACACTTGCTCACAAACTCCGCAACTTCCTTCTTCAAACCCACCCAATAGTACTCATCACGAAGATCACGATACATCTTAGTACTACCAGGGTGCATAGCAAAAGGACTACTATGACCTTCGGGCAGAATAGCACGCCTCAACTCAGCATCATTGGGCACTACTATCCGACTCCCAAAACACAACACACCATCATCATTAAAATAGAAATCCGAAGGCCTACCCTCCGCGATATCCTGAACATGCGGTACCAAGGAATCATCCAGCAACTACTTTTCCTTGATCAGCTGAACCAAAGATGGTTTCACTTGCAACTCAGCCACAAGACCACCATCACGCGAAATACTCAAACTGGCAAACATAGCCCTCAGCTCAACAGCTACCTTCCTACTCAAGGCATCCGCTACAACATTAGCTTTCCCAGGGTGATACTCAATCGTCAAATCATAATCCTTGAGCAACTCCACCCAACGCCGCTGCCTAAGATTCAACTCCTTCTGAGACATCAGATACTTCAAACTCTTGTGATTCGTGTACATAGTACACTTCTCACCATACAGATAATGCCTCCAGATCTTCAAAGCAAAAAGCACCGCAGCTAACTCAATGTCATGCGTAGGATAATTGCGCTCATGCACCTTCAACTGCCGCGATGCATAAGCCATCACCTTACCCTTTTGCATCAACACATATCCCAAACCAACATAGGACGCATAACTGTAGACCACAAACTCTTTCCCTGATTCAGGTTGAATCAAGATAGGAGCTTGCGTCAAGGCCGCCTTAAGCTTCTCAAAAGCCTGTTGTCTCGCTTCCGTCCACTCATACTTAACATCCTTCTGCAGCAACTTCGTCAAAGGTGCAGCAATCTTCGAAAACCCATCCACGAACCTCCAGTAGTATCCCGCCAAACCAAGGAAACTACGAACCTCATGAACAGACTTAGGAACCTTCCAGTTCATCACCGCCTCAATCTTCTGAGGATCAACACGAATCCCCTCAGCAGAAACCACATGCCCAAGAAACACCACTTCACTTAACCAGAACTCACACTTGCTTAGCTTAGCATAAAGCTGATTTTCCAACAAAGCTTGTAGCACAATCCTCAAATGCTCTTCATGCTCCTCCTCAGTACGCGAGTACACGAGGATATCATCAATGAACACCACAACGAACTTGTCCAGGTATTCATGAAACACACGATTCATCATGTCCATGAAAGCTGCAGGAGCATTTGTCAAACCAAACGGCATCACAAGGAACTCATAATGCCCATACCTTGTCCTGAAAGCTTTCTTAGGCACATCCACATCCTTCACTTTCAACTGATAATACCCAGACCTCAAGTCAATCTTAGAGAACACAGCAGCTCCCCGAAATTGATCAAAGAGATCATCAATTCTCGGCAAAGGATACCGATTCTTGATAGTCAACTTGTTCAGCTGACGGTAATCAATGCACATTCTCATAGTGCCATCCTTCTTCTTCACAAACAAAACTGGTGCACCCCAAGTTGACACACTTGGCCGAATGAACCCACGATCAAGCAGCTCTTGCAACTGCGTCTTCAGCTCTTTCAACTCTTTAGGTGCCATTCTATAAGGGGTAATGGACACAGGAGTTGTATTCTCATACAGCTCGATTCCAAACTCCACCTCGCGACTAGGAGGTAAACCAGGCAACTCCTCAGGAAACACACCAGGAAACTCCTTCACAACCCTGATATCTTGCACACGCAACTCCTTAGAGCTAGGATTCATCACAAAAGCTAGATAAGCTTCACAACCTTGCCTCAGCATTCGGCTTGCCTCCAACGTAGACACCACATTGGCAAGGAACTTCACATTCTCACCAACCACAACCACCTCATAATCATCCGCAAGCTTCAATGAAACTCGCTTATTTTCACAATCCACCACAGCACGATGCTCAACAAGCCAATCCATACCAAGGATTACATCAAAACCATAGAAAGGCAACTCCATAAGGTCAACATGAAAAACATGATCCTGAACAACCAAAGGACACCTTCTATACAGCTTTCGAGTCACAACAGTTTCACCAAAAGAACTAGTGACACGCACACCAACATCCAAAGACTCAACAGGCAAACCAAGCAATTCAGCATGCTCACGCAATATGTATGAATGCGTAGATCCAGAATCAATCAAGGAAAGCAATGACAAGGATTGCAAAGTAAAAGTACCTGCGATCACATCCGCGTCATTCCTCCCCTCCCGCTGAGCATACACCCTAGCTTGACTGCCACCTTCAGGCTGAATAGCCACAACATGAGCTACACCCCTACCACCTTCCTCTCTCTGCTGGAAATTACCACAGCCGCTCCCACGACCTCTCTGTGGTGCAGCAACAACAGGAGCACGCACATGGCCACCAGCCAACATAGGACACTCTCGCCTCCCGCAGATCCACAATTCCAGCACCCATTACCAGCTGCCACAACAGGAGCTTGCACCTCCCTCACAGCTCGAGGACAATCACGTTTCATGTGACCACGTGAACCACATGTCCAACATGCACTCGGATCAGCTCTAGCATTGCCTCCCCGAGCAGGTGCACCACCACCTCTCTTAGCTGAGGACTAATACTTCTGATCACGTCCCCTCTTGTTCCGTCCACCACCGGAACTATATTCAGCAGCTCGCTTTCCAGCACTAGAACCAGCACTCTTAGCAGATAAACCCAAGTTCATCTCAATGTCCTTGGCTCGGCCCACCAACACATCAAAATCATCATACTCGGTAGCCAGCACATACATCTTCACCTCTGTTACTAAACCATAACGGAACCTTTCACACCTCTCCCGCTCATCTGGAACAAGCTCATGTGCATATTGACTAAGTCAAACAAACTGCACTTCATACTCAGCCACAGTCATGCTCCCCTGGGTAAGAGTCATGAACTCCCGCTTCTTTTCATCTAGGTACCTCACACCTAGATACCTTCTCTTGAACGCATTCTGAAAGAATGTCCAAGTTACATCAGCATCAACCATCCCAGAGATTGTGGTCGTCCACCACGTATAAGCATCATCTTGTAGCAAGGATACTACACAACCCAGCTTTTGCACATCAGTGCAACTCATCTGACCCAAGATCCTTTTGGTACTCTCTAGCCAAGCTTCAGAACCTTCAGCAGACATACCCCTGAACTTAGTCCCGCCTAGACTGCGTAAGCGTTCCAAGGGTAGTCTAACACCAGCATCTTCCTGATGCCCAGCTCCTCGAGCTCCAGCTACTGCAGCTTGAAAAGCTCCAGCAATAGCTTGTATCAGCACTGTCATGTCAGGAACAGCTTGCCCCTGACCAGCCTCAGGTCCAGCGACCCCAGCACCAGCTGCAGCTTCAGCTCTTTCACCCTCAGCACCACCACCACCAGGTGGAGGAGGTAATACCGCACTTCCCGCGTTCTCCTCATTCTCATTCTCATTCGGAGCCGTAGCTCGCACATTACTCCTCAACTCCCTACGAGGTGCCATATTCTAACAATGCAATCACAATACAAACAAACAAAGTCAGGCCCAACAAGGTAAGCAATCCAAGTACTCAAGCTCATTTTCATTTAAAAACAACATCATTACATTAGCTTTGATTTGGCAATGGGTACCCACAACATGCTTCACCACAACATACAACTCAATTGCATCAAATTCACAAATCACTCATCATGCTTTCACTCAACAAGCATACATAGCATACATACTTCAATCATGCACACATTCATTCCCAATTACTCGAGAACTCAGCTCTGATACCACCAAATGTAACCCCCTTAACCCGGCCTAGACGGTTGACCCAAATTAAGAAGATTACACGGGGAAAACCAAAGTCAACCCGAAAGTCAACCTTGATTAACGACCTTTTTTTTCTTTTTAATCTTGTCTAGATGCAAATTATCCCTAGGTGTATTTATAAGATCATCATATTCAAAGATCATAACCATCAGAGATCATTCAGGGACTCAATTGCACAAGTTACAACTTTAGGGACCAAATTGTAAATTCTGAAAATTATAAGGACTTCATCCAAATTAAAGTTACCAATTTGCAATTAGTCAAGTTTCATGCTTCTCCGCCGAATTTCAGCTCAAACGGACATTCCAAACTCACACAATTGCATAAACAAGATTCGGGACCAAAACGCAAGCAATTCAAAACATATAACTGCCAATGTCAGCCCCTAACGGTCAGGTGTTCCGAAACAGGGAGAACCTGTTTTCAAACGCGGGGCCGTTCCGCAACGTGTTCCGAAACGAGAGCTGGCAGTGGCATTTCCGTTTCGGAACGGTACCTTCCGTTTCGGACGCCCGGGCCACTACAAGCCACCCGTTCCGAAATGGTAGCTGCCGTTCCGATACGGCCTGCACAGAATGCAGTAAAATGGCTGCTAAAACACACAATTGACTTACCATACAAGCTCCAAATGCCACCAAACTTTACCAGCAAGACATACAACATGCAAGGAACATATTTGCATCAACCAATCATCATTATGGCATCAAATATAAAAAGCCCCAAATCTAATGACATGCTTCATAATGAGCAAACCATTCAAGCTTTAAGTCTCCAAAACAACCACATAAAGGCCTATTACATGGTCCAGCATTAATGACATCATTAAACAAACTTAGGGAGTTCAAAACATCTCCCAAAACATCCACATAGGTCCCCCATTGCCAAATGCCAAAAGCTAAAAGTGTTTAAGAAAACCTTCCCATACTTGAGCTTAACTTCCACTTGATTGCTTGCCTTCCTTGCTGCCCTCAATGCACCTTATTGTTCTGCATTATTGGTTTAAGAAAAGAGAGAGCGTAAGCAAAAGCTTAGTGAGGAATGCTCATTTAAAACCATACAATAATGCATTTATATAACTCATTTATAAACCATACTTCAAGCAACATTAAACATGCTCTTAAACATTTAAAACAAGCATCTCATGCTTCAAGTTCATAACAAGTCATATTGGCAACAAGTGATACATTTCACAGAAGATCCACACATGGACTTTTAAACACCATTGTGATCTTATCCCCATGGACTTTTAAACACCATGGCCCATGGACTTTTAAACACCATGGCAAGGACCACACAAGGACTTTTAACCACCTCTGTGTCCTTAACAAGAATCATCCAAGGACTTTTAACCACCTTGATGTTCTTAAGTAAACAAGGCTTTCCAAGGAATTTTAACCACATTGAGCCTTAACCAAGAACCAACCATGGACTTTTAAACACCATGTTGTTCTTAAAATTCACAAGATTCTCACAAGGACTTTTAAACACCTTTGAGATTTTAACCAAGAACCATCCAAGGACTTTTAACCACCTTGATGTTCTTAAATACACAAGGCTCACACAAGGACTTTTAACCACCTTTGTGACCTTAACATCACTTGCCAATATGCATCATTAATCAACAACAATCCACTGTTTTAAAGCATTTACTCAAGCCATAACATCACGCATCTTTAAGCATTAAACCACATTATAACAATGTTCAAAAACAAGGACCTCTTACCTTGAGCATCCTTCAACACATGGCTTATAATCTCAGCAACTAACATGCTTAATCATGCTTTCAAAACAGAATTTAAAACATACAAACAACTACATTGCACACAACCAAAACCATGGTTCATCACCAAGAGAGTTTTCCCGAAAATTTACTCTTGAGCTTAGCTAAGTTTCTTAGACTTAAACTAAGCTCCCAAACCTTCAAAACATTGGTTTCAAAGCTGCAAACCAAAATCCACTCACCGATTCCGTTTCGCCTCTTGCCGAAACACAAATTAAGCTTTCGGATCACCACCACTTGGATCCAAAGATGACTCCCCTGTTTTTAACACATCAAAGCAGAGGATTAATGCATCATTATGCATTAATAGCTTCAATGAAAGCACATAAACTCGCTGCTCTCATCCACACTCCATTTTCGGCTACCAAACACAACCGAAAATGCATCCAAACAACTCCTCAACATAGCCCAGCCAAGATCCATCAAAACTAAACATCCTTTAACATCTAAAAAGGACCTAACAACATCCTTATACCTCCAGCAACATCAGATCCACAAGATCACTCCAAAAACAACCAAGAATCACAAGCTAAAATTAGGAAATTCAACCTATCCGGGATTGTATTAATTAAAACTCAATTCCATATCAATTTAACATTCATTTAACATCAAATTAACACCTTAAAACACAGCCCAATCAGATCATACGAAAATCCATCAAAAATCACCAAATCTTGCATTTAAAGCCAAGATCCATAACACAACTTTAAAACCACTTATAAATCATCAATTAAGGATTTAGAACTTAGGAATTTCAGTAAAGAACTGAGAGTTTAGAGGAGAAGGACATTCTTACCTCCAAACTTGAGTTTCTCCCTTTTTAGAACCAAAAAGCTTGAAGAATCAACTAGCAAATGATGAGGTTTTGTTGATGAGATGATTAGCAATCAAAAGAGGATTGAAAAGAGGTATTTAGGTGACAAAATCAGAGGAAAAACTCTGGAGAAAGATGTTTGGTTTGAGAGAAAATGAGAGAAAAGAAAAATGAGATTTTAAGAAAAATTAGTTAGAAATAACTTCCCTCCACTTTTCTTTTTTTTTTAAAACCAGAATTAAATCATTAAATATCTTAGAAAAATCTGGAGAAACTCCCTTTGGGTAAATAGCTCCTTAAAGATTCAAAGTTTCAATCCTTTCTAAAACAGTCACGCAGTTTTCAAAAATTACATTTTGGTCACTAGCCAAAATGTCACCCTTCCAAACCTCATTTTGCAAAATTGATTTCACAGTTCACTTATATATATTAAAAGAGGATTTTAGAACATTTTTCCATATTTTTAATGCAACCCGAACTAGGCTTTCCTAATTTCACTCTTTTATATTCGAACAGCACTTTGACCGAACCGGTCCAAGCCCAAAACTTCTAAGCCCAAAACCGGGGCGTTACAATCTTACTTGGCCTTAAAAGGTTCAAGGCCTCTCATTTTGTCTTGCTTGGCTCGTGAGCACCTGGGTGGGGCTCCTTGGGCGCGCGCAGCGCACCTAGTTGGGGCACCTCGGTGCTGCTCGGTGCACCCTGGCGGGTCTGCCCCTCGGTTGGTTGGGTCGCGACCTTGTGGGGCGTGACATCCTCCCCCACCCGATCTCGCGACGCCCTTGTCGTGTCTCGGTTGAGCTGCTGAGGTGGCGCTGGTGTGCCTCCCTCGGCTCCTAGCTTTCCTCGTCTTCATCCTCGGCTTAGCAGCTCGATCCTAGGCTATCGTATCAGGTCGTGCCTTGCCATCAACCTCTTTGATGAAGGCAACAAGTTGCTTTCATATCGGGCACGACCTCATCACATGAGGCCCTTCACATAGGTAGCACTTCACCCTTGTGCTAGCCTTTGGTGTGGACTTAGCCTTTGCGTGGCCACGATTCCTTCTCGTGGACTTGACCTTAGTGACGCCATCTTGCTTACCATGTGCAAGCTTGGTCGGTGACTCGGCCTTACCCTTGGCCTTTGGAGATGATGGGTCGCCCTTACGCTCTACGTCGAGCTTTGACCCTGGCCTAAGTCCCTCGTCGCTTTGTCCCTTGGGAATGGAACTTCCCTCGTTCCTCTTGGTGTCCCCTACTGACTGAAGTGCTGAAATTAGTTGCATGGATCCCATTTGTGCACCCTCGTCGCCACTGTCGGTGTCACTACCTTCTCGGTGCTTAGCTAGGAGTGAGTTAAAGGCTTGGCGTTGTGGGCATTCACGAGTCCAATGGTCACCATCACAAATGAAGCAACTGCTCGGTGGTGACTTCCTCGCACGTTGGAACTCCTTGGACTTACCCTTGTCCTTGCTCTTCCAAGGGGACGAGTCTCGGTGCCTTGGTGAGTGGCCTTCTCGATTGCCCTCCTTATGTTGGCCCTTGTCTTCCCCTCCTTTAACATGACCGCCCTTCTCATCCCTCGGCTTAGGGGTGGTCTCCTTGTGGCTCGAGTATTCGATGAGGCTCTCGGCCACGACAATTACGTCGGCAAGGGTTTGGACTCCCCTTCGCCTTAGCTCGGTTTGGCCCAACTTTGGAGACCATCTAAGAAGTAGAAGAATGAGTCTTTCTCGGACAGATCGGGGATCTCGAGCACCAAACTAGTGAACTCCCTCAATAGTCTTGGATGCTCCTCGACTGCTTCAACCTTCGTAGGCGAGCTCTTGCCTCATCCTCAGCATTCTCCGGATAGAATTGCCTTTTGAGCTCCCTTTTGAAATCATTGAAGGTAGAGATGGTGCACGTACCTCTCTCGACATCGAGACGCCTTCTCCTCCACCAAAGCATGGCGGTTTCCGTGAGGTATAAGGTCGCGGTTTGGATCCTAAAGGCATCCTCCCTGATGCCAACAACTTCTAGGTATTGCTCCAAGCCATACAAGAAGTTGTCTACTTCTTTGGCGTTGCGTGTCCCCGAAAATGTATTAGGTTTAGGCACCTCGATCCTCCTGGTCTCGTATGTGGTGCTTGGCCCGGCGGCCATGGCTCGCTTGCACAATGCAAGGTCGCCTTGCAACAACTCTAGTTGAGCATACACGTTGGAAAGTTCACGTTGGAAAGACTCACGTACCTTTGTGAGCTCTCTCAAGAGTGCGTCGCGTACTTCACCCATTTCCGCGCGCAGGGACTCCTCTAGCTTGATCTTCATAGCTCTCACGGCTGCGTGGATCTCGGCATCCTCCGCCTCAAGGCCTTCAATCCGCTCTTGAAGGTCGTCCACGTGGGCACCCATGCCCGATACGCCTTCCTCCACGCGAGTCAAGCGTGACTCCAAGCTAGAGAGTACATCCTTGGACTTGGCACGAGGCCTCCCCTCCGCAAGGTCGGCCTTTACTTATTGCCCACCTTGGTCATGCGTGACCTCGGTCTGGGACGGGCTAGCAACTTGGTTCTTGTTGGTCTTGGCCATGATCCCAAGCGATCGGAACTTGCTTTGATACCAACTGTCACAGACTTATTTCTTTAAGCTCAAATCCGTGCGGCACTAGCACTCTCAGCACGATGCTAGTCAGTGTTACGCAACGATGGCAAAACACAAGGAGCAAGTGGGTTTACAAGGAAGGAGCCTTGTATTAAGCAACAGAAGCTTACAAGAGAGAGCTTTACAAGTGTATGAGTACACAACTCTTAGGTTATTTACAAATGAGGGAGGTAGCCCTATTTATAGGCACCAACCTCCTCAACGGACGGTTAGGATCGATTTGATCCAACGGCTAGGAGTTTGCCTCCCAAAATATCTAAGGTGCCCAGATTTCTCTAGATAAGTCCCTACTTATCTATATACATCTATAGCATTCTAAGGTATTCTAGAATGTTCTAGAGTTGCTCCTATAGATCTACACTTATCTATAGCCTTCTAGAATGTTCCGGAGATGTCCGGAGTTGTCCCGAGTCTTCCAGACTTGTCCCGAGCCTTCCCGAGTCTCCCAGGTCTTCTAGGTTCCTCCGGATGAGCCTAGATGAGTGTGGAACCTTCTGGAACCCCTTGGATTGGTGCAGAAACGTTTGGAGCTCACTTGGACGTTCTAGATCCTTCTTGGGATCTTCCTTGGCCTTAAAAGGTTCAAGGCCTCTTATTTTGTCTTGCTTGGCTCGTGAGCACCTGGGTGGGGCTCTTTGGGCGCGTGCAACGCACCTAGTTGGGGCACCTCGGTGCTGCTCGGTGCACCCTGGCGGGTGTGCCCCTCGGTTGGCTGGGTCGCGACCTGGTGGGGCGTGACATTACGCTCTCTTTTACCAATAATGCAGATAATTGAGGTGTTTAAGGGCATCAATGAAGCTAAGTTCATCCACGGAAATCCAAGCTCACGTATGGTGAAGTTTTCATACACTATTAGTTTTGATAAATTGGCAATGGGAACCTAAGATTTATTTTGGGAGAGGTGTTAAACTCCCTAAGGTTGTGGCAAGTGTGCCTGGTTGGTTTGAATTGTAAATGACATTGATTACTTGTTTTGAGGTTGGATTGCCTATTAGTGATTTGGTAATAGGAAGCATGCCTCTAGATTTGTGAATTTTCATGTTTGATGCTATGAAGGTGTTTAGGGGTTCTAGTTATGCACCTTATATGCTTGATGACTTGTTGGTATGTTTGGAGAGTCTTTTGGATGTGTTTGAATGGGTTTATGCATGAAAAACCAGCAATTGATGCAGTTTCTGGGCAAGCCGTATCGAAACACCCTCTAGTGTTTCGAAACGGGGGCCTGAAATGGCATTCGTGTTTCGAAACGCTAAAGGATGTTTCAAAACGAGTTGGCTACTGGAATGCCACGTTTCGGAACTAGTCTCGGAACCAACCCGCGTATCGGAACGGTCAACGCCGTTTCGATCCAGCGTTCCGATACAGCAGGTGGATGTTTCGAAACGGGTGACCGTTGGGCACATATTTGAATGGTGTTGAAGTTTGCAAGCTTTACATTTTAGTCCTAAATATTGAAGTTGCAATTGCTTGAGTTTGAGATGTTCTTTTAAGATGAAATTTGGCAGAGAAGCATGTAACGTGACTAATTTCATATTGGTAACCTTAAAATCAATAAAGACCTTCTAATTTACAGAAATTACAATTTGGTCCCTAAACTTGTTATAAGTGTAATTGAGTCCCTGTATGTCATCCGACCGCTCTGCCTTTCTCAAATATGTTTTATGAGTACTCACTTAGGGTTAATGTGTATCTAGATAAGATTAAAAAGAAAAAAAGGGGTTGTGAATCAAGGTTAACTTTCGGGTTGACTTTGGTTTTCCCCGTGTAATCTTCGTAGTTCGGGTCTACCGTCTAGGCCGGGCTAAGGGTGTTACAATTATGCACCACTATCCGATCCTTGAAACACAACACTCCATCATCATTAAAATGAAAATTCGTCGTATTTCCATCTATGATATCCTTAACACGCGGAACTAACTCCTCGTCATAAGTTTACTTGTCCTTTATCATATGTGAAAAAGATGGCTTCACTTGCAACTCGGCTAACAAGCCTTCATCTCCCGTCACACTTAACCGCGCAAACATCATTCTCAACTCCACCACAACTTTTCTACTCAAGGCATCTGCTACCACATTAGCCTTACCTAGATGATACTCAATCGTCAAATCGTAATCTTTAAGCAACTCTAACCATCTACGTTGCCTAAGATTCAAATTCTTGCGAGTCATCAAATACTTTAAACTCTTGTGATCTGTGTACACAACACACTTCTCACCATAGAGATAATGTCTCAAAATCTTCAACGCAAAAACCACTGCGACAAGTTCAAGATCATGGGTAGGATAATTGCGTTCGTGCACCTTCAACTGTCTAGATGCATAAGCCACAACTTTTCCTCCTTGCATCAACACACAACCCAAGCCCACATATAATGCATCATTATACACAACAAACTCTTTTTCCGACTCCTATTGAATCAAGATTGGAGCTTGCGTCAAAGCCTCCTTCAACCTTTCAAAAGCATGTTGTCTCTCCTCTGTCCACTCAAAACGAACATCATTATGCAAAAAACTTGGTCAATGGAGCAGCAATCTTCAAAAAACCATCCACAAACCTACGATAATAACCAGCCAAGCCCAAGAAACTACGAACTTCCGACATAGACTTAGACGGCTTCCAACCCATCACTGCCTCGATCTTATGCGGATCAACTTGAATTCCCTCGGTTGATACAACATGCCCGAGAAAGACAACTTCCCTTAGCCAAAACTCACATTTTCTTAACTTGGCATACAACTGATTATCCAACGAAGCTTGAAGCATAATCCACAAATGTTTATCATGATCCTCCTCGGTACGAGAGTACACAAGGATATTATCAATAATCACAACTAAAAACTAATCCAAAAACTCATGGAATACTATGTTCATCATATCCACGAACGCAACTGGCGTATTGGTCAAACCAAATGGCATCACTAAGAACTCGTAATGCATGTACCTCGTACGAAAAGCAGTCTTGAGCACATCCACATCTTTTACCTTCAACTGATAGTACCCAGACCTCAAATCAATTTTAGAAAACACCGATACACCTCTAAACTAATCAAACAAATCATTTATTCGTGGCAAATGATACTTATTCTTAATCGTCAACTTGTTCAGTTGCCAATAATCAATACATATTCGCATCGTGTCATCCTTCTTCTTTACAAACAACATCGGCGCGAAACACTAGGCCTAATGGACCTTCAATCAAGCAACTTCCGAAGTTGCGTCTTTAACCCATTCAACTCCTTCAATGCCATGCGATAGGGAGCAATTGTAACCCCCATAACCCGGCCCAGACGGTTGAATCGAATTAAGAAGTTTACACGGAGAAAACCAAAGTCAACCCGAAAGTCAACCTTGATTAACGACCATTTTTTTATTTTAATCTTATCTAAATGCACATTAAGCCTAGATATTTTCACAACATCAGCATACTCAAGAAGCACAACGATCAGATAGCAATCAGGGACTCAATTGCACAAATTAAGAGTTTAGGGACCAAAATGCAAATTCTGAAAATTATAAGGACTTAACCCATTTTTGGTTTACCATTACGTAATTAGTCATGTTCCATGCTTCTCTGCCAAATTTCAGCTCAAACGGACATCTCAAACTCATTCAATTGCATATACAAAGTTCAGGACCAAAACGCAAGGTTTTCAAAACATATAACCGTCAATTTCAGTGCCCAACGGTCGAGTGTTCCGAAACGGGGATAAATCGTTCCGAAACGCGGGACTGTTCCGAAACAAGTTCCGGAACAGGGCTTGGCAGTAGCATTTTCGTTCCGAAACGGGTCTACCCGTTTCGCAACGCCAAGGCCATTTCAGGCCCTCTGTTCCGAAACGGTAGCACCTGTTCCGAAACGGGCTGCCCAGATTGCAGAAAAATTAGCTGGTTTAACACACAATTGACTCTTCAAACATGCTCCAAAGGCAACCAAATTATACCAGCAAGTCATTCAACATTCAAGGAACATATTAGCATCAACCATTCTCAAACATAGCATCAATTAAGCAAACCACCAATTCTATAGGCATGCATCCTATTTGGAAAACCATTCAAGCATCATAATACCAAACCAACTTCACAAAGGCCAAATACAAGTTCTATCATCAACAACAACATAAAACCAACTTAGGGAGTCCAACACATCTCCCAAAACAACAACATAGGTCCCCCATTGCCAAATGCCAAAAGCTAATAGTGTTAAGAAACTTTCACCATACATGAGCTTAGTTCTTCACTTGGATTCTTGACCTCTTGCTGCCCTTATAAGCACTTCAATGCTCTGCATTATTGGTTTAAGAAAAGAGAGAGCGTAAGCAAATAGCTTAGTGAGGAATGCTCATTGAAAACAATTCAATAATGCATTTATAAAACACCTTTATAAACCTTAGTTCAAAACTACATTTACACATGCACATAAGCATTTAAAACAAGCACTTCATGCTTCAAATGATTAACATGTCATATTGGCCACAAGTGATAATCATAATCTTTTTCCATCTCAAAATACAATCAATACAAGATCCACACATGGACTTTTAATCACCATTGTGTCCTTAGCACAAGAATCACCCATGGACTTTTAACCACCATGGTGTTCTTAGCACAAGAATCACCCATGGACTTTTAACCACCATGGTGCTCTTACAATCCACAAGGTCCACACAAGGACTTTTAACCACCTTTGTGACCTTAACACAAGAATCACCCATGGACTTTTAACCACCATGGTGTTCTTAAAATACACAAGGTCCACACAAGGACTTTTAACCACCTTTGTGACCTTACAATACACAAGGCTCACACAAGGACTTTTAACCACCTTTGTGACCTTAGTACAAGAACCAACCATGGACTTTTAACCACCATGTTGTTCTTAATACAAGAACCACCTATGGACTTTTAACCACCATAGTGTTCTTAACCATTCTCAAGACATCACTTGCCAATATACATCATTTAACAACAATATTCCACTGTTTTAAAGCATTTAACAAAGCCATAATTATCATGCATCGCTACGCATCAAAACCACATTTAACAATGTTCAAAACAAGGATCTCTTACCTTGAGCATCCTTCATCACATGGCTTATAAAATCAGCAAATAAACATGCTAAAATATGCTTTCAAAACAGAATTTAAAACATGCAAGCAAATCACATTGCATTCAACCAACTCATGGTTCATCAACAAGAGAGTTTTTCCGAAAACGTACTCTTGAGCTTAGCAAAGTTGTTTAGACTTTAACTAAGCTCCCAAACCTTCAAAACATTGGTTTCAAAGCTGAAAACCAAAATCCACTCACCGATTCCGTTTCGCAACTTGCCGAAACACCGATCAAGCTTCCGGATCAACACCACAAGGATCCGAAGATGTCTCCCCTGTTTTAAACACATCAAAGCAGAGGATTAATGCATCATCATGCATTAATATCTTCAATGAAAGCACCTAAACTCGCTGCTCTCATCAACACTCACATTTCGGCCACCAAACACAACCGAAATCACCTCCAAACAACTCCACAACACTACCCAGCCAAGATCCATCAATTCTAATCATTCTTAAACCTCAATTAACATCCAAAAAGAGTCCAAACACGTCCTTATACCTCCAGCTATAACAGATCATCAAGATCACTCCAAAAACCATCAAAAACTCAAGCAAAACTTAGGAAAATTAACCTATCTGGGATTGCATTGATTAAACCTCAATTTCTCATCAATTATACATTCATCTTACATCAAAAAGACACCTCAAAACAGTGCCCAACCATCTCATATGAATTTCATCAAAAATTAACCAAATCTTGCATTTTAAAGCCAAGATCAAGAACACAATTGTAAAACCTTTAATAAAACACAAATCAAGGATTAAGAACTTAGGAATTTCAGTAAAGAACTGAGAATTTAGAGGAGAAGGACGTTCATACCTCTAAACTTGAGTTTCTCCCTTTTTGGAACCAAGATCTTGAAAATCCAATAAGCAAATGCTAAGGTTTTGTTGAAGAAATGATTAGAGATCAAATGAAGGTTGAAATCTAATCTTTAGATGTCAAAATCAGAGGGAAATTTGCTGGAGAATGTGTTTGGGTTGAGAGAAAAGTTGAGAGAAAAGAAAATGGAAAATTTGGGAAAAGTTAGTTAAAATGACAAAATATCTTTTCCCTCCTTTTTACCTTTAATTAAAACCATTAATTAATTGATTAATATCAAGAAAAAATCTGGAGAAACTCTTATTGGGTAAATAGCTCCTTAAAGATTCAAAGTTTCAATCCTTTTTAAAACAGTCACCTAGTTTTCAAAAATTACATTTTAGTCACTAACCCAAAATGTCACTCTTCCAAACCTCATTTTGTAAAATTGATTCCACCATTCTCTTATATATAATAAAAGAGGATTTTAAGACATTTTTCCATATTTTTAATGCATCCGAACTAGGCTTTCCTAAAAAACACCTTTTATATTCGAACTGCAACCCGACCGGCCCGGTCCAAACCCAAAACTTCTAAGCCCAAAATTAGGGTGTTACAGCAATGAACACTAGAGCTGTATTTGCATATAACTCATTGCCAAACTCTACCTTCCTATCTGATGGTAAACCCGACAATTCCACCAGAAACTCACATACTGTGCGAATGTCCTAAACACACATTTCATTTGATCCTAAATTTATGACATAAGCTAAGAATACCTAACAACATGATTTCATCATCTGACTCGCTTCCAGAGCTGAGACAATATTAGGTAAGAATGCAACATTCTCACTCATAACCACCACTTCATAATCATCAAAAAGTTTCATGGTAACTCCCTTGGTTTCAAAATCAACAACAGTCATATGCTCAGACAACCAATCCATACCCATGATTACATTAAAATCATGAAACGACAACTCCATCAAATCAGCCGCAAACACATAACCTTGCACCATTAAAGGACATCTTCTATACAACCTTCTCACAACGATTGTTTCTCCAAAAGAACTACTTACTTGCATACCCACATATAACACTTCTACAAGTATATTAGGCACGTGTGCATGCTCACACAAAATATAAGAATGCGTAGAAGAATCAACCAAAGATAACAACGACTACAAAGTAAATGTACCTACAATCACATTGGTGTCATTTTGTCCCTCGTGATGTGCATACACCCTCGCAGGACCACCACCCTCAGGCTGAATAGCAATGGTATGAGCCACCATCCTTGGACCATCATCCCTTCGATGAAATTGCCCTCGGCCATGACCACGTCCCCTCTATGGTGCAACTGTAGGTGCCCTAGCCTGTCCACCACCAGCCAACAACGGACAATCGCGCCTCAAATGATCGCTCGATCCACAACTCCAACAAGAATTAGCAACCACATCAGCAAGAGCATGTCCCTCACGAGCCCAACATGGACAGTCTCTCCTCAAAACATCATGCGATCCATAAACCCAACAGGTGTTATGCGGTGCTCTAGCTTGGGTACCCTAACCTTGAGGTCCTCGCCCAACATTACCTCTACCATGCCTCAACTCCGGTCGATACTTCCTATCACGATGCTTCTTGAACTGACCACCATCGGAACTAAAATCTGCAGTTCCCTTGCCAGAGCCAGATTCTCCCACGCGAATAGGCAATCCCAAGTTCTGCTCAATATCGTTCGCACGTGTAATCAACACGTCGAAATCAGTGTAGTCAGAAGCCAACATAAAAGTCTTAACATCTTGTACCAATCCGTAACGGAATCGGTCATAACGATGCCTCTCTTCCGGTACCAGTTCATGAGCATATTGACTCAACCGTACAAATTGTACCTCGTACTCAGCCACAAATATATTGCCTTGAACGAAAACCATAAACTCGCGCTTCTTTTTGTTCAAGTATCTAACTCCTAGGTACTTCTTTTTAAAAGCAGCTTGAAACCTTCAAGAATCCTTTGGGATAAAGGGAGAAAACACCAAGAAAATCATTTGCAAATCAAATTGAAATAGAAAGATGAAAATCTTTGGACGTTATGAGAGATAATAGATGTTTGGCTGAACTCGAATTACAATACCACACAAGAATTAAACATATGAACAAATACATAAGATAGCTAATACCAAAGCAAATAACAAGACATGCCATATACCATGCATTACAAGACATGCCCTCGATTCACTTAAAAAAAAGAAATACAAAGCAAAACCATGCATCACATACATCACTGCATATACTGGAAATAATGGAAAACAAACATAAGCTATGTTGTAAAGGACAATAGGACATACATGCATGCATATAGCAACCTATAAAACACGCAATCACATAGTTACACACATTATAAAAACCTATATATACATACAGTACATGGGATGCATATAACAACACATGTAAAAGCAATGCATACATACATATACAACGACACTATATTACATAACATGAAAAACACATTTATATGGTAAACCAAAACAAACAAGCATATGAACCAACTAAATATAAAAAAGACAGAGGCACCAAATAAAAATTAGGGAAAACTATACCGATGGTCCCCAAACTATCACCATTTTCCTATTTTGGTCCTCAAATTATTTTTTTCAGCAAAATCGTCCATTCTATTAAATAGTTTTCCTATTTAGTCCCCGTCTTTAAAACTAACAGAATTGCTGAGGTAGAACTTTTTTCTTATTTTTTAAATATTTTATTATTATTTTCTCTCTCCTATATATATTATTTAATTTTTTTATTTAGACTAATGTGGTGGTAACACGTGTCACTACCATAACAAAGAAAATAATGTGAATGAGGAGAGGTGGGATTTGAACCCACGTCCCCAAGCCATTAAGTCAATAAGTTAACCGCTGGACAAAACTCCAAGCATTGCTATGTTTTAGCACAAATTACCTTTAAAACAATCAAATGAACCCCCAAAATTTAAAAAAAATAGTTGAAACAAATGACTTGCAATAAGATTCAAACCCATGTGCCATGACATAAAAAGGCCAAGCATAAATCAAATGGGCCAAAGAATTATTTTGACTAAAATTTATATTTAATATATATTAATTTACAAACAATACGAAATAAAATAGTAAACTTAGAGAGAGATTCGAACGCAAAACCTTATTGATAAGTTAATATATGTTAAATATAAATTTTAGTATGCATTAAATATTTTATTCGAACACAAAACCTTATTGGTAAATTAATAGAATATACGTTAAATATAAATTTTAGTATATATTAAATATTTTATTCGAATACAAAACCTTATTGATAAATTAATATATTTTAAATATAAATTTTAGTATATGTTAAATATTTTATTCGAACACAAAACCTTATTGATAAATTAATAGAATATATGTTAAATATAAATTTAGTATACGTTAAATATTTTATTCGAATACAAAACCTTATTGATAAATTAATATACCTTAAATATAAATTTTAGTATATTTTAAATATTGTATTCGAACACAAAACCTTATTGATAAATTAAAGGAATATACATTAAATATAAATTTTTAGTATACGTTAAATATTTTATTCGAATACACAACCTTATTGATAAATTAATATACCTTAAATATAAATTTTAGTATATGTTAAATATTTTATTCGAACACAAAACCCAATTGATAAATTAACGTGTTGTTGGTAAAATAATATACGTTAAATATAAATTTTAGTCGAAATAATTCCTTGGCACATTTGATTTATGCTTGGCCCTTTTATGACATGGCACATGAGTTCGAATCTTATTGCAAGTCATTTGTTTCAACTATATTTTTGGTTTTTGAGAGTTAATTTGATTGTTTTAAGGGTAATTTGTGCTAAAAAGTAGTAATACTTGGAGTTTAGCCTAGCGGTTAACCCATTAACTTTAGAGTTTGGGGACACGAGTTTGAATCCTAGCTCCCCCAATTCACATTATTTTCTTTGTTACGATGGTGACATGTGTCACCACCTCATTAGTCTGAATAAAAAATTTAAATAATATATATAGAGGAGAGAGAAAATAATAAAAAATATTTTAAAAATAAGAAAAAAGTTCCACGTTAGTAATTCCGTTAGTTTTTAACGACGGGAGACCAAAACAAGAGAACTATGTAACAGAAGGGACAATTTTGCCGAAAAATAATTTGGGGACCAAAATAGAAAAACGATGATAGTTTAGGGATCACCAGTGTAGTTTTCCCTAAAATTTATACCGAAAAAGAAAAAAAAGAAAGCTTAAACCCATTTTCATTTCAAAGAAACGTTCCAAGCACAAATCGACAAAGCAAAGCTCTCCGAAATACAAGACCCCTCACACTCGGTTTCAACCAGAACAGGATCGAAAACGTCGGATCCCTCACAAACCCGAAAAAGAAAGGAAAAAATAAAACAAACCGCTACCTTCGAGTTGGGTACCGATGCCAGAGATGGGATGGTTTTTGGTTTAGGGGCTGGTTTTTATCATAGGGAAGCTGGTTCGGTTATGAATGATGAATGGTTGAGTAGGAGAGTTTGTTGATGTTTGGAGGGGTAAGTGAGGCTCTTTGGAAGGGTGAAGGAAAGATGGTCATGAGGTTGGAGAAGATGAGTTTATTAAAAAGGGGAGAGTAGTTGATGGCAAGGGGATAAAGCATGGGTGTTACAGGGCAGGGCATAGGTTACCATCCCCTTTTGCCTTTTTATTTTAATATATTTTTTTGACTTTTTAGTAACAAATAATATCCGGACAAAAATTAGTGCTTCCACATATGAAGATTATATATATAAAAGGTTATCTTGTAGAAAACCCTTTAAATTAGAATTGATTAATGTCATAATATTATAAATATTTACAATTAAATTTGAACAGAAATTCGAACTAATTGACTCAACTTGAAATAATTTTAAATCAAGTTTGAGTTATAAAATAGGACTCGTTAATTCGATTAACTCAAAAAAATTTACTCGTCTCGATCAAATATTTACCCATAAATGTAAGGATTAGTGGAAAAAATTGTTCAAATCGAATAAAAACTCATTTGAAAATTTTTCATTTCGAATTAATAAAATTTGAGTCAAATCAAATTTATAAAATTTTAGATAAATAAATTCGAGTTAAATTTTATTCACTCTAACCATTGACTACTAATCTGGTTCTCTATGTCAAAACCAAACATGTGGAAGTGAATATTAATCTTACACAAAACAGAGTTCTTGATAAACAACTGGAAGTTAATTATATACTAACTTAACTTTAATTAGCTCATGCATGCCAACCAACATCTTCTCTGCATCTTACCGGAAGCTAAGGTGATACATGCGCCAGACAAATCTAAGTCAACGATGGATTCACATTTTCACTTGGACTAACCGCACGAGCCAAGTCCAAAATTCTTAAAGATAAACTCTACACCACCGTGCAAGGAATGCTGACCAAAGCTTACTCACAAAAATTTCAGAAAAACACTCATTCTCCAAGCTTTAAGAATTGGGTCACAAAAGCTCATGTTGAGGAAGCACACTCACAAAAATACAAAAACAAGTCCTTAAGCATATTTGAAGTCCATTAAATTGGGTTTTAATTGTAATTGCTTCGACCCAAAGCTGAATTATGAAGTTTGAGTCTAATTAGTTAGTTTTCAGCCCAAATCACATTCATTTAAGTTTAGGCCTTATCATCCATCTCAAAATAGCCCAAACCAGCTTAATCCACAAGCTACTGCCCTAATAAGCCGTCCCTCTTATCAACCCAGGAGGAGTGCCGCCCAAAGCTCCCTAAACAAGAGAGAATTCTCATTCAGCAAGTAATTACATTATATTATTAGTTTTAGGCTATTTTATTATTTCTTTTAGTATTAATTTATTAGGAAAAGAGTTTAAATCTATTTAGGAATTTCTTTTAGTTTAGCCATCCTTCCCCTATGAAAGGATGATAACTTCTTTGTAAATCAGATTTGAGTTATTAAATAAAAAGATATTCTTTTGAGTACATGTTTGCAAGTGTCGAGAAACTTGTGTCTTTGAAGCTTTCTTCAATGTGCTTGACCGAGTTGAGCGAGGGAGAGTCTTCACACTCTGGGTTGCCTAGTTAATTGCAACTAGGAGAGTTCTGCGGGCATCTCTACCATTCAACTATGTTTTTTCGTTTAATTTCTTCCTATCTTCGTCTAATCTTCTTATTCCTCTTTGAATCTTTAACTTTGGACTCTTATTTTCAGAATTTTCAAGAAACACCATTGCATATTCTCTTGAAATCTCAAGATTTTCCATATTCAAGTTTCTAGTTGAGTTTAGTGTTCTAGGTTTGTTTCCAAGTGATTTTGAGAGTTTCCAACGCATTAGCAAGCCCTACATCAGTTGGTATCAGATTGAGCACAATTTCTGGGTGATAAATTCGAGATCAGTCAAATTTGAGAGGGTTCCAAACTCAAAACTGTCGCACATTTGCAAGTAGAGCTGTTTGCAGTACTTTAGGGTTCTTTTTTCCAATAAACCCTAATTTTTATTTTCTTGCTGTTTTATTTACCTTTTTACCAAAAAAAGAAACAAAAAAAAGAAAAGAAAAACAAAATCAAAAAAGCAAAACAAGAAGTTTCAGAAGTGTTTACATTGAAGCAAAAGTCACCCTCCCACACACTCTTCCAAGCATCACGCCTATCTCCATAAAGTTGGATATCAATTGGACTCTCTCACGATTGCTTTTTTTGGGTTTGCTTATTTCAGTTCTCTTTTGCCCTTAGATTTTATTTAAGTTCTTTTGTTTTCCTTCTTTCTTTTTCCTTTACATTATCTAACACCTTTTCGTTTTCTTTTGTTAGTAGGACACGAAATGTTGCATACCTTTCTTCTTTCTTGCAACTACTTTCTTTTTGTGTCTAACCTATCCTTGGCCTCTTACAGCACTTAGAGTCTTCGATAGGATTTAAACTCCGATTAATCAGTTGCACACGACAGGAGAGTTTTAAAGAATACAAGATCGACTAACTTGCCTCAAAGAATACTTCTTCTTGGAGTGTATTGTGAGGTTTCTAGTTTTTCTTTTGATTATTACTTAAACTTTTTGTGCGAGCTTTGTGATATTTCAGGATGACCACTTCTAGTACACCAGAAGAAAATAATAAAGGTTCTTTAACAATGGAGGAGTTATCCAACACCGTGAGGGATTTACAACGTTAGATGGAATGAATAGCACGTAAACAAGAATGAGAGGATGGGGAGACTACACATCAACCAAAAGTAAAGGATGCAACCTAAATGTTTCCCCCCAAGTGATGTAGATGGTAACCAAGAGAAAACATCATGGTCCAAACCCAAGTTGATTATTCCACCTTTTGATGGAAAATTCGATACTGATGCATACATTGATTAGGAGAGGAAAGTTGAATTGTTATTCACCCATTATGCATGCACGAAGGTCGATGAAGTGCCTAAGTTGGTGGACTCAACTTAGCAAACAAAGACAAATTTAGCGACGATGTGCCCTTTGTACGTGGGATGAACTTAAGGATGCAATGCAAAGCCATTTTGTTCCTCCATACTATTTTAGACAAGTCAAACTTCAACTACGTTGATGATTATTTTAAAGAGATGGAACTTTTACTACAACGAGCTGATATTCAAGAAGATGAAGAAGATAACTTGTCTCGTTTTGTTGCTGGCCTCAATAGAAATATCGCTGATCCTCTCATACTTCACGATTATAGCAACCTTGAGAGTGCCCTTCACAAAGCCATTACCATTAGGAATCGACTTTTTCAAAGGAACAAAGCACATTCTTATTATCCCTATGACAAAGGTACCCCATATAACTCTTCTATTCCGAATTCTCCTCAACCTCTGTCTACTCCTTCTAGAACAACCTCAATCGAGGAACCGGTCAAGACTCAAGAAATCTGATCAAAGGGCAAAACATCGAGAGTAGCATAATCATAACCACCGGAACGATGAACAAGATACATGGTGTGTTTCCAATGTCATGGACATGGACACTATCATCGTGATTTTCCTAACGCACGAGTCATGCTTTTTAGAGATGGAACCTACATCTCTGACTTTGAAGAAGAAGAAATGGACAACGTGGTTCATGAAACTGTGGATGAAGTAGAAGAATCTCTTATGAAACTAGAACCACCAAAACTTGATTTTTGCATGGTGATTCTCCATTCCTTGAATATCCAAACGGTGGATGACATAGATGATAAACGCATGACCATCTTCTATTCCCATTGTATGATCAATAAGACACAATGCTCCTTCGTCATAGATAGTTGAAGTTGTGCTAATGTCATTAGTAGTTTTCTTGTTGAGGACCTTGAGAATCCATGCGAACGCCATTCGAAACCTTATCATATACAATGGCTAAATGATGGATCTAATGTTAAGGTAATCAAGCATTCGCTAGTCATTTTCTCAATTGGTAATTACCGCGATGACGTTTCGTGTGATGCAATTCCAATGCAAGCCACACACTTATTACTCGGGAGACCATGGCAATTCAACAGAGACGTGACCTAGCATAGAAAGCTTAATCGATGTTCTTTTTTGTACCATGGTAAGATATTGACATTGGGTCCTTTGGATCCAAAAGAGGTCTATCAAGACCAGACTCGATTACACAAATATTGTGAGAGGGTGGGATCAAAAAATTGGAAACACAAAAGGCAATACAAAAAGACGCCATTAGTAAAAAAACCAATATTCAAATGTCCCTTGGGAGGTGAGTGAATCCATTGGTGAGAAGCCTTTTTCTTGAAACAACCTTGCATTCTCGTCCGCTTTAGGCAAAACTTTTTTCAATGTTGTTTTTGTGTCTCTTTTACAGGAATTCTCATGTCATAGATGAACCACCTAGAGGATTACCACCTAAACAAGGAATCGAACATAAAATAGACCTAATCCTTGGTGCCTCTATTCCAAACCGTCTAGCATATTATTGCAACCCCAACAAAACAAAAGAATTAGAAAAACAAGTAGAAGAATTTCTGCAAAAAGGATACATTCGCGAAAGTTTGAGTCCTTGTGTCGTTCCCATCCTACTTGAGCCCCCAAAAAGACGATATGCATCGTATGTGTGTTGATTGCAAACCTATTAATCGTATTACCATTAAATACAAGCACCCCATCCTATGCCTTGATGACATGCTTGATGAACTCTACGGTGCTTGCATCTTGACAAAGATCGATCTCAAGAGCAGATATCATCAAATTCGAATGAAGGAATGAGATTAATGGAAAATAGCCTTCAAAACTAAATGTGGGTTATACGAATGGATGGGCATGCCTTTTAGCTTAACAAACGCACCAAGAACATTCATGCGCCTCATGAACCACATTCTTCATGACTTTTTAGGTAAGTTTGTTGTTGTTTATTTTGATAACATTCTCATCTATTTTACACCATTTGATTCACATGTTCTACATGTTGAATCGGTTTTTTGCGTTCTCCAACGAGAACAGTTGTACGCTAACTCAGATAAGTGCCTGTTTTGTAGTGACAAGCTTATATTCTTAGGCTTTATAATAAGTGCACAGGGCATTACCGTTGACAATGAGAAGGTCAAAGCGATCCAAGAATGGCCGACACCTACATCTATCACTGAGGTAAGATCTTTTCATGGGTTGGTAAGTTTTTATCGTCTCTTCGTTAAAGATTTCTCAACCATCAGAGCACCATTAACTGAGATAATAAAAAAAATTGGTAGGTTTTTCTTGGGGGAACAAACAAGAGGTAGCATTCCAAACATTAAAAGACAAACTTTGTTCTGCCCCTATTCTTCATTTACCTAATTTTTCTAACACCTTTGAATTAGAATGTGATGCCTCTGGGATTGGTATAGGTGTTGTTCTTATGCAGGAAAAAATGACCCATCGCTTATTTTAGCAAAATTTTGAAAGGTGCACAACTCAACTACACCACTTATGACAAAGAAATTTTAGCTCTCTTTCGAGCACTTGAGGTTTGGCAACACTATCTCCCCCCAAGGAATTTGTCATCCATACAGACCATGAGTCCCTAAAATGGTTGAACGGGTAAAGTAAGTTGAGTAAACGACATGCTCGTTGGGTTGAATTTATTGAAAGTTTTCTATATGTGATTCAATACAAGCAAGGTAAGCAAACATTGTGGCCGATGCATTGTCACGTCGATATACTTTGCTTACTACCATGCATGCTACAATCCTAGTTTTGAACATATTAAGGAATTATACTCCAATGATCCTGATTTTTCGGATATATATATCTGTTGTTCTAAAGTTGCTTTTAACAAATTTCATCTTGTAGATGGATTTTTATTCTGAAATAACAGATTGTGCATCCCACAATGATCCAATAGAGAATTCTTGATCCAAGAAACACATAGTAAAGGCTTAATGGGACACTTTGATGTGAATAAAACTCTATAGATTGCAATGGACCATTACTTTTGGCCACACATGCGTAAAACGGTGGAAATGTGTGTGCATCATGTATAACGCGCAAACAAGCCATATCCAAGGTAATGCCCCACGATTTGTATACCCCACTCGCTATCTCCTCTTCTTATTGGATTGATCTTTCTATGGGTTATATTCTTGGATTACCACGTACTAAAAAAGAACGAGATATCATCTTTGTGATAGTTGACATATTTTCAAAGATGGATCACTTTATCTCTTGCCACAAAACGGACGATGCTACTCATATTGCATATCTTTCCTTTCGAGAAATAGTTCGTCTTCATGGCGTTCCAAAAACCATTGTGTCTGATAGAGATGTCAAGTTCCTTATCCGTTTTTGGAAGGTCTTATGGGGCAAGATAGGTACTAAACTCTTATACTCTACTACTTGACACCCCTAAATGGACTTCCAAACCGAGGTAATTAATAGAATTCTAGGAGTTTTACCAAGAACTGTTGTTTGTAAAAATACTAGAAATTGGGAAGAATGCATACCATTTGTTGAATTTGCTTATAATCGTTCTATCCATTCCTCTATTGGTTACTCTCCTTTTGAAATTGTCTATGGCTTTAATCCTTTAACTCCTCTAGATCTTGTTCCATTGCCCATAGAAAACATGTGAAACCTAGATGGAGAAAAGAAGACAGACTTGGTCAAAACCATTCATCAAAAAGACAAAGAAAGAATGGAAATAACTTATCAAGAAAAAGCCGACAAAGCCAACAAAAGCCTTAGGCCTGTAATATTTGAACCTGATGATTGGGTTTGGGTACACAAGCAAAAAGAAAGGCTTCCAACCAAACGAAAATCAAAGTTGGATCCTAGAGGCGATGACCCCTTCCAAGTCGTAGAGCGCATTAATGACAATGCTTTTCGCATTGATCTTCCCGGTGAATATAATGTGAGTGCAACCATTAATCTTTTTGACCTTTCTCTGTTTGATATTTCACTTGGACAAACCACACGAGCCAAGTCCAAGATTCTTAAAGATAAACTCTACACCACCATGCAAGGAATGCTGACCAAAGGCTTACAATCATTCACGAAAGAGCAAGAATTTTGGAAAAACACTCATTCTCCAAGCTTGAAGAATTGGGTCACACAAACCCATGTTGAGGAAGCACATGCCCAAGAATGCAAAGACAAGTCCTTAAGCATATTTGAAGTCCATTAGATTGGGTTTTAATTGTAATTTCTTAAACCCAAAGCTGAATTATAAAGTTTGGGTCTAATTAGTTAGTTTCCAGCCCAAATCAGATTCATTTAAGTTTAGGCCTTATCATCCATCTCCAAACATCCCAAACCAACTTAATCCACAAGCTATTTCCCTAATAAGTCGTCCCCCTTATTAGCTAAGGAGGAGTGTCACCCAAGGCTCCCTAAACAAGGCAGAATGCCCATTCAGCAAGTAATTACATTACATTATTAGTTTTAGGTTATTTTATTATTTCTTTTAGTATTAATTTATTAGGAAAAGAGTTTAAGTCTATTTAGGAATTTCTTTTAGTTTAACCATCCTTGTAAAACCCGGGTTTGGGGGTCGGGTGAAAATAATATTAAAATAATGTTTCGGGTTTCGGTTTCATTTTCAAAATAATTAAAATATATGTTGGGCATATCTTCTAAATCCAATCCCATGGGTTTTAGGAGATGAGAATTTTAGCCATCTCGTTAATGGCAAATTGGTAAATATGTGGACTTGCAAAAATAAAACCTTTTCTTTTACTTTTCAAAAACAAAAGGCTATCATCTTCTACCTCCCCATTTCTAACATGAAAAAGCCCTTCACCATTGTGTTCACTATTCCATCATCCTTCTTGCTTGTTGTTGGAGATTTTTCAAAGGTAAACCTATTTTTGACTTGTCCTTATCATTCTCTACAAGTTCATACCTTTATTTTCATGAAAGCTTATGGTTTTTACATTTTGAGTTTTTAAGTTTTGGAGATAAAAATCCAAACTTTGATAACCTTTAGATGAGTATTTGATTTAATATTGTTAGATAAGTTATAAGCATATTATAAGGTCCAACATACTCGATTTTTACAAGGTTTTATGGTGATTCCCGAAATTGGGTTTTAGAGAGGTTTTAGAAGGGTTTATAGGTGAGTTTGGGGGTTGTTTTGTGTGGGAATTTGTTGGCTGATGGTTAGGCTATGTATGAGGGTTTTTTTGGAAGCTTTTGGGAGCATTATAAGTATTGAAATCAATGGTTTTGGGATGTGCTTTAAGGCTGCTCGGGAATGAGGATTTTAGGGTTGTCTTTAGCTTGAAATCATGTGTTTTGTGCTTGGTTTGTGTTCCGGGTTGCTACATTGATTGGTGGATTGATTTGTAGTTGTTTTTATTGTGCTGGGATGTTTAGAAGCAAGGATTTTTGTTGGTGAAGCCTCGGGAACGAATCCGGAACCGTTGGGAGCTTGATTGGCTAGTGTTGTTGAGCTTGGAATAGTCGGTGAGTGGTTAATGTTTTCAAACCGGTTTAAATGGTTTTCAAAGGTTGGTTCAAGCATGTGGACTAGGTTGGGCTTGGTAGACCCACCTAGAATTGGGATTAGATTGGTAGTCTAATTCCAAGCTTTAGTTAGAGACTTTGGTTGAACTTGAATGTTGAGTATGCCTCTTGTTTCATGTTAATTATGATTAATGTGATTATGTATATTGTGTTATACATGTGTATTGAGGCTTGATATTTGATGCATTGTTATATGCATGTAGTTTGGAATGTGGTTTGTGCATGACGATAAGTTATGGTGAGCACGTGCTAAGCACGAAAGTTGATATGAAATGGTGTTGTGAAAGGTTATGGATTGTGTTAGTATTAGCACTAGTATGCTTGAGTACAATGATCGATCATTAGGATGTTTAGTGTGCACACGTGAGTCTAAATGCGCGCGTGGTCTTGGTGATGGTAGTCATCAAGATGGAGTACGGGTTCGCCCGAAAATCTACATATATATATGTTAGTCGGTGATGAGTGGAATCCCATCGACGGGGCGTGAGGATGAGTGGAATCCCCTCCATGTGAAACGGTGATTAGTGTAATCCCACTGTAAGGTAATGGTTGTGTTGTTGGATGTGAGTTCCAACGGTTATCCGCATATTCGGGTCATAGCTAGGTGCCAATACAGATTGTGGAATGTGTTTGATAATACATTGATATATGTATTTCCATGTGTTGAGCTTATGAGTTGTCGAGCATGGCATGATGTTGATAATTGTGTTCTTGCATCATTTATTTTGACTTATGTGGTTCGAAGGTAAGATCATTCATTCTACCTTGGTTGTGTGCTCGTGCTTGGACCCTGCATTGTCGAGGTTTGTTTTATGAGCTTACTGTAGAACTAATGTTTTGATATAATAATTGAAAAATAGTTTGGACTAAATTGAAAAGAATTTAAAACTTGTTTTTAAGTCCAAACAACTTGAAATTATGTTTGAGGTAGTTTAAGAGGTTTTTGGCAAACAATTTTCATGTTTTTAATAGCCAAACTTGTGATTTCAGAGTACCCGTATCGATACGGTAAACCCCCTTACCGATACCTTTTTGCCCTAGTTTAGCAACTGTCAAAACCCGTATCGATACAGGCCCTTGCCGTATCGATACGCATCAGGATCGTTTCGATACGCTAGGTGAGCGTACCAATCCCAATTCAACTACCCCAACGGCTATTTCCCAACGGCCATTTAAATATGAACCCGTACCGATACGCCCTCAAGCGTATCAATACGCCTATGCTGGCAAGTGCCCAACGGCTAGTTCCTATGAAGGCCGTACCGATACGGTGTCACGCGTATCGATACGGATAGCTGCAAAACAGCATTTATGAAGGGAAATAAAGTCCTCAACGGCTCCAATTCATCCCCAACGGCTAGTAACGGCTACAAACTCATTTGGGAGTATAAAAGGGACCTCCAAGCATCAAGAGAAGGTTAATGCTCATATTGTCAAACATCAAATGATCAAAAAGTGTCTTAGTGCTTAAATTGTCAATTCTTGTATAGACAAACACTAGTGAGCCAAAATTGTCAAATTTGCTCAAGTGTTTTAGGTTTTGGGTGAGTGCTGAATTGTGCAAACAAACACCTATTAGAGGGTTTTAAGTTTGCTTATTGTTTCTCTTTGTAAAGAGGGTTTTGATCAAGGCTTTGGGTAGAAGCTTGATCGGTTGTAAGGGTTTCCTCCTAATCCTAGAAAAGGGGACGAATCAATAGTGGATTGATTGTGAAATCCTTAGTGGGGAGCTAAGGTAGTGGATGTAGACCTTGGTTAGAAGGTTGAACCACTATAAATCATTGTGTCTTTTTATATTCTAGCTTCCTCAACCCTTCCACCCAAAAATCCACCTCTTCACCACTTGGTAAGCTAAATTGGTTGATCGAATCGAGCCCCACACAACTCAACAATTGGTATCAGAGCTTGACTCAATCGAAGAGGATTAACATCCTATTAAGAAGATCCGGCAAGCTCGATCACTATTTCATCAACCGGCTCATATGACACAATCAATCGACAAACCGCCTTTCTTTGACGGAACTCACTATGCCCATTGGAAGACAAAGATGAAGTTCTTAATCAAATCAAAAGATTACAAGATATGGGATGTAGTTGAAGATGGTCCATTCGTGCCTCAAAGAAGTAAAGCGGAGTGGAGTGCCGACGATCGCAAGAAGATGGAGCTAAATTGCAAAGCCTTGCACATTCTATTTTGTGTATTTGGTCCATCCATCTATGAGAAGATGTCTTCTTGTGAGAGTGCCAAGGAGGTATGGGACAAGCTTGAAGTCACATACGAGGGAACCAATGAAGTCAAGGAGACCAAGATTGGGCTCCTAACCTTAGAGTATGAGAACTTCAAAATGGATCCGGAAGAGAACATCGAGAAGATGTTTGATAGGTTCTCCACTATCACCAATGGTCTTAAAGGATATGGAGAAGCCATCCCGGAGGAGAAGCTTGTTCGAAAGCTCATCTACTCACTTCCCGAGTCTTGGGACTCAAAGAGGACCGCCATCATCGAAGCCAAAAATTTGAAGACTTTGAAGCTTGATGAACTCATGGGGTCTCCCCTTACTCATCAAATCATGAAGAAGAACAAAGAGGATGAGAAGAAGAGGGAAGAAACTAGAGCTATGGGAGAGAAGAAAATCAAAGGGCTTGGCATCAATGCAAGTGCCATGGCTCTCAAATCCTCCACTTGTCATCATGTCTACTCAAGTGAAGAGGAGGATCAAGATGAAGAGATAGTTTATCTCTTCAAGAAGTGTGCCCCGTTCATAAAGAAAGCCTTGAGAGAGCTTGAACGAGAACCTAAAAGAAATGAGAGGGCAAGCACTTCAAGCCATAAGAAGAAGGCACATGTGGCTACTTGGAGTGATGAGGACTCCACCGACGATGAACAAGCCAACCTTTACCTTATGGCCATCGAAGAAGATTCAAGGGTAACTTCTAATTCATCTACTTCATGTTCTTATTCCTTTGATGAATTACAAGATGCCTACGATGATTTGGTTTTAGACTTTAAAAGCCACATTTTGAAAAACAATAAATTGATTTCAAAGTTAAAAATTCAAAATGATTTGCTTTCTAAAACCAAACTTGAACTTGAAGCAAAACTTGAAGAGTTTGAATTAAAACGTTTTGATTTACAAAAATTGCTTCAAAAGGTTCAAGAAGAAAAGGATTTGGTTTCCAAAGAGCTAGAAAAGAAAAATAATTTTGGAAAATCAAACTTTTATGTTAGACAATCTAGTGCCCCTAGATTTATTAAAGGAAAATGTTTTAGAAGTATTTGGGTCCCAAAAGGACTTAGTACTTCAATTAAAAAGGATGACATTGAAAAATGGATTCCAAAGGGGACTAAAATTTGTGCTACTAATGTTCATGGATCCAAAGCAATTTGGATACCAAAAATTACTTGATTGTCTATTGCTAGGTGTGATGGAGATGTTCAACAAGTCAAACATTGAGGGGGAGCTCTATGCACACAAGGAAGAACACTTGGAGAAGGAAGGCTTCACATCCTCCCTTGGGTTCAAGTGTTGGTAAAATTTCTAGTTGTTTTTGAATTAATTTGTCTTATTTTCTTTTTATTCAACTAGATGATCATAAATGTTGGACTAACATTTTAATGATGCTTTGAGTAAGGGGGAGCCATTTTAAAACCAAATTCTTATTTTGTGTCAAAGCTATTACCTCTATTGTTATTTTGAACTAAATGTTTTAAATTCTTTTTGATATAACAAAAAGGGGGAGAAATAAATGGTTTGAAAATTGAATTTTTCAAATAAATAAGGGGGAGCTTTATTTAATTTCATATCTTTAATCTCTTATTCACATTTTTAAAGTTAAAGGGGGAGAACCCAAACAATTTTTCAAGTTAGTTTTATTATATCAAAAAGGGGGAGATTGTAGAACTAATGTTTTGATATAATAATTGAAAAATAGTTTGGACTAAATTGAAAAGAATTTAAAACTTGTTTTTAAGTCCAAACAACTTGAAATTATGTTTGAGGTAGTTTAAATGGTTTTTGGCAAAGAATTTTCATGTTTTTAATAGCCAAACTTGTGATTTCAGAGTACCCATATCGATACGGTAAACCCCCGTACCGATACCTTTTTGCCCTAGTTTGGCCACTGTCAAAACCTGTATTGATACAGACCCTTGCCATATCGATACGCATCGGGATCGTTTCGATACGCCAGGTAAGCGTATCGATCCCAATTCAACTACCCCAACGGCTATTTCCCAACGGCCATTTAAATATGAACCCGTACCGATACGCCTATGCTGGCAAGTGCCCAACGGCTAGTTCCTATGAAGGCCGTACCGATACGGTGTCACGCGTATTTATACGGATAGCTACAGAACAACATTTATGAAGGGAAATAAAGTCCTCAACGGCTCCAATTCATCCTCAACGGCTAGTAACGGCTACAAACTCATTTGGGAGTATAAAAGGGACCTCCAAGCATCAAGAGAAGGTTAATGCTCATATTGTCAAACATCAAATGATCAAAAAGTGTCTTAGTGCTTAAATTGTCAATTCTTGTATAGACAAACACTAGTGAGCCAAAATTGTCAAATTTGCTCAAGTGTTTTAGGTTTTGGGTGAGTGCTGAATTGTGCAAACAAACACCTATTAGAGGGTTTTAAGTTTGCTTATTGTTTCTCTTTGTAAAGAGGGTTTTGATCAAGGCTTTGGGTAGAAGCTTGATCGGTTGTAAGGGTTTCCTCCTAATCCTAGAAAAGGGGACGAATCAATAGTGGATTGATTGTGAAATCCTTAGTGGGGAGCTAAGGTAGTGGATGTAGACCTTGGTTAGAAGGTTGAAACACTATAAATCATTGTGTCTTTTTATATTCTAGCTTCCTCAACCCTTCCACCCAAAAATCCATCTCTCCACCACTTGGTAAGCTAAATTGGTTGATCGAATCGAGCCCCACAAAACTCAACACTTACCCTCACTAAGCTTTATGCTTACGCTTTTTTTGTTCGACAATGCACATACGTAGTTCGTGGGTTGCTTGTGCAAGAAGAGGGCCTCCAAGTGTGCTAGTTGAGCTTTTGCTACCCTCAGGTATGAACTAATTTAAGTTAATGATGTAATAGTCAAGCAATGGGGACTTAGGTGGATATTTTGTTTTAGGAGCATGTTTAGACTCCTTGTTATGTGGATGTTATGTTTAAGGGTTGCTTATGCCTAGTATGTTGACCTTGTGCCCCTATCTTAAATGCTTAAGTGTATGTTCTTGTCTAAGCATGTTATCTTGAATGCTATGTATGAATCTTTGTTGCTTTGGTGCTTCCTTTCAATGCATGACTTTTATATGTATGTTGGGTGTTAAGTATGTTTGTATAGGGTGCCTTGCATCTAGGGTTAATGTATGTTTGGTTGCGGGAGGTTTTAGTTGGTGTTTGAGGCAGCCTTGTGCCATAAACCAGCTAAAACATGTCTGTTCGCAGCAGGTGTATCGAAACTATTGGTCTCGTTTCGATACGGTCCCTTTGCTTCAGGCCAGGCGTTTCGATACGCAAAGGGGGCGTTTCGATACGATTTTGCTACTAGAAATCTGAGATTTTGACGAGAATTTGAGGGTATCGAAATGGTCCTAGGTGTTTCGAAATGGTCTTCATATCGTTGACCACGAGAAGTTGACTGTTAAGGGCGTATCGATACGGTCCACCCCCGTTTCTATACGGTCTCCTCGGGTTGACTTTGGCCAGTTGACCTAGTCAAGGCGTATCGATACACCCTCTGGGCGTTTCGATACGGTCTGCAGTTTAAAATTAGAATGGGCTGTTTTTGGTTCGCTCTTTGGATGATCGCCTCGCTTGTTGCTTCCGTTGTTGCCTTTTCATATAGGACATATTAATGCATCTAGACAAGATAATAATAGATGAAAAGTTTTCTCGGGTTGTTAACCGAAGTGAAGCCTTAACGGGTTTTGCCTCGGTTATCCCCGTGTAGCCCACTCGGACCGGTCAGTCGCCCGGACCGGGACGAGGGGGTTGCACTTGCTGGTGTCAGAGCCTGAGGTTTCCGTGACCTCGGGCAGGTAACTGAGGTAAGTTAATTTCTTGTATTGCAATTGCACGGTGTTTGCTTGCCATGTAAGCATCTTTGCTTGTTTATCAAGTATGCCTTGATGCTTGTTTGTCTGATCGTGTATGTATGTTGTTTGAAGCATGTTGAGTAGAGTCTCATTGCTTCTATTACATCAAAAAAGGAATTTTAAGCGAGGGAACATACTTGAGCCACTTGGACCCTTGCCCTTGCTAACCCTATTTGTATGTTGTTGTTGTGTTGTAGTTGTTATCTGTGAGCTCGTATGTCGAGGCCTAGAGGTAGACCGGGGATGGTTCATCAGGAACCTCGTGTTGCGGCTCCTGTTAATGAGCTGGTGGCTGGAGTAGAGGCTCTTGTGGGAGAGCCTGCCGTTGGAGTTGGAGCTCCTCCACCACACCACCTCCTTAGCCTGAAGTGGGAGGCGAGGCTGGAGCTGAGGGAGTGGGACCTCAGGTTGGCCAGGGTGGCCAAGGTCCTACAGGAATAGATATGGCTCCGCTAGTTCAAGTTATAGCGTTTCAGGATGCAGTTGCTGGAGCTCAGGCTGCAGCTCAGCCGAGAGGCGATGATGCTAGCTTACCATTAGAGAGGCTTCGTAGCCTCGGAGCTGATTAGTTCAGAGGATCTACACTTGAGAGATCAGAGTTGTGGCTATAGAAGACAGTCCATATTTTAGCTCAGATGGGATGTGTTAGAGCTTGTAAGTTGGGCTGTGTAGTTTCGTTGCTTCAGGGTGATGCCTACACCTGTTGGGTCACCATTACTACCGGCGTGCCTGAGGCTGAGATTGGTTGGGATTTCTTTGAGACCGCCTTCAGAAAGAGGTATTTGAGGCCGAGATACTTAGATGAGAAGAAGCGGGAGTTCATGGCTCTTGTTTAGGAGACACTTCAGTGACTGATTATGAGATTCGCTTTGTCCGTCTGAATCAACATGCTCTGGAGTTGGTACCTACTGAGAGGGACCGTTGTAACCGGTTCAGATATGGGCTTCATGAGGGAGTCAAGAGGTACACCTTAGCTTCGGATTATTCTGATTTTGATGTCTTGGTCGCTAGGGCCAAGGACATTGAGCATAGCTTGGGGCTGACCAAGCGTTTGGGGGGATCCAGTTCAGGAAAGAGGCACAACAACTTTGATCGTGGTGATGCCAAGAGGCATCGGGGCGGTGGACATCAATTTGACCATAGGCGTGGCAGTGGCCACCATGGTAGAGGCCATTAGGGCCATAGAGCTGGAGGGCGTTTGCCCGAGTGCACTCGTTGTGGGAGACAACATTCCAGAGAGTGTTAGGGGAACTTTCATGCTTGTTGGAACTGTGGATCGAGACACCTCGTCAAAAGAGAGTGTCCGCATCAGGCATGTAACCCCCTCGTCCTGGTCTAGTCGGATGACCGGTCCGAGTAGGCCACACGGGGAAAACCGAAGCGAAACCCGTTAAGGTTCCCCCTCGGTTAGCAACCCTAAAAATTTCTTTTAATTTAATCTTCTCTAATGGCACATTTAAATCCTATGTGATCATAACAGCGGAATAAAATGAGGAGGACACGCAACTGGACACAGAACGACAGATAAACTGTCCAATTTTAATCCATTAGGCAGACCGTTTCGAAACACCATTGAGGCGTATCGAAACGCCTTGACATGGTCAACTGCCCCAAGCCCACACGAGAAGGCCATATTGGAACGGAGGTCAACCGTTCCGAAACACCTTCAACGGTCAACTTCTCGTGGTCAACGAGATATTGACCGTTCGGAAACCCTTAGACCCGTTTCGAAACGCCTTCATCTCGGAAACTTCTCAGATTTCCAGTAGCCAAAGTGTTCCGAAACTCGTATCGGAACATGGGCTTATAGTGGCCAAACCGTATCGAAACGCGTTCCGATACGGGGTCCCTGAAGCCTTACCCGTTCCGAAACGGCTCAGCCCGTTTCAAAACAATGGTTGTCTGCAACCTTCAAAAACCAGATTTAAACATTTCTCCACAACTCTAAAGGCCCTAAACGACCCCAAGGAGCACTCAACACTTACAAGCATGATCTAGAGGCATGGACCGTACATCAAACATGCTCAAACACATAAGGCATAAGATGAAGCATCCATTCATGGCATCTACACAAAAGGCAACATTTCTTATAAAGGCATGCTTAAGGACTCGGAAGCCAAATGGCACAATTCATCACAATAAGGTTTACATGTCATCCATAAGCAACTTAAACATTCATAGGGCATGCCATCACACAAGCATTCGACAAGACATATCATGTTTTACGATCAAGGTCAATTCATGAACATCAATCACATATATGAGTCATACATCGCTCATACAAAACACACTCTTGCCACATTGCTAAACTACCACATTAATTGCTAAACCGTACTTGAGCAACAAAAACTTGGAAAGCCATTTCGCCTTGCTCCGTGCTAACACCACGCTAATGATCTGCATTGTTGAAAATGAGAGCGTAAGCTAGAAGCTTAGTGAGGATGCTCTAAGATCGAAAACATCAACAATGCAGGGTTCAAGTATGCAATTCCTTAATCTCACAAACAACATACATAGATATCAACAAGTCAACCTAGCTAGTCTTTCAAGAGTCATAATATGGCATCTCACATCATACTAAGCTCAACAACAATTATCTCACTTATCAAACATCATAAACATGAGAGAAATATCATTGGCCACTATTAGTTTACCCGGATGTGCGGATTTACTCTCAACAACAACATTACCTCGGTGGGATTACACTCATCACCGGACCTTGCATGAGCGGGATTCCACTCATCACCACATGCCCTACGGATGGGATTCCACTCATCATCACGTAGAATATAAATAAATTTCCGGTGGAATGTGACATCACCGTACTCCTCCTTGATGACTCAACGCCATCAAGGCCACGTACGTTTTGACTTAATTTGTTTGCACACTAATCCTAATGACCGATCATTTACACCCGGTAAGTTAATTAGTGCCAATTCTTTTAACCCAAACACATATCCACCATTTATATCACGTACTCATCACACACATATATCAAGGTACACATATATAAATCAATCCACATTTCACAAGAGTAAATAGGCAATGTCATAACATTCATAAATAGGAACCAAGGAGTTAAGTTACCAATTTAACTCCCACATAGGAATGGCCTACCAAGCACATTCCAACACATACACTACATACACTTGAACCAACTTTAAAACATATTTAAAGTTACTCACCACCCTTCCTTAGCAACCAAAACAAGCAAGCAAGCCTCCTATATGCCCGGATTCGATCCCGATGCTTCTCTAATGTCTCCTCTCGTTTCTAGCCAATCAAAACACATCCATTACTCACAAATCAATGCTAAATTTCAGTCACCACTCCAACCCACAAACACAAGCCACACTTCAACAAATTCCAAACCCAACAATCACCCAAAATTCCCATTTTCGAGCTCCCTTAAAACCCAGCCGAAAACCATGTTTTCAAACACCCAAATGACACCCAAATGGTCCCAAAACACCTTCCTAACATCCCTAAATCATCAGCCCTTCAACCCAACCCTAAAACTCACCAAAATCCAAGTTTTAGACACTTCAAAAATGGCCACAAGGACCAATTTTGGGTTTTCACCCAAAATCACCAATTTTAACATATTATGTGTATTTTAAGGTGACTAAACCAAAACCCAACTTAATAAATCAAAATCAATTGAAAAACCCAATAAAAACTCAAACTTTCTTTAAACCCCAAATTTCCAAAAGATGATAGTTTTAAATTATAAAACTAGGTAAATGTAGAGGATGAAGAGGAGAGTTCAAATATATAATTACCTTTATAAACGCCCTTGAGATGAGGAAGAAATCAAATGGAACAGTAAATGGGGTTTGAGAGGGGTTTAGGTTTGATTTTCACGTTGGAAGCAATGAGGGAGAAGACCACTTTTTTTGTTCTTTTTAACTTTCAAAAAGGTTGTCTACTTTTTTTTGGCTAAATTACCACAATGGTCATTCCCTTTTAATTAAACTCCAATTAAATCCAACTAGGGTTAATTTGATTAAAATTAATTTTACCGACTCGGACCAACTAACCCGACTAACTCCTAACCCCAAAACACAGGTGTTACAACTCTCTCTCACTTAAGGAATTTCGTCCCCGAAAATACCTAACTGAAAGAGATGCGGAAACTGCCTTTCCATATCCTCCTTCCTCTCCCATGTGGCCTCGTCCACACCTCGACGTTGCCACCACACTTTTACTAACTCGATCGATCTACCCCGCAACACCTTACTATTAGATCCTAGGATGTCAACTGGTTCTTCTTCATAAGTCAAATCCGGATTCAATTCAATCTCCTCTACAGGCATAACATGCGATGGATCGGACCTATACTTACGGAGCATCGAAACATGAAATACATCGTGTATCTTCTCTAGCTCGGATGGAAAACGCAACTGATAAGCAACTGGACCAACCCTCCTCACAATCTCATACGACTTTATATACCTCGGACTCAACTTCCCCTTTCGGCCAAATCTCATTACCTTCTTCCACGAAGACACTTTCAAGAACACCTTCTCACCTACGGAGAACTCAACTTCCTTTCTCTTCAAGTCGGCATAGGACTTCTGCCTATCCGAAGCAGCCTTCAATCGATCGCAAATCAATTTTACCTTGTCAGTTGTCCCCTTGAGCAAATCCGCATAGGTAACAACTTATGTCCCACTTCGGCCCAACAAACCGGAGTTCTACACTTCTGGCCATACAAGGCCTCATACAGAGCCATCTGAATACTCGACTAGAAGCTATTATTGTAAGCAAACTCAACTAGAGGCAAATGCTTCTCCCACGTACCCTGAAAGTCAATGATGCAACAACGCAACATATCCTCTAAAATCTGTATAACTCTCTCTGACTAACCATCTGACCGAGGATGATAAGACATGCTGAAGTTCAAACGGGTACCCAAAGCTGTATGCAGACACTCCCAAAATTGAGCTGTAAACCGCAGATCTCTATCGGACACAATAGACTTCGGCACACCATGCAGTCTAACAATCTCACCAATGTACATATCGACCAATCTATCTAAAGTGTAAGTAGTATTGACTACCAAGAAGTGAGCACACTTCGTAAAACGATCTACTATCATCCAAACTGAGTTCTTCTTCGTAGGAGTCAAAGGCAAACCCGAAACAAAATCCATGGTGATATTCTCCCATTTCCATTCTAGAATTCTCAACGGTTGCAACAAACCCGAGGGAACCTGATGTTCCGCCTTCACTCTCTGACACACCAAACACTTACTCACAAAGTTGGTCACATCTCTCTTCAAGCCAACCCAAAAGTACTAATTCATCAAATCACGGTACATCTTTGTACTCCCCGGATGCATAGTAAACGGACTACTGTGTGCTTCAATCAATATCGTACGTCTCAAGTCACTAGCCTCTGGCACAACTATCCTATCTTTGAAACACAAAACCCCACCGGTACTGAAACTGTAGTCTGAAGATCTATCTTCGGCTATATCTTGCACGTGAGGTGCCAAAGATCTATCTAAGAGCTGCTTTTCTCTAATCAACTGACCTAGAGTAGGTATAACCTGAAGCTCGGCTACCAAGCCACCATCTCCGGACAAGCTCAATCTAGCAAACATGGCTCTCAAGTCTACGGCTATCTTTCTACTCAATGCATCGGCCACTACATTGGCCTTACCCGGACGGTACTCAATGGTAAGATCATAGTCTTTTAGCAACTCTAACCACCTACGTTGTCTGAGATTCAAATCTCGCTGAGTCATGATGTACTTCAAACTCTTGTGATCTGTGTACACTGTGCATTTCTTACCGTACAAATAATGCCTCCAAATCTTCAAAGCAAACACAACTGCAGCTAACTCTATGTCATGGGTCGGATAGTTACGCTCGTGAGTCTTCAACTGTCTTGAGGTATAAGCCACCACTCTCTTGTCTTGCATAAGAACACAACCTAGGCCTACATAAGAAGCATCAATGTAAACTACATAGTCTTTCCCAGACTCTGGCTGAATCAAAATCGGTGCTTGGGTCAAAGCTTCTTTCAATTTCTCAAAGGCTTTCTGTCTTGCATCTATCCACTCAAACTGAACACTCTTCTGAAGTAACTGTGTCAAAGGAGCAGCTAACTTCGAGAAACCTTTTATGAATCTCCTATAGTATCCAGCTAAGCCTAGGAAGCTACGTACCTCTGTTACAGACTTCGGTTGCTTCTATTCAACAATGGCCTCAATCTTCTTCGGATCAACTCTAATCCCATCGGCTGACACTACATGTCCTAGGAAGACTACCTCTCGGATCCAGAACTCACACTTGCTCAACTTCGCATACAACTAATAATCTAGCAAAGTCTTCAAAACTAGTCTCAAGTGTCGGTCATGGTCTTCTTCAGTTCGCGAGCACACCAAAATATCATCTATAAAAACAACTACAAACTGATCTAGGTAATGATGAAAAATCCTATTCATCATATCCATGAAAGCAGCCGGTGCATTAGTCAACCCAAAAGGCATGACTAAAAACTCATAGTGACCATACCTAGTCCTAAAGGTCGTCTTCGGTACATCAACCTCTCTTACCTTTAGCTGGTAGTAACCCGATCTCAAGTCAATCTTCGAAAAGACTGATGCTCCTCTCAACTGGTCAAACAAATCATCAATTCTAGGCAAAGGATACTTATTCTTCACTGTTAACTGATTCAACTGTCTGTAATCTATACACATTCTCATGCTTCCATCCTTCTTCTTCACAAACAAAACTGGTGCACCCCAAGGTGAAGAACTAGGTCGGATAAAGCCTCTATCTGTCAACTCTTGCAACTGAGTCTTCAACTCTTTCAGTTCTTTCGGTGCCATGCGATACAGAGCAATCGAAACAGGAGCTGAATCTGAATAAGTCTCAATGGTGAACTCTACCTCTCTGTCCGGTGGTAACCCAAGCAACTCTTCTGGAAACACACTAGGGAAGTCACACACTATCCGGATGTCTAACTTCACTCATGTTAGGGTTCATCACATAGGCCAAGTATGCTTCACAACCCAACTCAACTAACCTCTTAGCCTCCAGAACTGAAATTACATTGGACAAGAACTTCACGTTCTCACCCACCACTACAATCTCATAATCATCTGTGAGCCTCAAAGAAATCCTCTTAGTTTCAAAGTCTATCCTAGCTCTATGCTCCGTGAGCCAGTCCATACCCAAAATTACATCAAAACCATAGAAAGGTAGCTCTATCATATCCACTGGGAACACATGTCCCTGAACCATCAACGGACACCTTCTGTACATTTTTCTAACTACTACCGTGTCCCCAAAGGAACTAGTAACACTAACTCCTACCTCTAACATTTCACAAGGCAAATTCAACGATTGTGCATGCTCACTCAATATGTAGGAATGCGTAGACCCACAGTCAATCAAAGAAAGTAAACCCAAAGACTGTATCGAGAAGTTACCCGCGATCACTTCTGTGTCATGATGATCCCCACGCTGAGCGTAAACTCTGGCCTGACCTCCGCCCTCCGGCTGGACTGCAACTACATGTGATATGTGCCTCTGACCATCATTTCTCGGCTAGAAGTTACCTCTACCACGGCCGCGGCCTCTCTGAAAGTCATTGGCTCTAGCAGGAGCCTGAGCTGGTGCCTGCCCCACCTGATGTCGACAGTCACACCTAATATGATCTCTAGCTCCACAACTCCAACACGAGTGGAAATTTCCCCAACACTCACCGGTGTGGTTCCTCCCGCAAGTACCACATATGGGCAACTTCCCACCAGCCCTCTAGCCCTGTTGGCCCCTACCGTGGTTACCGCCACCACTCCTATGATCACAATGATGCCGGTTGTCCCGATGCCTCTTGGCATCACCTCTATCAAAGTCATTGGACCTCTTACTCGAACTAGAACCACCAGACCGTTTGGTCAAGCCCAAACTGTGCTCCAAGTCCTTGGCCCTCGCGACCAAGACATCAAAATCAGTGTAGTCTGAAGCTAGAGTATACCTCTTGATCTCTTCATTCAGCCCATAACGGAAACAGTTACATCGTTCCACCTCAGTAGGAACAAGCTCAGATGCATACTGACTCAGTCTAACAAATCGAATCTCATAGTCTGTCACAGTCATACTCCCCTGAAGCAAAGCCATAAACTCCCTCTTCCTCTCATCGAGATATCGTGGACCCAGATATTTCTTACAGAATGCTGACTCAAAGAACTCTTAAGTAATCTCGGCCTCATCCATACCCGTAGTGATGGTGACCCACCAAGTGTAGGCATCACCTTGAAGAAAGGACTCAACACACCCGAACTTGCGCTCCCCGGTACATCCCATCTGTGCGAGGATACGGACGGTCTTCTCAAACCACAACTCGGATCTCTCCGGAGTAGACCCTTTTAACTCTTCGGCCCCTAGACCATAGAGCCTCTCTAATGGCAAACCAGTGCCCTCTCCCTGATGTTGTGCTGCTGCCTAACCCCCAGCCACTGCAGCCTGAAAGCCCCGGCTATCGCCTGAACTAAAGGAGCTAAGTCTATTCTGGCCGGACCTTGGCCACCTTGGCCTCCCTGAGGTCCCTCTCCATCGGCCCCGGCCTCGCCTCCTACTCCTGGTGGAGGAAGTGGTGGTGGTGGAGGTGGTGGAGGAGCTCCAACTCCAACCACAGGCTCTCCCACTTGAGCCTCAACTCTAACTACTGGCTCAACTCCCGGAGCCGTTGCCCGTGGTTCCGGTCGAACCATCCTAGGCCTCCCATGTGGTCTCATGGTACAGCTAGCAAGATTATAACTACAACAACAAACATATAAGGATTACGTTAGCAAAAGAAAGGGTCCAACAGTGCTCAAGTACTTCCTTTACAAAAACCTTTTTAAATTAAGTAATAGTAGCAATGGGCACTCGACTCAACATCAAACGCAACAATTCATGCATCAAATCATCATACGAATGCTCAAACAACGAGATTTCATGGCAAGGCATACATCAAGCAATACAATTACTTAGCACATCAAGCTTACCTCACTTACCTGCCCGAGGTCTCGGTAACCCGAGGCTCTGATAACAACAAATGTAACCCCCTCGTCCTGGTCTGGTCGGATGACCGGTCCGAGTAGGCCACACGGGGAAAACCGAAGCGAAACCCGTTAAGGTTCCCCCTCGGTTAGCAACCCTAAAAATTTCTTTTAATTTAATCTTCTCTAATGGCACATTTAAATCCTATGTGATCATAACAGCGGAATAAAATGAGGAGGACACGCAACTGGACACAGAACGACAAATAAACTGTCCAATTTTAATCCATTAGGCAGGCCGTTTCGAAACACCATTGAGGCGTATCGAAACACCTTGACCTGGTCAACTGCCCCAAGCCCACACGAGAAGGTCGTATCGGAATGGAGGTCAACCGTTCCGAAATACCTTCAACGGTCAACTTCTCGTGGTCAACGAGATATTGACCGTTCTGAAACCCTTAGACCCGTTTCGAAACGCCTTCATCTCGACAACTTCTTAGATTTCCAGTAGCCAAAGTGTTCCGAAACTCGTATCGGAACAAGGGCTCACAGTGGCCAAACCGTATCGAAATGCGTTCCGATACGGGGTCCCTGAAGCCTTACCCGTTTCGAAATGGCTCAGCCCGTTTCGAAACACTGGCTGTCTGCAAACTTCAAAAACCAGATTTAAACATTTCTCCACAACTCTAAAGGCCCTAAACGACCCCAAGGAGCACTCAACACTTACAAGCATGATCTAGAGGCATGGACCCTATGTCAAACATGCTCAAACACACAAGGCATAAGATGAAGCATACATTCATGGCATCTACACAAAAGGCAACATTTCTTATAAAGGCATGCTTAAGGACTCTAAAGCCAAATGGCACAATTCATCACAATAAGGTTTACATGCCATCCATAAGCAACTTAAACATTCATAGGGCATGTCATCACACAAGCATTCGACAAGACATATCATGTTTTACGATCAAGGTCAATTCATGAACATCAATCACATATATGAGTCATACATCGCTCATACAAAACACACTCTTGCCACATTGCTAAACTACCACATTAATTGCTAAACCGTAATTGAGCAACAAAAACTTGGAAAGCCCTTTCGCCTTGCTCCGTGCTAACACCACGCTAATGATCTAATTGTTGAAAATGAGAGCGTAAGCTAGAAGCTTAGCGAGGATGCTCTAAGATCGAAAACATCAACAATACAGAGTTCAAGCATGCAATTTCTTACTCTCACAAACAACATACTATTAGTTTACCCGGATGTGCGGATTTACTCTCAACAACAACATTACCTCGGTGGGATTACACTCATCACCGGACCTTGCATGGGCGGGATTCCACTCATCACCACATGCCCTACGGATGGGATTCCACTCATCATCACGTAGAATATAAATAAATTTCCGGTGGAATGTGACATCACCGTACTCCTCCTTGACGACTCAACGCCATCAAGGCCACGTACGTTTTGACTAAATTTGTGTGCACACTAATCCTAATGATCGATCATTTACACTCGGTAAGTTAATTAGTGTCAATTCTTTTAACCCCATCACATATCCACCATTTATATCACGTACTCATCACACACATATATCAAGGTACACATATACAAATCAATCCACATTTCGTAAGAGTAAATAGGCAATGGCATAACATTCATCAATAGGAACCAAGGAGTTAAGTTACCAATTAACTCCCACATAGGAATGGCCTACCAAGCACATTCCAACACATACACTACACACACTTGAACCAACTTTAAAACATATTTAAAGTTACTCACCACCCTTCCTTAGCAACCAAAACAAGCAAGCAAGCCTCCTATATGCCCGGATTTGATCCCGATGCTTCTCAAATGTCTCATCTCGTTTCTAGCCAATCAAAACACATCCATTACTCACAAATCAATGCTAAATTTCAGTCACCACTCCAACCCACAAACACAAGCCACACTTCAACAAATTCCAAACCCAACAATCACCCAAAATTCCCATTTTCGAGCTCCCTTAAAACCCAGCTGAAAACCATGTTTTCAAACACCCAAATGACACCCAAATGGTCCTAAAACACCTTCCTAACATCCCTAAACCATCATCCCTTCAACCCAACCCTAAAACTCACCAAAATCCAAGTTTTAGACACTTCAAAAATGGCCACAAGGACCCATTTCGGGTTTTCACCCAAAATCACCAATTTTAACATATTATGTGTATTTTAAGGTGACTAAACCAAAACCCAAATTAATAAATCAAAATCAATTGAAAAACCCAATAAAAACTCAAACTTTCTTTAAACCCCAAATTTCCAAAAGATGATAGTTTTAAATTCTAAAACTAGGTAAATGTAGAGGATGAAGAGGAGAGTTCAAATATATAATTACCTTTAAAAAAGCCCTTGAGATGAGGAAGAAATCAAATGGAATAGTAAATGGGGTTTGAGAGGGGTTTAGGTTTGATTTTCACGTTGGAAGCAATGAGGGAGAAAACCACTTTTTTTGTTCTTTTTAACTTTCAAAAAGGTTGTCTACTTTTTTTTGGCTAAATTACCACAATGGTCATTCCCTTTTAATTAAACTCCAATTAAATCCAACTAGGGTTAATTTGATTAAAATTAATTTTACCGACTCAGACCAACTAACCCGACTAACTCCTAACCCCAAAACACGGGTGTTACAAGGTGGCACATGCACCGAATCTAGCACAGACTCCTGCGAAAGCGACCGACTATCAGAGAGGCCGTGGGCGCGGTTGTGGTTACTTCCAGCCGAGGGCTAATGCACCTAGGATAGAGGCACTAAGGAATCCTGCTCATGTTGTGGCAGTACAGCCAGAGGCCAGTGGACCAGCTAGCGTCTACGCACATAGAGAGGCAGGGAATGACACAGATGTGATAGCAGGTAATTTTGAGTTACAGTCCATGTCTTTGCTTTCCTTAGTTGATTTGGGTTCTACGTATTCTTACATTTTGAGTGAGCATGCAAAGAAGTTAGACATACCTGTTGAGATCTTAGATGTAGGGATGCATGTGACTAGTTCTTTCGGTGAGACAATTGTAGTTAGACGGATGTATAGGAGCTGTCCGCTGAAGATTCAGGGTCATGTGTTTCTGGTTGATATGATGGAGCTTCCATTCTATGGATTTGATATCATATTGGGTATGGATTGGTTGGTAAAGCACAGAGCTAGTGTAGATTTTGAGACAAAGAGAATTTCGTTGAAGCTTTCCGATGACTACGAGGTAGTGGTAGTAGGCGAGAACGTTAAGTTCTTGTCGAATGTTGTGTCAGCTTTAGAGGCTCGTAGGTTGATGGATTCCGGTTGTGAGGCTTATTTAGCATATGTGATGAATCCGAATATGAGCAAGGTTAGACCGAAAGATATCAGAACGGTTTGTGATTATCCGAAAGTGTTTCTAGAAGAGTTACCGGGTTTGCCTCCTGACAGAGATGTAGAGTTTATGATAGAGACTATTTCAGGGTCTACTCCAATTTCTATTGCTCCGTACCGTATGGCTCCGAAAGAGTTGAAAGAATTGAAAAGTCAGCTTCAGGAGTTGTTAGACTGAGGTTTTATTAGGCCTAGTAGTTCGCCTTGGGGTGCTCCCGTGTTGTTTGTAAAGAAGAAAGATGGCAGTATGAGAATGTGTATTGACTATAGGTAGTTGAACCAGTTGACAGTGAAGAACAAGTATCCGTTGCCTCGTATAGATGACTTGTTTGATCAGTTGAGGGGTGCTTTAGTGTTCTCGAAGATAGATTTGAGATCAGGGTACTATCAGTTTAAGGTGAAAGAGTGTGATGTTCCGAAAACAACTTTTAGAACTAGATATGGATATTATGAGTTCCTTGTGATGCCGTTTGGGCTCACGAATGAACCAACAGCTTTCATGGACATGATAAACAGATTTTTCCGAGACTATCTAGACCGGTTTGTAGTTGTTTTCATAGATGACATCCTTGTGTACTCGAGATCAGAAGAAGAGCATGATGAGCACTTGAGACTTGTTTTACAAAGACTTATGAGTAATCAGTTGTATGCGAAGCTTAGTAAATGTGAGTTCTGGATTCGAGAAGTTGTGTTCCTTGGCCATGTTGTGTCAGATGAAGGTATTCGTGTTGATCCGACGAAGATTGAAGCCATTGTTGAGTGGAAACAACCTAAGTCAGTGATTGAGATTAGGAGTTTCCTAGGATTAGCTGGTTACTATGGGAGGTTCGTTGATGGTTTCTCTAGAGTAGCTGACCCGTTGACTAAATTGTTGGAAAAAAGAGTGAAGTTCGAGTGGTCAGATGCAAGACATAAGGCTTTTAAGAAATTGAAAGAAGCTTTGACGAATGCTCCAGTGTTAGTACAACCAGTTTCAGGGAAAGAGTCCGTGATCTATAACGATGCTTCCTACGTAGGTTTAGGTTGTGTTCTGATGCAAGAAAGGAGAGTTGTTGCTTATGCTTCGAGACAATTGAAGGTGCACGAGAAGAACTACCATAAACATGACATTGAGTTAGCAGTAGTTGTGTTTGCATTAAAGATTTGGCGTCACTACTTGTATGGTGAGAAGTGCACGGTTTACACTGATCATAAAAGTTGGAAGTACTTGATGACTCAGAGAGAGCTGAACTTGAGAAAGAGAAGATGGCTTGAACTGTTGAAAGACTATGATTTGACTATTGAGTACAATCCGGGTAAGGCAAATGTAGTAGCTGATGCATTGAGCAGAAAAGTTGCAGTTGAGTTGCGAGCTATGTTTGCTAGACTGAGTGTATCAGGGGATGGTGGTTTTATCACAGAGTTGATTCAAATGTTTCGAGAGAAACAATTGCAAGATGTGTCTTTAGTTCCTCATGTTCAGGACATAGCCGAAGGTAGACCGACCGAGTATAGCTTCAGTGATGAGAATGTGTTGTGTTTTAGAGACATAGTTGTTGTACCTAAAGATGTTGAGTTGAGACGTACGATTCTGAGCGAAGCACATTCGAGTCCATTTTCGATGCATCCGGGCAGTACTAAGATGTACCGTGATATGAAGAATGATTATTTCTGGGTTGGTTTGAAGAAAGATGTAGCCGAGTATGTGAGTCATTGCATGGTTTGTCAGAGAGTAAAGGCAGAACATCAAGTTCCTTCAGGTTTGTTACAGTCCTTGAAGATTCTGGAATGGAAATGGAAGAGGATCACTATAGATTTCGTGTCGGGGTTGTCGTTGTCTCCTTCGAAGAAGAATTCTATTTGGGTGATAGTTGATAGATTCATTAAGTGTGCTCATTTCTTAGTAGTGAACACCACATATTATTTAGACAAGTTTGAAAGTTTGTATATTCGCGAGATTGTGAGACTTCATGGAGTTCCGAAGTCTATTGTATCAGACAGAGATTCGAGATTCACATCGAGGTTTTGGGGTTATTTTCATAGTGCCTTAGGTAGTCGTTTTCATTTCAGTACTTCGTATCATCCGCAGTCAGATGGACAGTCAGAGCGAGTGATTCAGATTTTAGAGGATATGCTTCGTTGTTGTGTGATTGACTTCCAGGATTCTTGGGAGAAGCATTTACCCTTAGTTGAGTTTGCTTACAACAACAGTTACCAGGCTAGTATACAGATGGCTCCTTATGAGGCATTGTATGGTAGGCGATGTAGGACTCCGATTTGTTGGGCTGAAACGGGTCAGAAATTGTTACCTATGCCGGATTTGCTTAAGAGGACTACTGAAAAGGTGAAGTTGATTTGTGACCATTTGAAAGCAGCTTCCGATCGTCGGAAATCTTATGCAGATTTGAAGAGAAAAGAGATCGATTTTTCAGTGGGTGAGAAAGTGTTCCTGAAAGTATCTCCGTGGAAGAAGGTAATGCGGTTTGGCCGGAAAGGCAAGTTGAGTCCGAGGTTCATTGGTCCGTATGAGATAGTTGAGCAAATTGGGCCAGTAGCTTACCGTTTGAGATTTCCTTCAGAGTTAGAGAAGATACACGATGTCTTTCATGTGTCGATGCTTAGGAGGTATAGATAAGATCCGTCTCATGTTATGCCTGTTGAGAAGATAGAGTTGAATCCAGATTTGTCTTACAATGAAGAACCTGTTGAGATACTTGCTTATGATAGAAAGGTGTTGCGTGGCAAGACCATAGAGTTAGTCATGGTGTTGTGGAGACATGGAGGTGTGGAAGGGGCCACGTGGGAGAGGAAAGCTGATATGCTTGAGCAGTTTCTATATCTGTTTCCATTAGGTAATTTCGGGGACAAAATTCCTTAGGTGGGGGGGGGAGTTGTAACACCCGGGTTTGGGAGTCGGGTGAAAATAATATTAAAATAATGTTTCGGGTTTCGGTTTCATTTTCAAAATAATTAAAATCTATGTTGGGCCTATCTTCTAAATCCAATCCCATGGGTTTTAGGAGATGAGAATTTTAGCCATCTCATTAATGAAAATTGGTAAATATGTGGACTTGCAAAAATAAAACATTTTCTTTTACTTTTCAAACACAAAAAGGCTATCATCTTCTACCTCCCAATTTCTAACGTGAAAAACCCCTTCACCATTGTGTTCACTATTCCATCATCCTTCTTGCTTGTTGTTGGAGATTTTTCAAAGGTAAACCCATTTTGACTTGTCCTTATCATTCTCTACAAGTTCATACCTTTATTTTCATGAAAGCTCATAGTTTTTACATTTTGAGTTTTTAAGTTTTGAAGATAAAAATCCAAACTTTGATAACCTTTAGATGAGTTTTTGATTTAATGTTGTTAGATAAGTTAAAAGCATCTTATAAGCTCCAACATACTCGATTTTTACAAGGTTTTATGGTGATTCCCGAAATTGGGTTTTAGAGAGGTTTTAGAAGGGTTTATAGGTGAGTTTGGGGGCCGTTTTGTGTGGGAATTTGTTGGCTGATGGTTAGGCTATGTATGAGGGTTGTTTTGGAAGCTTTTGGGAGTATTATAATTATTGAAATCAGTGGTTTTGGGCTGTGCTTTAAGGCTGCTCGGGAATGAGGATTTTGGGGTTGTCTTTAGCTTGAAATCATGTGTTTTGTGCTTGGTTTGTGTTCCGGGTTGCTACATTGATTAGTGGACTGATTTGTAGTTGTTTTGATTGTGTTGGGATGTTTAGAAGCAAGGATTTGTGTTGGTGAAGCCTTGGGAACGAATCTGGAACCGTTGGGAGCTTGATCGGCTAGTGTTGTTGAGCTTGGAATAGTCGGTGAGTGTTTAATGTTTTCAACTCGGTTTAAATGGTTTTCAAAGGTTGGTTCAAGCATGTGGACTAGGTTGGGCTTGGTAGACCCACCTAGAGTTGGGATTAGATTGGTAGTCTAATCCCAAGCTTTAGTTAGAGACTTTGGTTGAACTTGAATGTTGAGTATGCCTCTTGTTTCATGTTAATTATGATTAATGTGATTATGTATATTGTGTTATACATGTGTATTGAGGCTTGATATTTGATGCATTGTTATATGCATGTAGTTTGGAATGTGGTTTGTGCATGACGGTAAGTCATGGTGAGTACGTGCTAAGCACGAAAGTTGATATGAAATGGTGTTGTGAAAGGTTATGGATTGTGTTAGTATTGACACTAGTATGCTTGGGTACAATGATCGATCATTAGGATGTTTAGTGTGCACACGTGAGTCTAAATGCGCGAATGGTCTTGGTGATGGTAGTCATCAAGATGGAGTATGAGTTCGCCCGGAAATCTTCTTATATATATGTTAGTCGGTGATGAGTGGAATCCCATCGACGGGGCATGAGGATGAGTGGAATCCCCTCCGCGTGAAATGGTGATGAGTGTAATCCCACTGTAAGGTAATGGTTGTGTTGTTGGATGTGAGTTCCAACGGTTATCCGCGTATTCGGGTCATAGCTAGGTGCCAATACAGATTGTGGAATGTGTTTGATAATACATTGATATATGTATTTCCATGTGTTGAGCTTATGAGTTGTCGAGCATGGCATGATGTTGATAATTGTGTTCATGCATCATTTATTTTGACTCATGTGGTTCGAAGGTAAGATCATGCATTCTAACTTGGTTGTGTGCTCGTGCTTGGACCCTGCATTGTCGAGGTTTGTTTTATGAGCTTACCCTCACTAAGCTTTATGCTTACGCTCTCTTTTGTTCGACAATGCAGATCCGTAGTTCGTGGGTTGCTAGTGCAAGAAGAGGGCCTCCAAGTGTGCTAGTTGAGCTTTTGCTATCCTCAAGTATGAACTATTTTAAGTTAATGATGTAATAGTCAAGTAATGGGGACTTAGGTGGATATTTTGTTATAAGGAGCATGTTTAGACTCATTGTTATGTGGATGTTATGTTTAAGGCTTGCTTATGCCTAGTATGTTGGCCTTGTGCCCCTATCTTAAATGCTTAAGTGTATGTTCTCGTCTAAGCATGTTATCTTGAATTCTATGTGTGAATCTTTGTTGATTTGATGCTTCCTTTCAATGTATGGCTTTTATATGTATGTTGGGTGTTAAGTATGTTTGTATACGGTGCCTTGCATCTAGGGTTAATGTATATTTGGTTGCGGGAGGTTTTAGTTGGTGTTTGAGGCAGACTTGTGCTATATACCAACTAAAACATGTCTGTTCGCAGCAGGTGTATTGAAACGGTTTGTACCATTTCGATACGGTCCCTTTGTTTCAGGCCAGGCGTTTCGATACGCAAAGAGGGCGTTTCGATACGATTTTGCTACTGGAAATCTGAGATTTTGACGAGAATTTGAGGGTATCGAAACGGTCCTAGGCATTTCGGAACGGTCTTCGTATCGTTGACCATGAGAAGTTGACTGTTGAGATCGTATCGATACAGTCCACCCCCGTTTCGATATGGTCTCCTTAGGTTGACTTTGGCCAGTTGACCTAGTCAAGGCGTATCGATACACCCTCTGGGCATTTCGATACGGCCTGCAGTTTAAAATTAGAATGGGTTGTTTTTGGTTCGCTCTTTGGATGTTCGCCTCGCTTGTTGCTTCCGTTGTTGCCTTTTCACATATGACATATTAATGCATCTAGACAAGATAATAATAAATGAAAAGTTTTCTCGGTTTGTTAACCGAAGTGAAGCCTTAACGGGTTTCGCCTCGGTTATCCCTGTGTAGCCCACTCGGACCGGTCAGTCGCCCGGACCGGGACGAGGGGGTTACAATCCTTCCCCTATAAAAGGATGAGAATTTCTTCTTTGTAAATCAGATTTGAGTAATTAAATAAAAAGGTATCCTTTTGAGTACTTGTTTGCAAGTTTCGAGAAACTTCTGTCTTTGAAGCTTTCTTCAACGTGTTCGACCGAGTTGAGCGAGGGATAATCTTCACACTCCGGGTTGCCTATCTAACAGCGGGTAGGAGGGCTGATTTTAAGCTGTATCATGGAGGTTGCCTAGTTAATTGCAACTATGAGGGTTCTGCGCGTAATACACCAAACTAGGCCCTAGTAGCTTGTTATAAAAGTAACTAAAAATTCAATTGTGTAAAAATCTTGTAATTAAGGAAGATTGATTGAATTAAGGACTAAATTGATAAGGGAGGTAAATAGGTGACCATTATTAGAAGGGTTAAACTGCATAGATGGATAAATGTATAGTTTGCATGTTAAACTTTAAAAAAAAACATGGACCTTACACATGTCCTTGTTTTAGGCTAACACCCGACCATTAGGAGAGATAATCTTGAGTTATCTCCTTCATTTTCCTTAGAACCGAAACACTTAGAGAGATAGGAGAGCTCGAGATAGTTATCCATAGAGTCTTGAAGAAGTTGAATCCATGCTAGTGAAATCTTGTCACCTAGACATTTCTCATTAAACAAGAAGGGTAAGCTTTTGTTTACATTAATTGTGTTAGATTCTAATTAGGATGAATTTGCTTGATGATCGATTGTCCACAAATTGAATATGAGATTATGTTGATTGGATATTAGTGTTTGAATTGAATTCATAAGAACTTGATAGTTGAAATGCTTGTACATGAATCGGTCTATGCTAGTTGCTTGATAAGTTACTAATTTGTTATAGAATTTGAATGAAATCATGTTTGAATTGGTCTTTGATTGAAGCTTGATAGGTTGTGGAATTGCTGCTGAAATTACAATACATACATGCTAATCGAATGAAATGTAAAATGGATGATGAGCTTGTTGGAAAATGAACTATAAAGTGATTATAAGTGTTGTGAAATTGAATGATTGTTTAGATAAGTGAAAAATTGAACTGGGCGTATACATAGTTACATGTAATTGCTGGATTGATTGAATCATGGACTGTTTTGGAAGAATGGATAATCTCAAGACTGTGTTGACATGTTAAATAACTAAGAAGTCGTCTTGATTAAGTAAAATTGATACCTATGTTTAATTGGGCAGAATTGGTGAAAAATAGAAGTTACAAGATTGTTTTTGAGATGAAAATAAGAGTGCATATCCATGCTGCCCTATTTTGAATAAACATGATATTTAGAGGACTGTTTTTACATTATTTGAGGAATTAAGTACTGTTTTGTGTGCTTGTTAACATGGTGGTCTGTGTTTGAAATGAACAACTGAAATAAAAGCTTGTTGCTCTGTATTGCTTGTTTGGAAGAATAGAAAATTGTTTAAGGTAAACATTTAAATGATAAACCATTGAATATGTATATGTTTAACTAGATTACTTGGAATTGTCTTAAAATAAATGTTTGAATGTATTGAAGGGTATAAATTGAATAGTTGCTGATTTTGATTTTATTGTATTGATTAAGACATAGAACAAGGAAAGGATCTTATCGAAGGCGATAGAGTTGGCCAAGCAAGTGGCAAACAAAAGGGGATTTGGATTCAAGACCAAAACTAGCTTGGAAGGACTTCTGAGTGTGGCCTTAAATAGGGTTAGGACTTATGTCCTAACCAAATATGCATGTCTATATTTCCTGCTATATGTGTTAATGCTATGAAAATGGACCTAAACTATGCTTGGAAATTGAATTAAGGGAAGAATGGCTTAAATGGAGACTTGATGTCATACTATGCTTGATATATGACTTGATAATGAAAATGGACTATGAAACAAATGTTTGAATTTCTATGTTCTCTTGTAACCTATTCGAATGAGTTGAGAAGGCTTAACCATGATATTTCTTGATGCTTATTAATGAATTGAAATGTACACTTGATTGAATTACCATGAATACATGATTTGTGAGCTAAGGCTCAAATAGTCTAAGGGCTAGCTTGATCTTGATAAACAGACACTTGAACATGATACCTTGAATAAGTTAATCGCTTGCCTTGAACATGAAATGTATACTTGCTATGTCTTGAACACATTGAATCTTGTGTAAATGATCTATAAATCAAACAAAGCCTTGATTGCTAGATGGTCTTAGGTAGGATGGCATGACATAGAGTTTAGAGCTCATCTGTGTTGGGTGGACTACGGTCCAGGGCCAAGGCCCCTATTTGGCGGTAATATGAGGGATGTGTGTTATGGTCACTGGCGACATTAGGAGGGATATGACTAGTTACTTGTTTTGGCGACTCGATTACCTAAGATCAGTTTGGTTGGTGACTCGATTACCTAGACATAATTATGTACCAAGGCCTAATCTAAAGTAATAAGCAAGAAAAAAAGCATGGCTTAAAGCTTAAATGGTACTTGACTTGATATCTTGAATTGGATTATTACATGATACTCGAATGAACACTTGAATTGTTATACTTGAGCATGAATCTTGTCTTGAGTTGATACTTGATAATCTTGAAACCAAAACAATCTCCTTGCTAACATGCTATTTGAATGATATTGAAGCATAACATGATGTATGTTACTTGAGATTATGACCTTGTTATATGTTCTTGTGCTTGTGATGATTTGCATAAATGGTAATGACTATACATGACTACTTGACTTCCTACTTGTCTTGAAATACTTGAAACTTTAAGCTAGACTTGACTTACATGCTACACGCCTTAGCTAGGTTGTACTTGACTTAAAGACTACTTAAGTTGATAAATTGTTAGCTTTAGATGCTACCTCACTAAGTACATTATGTACTTATCACTCTCATTACCATTATTCCCAAACTAAAGGTTTAAAGAGACCGTAAAGCTATCTACCTTGAGCCCGAAGCAGAACACAAGCAAGGCTAGAAGTATGACTTCGATTCCATTTTGTAACTCTCCTAGTTGGTGGCACCTAGACTTTTGTATATATCATGCTATATCATACATTTTGGAATATTTGAAAGTTTGTATTTATTTATGATCATGACCTTAGAAGTTTGTAAACACTTGAATGTTAACTCTTATTTCCTGATATCATCTTGATATGCAAATGGATTGGTTATGCCTTACAAATTGCTGGAATTGTCATATATGATACAATGAGCTTGTTACCCTTGAACTTGTATGGAAGAAATCACTATATGCTATGCTTGAGTGAAGGCTCTATTTGAATGGAACCTTGGATGATGGTTGCTTGTTCCTAGTTCGAATGTTTAATGGTTTTGTTAGCTAGCTTAGTTTGATATATGAAGTAATTGTTGGTGGGATTATGCTTGATTGAGTCTTGGTTTGAATGTACATACATGATAGCATGACTAGTTTAACAAGCATGATATGTTCATATGATTTGAGTGAAAATTCTAGAAGCCCATGCTTAGATAGGTAGAAGAGTATGAACTTGTAAACATGATTAATCCTTGCCTTGTTTTGTATCATAGTTGCGCATACTTGTAATGGTTTTGAAATCAACTTGAATATTGCCTTATGTGCTATTCGAATACATGCATGATTTCTTGAATAGGAAGTAACCATTTTGAAATGAAAATGCCTTGATGTTCATGCTTGTTCGAATGTTATGCTTGTTAATCTAGATATGTACGATCAACCATTGATTGTATCTTGTAAGCTAAGGTTCTAAGTGATAATCTATGAAAGGTATATCATGTAACATGCTTATGATTTCATTCGAATGCTATTCTTGTATGTTCTTTGTTGGTTAATGTAACGCCCCGGTTTTGGGCCTAGGAGTTTCAAAGGTTTGGTTTAGGGTCTGTAGAACCTAGACTAGAGATATGGGTTAGTTCGGGAGTGGTTCAGGGAAAACATGGTTCGTGATGTGATAAAATTATGAGAAAAATTCCTAAAATCCTTTTAAAATATATATAAAGGAGTGGTGAAGCCAATTTTAAAGGACTAAAACGCAATAAGGGAAAACTATATTTAAAGGGTTGTTTTAAAAGAGGGCAAAAACTTAGAATCTTTAGGGAGCTAATATGGTATTAATCAAGTATTCTTTTAATTTGCTATATTTTAAATGTTTTTAATTAAAGAAAATAAAGAAAGGTTTTGATTAAAAGAGATTTAGTTTACAAAATATATTTTTGATGTAACTTTCATTTTCTCTCTTTTCTCATCATCCAAACATCTCTTTTCTTTCATAACTTCAAGAGATTTTCATCTTTCCATTTCACTTTGATTTGCAAATGATTTCTTTGGTGTTTCCTCCATTTAACTCAAAGGATTTTGAAGGTTTTTCAACAAATCTTGCCAATTGAAGGAGTAGGCAAGGGTTAGAGGTAATTTTCGTTCAACTCCTTTAATCAAGGTTCTTTATTGAAATTTCCAAGTATTTGGCTCTCTAATTAAGGTTCTTAATAAGGTTTCATGATTAATTTGATGAAAATGGTTAAATCAAGCTTAAATGGAATTTTTGAATAATTTTCGTATTGGATCTAATTTGGCTGAGTTATGATTGATTTTAATCATGTTTTGGATGTTAAATAATGTTAAAATAATGGTTTGAACATGTTAATACCGAAACAAGTTGAATCTCTAGTTGTTTAGGCTAGTAGATTTGGGTTTTTGTGGTGTTGAAGTGAAGCTGGGGTTGCTAGAGATATAAGGATGCAAATAGGTTGATTTTGGATGTTATTTGATGATTAAAAATGGATGGAAGTGTTAGGTTTTTACTGGGCTGAGTTTGTAGTGACATCGAAGGTGTTTTCATTTGTTTCAGATAGGTGTTTTGTTGTTTTTGGGAAGAGCAACATGTTAGGTTTGTTTGTTGGAAATTGTAATGCATTAATCCTCTGTTCTTGTGTGGTATAAACATGGGAGAATGTATCAGAAGCAGTCGGTGAAGTTTTGTATGCTTCGGGTGCTTGGTTTCAAGTCGGCTAGTCAAGGTTTTGCTTGTCGGTGAGTGAGAACGTGGATATCAGTTTTGAAATGCTTTAAAAGGTGGGTTGGGAATTTAATTGTAAGCTTGAAATGCTTAACTAAGTTTGGAAGTAAGTGAAAGGAATTTCTCTCCCGGTTGTGCTATTTTGTGATGTTTTATGCACTATTTTGAATTAAAGAATTTACTTACTGTTAAAGCATGTTCAAAGAATATGGTTATTGTTTTTAATGATGTGATGTTGAAGGATTCACATGGTAAGTGATCCTTGTAAGTATATGACTTATACTTGTGAATTTAAGAATGGTTTAGTGCTTGAAAATATGATTTATTGATGATGCTTTGAAAACAATGAGGTATGTGTTAAAATGTAAATTATATTGGCAAGTGATGTTGTGAAAATGGTTTATAAATTATATCGGATATAGTTAGCCTGCTATAGGATTGAGTGCACTATAAAAAGTCGCCTTGGATGTCGAGGGGTTGGTGTCCCGTGTCTCCGTCCAAGTACCCTAACGATCGAGCAGGTTGGTGTCCCGTCTCTCGTTAGTGGTTAAGCATCTAACCGATGATAGGTTCGGTGTCCTTATGGGTTGTAATTGTACCCGATTGATATAGTACCTTTAGTTATGAATGTACCAATTCCGGTTAAGATGGCTTGAAGTGTTGAATAGACACTTGTTGAATCTATGTATCTGATATGTGGTTTTGAGTTGTGAACTTGTTTAATGATCACTTGTAAGCCAATATAATTTATGATGTATCATGAAATGGTTTATGTTGCATAATGTGGTTTATGCATATTTTACTCTTTAAGCTTTGCATAAGGTAGCTATGCATGGGAAGGCTTAAATAAAGTGTTGAATTGGAATGTGTTGATGATTCATGATACATGAGCATGAGGTTTAAAATGTTGATTTTTGTTCAAGGAAAGTGCATTGTTTAAAAAGGGCATGATGGTTTTCAAATGATATTTTAAGAAATGGAAATAAGGTTTCAATGTGAGCATGGAAAATGGTTTTAATACATTGATGGTGTTTTGTTTTTGAGCCTCCTCACTAAGCCTTATGTGCTTACGCTCTCATTTGCGAGTGGTTCAGGGAAAACATAGTTCGGGATGTGATAAAATTATGAGAAAAATTCCTAAAATACTCTTAAAATATGTATATAATAGATTTGTGAAGTCAATTTTGGAAAATGATATTTGGAAGAGGAACATTTCAGTTTTGTGACTAATTTATAAAAATGTAAAAACTGTTTTTAAAGGAGTATTTTGAAAGAGGGCCAAAACTTAGAATATCTAGGGAGCTAAGTCAAAATTGATCCGCTATTTCTTTAACTGAGCATATTTTAATTGTGGTTTACTTAAAAGATTAAAAAAGAGTTTTTAATAAAAAGGAGATTTAGTTTCACAATTCCATTTTCGACTTAACTTCCATTTTCTCTCTTTTCTCTTTAGCCAAACATCTATTTTCTCTTATAACTTTCAGAGATTTTCATCTTTCCATTTCACTTTGATTTGCAAATAGTTTCCTTGGTGTTTTTCCATTTATCTCAAAGGATTCTTGAAGATTTTTCAACAAATCTTGCCAATTGAAGGAATATGCAAGGGTTAGAGGGGAGAACGTATCAGAAGCAATCAGTGAAGTTTCGTGAGCTTTGGCTGCTTGGTTTCGCGTCGGCTAGTCAAGGTTTCGCGTGTCGGTGAGTGAGAATGTGGATACCAGTTTTGAAATGCTTTAAAAGGTGGTTTGGGAACTTAGTTGTAAGCTTGAAACGCTTAACTAAGTTCAGAAGTAAGTAAAGGAATTTCTTCCTCGGATGGTGCTATTATGGATTTGTATATGCACATGGTAAGCGATCCTTGAAAGTATATGTTATATACTTGTGATTTTAAGCATGGCTTAATGCTTGGAAATATGATTTATTTATGATGCTTTGAAAACAGTGAGGTATGTGTTAAAATGTGAATTATGTTGTCAAGTGGTGTTATGAGAATGATTTATAAATGATATCGGATATAGTTAGTCGGCTATAGGATTGAGTGCACTATAAAAACTCGCCTTTGATGTCGAGAGGTTGGTGTCCCGTGTCTCCGTCCAAGTATCCTAACGATTGAGGAGGTTGGTGTCCCGTTTCTCATTAGTGGTTAAGCATTTAACCAATGACAGGGTTTGTGTCCCTATGGGTTGGAATTGTACCTGGTTGATATAGTGTAACACCCCTCACCCGGTTACGAGCGAGCGATGTTACTATTCGGGTGATGGACAGATTCATACATGTCAACACATCAAACATACAATTATATGAGATTCAATTCATACTTAACAAGCATCAAAGCAAACAATCATATAATCATTTATCCAATAACAAGATCATAAATACATATAGGTGAGCCAATTTAAAACTTTTCTAACACGAATCTTATATTCATGTTGCAAATGCATATTAACAAGCCTAACTAACATACATGTATTCAATCAAACTCATGAACATTTGATTCAAGTATACCAATGCTTCTTATTCGAATACTTAAGACAATCAAATATTATTATATACATATCTTAGTTCATATTACAACACAACCATACAAATACATATAACAACTTTCAAACAACCTAAATCATATACAATAGTATTCGAAATCAGCATTCATTATATTCTAATATTCTATTACCATTCGAACTATACAAATCATCCAACAACAATTCTAGATGAAACCTTCCTAATTCAAATAAAGATAACATACTTATACATATTCAACCATTCAAATCCATCAAGGGCATGAACCATATAAATGATACTCAAATTCATATCAAGCTTAGTTAACTTCAAACATAGTTCATTCATATCATCATATCCATATTTACATAAACATTCATCAAGTCATTACGTAATATAACATGTCTTAGTTTTATACAAACCAAACTTAACAATTACATGTTCCATAATGCATGACAAACTAACTTAGACTATGCCACCAACTAGGAGACTAAGCAAGATTATATCATACTTGTTCTTGGCTTGCGAAGCTCTCGGAACAAAACGGATGGCTTTCGGATATCAACGAACCTGTTATTTTGGAAGAAGGAAACAAAGAGAGTGATAAGTACACATAATGTACTTAGTGAGGCAGCCCTAAACTTTACTAGTTTCAATCTTTTAAAGTCTTATTCAATCTTTAAAGTTACTTAGTTAGGCTTAGCACGTATTGGAATACCTAACTAGCCTATCAAAACCAAGTTAACAAAGCTATTTTCATGTACTAACCAATAGGGCAGCAAGTATTTACATGTACAATGACTTATTGGGCAGCAACCATTTCATTTAAAACATACCAATTTGGGCAGCAAGCTACATGTACATTTCATACCAAATTGGACAGCAAGCAACATATATAATTCAAGCCAAATTTGGGAAGCAAGCACATGTACAATTCAAGCTAAATTGGACAACAAACAACGTGTAATCTCATTATCATCTTGGCAGCAACATTTCATAGTTTCACATCACAACATAGTTCATTTTAAATCTCAACCAAGTACACATATTCATTCCATATCATAAGGGCTAATATCCAACTTGTTCATTTAAACATATATCATTGTTCTAATCATGTTTTGCCTTGGATGATTAATGAAATAGGTAATCAAGTCTTCATGTATCATGTAACTTTAGATACTCAAAGTATCAATTTCTCATTTCAACTTATAACAGAGGATGCATAGGCATCAATGGTGACTTACCACCATTCAATTATCAAGGTGACTAACCACCTTATCAGGTTTATAGGTGACTAACCACCATCCTGTAACAAAGATCAGAGGAGCTCAATGACTCTAAGGCATGCCCTTCTACCTATAGACACTAATCAAACCAAGGACTTTACTTATCTTTCATTATTAACAATAGCATTTTACTTGTTTATCAAACACATATCACAAAGTCATGTACACATTCAATCATGTTTACATTGTGCACATTCAAGCCATGCTCAATCAAATTTCCAGCAAGCATTTAGCATCATTTCAATCATATAACCATCTTCAAACAGTAGCTAAATCATACATTAATTCAATTCAAGTGACTCAAACAACTCATATCACAAAGCAACCCATATAGACATCAACTAGCATATCTAGATAGCATCATATACCTAGTTCATAGTTCATTCCTTTAGTCCTTCTTCCTTAGCATTTAAATTTACCAATCCATTATTAAGTTCATTACATGCTTCATTTTAAATCATCCAAGAAACATAAACACATTGGTTGAGACACTAATCTCAACCCTAAACTAGCTACACTCACAAATACTTCTAAGCTTAGTTGTTATCCTTGATGATGATTCCTTTCCCCCTTCTCTTTGCTTGATCACTCCTTGAATCTTCTTGAAATTCTTCACCAATGTGATCTTAAAACATAAAATATCATATACAATATCCATTAGTAATTAATTCAAACATATAAATTCATTTACTTAAGCATAATCACCTAGACAAGTGAATCTGCCCCCTAAACTGGCAGTTTGAGTAACCTCTACTAAACTGGCCATATCTTTTTACTCACAACTCCAAATAAGGAGTTCTTTACCATTCTAGAAAGCTTATAAATACACCTTTACAACCATGTATGGCACATAATTTTATCATTTCTCTATCCATACAGTTTATTACTTGAACATAGGGCATTTTTAGAAACCTAATCTGCCTATTCTTAATTTGTGACTTTAGTGCATTTATAACCTATGTTTCACTACACCATTAATCTTGAGCTTCATATTAACATGATAATGAAGTTCTAACATCTTTAAAAACAGAGCATTGAAGTCCTCAATTTATCAATTTCCACAAAACAGTCCCCTTTAATCCCTTAATAATCCTACATGTGATCTAAATGCTTTTAACCTACCAATTGAGACTTAATTCAAGCTTGGTAATTTAATTTTTATTCATTCCATGACTCCCCTGTTTCAAGCATAAATTTTCAGAATTTATTAGCACCATTTTGACCCCTAAACATTTCGAATTTCACAATTTAGTCCAGCAGATTCCAATTTCATTCAGTTTCAGTCCAGTCAACTTCTAACAACAATTCAGAGACCTATACTTAACATTTTTGAGCAACCCATACCTCTATTCCATGTAAAATTTTGTCCTCTACAACTTTGTATAAGAACACTTTTTCCAGAAATCACTCTAACATGCTCAATTTTCCAGATTTCTACAGGGTATCATACAAGTACGAATCTGAGCAGATTCATACCTAAGTTCATGTTCATGCTTTAATTTCCAGAAATTATTCAAGTCTAACATGAACCCAGCAACTCATTAACAATTTGAATAATTTCTAAACATAATTCCAGCAACAACACACAAAGAATTCAATAATACAAATCCTATAATCTTAAGAACAAAATCGGTAACACACATCTACTTACTTGAGCTTTGAACCAACATGCATGCATGAATCCTAGGATAATTTTGCAGCCCTCTCTTCTTTCATTTCCCAGCTCTCTCTCTCTCTAATTTATTAAGGTTTCGGTGGGTTTCTTGGCTGAATGAAGAAGATGAAAATGAATTGGGTGTTTTTTTTTTACCCCTTAATGTCGAGTGTCCCTTAAGTTATAAGGGTGGGACACTTGGTTCATTATGAACCAAGTATCATTCCACTATCAATTATTTTAATTCAACATTTTATTCTTTAATTATCATATATTAATTTTATATATATTTGATATATATATATATATATATACATAACTATATTACCCACCGAAGTATACATATATATATTAGTTACAAATTGATCTTTATTATTCTAAGTTTACACATGAACTTACATGTTGTACTTTAATCCATTTGTAACTTACTAAAACATAGCTTATTTTATTTCATTATAGTCTTAGTTAATTCGTAAAATATTTACGCTATCCTTGTCGTTTTCTATAATTCGAACTAAGGTGGTTTTAGGGTGTTACAACTCCTCCCTCCTTAAAGAAAATTCGCCCTCGAATTTTACCTGAATCGAACAGATGAGGATACTGCTTCTTCATCGTGTCCTCAGGTTCCCACGTCGCTTCTTCGATGTTGTGATTCCTCCAAAGAACTTTGACAAGAGGAACACTTTTATTTCGAAGTCTTTTGACTTCTCGATCAAGGATTTGAACAGGCTCTTCTTCGTATGAAAGATCAGGATTGAGTTCAACTTCTTCAGGCTCAAGAACGTGAGACGGATCTGATCGATATCTTCTGAGCATTGAGACGTGGAAGACATTGTGTATCTTATAAAACTCGGGAGGAAGAGCGAGTCGATAAGCTACAGGACCAATTCTTTCAACTACTTCAAATGGTCCGATAAACCGAGGACTTAGCTTGCCTCTTTTGCCGAATCGGAATACTTTCTTCCACGGGGAGACTTTAAGAAACACTTTATCTCCGACCTGATGTTGAATGTCTCTACGTTTCAGATCGGCGTAAGACTTTTGGCGATCGAAAGCTTGCTTCAATCGAGAATGAATGATTTGAAATTGTTCTTCGGTTTCCCGAAGCAATTGTGGTCCCAAAACTTTATTATCACCGAGTTCAGACCAACATAGAGGTGTTCGACATCTTCTGCCATACAACGCTTCAGAAGGAGCCATTTGAATCGAAGATTGGAAGCTATTGTTGTAGGCGAATTCTACCAAAGGTATCGATTTCTACCAATTCTTTCCGAAGTCAATGATACAAGCTCTGAGCATGTCTTCGAGGATTTGAATTACTCGCTCGGATTGACCATCGCTTTGCGGATGGAAAGCTGTGCTAAGATTCAATATGGTTCCGAGAGCTTTATGTAGAGTCTTCCGAAATCTAGCTGTGAATCGGGGATCTCGATCAGAGACTATTGAGATTGGAACTCCATGTAAACGAATTACTTCTCGGATGTATAATTCAGCCAAGGCTTCAAGACTGAGATTCATTCTCACCGGAATGAAGTATGCTGACTTGGTGAAACGATCAACGATCACCCAGATAGCGTCGCACTTTCTTGGCGAACAAGGAAGGCCGGTTACGAAATCCATTGTGATCCGTTCCCATTTCCATTGCGGAAATTTGAGAGGTTGGAGCAAACCAGTAGGGACACGGTGCTCTGCTTTCACTCGTTGGCAATTCAAACATCTCGCTACATAGTTGTTGATAGCCGCTTTCATTCTGGGCCACCAATACAAGGGCTTGAGATCCTTGTACATCTTAACTGATCCAGGGTGGATTGAAAAAGAACTTTGGTGTGCTTCTTGTAGGATTTCATCTTGTAATTCTTTGTTATTAGGGACACATATACGATCTTTGAAGTATAAAAGACCGTTCGACTTAACAGAGAAGTCAGGATTAGACTCAAGCTTAGAATTGATTTTCTGAAGTTCCGAATCAATTTGTTGAAGTTCTTTGATCCTGGTGATCAGAGTAGATTGAACTTGAAGTTCATTCAGATAATTCTGAGCCTTGCATAGCCGGAAATGAGCGTTGATAGCCAAAGAAGCTACGAATAAACAAATTGAAGATGTTACTTAGGTTCGAAAATTTCATTTGAAGGATTTCTTGCTAAACAAGAAAGTGTTCAAATTCTTCCTTAACTATCAAGAATGAATTTGAATGATCACTTTAAATTTGAAGATTGAATGTTTTCGAATTTTCGAGGATTTCGAGTAACTTACAGAGGTTCGGTTTTCGACTCAGAGCGTCGGCAACAACATTGGCTTTTCCGGGATGATAATCGATGGTCAGGTCGTAGTCTTTGAGCAACTCTAACCATCTTCTTTGTCTAAGGTTCAGATCTTTTTGAGTGAGCAAATACGTCAGGCTTTTGTGATCAGTGAACAACTTGCATCTTTCACCGTACAGATAGTGCCGCCAAATTTTGAGTTGAAACACAATGGCCGCAAGCTCGAGATCGTGAGTAGGATAATTCAATTCGTGTTGCTTCAGTTGCCGGGATGCGTATGCAATCACATTGCCTTCTTGCATCAAAACACAACCTAGGCCCGAGTGTGATGCATCGCTGTACACTATGAATTCTTTGCCCGATTCGGGTTGAATAAGAACAGGAGCGTGTGTCAAAGTTTGCTTGAGTTGATCAAAACTTCATTGCTGCTTTTCTGACCACTCAAAGTTTACATCCTTTCGGAGGAGTTTGGTTAATGGTGCGGCAATAGTGGAAAATCCTTTCACAAATCTTCGGTAATAGCCGGCTAATCCGAGAAAACTTCGGACTTCGCTCACATTTCTCGGAGGTCTCCAATCAAGAATAGCTTGAATTTTCTTGGAGTCGACTTTGATTCCTTCGGCAGAAATGACGTGTCCGAGGAATGAAACTTCAGATAACCAAAACTCACACTTAGTGAATTTGGCAAACAATTGGTGATCTCGGAGCGTCTGAAGCACAATCCGAAGATGATCAGCATGTTCTTCCTTGTTCCGAGAGTATACAAGGATGTCGTCAATGAAAACAACTACGAACTTGTCAAGATAAGGCTTGAATACTCGATTCATCAGGTCCATGAACGCAGCAGGGGCATTCGTTAAACCGAATGGCATTACTAGGAACTCGTAATGTCCATATCGAGTTCGGAAAGCTGTTTTGGGCACATCTTCTTCTTTTACCCTCATTTGATAGTAACCGGACCGAAGATCAATCTTAGAGAACACGGCTGCGTGTTTGAGTTGATCGAACAAATCTTCGATTCTCGGTAGCGGATACTTGTTCTTGATGGTTACTTTATTAAGTTGTCGGTAATCGATACAAAGTCGCATCGTACCGTCCTTCTTTTTCACGAATAGTACAGGAGCACCCCAGGGAGAGATGCTAGGTCGGATGAATCCTTTATCCTCGAGTTCTTGAATTTGCTTCTTTAGTTCTTTGAGTTCAACAGGTGCCATCCGATAAGGTGTAATGGACACAGGATTAGTTCCAGGTTGAACTTCGATCTTGAATTCAACTTCCCGAGTTGGAGGAAGGCCAGGGAGTTCCTCGGGAAAAACATCGGAAAATTCAGATACAACAGGCATTTCAAGTAAACCGAAATCAAGCTCGTCTTGCAGTGCCATAGCGGCGAAAATAGAGATCGGTTTCTTGTCTATCAATAGAATGGATTCTTTTCCTAAACCCCGTAAATATAACCTACGGTTTTGACAGTCTACCCAGGCTTCATGTTTTCCCAACCAATCTAGTCCTAAAACTAGATCAAATTCACATTTGGGTAATACATATAGATTACAAGGAAAGGGTACATTTCGGATTGTTATCCGACAGTCTTTACAAATCAAATTTATAGGCATACTACCTCCTATAGGGTTCGAAACAATTAGCCCAGTTTGTACAGTTTCAGGTTTCAATTTAAGTTCATCTAACAAGTATGAGCATATAAATGAATGGGTTGATCCCGAATCTATCAATGCGTAAACAGGTTTAAGGTTAAGTCCAACCGTACCCGCAATGACATCGGGAGACTCTTCTTCTTCCTTGCCACGAATGTGATAGACACGAGCTAGGGCTCGGGACTCCTGATAAGTGGTGGCTTTTGATTGGGCAGCCTTGCCTTTCCCGGGATTGTTCGACTGAACTTGTCTCGGATGTTTGCCTCGGCTAGACGGCACAGAACTTTGGTTAGCCGATCGAACAAAAGATTGATCATTTCTTTTTGGACAGTCTCGGATGTAATGATCATCAGCGCCACAAGCATAACAGAGGTTCGCCTGGGCTCGACATTGGCCAAAGTGATTCTTCTGACAGAATTTGCAAACAGGAGGTCTGTCGACATTTCCAGTACTGTTGATGGAAACAACCGGAGTAGCCATCTTGTTGGAGTGTTGGGGTTGGAAATTATTCCGAGTAGATGGTATATAGGTGGAGGATGATTCCTTCTGATGTTTCGGCTTCTTAGACCACCGAGACTTGTCGTCACTCTTCCGCTTCTTATCAGTTCGGAATCCACTCTTTCGTTTCTCGGCATTCCGCATCTTAGATTCAGTGGCGATGGCCCGATTCACAAGGATTTGAAAATCCGAAATGTCAAGTGCTGTGAACATCGGACTCAATTCATCACTTAGCCCGTCGATGAACATTCGGCATTTATCTTTCTCGGTCTTGATGTACTCCGAGCCATACTTGCAGTATTTGCAGAAATCGGCAACATATTGTTCAATCGACCGATTGGCCTGTTTCAAATGTATGAACTTCTTCCTCCGATCAGCAAGGTATTGTTCGTTAATATATTTCTTTTTGAATTCATCAACGAAGAATTTCCATGTAACTGACTCGGCAGGGGCAGTCAGAGTTGTGGTTTCCCACCAACTTAGAGCTTCTTCGGCTAGAAGTGCAATCGCACATTCAAGTTTATGTTCATCCGAACATTGAAGTTGACGAGTTAAGATTTGAGTGGTTCTTTCGAGCCAGTTCTCAGCTTCTTCCGGCTTTTCCTCGTTTTCACCGGTGAATGTAGTTGCTCGATGTTGCGCGAGCTTGTCGATAGGGGCTCGACTCGGGGCAGCAACCACCGGAGTCGGTTGTTCTCGTCGGATGTTCATTACTAATTGATCGAACATCTCCTTCATACTTAGGAGACATTCCCGCTGAGCACTCTAAACAGTCGGAATTGTCGGAGTTGTCTGATTAGGTTCAGGGAGTGGAGTCGGTTTTCGCGGTTCCGATCTTCTCGGAGGGTCCGCTTGCTCGGGAGGATTAGATTGTCCCGGAGCATTGGTTTTCATCCTAACGCTACCATCCTCGTTAGATGATTCCCGAGGACTTCCATTATCACGAGCCAAACGTGATTCGGACATTCTAATAAGATTTCAGAAAAGATCGAAGTTACGAGCGAGCGATGTTACTATTCGGGTGATGGACAGATTCATACATGTCAACACATCAAACATACAATTATATGAGATTCAATTCATACTTAACAAGCATCAAAGCAAACAATCATATAATCATTTATCCAATAACAAGATCATAAATACATATAGGTGAGCCAATTTAAAACTTTTCTAACATGAATCTTATATTCATGTTGCAAATGCATATTAACAAGCCTAACTAACATACATGTATTCAATCAAACTCATGAACATTTGATTCAAGTATACCAATGCTTCTTATTCGAATACTTAAGACAATCAAATATTATTATATACATATCTTAGTTCATATTACAACACAACCATACAAATACATATAACAACTTTCAAACAACCTAAATCATATACAATAGTATTCGAAATCAGCATTCATTATATTCTAATATTCTATTACCATTCGAACTATACAAATCATCCAACAACAATTCTAGATGAAACCTTCCTAATTCAAATAAAGATAACATACTTATACATATTCAACCATTCAAATCCATCAAGGGCATGAACCATATAAATGATACTCAAATTCATATCAAGCTTAGTTAACTTCAAACATAGTTCATTCATATCATCATATCCATATTTACATAAACATTCATCAAGTCATTACGTAATATAACATGTCTTAATTTTATACAAACCAAACTTAACAATTACATGTTCCATAATGCATGACAAACTAACTTAGACTATGCCACCAACTAGGAGACTAAGCAAGATTATATCATACTTGTTCTTGGCTTGCGAAGCTCTCGGAACAAAACGGATGGCTTTCGGATATCAACGAACCTGTTATTTTGGAAGAAGGAAACAAAGAGAGTGATAAGTACACATAATGTACTTAGTGAGGCAGCCCTAAACTTTACTAGTTTCAATCTTTTAAAGTCTTATTCAATCTTTAAAGTTACTTAGTTAGGCTTAGCACGTATTGGAATACCTAACTAGCCTATCAAAACCAAGTTAACAAAGCTATTTTCATGTACTAACCAATAGGGCAGCAAGTATTTACATGTACAATGACTTATTGGGCAGCAACCATTTCATTTAAAACATACCAATTTGGGCAGCAAGCTACATGTACATTTCATACCAAATTGGACAGCAAGCAACATATATAATTCAAGCCAAATTTGGGAAGCAAGCACATGTACAATTCAAGCTAAATTGGACAACAAACAACGTGTAATCTCATTATCATCTTGGCAGCAACATTTCATAGTTTCACATCACAACATAGTTCATTTTAAATCTCAACCAAGTACACATATTCATTCCATATCATAAGGGCTAATATCCAACTTGTTCATTTAAACATATATCATTGTTCTAATCATGTTTTGCCTTGGATGATTAATGAAATAGGTAATCAAGTCTTCATGTATCATGTAACTTTAGATACTCAAAGTATCAATTTCTCATTTCAACTTATAACAGAGGATGCATAGGCATCAATGGTGACTTACCACCATTCAATTATCAAGGTGACTAACCACCTTATCAGGTTTATAGGTGACTAACCACCATCCTGTAACAAAGATCAGAGGAGCTCAATGACTCTAAGGCATGCCCTTCCACCTATAGACACTAATCAAACCAAGGACTTTACTTATCTTTCATTATTAACAATAGCATTTTACTTGTTTATCAAACACATATCACAAAGTCATGTACACATTCAATCAAGTTTACATTGTGCACATTCAAGCCATGCTCAATCAAATTTCCAGCAAGCATTTAGCATCATTTCAATCATATAACCATCTTCAAACAGTAGCTAAATCATACATTAATTCAATTCAAGTGACTCAAACAACTCATATCACAAAGCAACCCATATAGACATCAACTAGCATATCTAGATAGCATCATATACCTAGTTCATAGTTCATTCCTTTAGTCCTTCTTCCTTAGCATTTAAATTTACCAATCCATTATTAAGTTCATTACATGCTTCATTTTAAATCATCCAAGAAACATAAACACATTGGTTGAGACACTAATCTCAACCCTAAACTAGCTACACTCACAAATACTTCTAAGCTTAGTTGTTATCCTTGATGATGATTCCTTTCCCCCTTCTCTTTGCTTGATCACTCCTTGAATCTTCTTGAAATTCTTCACCAATGTGATCTTAAAACATAAAATATCATATACAATATCCATTAGTAATTAATTCAAACATATAAATTCATTTACTTAAGCATAATCACCTAGACAAGTGAATCTGCCCCCTAAACTGGCAGTTTGAGTAACCTCTACTAAACTGGCCATATCTTTTTACTCACAACTCCAAATAAGGAGTTCTTTACCATTCTAGAAAGCTTATAAACACACCTTTACAACCATGTATGGCACATAATTTTATCATTTCTCTATCAATACAGTTTATTACTTGAACATAGGGCATTTTTAGAAACCTAATCTGCCTATTCTTAATTTGTGACTTTAGTGCATTTATAACCTATGTTTCACTACACCATTAATCTTAAGCTTCATATTAACATGATAATGAAGTTCTAACATCTTTAAAAACAGAGCATTGAAGTCCTCAATTTATCAATTTCCACAAAACAGTCCCCTTTAATCCCTTAATAATCCTACATGTGATCTAAATGCATTTAACCTACCAATTGAGACTTAATTCAAGCTAGGTAATTTAATTTTTATTCATTCCATGACTCCCCTGTTTCAAGCATAAATTTTCAGAATTTATTAACACCATTTTGACCCCTAAACATTTCGAATTTCACAATTTAGTCCAGCAGATTCCAATTTCATTCAGTTTCAGTCCAGTCAACTTCTAACAACAATTCAGAGACCTATACTTAACATTTTTGAGCAACCCATACCTCTATTCCATGTAAAATTTTGTCCTCTACAACTTTGTATAAGAACACTCTTTCCAGAAATCACTCTAACATGCTCAATTTTCCAGATTTCTACAGGGTATCATACAAGTACGAATCTGGGCAGATTCATACCTAAGTTCATGTTCATGCTTTAATTTCCAGAAATTATTCAAGTCTAACATGAACCCAGAAACTCATTAACAATTTGAATAATTTCTAAACATAATTCCAGCAACAACATACAAAGAATTCAATAATACAAATCCTATAATCTTAAGAACAAAATCGGTAACACACATCTACTTACTTGAGCTTTGAACCAACATGCATGCATGAGTCCTAGGATAATTTTGCAGCCCTCTCTTCTTTCATTTCCCAGCTCTCTCTCTCTCTAATTTATTAAGGTTTTGGTGGGTTTCTTGGCTGAATGAAGAAGATGAAAATGAATTGGGTGTTTTTTTTTTACCCCTTAATGCCGAGTGTCCCTTAAGTTATAAGGGTGGGACACTTGGTTCATTATGAACCAAGTATCATTCCACTATCAATTATTTTAATTCAGCATTTTATTCTTTAATTATCATATATTAATTTTATATATATTTGATATATATATATATATATATATATATATATATATATACATAACTATATTACCCACCGAAGTATACATATATATATTAGTTACAAATTGATCTTTATTATTCTAAGTTTACACATGAACTTACATGTTGTACTTTAATCCATTTGTAACTTACTAAAACATAGCTTATTTTATTTCATTATAATCTTAGTTAATTCGTAAAATATTTACGCTATCCTTGTCGTTTTCTGTAATTCGAACTAAGGTGGTTTTAGGGTTTTACATATAGTACCTTTGGTTGTGAATGTACCAATTCTAGTTAAGATGGCTTGAAGTGTCGAGTAATCACTTGTTGAATCCGTGTATCCAATATGTGGTTTTGAGTTGTGAACTTGTTTAATGATCACTTGTAAGCCAATATAATTGATGATGTATCATGAAATGGTTTAGGTTGCATAATGTGGTTTATGCATGTTTTACTCTTTAAGCTTTGCATAAGGTAGCTATGCATGGGAAGACTTAAATAGAGTGTGGAATTGGAACATGTTGATGAGTCATGATACATGAGCATGAGGTTTAATATGCTAATTTTTGTTTAAGGAAAGTGAATGGTTTAAAAAGGGCATGATGGTTTTCAAATGATGTTTTAAGAAATGGAAATGAGGTTTTAATGTGAGCATGAAAAATTGTTTTAATGCATTAATGGTGTTTTGTTTTTGAGCCTCCTCTCTAAGCCTTGTGTGCTTACGCTCTCATTTATCCACCAATACAGATAATTGAAGTTTTGAAGGCAACAAGTAGTAAGGGATCTCAAGAGACTTCGTTTAAGAAAGTATGTTTCGGTTTAGACTAAAGTAAGAAGGGCAATGGGGGATCCGTTGTGTTGTTGGTAGATTTTTACATGTGGTTTTTGACTTGTAAATGACCTTTGGTATTTTGTTTATGCTTTACTTTGCATTTTGGTATCTTGATTGGCTTGTCACTAGGTTGCATGCCTATAGTTTACCATTGATGGAAATTGCCATGTTATGATGATGATTATGCCATGAATAACGAAGGATTGATGTTTAGATATGTTGTATGCATGTTGGAATGATTATTAATGCATTAAAGTGTGAAAAACCAGCAAAAAGTATCATTACATGCCCAGGCGTTTCGGTACGCCCAAGGTTGTACCGAAACGGTGAACCCAAAATGGCCTAGGGGTTTCGAAACAGGGAGGGTCGTTTCGATACGAGTTTGTTAATTTGGCTACTGTAATGATGTGTACCGAAACATGCTCATGTACCGAAACACCAAAACCTATTCCAAAACATGGTGTTTCGATACAGGGCTCCTTGTTCCGAAACGTCTTGTTGTTAAGTTGGTTATTGGAATCTTTTGTACTTCTGTTTCTTTACGTTTCAGTCCGTAATTGTTGTGAGTGCAATTAGATGAGCTTGGATGATCATTTTGAGTTGAGATTTGACTGAGTGGCATGTAATGTGACTAATTAAAGGTTGGTAATTTGAAAATTGAATATGTCCTTGTAAATTGTTAAAATTACAAAATGGTCCCTAAAATATGTTTGTATTCAATTGAGTGCTTAATCAACATTTGGTTGAGATGCTAATTGTTCCGTTGCAAGTCTTTACACTTAGGTTAATGAAGTGCATCTAGACAAGATAAAAAGAAAAAATGAGTCGTTTATTGAGGTAAACATTCTCGGTTTACTACAATATTTCTCGTGTGCCTCGTTTGGTTCGGTCTTTCGCCCAGACCGGGTCAAGGGGGTTACATTTGGTGGTATTAGAGCCAGGTTTCGAAAGAATGGGATGATGGCAAGTTATTGGTAAGTTGATGTGTTTTGATATCATGTGAATGCTGATGTTTGCTTTGCACGGTGATTGTTATAATCATGTTGCTAATGAATAAATGATATTGATGCCATGCATGATAGTTGTGATGTATGTGTAAATTGTTATAAACATAATGATGTTGTGGGCTGAATTTGGTTTGTTTCCATACGTGGTGTTTGTGATATGTATGTTGATTGCTTTATGCCATGATTGGGGTAAATTGGGATACCCATTGCCTTATTATAGCTAAAGTGTTTTAAATTGAGTTGAAAGTCTTGGATCCTTGCTTGAAGCTAGCCTGGTTGTTTTATTTTCTTTTATTATCATGCCTTAATTATAATAGCACAATGGGGCTGAGGAGAGAGCTGCGATCTGGTATGATTGTTGATGTCGAAGGGCAAGGAAATTAGGAGAACGAGGTTCCTCCTACTGGGAATTTACCTTCTGCATTGCCTCCACCTGAGGGTGAAGAGCAAGGACAGCATGAGAAAGCTGGGCCTGTAACACCCCAAAAGTTTAATGGTGTAGATTAAAGATTTAGAAAAAAATGTATAAGTAGCCATGGCAGTTCGAACTCGCGCTCTTGGGCATGGTGGGAAAAACCGTTAGCCATCAGAGCTAAGGCCATCTCTGTTAAAAAATAGTCTTAGATTAATTTTAAAATATGTGTAGCGACCTATATTGAAGATAAGTAGAGTCTGGAAAAATTTTCCCTGCGATAATGAATGCCTCACAGATTCAAAAAAATGGGGGGTCTAGAATACCAAAAGTTCTCCCCAAGTCCGACACATCTTCGATCTCGGCCACCGCCGCGTCGTGGCCTTCACCGCCACTGTGGGTTTGTTCACCATCAAGCCCCGACCAAAACCCTGTCCTCCACTCGTCGAGGCGTTGCGCCGTTTGCCGTAGAGATTCAGTTAAATGTTCGATTGTAACCTAAACTCCCGTCACCTCTGTTTTGCGATGATTCTAGCGCCGATCAACGCCCGTTCGTCGCACCCTTGTCACGGGCGAACTCCTCACTTCGAGCTGAGTGAAACCCAGTTATCGGATCGACTGTTCGTGGATGTTTAGTCCATCATCGGAGCTACACCGAATAAACCTCGTCACCTTCGTTTTTAGTTAAATCCGGTAAGGTTCCAGCTTGTTTTGTGTTTTTAACGAATGGGTTAAATTGGTGAGTTGACAAGCTTTCATTTTTCAACAGATCGGTGTTCTTTGGCATCTCCGGTGATCGCTCCGACGACCGTTATGCCCTTGGGTATGTGAACCGGTCTATATTAAACCCGGTCCGAAACCCTTAACCAAATCCGACCTAAGCCCAACCAAACCAAGCCTAATTTGGTGTCTGACTCGGCCCATATGAGTTCGACTTGACCTGTCTGCCCGAGTCGACTTAGTGAGTCAACTCGCTCGAGTCGACTTAGTGAGTTAGCTCGCTCGAGTTGACTCAGTCGAGTCAAATAGTTGACCAGTACCGTCAACATGACGTCATTGTTGACTCTACCCTTGTTGACGGTTGACCTGCTGACGTCAGCGTTGACTTTGACCGTTGACCAAAAAGCCAACTTTTTCGAAAACTCATATTTTATGTTTTTCGATGTCCTAAGTCTGTTTTTGAAGCCCGTTTTGCAAAATTCAAACTTCAAAGCCTCTGAATCTGACCTTGAACCCGAACTTGTTTATGTATTTAATTATTCAGTTAATGGTACTGTGAATAAGGACTGAAATGAGGATTTTGTGTGATTGAAGGTATTCTCGGTTCCTTGGATACACGATGTTGAGGAATGTCAAATTCAGGTTTGAGGGTGTTGAATGTCATATCATGAATCGACTGATGTAGCTCGGAGTTAAGGTAATACATTACCACCTCTTGTATGCTTTATGAACATGTCGGTATTCGATTGATGTGTGCATCCTTTTAACGAAGTATATGGCTAGCTTTACTTACGTCGAACTAGGTACAAAAATATAATTGCGATAACTCAGAGAAGTTTGGCATATTCGATTGAGAAAATTTATAAATTGGAAATATCTATAGTTTTCTAATTAATTCGATTAAGACTCAAATAATATGAATACGGAAATGATTATCAATGGGAAATCCGAGTTCAATGTTTTTGTGATAAAGCGATTCACCCTGAAACTTCCAATTCAGAATATATTGTTATAAAGGATGTTTGATGCATGAGAAAGACTAAAATACCCCTGTCAATGTAAGCAGTTTAGAAATCTGTGATAGATCTGGTAAAACGATCAATTCATCTGAAGACTTCGCTTAGCTTGGAATATTTTGGTAACAAAGCTCAACCCTCGAAATTGTAAAATAATTAGAACTTTCCCGAGTTCTGAATATCTTTCTCCGAAGAATAGCCTACAGAAATTATATTCATATGTTAAGATTAATCAGTGACGTAAAAGTTGAATTGATCTGAAATGACTAAAAGGATTGAAAGTGCCGATAAGGTTGAGCTAGCCGCAATGCGTATAATGGCCAAAAGGATAAAAATACCTCCGGGCATTAGATGCCGAATTAAACATAATGATGGATGTACCTCCAAGAATTGAATCAAATGAATATTTGGAAGGAATCGAAAGACTCAGGATAATTGAAAAACCTTTTTTCACTAAAATGCCTCAAATGCCTCTAAGGGTTGAAGCATGACTCGTGCACGTCAATCACTCCCGATATTAATATAAGGTTGGAAGTTTTTTTCACACATAATATAAGTTCAACTACTCCGTGGAAATTCTTGAGGTGAAATATGAAAGCAATCGTTCAGATATACGATACAACCAGATACATTAGAAGGTTTGGTTAGTACTGTAAGGTTGGGATAACAAATTATCTCGAGAAAAGCCAGCCCTAGACCAGACCAATATCCATATCTAATGACACCCTAACTTCCAATATCTCGAGTAAAGCCACCCTTCCAAGTACCTGTATGATCCCGCAATACACCGCCACATAGCGAGAACCCATCCACACCTCGTGTCGCCCCATATATGTTGAGCTTAATCCATCTATCCTCCTGTGGAGACCAAATATCAACCCCTCCGGGCGATTCATATGGCCAGGAGTGTGTGCATGAGGCTTAGATATCTCCAAAGCCCATATAACCGATCCTTGCAGAAGTCGGATACGGTTGAGAATCGAAGCCCAACCCTCAAACGGGTTATCGAATGCGACTGAATTCTTGTAAATCCAAATATTCCAAAGTATAGCACCAAAAAGAATATCCCAATTCACATTATCCCTTGCAAAATCACACTACTTATTCAAGTTAGCTAATATCTAGGACCGGACATTCAAGAACAAGAATTCCCCAAGCCGTTCCGGCCTAATAAGAACTTGCCAAATCGTGAATGACATAGGACATAATCGAAGCAAATGATCCATATCTTCTACCATGTCTCGACATATAGGACACGAGAATCTGTTGTAAAGTGTCGGTGATGTCTTTTATCATTAGTTATTAACCTATTTGAGTACACCGACCAAAGAAATATACGTATCCCTTACGCCCCCTATCGAATGCGACTGAATTCTTGTAAATCCAAATATTGCAAAGTATAGCCCCAAAAAGAATATCCCAATTCACATTATCCCTTGCAAAATCACACTTCATATTCAACTTAGCCAATATCCAGGACCGGATATCAAAGGACAAGAATTCCCCAAGCCGTTCTGGCCTAATAAGAACTCTCCAAATTGTGAATGACGTAGGACATAATCGAAGCAAATGATCCATATCTTCGACCATTTCTCGACATATAGGACACCGAGAATCTATTGTAAAGTGTCGGTGACGTCTATTATCATTCGTTATTAACCGATTTGAGCACAACAACCAAAGAAATATATGTATCCATTGCGGCCCCTATCAAATGTGACTGAATTCTTGTAAATCCAAATATTCGAAAGTATAGCCCCAAAAAGAATATCCCAATTCACATTATCCCTTGCAAAATTACAATGCATATTCAAGTTAGCTAATATCCAGGACTGGATATCCAAGGACAAGAATTCCCCAAGCCGTTCCGGCCTAATAAGAACTTGTCAAATCGTGAATGACGTAGGACATAATCGAAGCAAATGGTCCATATCTTCGACCATGTCTCGACATATAGGACACGAGAATTGTTGTAAAGTGCCGTCGACGTCTTTTATCATTAGTTATTAACCGATTTGAGCACACCAACTAGAGAAATATGCATATCCATTGCCCCCATATACTTATGTATAGTCATCCAAATCCTATTTGGGCTAGCTGGTAAATCACCCATACGTACCACGTATGCTGACTTGACAGAGAAAACATTCAAACTCGACGTTGCCCACCCAATCAACGCATCCCCCACAGACGCCAAGGGCTTGATTTTGAAATCTTTTAGTTGTTTGAATGTTTATTATGATGGTCATTTGATTTTTAGCATTAGTTAGAGGAGAGAATATTTTCTAAAGGGGAGAGAAAATAATGTTTTATTTTTATTTTTTATTTTATGTCACATTATCCTCTATACCACGTTGGCATTTTTTACTGGACAACTGTGATCTGACTTGTCAACTAGAGAAAACGTCTGACATATGAAAAGGTAACGAACACATATGCAGAAGTTGACGGTACCTTTGGTCAAGGGGTTAATTTGATACAATTCACGAACTTGAAGACTTAATTGAGTGTGTTTTTTGGCGAGGGGCTAAATTGCTTATTTGGATCGAATTCGAGGGCAGAAATATCCATTCAACGTGAATTTTATATTTATATATATATATATATATATATATATATATATTGTTACGAAGAGCCTAAATTATATATGAGAACCGCTATGTTTAGTAAACAAATTTTGAGCCAAAATTGGAGGTTTGAACTATTTTTAGAGGTATGACTGATTAAGTTCGTTAATTTGGATGTTTAGTAAATAGAGTTAACAACGGATTGGGGTGAAACCTGTCCATTTGAAAAAGCTCCTAGCTAAAAGGAGATTTTGAGTTAAATAATTGGATAAAAGAGTTGTAAAGACTATTTTATCCTTGACAATTACAAAAAAAATTCTTTAAATAACAGAAATATGAATAACTAACTAAATTGAAAAGATAATTTCATAAATAATAAATTAATGTATACATGTTAATTTAATAATTAATAAAATTATATACAAAATATAATTTCATAAATAAGAGATTTATATATACATCTAAATTTAATAATTATTAAAATTATATAAAAAGATAATTTTATGAATAAGAAATTAATATATACATCTTTCATATATATATATATATAGTAATAATATTAAAAATAATTTTATAATCTAATTAATATTAATATATACAAAATATTGATAATTAATAAATTATTCAAAAAAATATTGAATATAATCACGCCCATATGTGTCATTTTGTTTGTTCAAATAATCAAACAATTGTCGGCTATAGTTAATTTTACCATACGCTTTTATACAATCAACAAATGAATTTGCTAGTAAAATCAACTAATCTTATCCACTAATGTAATTTGTTTTCCACTACCAGCTATCCACTAGTTGTCAAGCAGGGTCATTATATTTTACTTCGAAAGCATGTGTGAGTTATTCAAATTTAAATTATTTGGAGAACCATCTTTACAATTGTAAAAGAAAAAAAATCTTTATAATTCTTATATTCAATCCTCTAAACTCAAAAAAGCTCATCATAACCAAACACTAAATCTAAATTAACAAATTTCACTGCTCTAAAATGATACAATCATATAATTTAGCTAAAAACTCTCTATAACAAACAAGACCCATAAATAACATGAATTTAATGAACATATATCATTAAATTAAGATTTTATAAGCTTAATGGAATAAATGTGATCTGGCTTAAAGTAATAAATGTGTCGTCTAGAAAATTAATATGCGTCCCCTAATAATGATTTATTACTACAATTTTCTAGTGTTAAACATAAATTACTCGATTTATATTATTCTTATTCCACAATAACTAATTGCTCAACGGTTATAAAAAGTTTCATAAATATTGTTCAATTGCATTATATGAATAGCCGAACTATTAATAAAATTGTTGTTATAGGCATCCAAATTAGTAATAAAAATATCTTTATAGTATATAGATTTTTAACGTTTATCTCATGCATCACACAAATTTAAAAACATTATTAAACTTAACAAGTGGTTAAAGTTGCACGAACCAACTTGACTCAGTGGTTAAGAGAACGATTTGTGTTTCTAGAGGTCACAAATTCGAGCACCAGCAGCTGTAATAAGGTGATTGAGCATGCATTGTCAAATAATTGAGAGTATATTCTGAACAGATAATACTTGTAATCACCTTTAGACTATTAAAAAAAGGTTTAAACGTCAGATAGGTGCCCAAACTATACCTTTTTTCCAGTTAGGTGTCTAACGTTTGTTTCGGGCCTCTTAGGTGCCTAACGTTTCATTCTGTAACCCATTTTAGGTTTTAGCCGTGACGGACATTAAAATTTTCCGTTAAAGGACACGTGGCATTTTTTTAGATTTTCTGATATTAAAAATAATAAAAAAATTAATTAAATTAATTAAATCCCTTAAATTCATCTTCTTCCCCATCAAACCATCCCTCCCCCTTCCCCAGTTCTTCTTCCCTCTCCTCTTCATCGTTAAATCACATCTCCACTGGTGAAAAACTGCTCATTGGCATTTCATCCCCGTTATCTACATCTTCGTCTCCGGCGTCACATTTTCTTCGTCTTTGTTTAAAACGAGGTTTCGACAATGCTCACCTGTTATCTTGACATGGAAATGATGTCACTAAGAGGTATTAGCTGAGCCTGAGGCTTCATCTCATGCCCCCACTGGAGTTCAATACTTCCACTTACACGTTCTTCTTTCCCCCTTTCCTCAATCGAATCAATATGAATTTATACAAAATTTCTCTTCCAATGGACCCGATTTGACACGCCGCTTTCAAAATTTATTAGCTGGTTTTGAAATATTTTGACCAATATCAACTTTGCGTTAACCAAAAAAATCGACAATGGCATCATGGTCCATCACAGGAATGAGGAAACATGTTCTGCAGTTGAAAATTGGACCTCTGTATTAACTTCAAAGAATAGATCTGTTTAAATGCAAATGGTCTTAATTGTTGAGACAGAGATGATGACCCCGCCATTAACTAACAAGGACTGAGGCTTCAGGCTGTGACAAGTAGAGCAGAGCATTGTTTGGGGGCAAAGGTTTGTAGTCAATTTAAGAGGAAGAAGAAGGGCCATCTGCACATGATCTCGTGACAGCAAGTTTGAAGCGTCCGATAAAGCAGAGACTTGCACAGTTAGGTGAGATGGTTGTAGACCCACACGCACGTGTACAGAGATGGTCCCTTCCAAAACCAGGCAGCCCATGGGGGAATTTTTGTTCATTTACTTAAAGGTCAACATCTCAATCATGGAGGCATTATTTTGGAGGCCTGATAGACTCATTTTCTTATTAAGAAAATGTGAAGAAGATGGATTTGCAACGGAGATAGAGAAGTCGAAGAAAAGTGTCGCCGGAGACGAAGATGTAGATAACGGGATGAAATGCCAATGAGCAGTTTTCTACCCGTGGAGATGTGGTTCAACGGTGAAGAGAAGAGAGAAGAAGAACAGGGGAAGGGGGAGGGATGGTTTGATGGGGAAGAAGATGGGTTTAAGAGATTTAATTAATTTAATTTTTTTTTATTTTTTTTAATATTAGAAAATCTAAAAACATGCCACGTGTCCTTTAACAGAAAATTTTAACGTCCGTCACGGGTAAAACCTAAACTGGGTTACGGAATGAAACGTTAGGCACCTAAGTGGCCCGAAAGAAACGTTAGGCACCTAATTAGAAAAAGGGTATAGTTTGGGCACCTATCTGACGTTTAAGCCTTAAAAAATAGGGAATTCTAGAACGGACGACGCACACCGCTACACATCACTAACGCAACACACCACTGAACACTATTAAGTTTTTAATGACTCTTAAATTATTATTAAAAACTGAAGGATTGAACATGTAATTAAAACTATTTCAAAACAGAATTAGAATTTTGATTTAATAAACTATTTATATTTGTTTTATGGATTAATATTCTATACACTGGCGGTGGAAATTGAAAGTTTCCACACACGCCTTAATTTTAGGGTATAAGGAGTTAGTTTAGGGTATATGGTTTAGGGGTTTAGAATTTAGGGATAGTTGTTTCAATGTAAGGTTTAGGGTTATAATTTAGGGTTTATAGGTTAGGGTTTAGTTTTAAGGGTAATATGGTGAGGATTTAGGTTTTAACCTACAAACCCTAAATTATAACCCTAAACCTAAAATTGAAACAACTATCCCTAAATTCTGAGCCCATACACCAAAACCCCTAAACTCTATACCCTAAAACTAAAACGCTTGTGGAAACTTTCGGTTTCTATGTATAGAATATTTATCATTTGTTTTATAGTATTTTTAATTAAAAATATTAAAATCAAATCCTTCATCATCCACTAACCCTAGCCTCAACCTTAATATTTTTGTTTCCGCTGCTGCTGCCGCGGTTGACACATCTCTGCCGGCAAAGAATAACGTGGTGTAGCTGCAAATATGTTTGGGTTGTCGTTAACCCTTTTTTTCATATTTGTTTACCACTAATTCATATTTAGATTGGATTGCCGTTAACTTTTTTTCATATTTGTTTACCACGATTGCTGCATAAACCCTAGTATCTGATTTTTTCCTTTAATTTTAATTTTGTTTATGCATAAACCCTTGATGTAATTAAGATTAACGCATAATTATTTTGTTTATGCATAAACCCTTGATGTAATTAAGATTAACGCATAATTATTTTGTTTATGCATAAACCCTTGATGTAATTAAGATTAACGCATAATTATTTTGTTTATGCATAAACCCTAGCCTATGATATTTCAAAATTTTACTTTTATTTTAAAACAATTTTAATTATATGTTAAATCCTTGAAAATTTTAATAATAATTTAAGAATTCTTAATAATTTAATAGTGTGCAACAATGTGTTACATTAATGGTGTGCAAGGGTGTGCGTCACCCGTTCTAAACTCATCCTAAAAAAGCAATCATTATTGTGATCTTACAAAATATTGATGATATTTATGGTAAAAAACAAAAAATATTACAAAAAAATTGATCAACAAAGCGCATGATTTTATTGTGGGAAAATCATACAAAATATTAATTCGGGTCTTATTAAGAACCACATCCTAATTAGAGAAAAAGAATACACGGAGTAAATATGACTCAGAACAAACGCAAGAAAGAAATACAAGTCTTACTCCATGTAGTCACCAATTTTACCCGTCATTTATTCGAATTTAGTTTTTTATATATGTCCATATAAACCCAAAAAAAAGAGATAGAAGCAGTCCGTTAATGAAAATATCCATTAAAACCAATTTACACAAATAAGGGCTTATTTGGCCCAAAACTAATCCAAAATTAAACCCTAGAATCTAAGGCTTATCCCACATGTGACGCCACCCCCCATAATCGTTGGATCAAGTTCGATCCAACGGTCCGATTTAAACACATAAACCTTAGCCCCCATAAGTCATTGCACCACATGGTTGTATACCGTCAGATTCGTAGGGAATCAATAGCCCAGATCGCACAGATGAGCTTCACTCAGATCACCACTCACGTGTAGTCCTCACACGCCCAACGCTTTGGCTCCCATTTGATCGTTTGTCTTCTCCGTTCGACGTCGGCAACTACGAGCCACTATTGCCGCCACCTCCGTGCGCATTCCCTCGACCGGCCATAACATGCAAGCATAAAAGAAGGGTTATATTCGAATCAAAAGAAAAAGAAAGAAATCAGATTTGAATCAAACAAATATGGGAAGGGGATCACCGAATTTAACCAAGCAAATCGAGCAAGGAGATATTTTACATTCTAGGATTTTCAATTGTAATCCGGGAAGGAAATTGTGCCCTTGTTTGTACACATGTAAGTGGCTATAAAAAGCCTTTGATTCTCATCTTTGTGATACAAAAATTTACAGAAGCAATACAAGCAATTTTCATTTGAGTTCTTGAGGTATTTTCATACCCGAATTTTGTTTTTTTTCTTTTACATATCCATACATTTTGGTTCAAATCGAGAAATAAAGAGTGAGGGTGCGATTACCGTTCGAGCCACCGGAGGGAGGAGCCGCTGCCGCCCTTCAGATTCACGAGCCGAAGTAGAGAGGAACCACCGCCAGAGAATAGCCACCGGTCGGAAGCAACGACGGTTGACGTGGAGGAGCAAGGCGGACGGCCGCCAGAATCTGTAACACCCCTTCCCGACCTGGTCGAGAATCGAGTGGGAGAGTGCTACTGATGAATAATACAATATTCGATGTGATAAACTTTCAAATCATAACATTGTATAATCAATGTAATATTATGAAGTCAATACCAAACACGCATCTTAGTCCAATTAGTCCATTATGAAACAATAACTAACCATTTAGGACTAATTCTTATCTACTACAAGTTTTAAGGACTAAACTATAGATCTGACAATTTAGAGGTCCTTCAATACAACTGATCATACCTTACTGAAATTCAATACAATATTAACAAGTCGGTAAAATTTCATGCAATTTATAGTACATTTATTCATCCAATTAGCTCGACCAAAATTCAGTGACCAATATGTGAACATTGCAAACTGTCAAATTATGCCTTTAACCAACTCAACTAACCCTGTATCGAATGCCATAAGGATGTTTCGATACGGATTTATGATGGTCAACCTAAGTTGACTTTGCTCTTTAAATCATATCGATACGGGAAAGCCCTATATCTGTACGGGTTAACTCTCTTTGACCTTGACTTTGACCTGTATCGAAACAATGGATTCCAATAGCAAAATTTTCCGATACAACCTCAAATTGTATCGATACGCCATGTTCCTATGGTCCAATTATGCTTAACCGTATCGATACACCATTACCTCGTATCGATAGGCCTGACATGTAATGACTGCTTTTTGTTGGTTTTTAATCGAATTGACCTACCAAACAATGCTAAAATGCAATGAAACTTTATGCACAATATTTCAATACTATAAACTACTGGTATGCAAAATTTCATCATCATTCGAATACGTTTACTAGGTTTTGACCTATGTGAGCCAAATAAGCCATTTCTAGTAACTTTTAGTCTTACCAAAAGTCATTTTAGGGCCTTTAACAATATTATAACTTACACACATTACAAACATATCAAAATAGGCACAAGAGACTAGTTCAACTACTTTTCCACCTTCTTAGGAGTTCGTAAGGAAAAAATACATTACTTTAGGCTTGTAGTGACTTGTCTCGCCTCGACTATCCGATCTTCAACCACTGTGATCCCCTAACCTGAAATGCATGAGATAAGACACGTTAGGCATACATTTCCTAGTGAGGTAGTCACAACAATATAAATAAAAATGTATGAAGTAAATACATAATCTCATGCTCATCAATATTATGTTTCAATATACAATGTTTAACATCTCCAATTCATTATTAATCCTTGGATTGAATCAAGATAGTGGACACGTGAATTCCTACGCTTCGCCAAATCAATGAATAGTCCAATCCCTCTGCCTCGCCAATATGACCAATACCAAAACACATCCCTTCACCTCGCCAAATCAATATAGGCCGTTGCCTTAGGACCATAGTCAACCCGTACACCGAGCTCATGAATCCTATGGCATGCCAATTGTATCCAATGTCCATTCAAATCCAAGGTTTCAGTGTCAATAACCATATGCAATATTGAGGGATAATTCCAACGACCAATAACTTCAATATTATTAATAGCGAACATGTCTCATCATCAATATTTCATAGTTTCATTGTCAATGTCAATATCAATATCCGGTGAGTTATTTAAAATGTTTCAATAACAATATCTATATCGGTGACAATGCATGATGAAGATGCCAATAACTATGTCCGTTGTCCATTGACAAACTTACCAACACTTACCAATGAATCCGATTAACAATCCGATGCCACTTCCTCAATGATATTGTTAGCGACAATATCAAAAACAACAAAAAGAGATATGGGAAGGCTCCTAGCCTAATCATGAGACTCCAACTACACTCACCTTAAAATATGATGCACTTATAGCTCTCGGATGACAACGCCCTTGCTTCTAGCTTTCGATGGAGATGGCAAAACCTCTCTCTCCACTTATTGAGCTAGAAAATCAATAGGAAGATTATTAGGATCGATATTACGATATCAAAGTCAATATAATAATATCAAAATCGATATCTGATTTCAATATAAACAACTATGATGAAATATCCATGGATGGTCAAAACCCTGTGTTGAGTGGATCGAATGATCGAAATGAACCAAGAGGGGGGGGTGAATTGGATTTTTAAAGGTTTAGGTGGTGGAAATTGCAAATTAAAAAGATAGACAAGGAATTTTAGAGTGGTTCAAGTTCCAAATGAACTCTACATCCACTACCTTAGCTTCACTAAGGATTTGCAACAATTCCACTAATTGCTCTTCCCCTTTTCTAGGCTAAGGAGGCAACCCTTACAATTTTCGGTTAAATTTTCTACCCAAAATTTAACCCAATCCTCACACAAATAGAACAAAGATTTTGATGGCTAAGAAAGTATCTCTCAATACAAATTGTAGCCCAATTACAAGCACTCAACCCAATTGAAAATGATAAGAATGAAAATTACAATTGGGGTTTCTAGACAATATTGGGATTTAGGCACAAATGCTTGGATTTGATGTATGGATATTTGCTTTTGGATCGATAGTTGTTGCTGGAGCTTTTAGAGGTCCCTTTTATACCTTCTCATTGATTTCTAGCCGTTGTGGTTGTTGCATTCATCAATAGAGCCGTTGGGGGTGTTATCTCACCACCATAAATGCAGTCTGCAACCACCCGTTTCGGAACGCGAGAACCTGTTTCGAAACGGACCAAAATAGAAAGAGCCATTGGGGTGCATTTAAGAGCCCGTATCGAAACAATATTTACCCGTTTCGAAACACTTTTACCACTGTCAAGGGTCGTTTCAAAACAGATTGAAATCGTTTCGAAACGCCTTAACGGTTTCTGAAAAATCAGTTAAAAACTTGCAACGGGTTCTCTATGTTCTAAAGCCGTTTCGATACTTGTTTCGAAACATGGGTTGGCAGTGTTGAAAACGTTTCGATACCCATTTCGGAGCATGGGTTGACAGTTTCAAAACTATTTCAAAACGCCTTAGGCTGTTTCGAAACAGGGACTCGAAAAACACTGTTTTGGCTTTAAGAACACTTAGAAAATATTTGGAAATCTTAGTTTTTAACTTAGGCATATTCTTTAAATCATATGGGGATGTTTGAGGACTTAAAAATTCGTTTTGACATTTTCAATTTAGTCCTTAGGTTCTTTATTTATATCAAAATTAAAATATCGGTTTCACAATCTCCCCCTTTTTGATATAACAAAACCAAAGTTAGAATTTTTAAGAGTTTTGAAAATTTTAAACACATTCTAACTCCCCCTTAACTTGAGATAGGTTTTTAAAGTTTTAAAAATGTTTTAACTTTGAAATTCAATTTGTAAAACTTAAAAACACTTTAAACATTTAAAAACGAATTTTTGGCTCTTAAATTTCTTCTCCCCCTTTTTGTTAGATCAAAAATAATAAAAAAGGCTCATAGAGAAGAGAAAGGGTTAGTACCAAAAATCATTAAGCAATAAGCAACAATAATATTAATTTATAAAATTAAAATATCCAAAACATAAATCAACATTAAGTTCAAAGCATAATCCCAAATAAAACTAAAAGCATAGGTTCATAAAACATAATGAAAATAAAGATGCAAACTTAATCCTAAAATGCATAGATAATATGATATGGCATGAATGTCCTAGGCCTCGTCGTCACCATCATCATCCGAAGTCTCATCATCGCTCTTGACTTGAGAACGGCGAAACTTCATCCATTGGCCATAGAAGGTAGAGAAGGACATGTCCATGGCTGAGTGTGAGTTCTCAAGGGATAGGAGGCGATCCTCTACACTTTGCAAGCGAGTGTTGATGACACCAAAACCCGAAGCCATGTTAGTGTCCATGGCATTGAACCGCTCGGTAATCAAAGCCGTGAGAGCTTCATTGTTTGCAACTTGAGCTTGTGGTTGAGGTTCAACGGGAGGAGGAGGAAGAGGTGCGGCTCTACCAACATGTTCCCAAGCATCGTTCACATAGTGAAAACCGGACTTGCGAAGAGAGGACTCACCAATTTTTGATTTGCGGGGTTCCGGAGAGTCGTAGGTGCAATCGAGACCAATCGAGCTAAAGATGTGACTTAAGATCGTGCTATAAGTAAAGGATTTCAAAGCATCGGTGTCAATAAGCTTAACATTGTTAACCATCTCGGAAAATATGATCTTAGCAACATTAGGGTGCTCACCACGACGGAAACACTCAAGCCAAAAATAGTCAACTTGACGGATATGAGAATATTTACCTCCGGAGGGGCGAAGGAACCATGAAACCATCAAATGGAGGAAACAATCGTGTGCATCCAAAGTAAGCACTTGACCGGTGTGAGAACCAAAATGACTCTCATTCTCAAGTCCTATATTCTTAAGGGAAAACGTAGACTCCAAGAGAGGGACATTAACAACAAACTTTTTCCCTAAAATATAAGATTCAATCCCAACAACCTCGGTATTTGTTTCATCATTTATAAGGTGAGCATTGGAGTAAAAGATAAGTACCATGTGTTTGTAGCATATGTCCGGGATGCTCAATAAAGGAAGAAGATCCCATTCGCTCAAACGCTCGAGGTAACGGAAGAGAAATCGCTCGGAGTTAAGGAAGTCGAGATCAATCACACGCTCACGACGAACTTTGTACTCCTTGACATATTTGAAACGAGCTCTCATCTCCGGATTTCGAAGAGATTTTTGGAAGAGCTGAGCGAGATTCAGACGCATACTCGAGTCACCAGATTGAACGAACTTCCGATTTTTGCTAACATTTTCCGAAGCCATCCTAAAAACATTAAGCAAGTAAGTTTTTTAAAAAATTAAGTGTATGCATAGGTTTCTAAATTCAATCCAATGATCAATCCCACATAGGTTTAAAAAAAACATTTTAAAACAAAAACAAAAAATTTTTAAAAGAAAAACAGTAAAAGAAAGTACGAGTGAAAATTTTTATATTCGAATCAGAAAATTGAAGATTTTGAATTTTTTTTTACAAGATATGAAAAACCCAAGCATGAAAACATATAAACTATGCAAAAATAAAATTTTCTAACCTAAGATTCGAACATAAATTGAAGGAAAAAGAGAGGAAAAATACCTTAGTTTGAGATTTTGGATGAATGGATGAAAATCCTTGCACAATATTGATGAATCTTGCTTAGACTAGTGTTTTAGAGAAAACCCCCCACAAGATTTGGTGAAAAACAAAGAGGTTTAGAGGGTTTTTATAGGGAAAAATTCGGGCTAGGATTTTTAAGGTTTGGTAGAGTTTTAATTAAAGAGAACTTTATCATTAAAAGCCCTACTTAAAGCTGTCCGCGAAACTGTTTCGGAATGGTCTTGACCGTTCCGAAACGTGGGCACGAAGGTTTGACTATCTTTTGGACTTCAGCTGACCGTTTTGATACGGGATTGACCGTATCGAAGCCCCGTTGACTCGTATCGAAACTTGTTTCGATACACCCCTTGGCAGTAGCCAAAATGTTTCGAAACCCTTTAAGGCGTTTCGAAATGCCCTTCTCTCAGACATGATTTTAAAGCATCCGTATCGAAATAGGTTGACCCGTTTTGATACACCTGGGCCTGAAAGTGCAGATGAGGCTCTAAAAGTGTAGAAAATTGAGTTTTTCTAAGGCCTAACTTGCATGAATGACATGAATGAGCAGGAAAAACATATGCAAACATAAACATACTCCCCCTAGCTATAGGCATGGATGAAATTAGGAGTAAAAACACATAAACATGGCATTTCACAAGATCAAGCAATTTTAAGCACAAAAGAGGTCCTAAAAGGTCAAGATAGGCTAGCTAGACCTAACTCTCTCCTAAGGGAACAAAAACGCTTTTTGTCTAAAGGTTTTGTAAATATGTCCGCTAATTGATTTAAGGTGTCTACATACTCTATAACCACATCTTCTTTAAGGACATGATCTCTAATGAAATGATGCGTTATTTCTATGTGTTTGGTTCTAGAGTGTTGGATGAAATTTTTTGTTAAACATATAGCACTAGTGTTGTCACATTTTAGGGGTATGGTTTCAACTTTAATTCCATAATCTAAGAGTTGTTGCTTCATCCAAAGGACTTGAGCACAACAACTCCCTAAGGATATGTACTCAGCTTCGGTGGTAGATAAGGCTACACTATTTTGTTTCTTAGAGAACCAAGATATGAGCATGCTACCTAGGAATTGACAAGTTCCCGAAGTACTTTTCCCATCGATTTTGCAACCCCCATAATCCGCATCCGAATAAGCATGAAGGTTGAAGGTGGAGTCTCTAGGGTACCAAAGACCTTAACAAGGAGTATCTCTAAGGTACCTAAAGATTCTCTTAACAGCTATAAGGTGAGACTCTCTAGGACTAGCTTGAAACCTAGCACACAAGCAAACACTGAAAAAGATATTCGGTCTACTTGCGGTAAGGTAAAGCAATGATCCAATCATAGAACGGTAAAACTTAGAGTCAACACACTTACCTCCTTCATCTTTGTCAAGCTTTGTAGATGAGCTCATAGGTGTGGCTTGAGGCTTTGCATTCTCCAAGCCAAACTTCTTGAGCATATCCTTTATGTACTTTGCTTGATTGATGAAGGTGGCATCCTTCTTTTGCTTGATTTGGAGTCCCAAAAAGAATGAAAGCTCCCGCATCATGCTCTTCTCGAATTCACCTTGCATTAGCTTAGCAAACTCTTGACAATGACATTCATTAGTAGTGTCCACCTTACCTTTTTCAAAACCCTTTTCAATTAAAAAGTTTGAAAGTCTTTCATACCAAGCTCTAGGAGCTTGCTTTAAACCATAAAGAGCTTTAGTGAGTTTGAAAACATGATTTGGAAATTTTGAATCTTCAAAACCCGATGGTTGTTCCACATACACTTCCTCATTTATAAAACCATTTAAAAATGCGTTTTTAACATCCATTTGAAAAAGCTTGAAATTATGATAACATGCATATGCAAGCAACATCCTAATGGCTTTCATTCTAGCTACGGGTGCATAAGTTTCATCAAAATCTATTCCCTCTTCTTGAGTGTAACCTTGTGCTACAAGTCTAGCTTTATTTCTCACAATGTTACCACTCTCATCTAGCTTGTTCCTAAAGACCCAGTTAGTTCCTATGGTAGATTGATTACTAGGCCTATCAACTAATGTCCAAACGTTACTTCTCTCAAATTGATTTAACTCTTCTTGCATAGCCATAATCCAAAAATCATCTTTCAATGCTTCTTTTATATTCTTAGGCTCTATGCATGAGATACATGCAACATGATTCATTAATCTAAGAGAAGATCGAGTGGTTACCCCCTTGGATGGATCACCCAAGATTTCACCATCTTTGACATAGTTGAACTCCCTTGGGTAGCTCACTTCCTTTTCCTCAAGAGCCAAGTCCTTCAAGGCTTCAAGAGGTGGATCTTGTGTGTCCTCTTCTTTTGTTGGAATCTCATCCTCCTTTGAAGTTTGTCCTCCATCAAAGGCATTTATGATTCCTACATCATCATCATCACAAGAATCCTTCCTTGGAAGGAGGTTATCATCGAATACAACATGTATAAATTCTTCTACTACTAAAGTTCTTTTGTTAAATACTCGATAGGCTTTAGAGGTTAAAGAATATCCTATGAAAATAGCTTCATCACTTTTTGCATCAAATTTACCTAAGTTGTCTTTTCCATTATTTAAAACAAAACACTTGCAACCAAAAGGGTGAAAATAGCTAATGTTAGGCTTTTTAGATTTTAAAATCTCATAAGGTGTTTTCTTTAAAATTGGCCTAATCATTACTGGATTAACAATATAGCAAGCGGTGTTTGTGGCTTCTGCCCAAAAATATTTATGTAAATTATTTTCACAAAGCATAATTCTAGCCATTTCTTGCAAAGTTCTATTTTTCCTCTCAACTACCCCATTTTGTTGAGGAGTTCGAGGAGCCGAAAAATTGTGGCTAATACCATTTTCATTAAAAAATTCTTCAAACCTTAAATTTTGAAACTCGGTTCCATGATCACTTCTAATATGTGAAATTCTAAGTTCAAGATCATTTTGGGTTAATTTTGAAAATGTGATGAAGTTTTCCAAAGCCTCATCTTTAGTACTTAAAAGTAGAACCCAAGTAAATCTAGAAAAATCATCAACAAGTACAAATGCATAAGACTTACCACCCAAGCTCATAGTCCTAATTGGCCCAAATAAATCCATATGGATTAGTTGTAAACATATACTTGTAGAACAATCATTAATGGATTTAAAAAAAGACTTATGTTGTTTACCCTTAGAGCATGCATCACAAATTTTATCATTTGAAAATTTAATCTTGGGTAAACCTCTAACTAGATCAAGGGAAACTAGTTTTTCTAAAACACTAATGCTAACATGTCCTAGTTTCCTATACCACAACCATGCATCATTTTCATTTTGTGCTACTAAGCATGCATGAGATGTATGAATGTCATCTAGATGCACCATGTATATGTTCCCTATGCGATGACCTATGAGCATAATATTATTAGATTTAATGTCTACAATTTGGCATCCATTTTTATCAAATAAAACATTAAATCCTTTATCACACAATTGACTTATGCTCAATAAGTCGTGTTTAAGACCATCGACATACAAGACATTTTCAACGAGAATAGTAGAGTGATTACCTATGGAGCCAATACCTTTAATGTGGCCTTTGGAGTTGTCACCAAATGTCACTACTCCTCCACTTTTTGGCTTTAGATCCATGAATCTACTCTTGTCTCCGGTCATATGCCTTCAACATCCACTATCAAGGTACCATGAGTTTTGACTTTGTGCTTTGGCCTTGTAGCAATGCTCCCCCTACAAACAAAGATATTAAGCTTTTGTTTTTGGTACCCAAATCATTTTGGGTCCATGAGTGTTAGCTCCCAAAACCTTGGTTCCCTTAGGAATCCAAGATGACATAGCAATAATGTTATTAGATTTTACAAGTTCCTTAGGAACCCATACACTTCTAATTCTTTTAGCTCTACTATGTCTAGGAAATCTACCTTGTTTGTAGTAGTTAGTCTTTTTTTTAGGTTGGCTCTGATACTAATTGTTGAGTGGATCGAATGATCGAAATGAACCAAGAGGGGGGTGAATTGGATTTTTAAAGGTTTAGGTGGTGGAAATTTCAAATTAAAAAGATAGACAAGGAATTTTAGAGTGGTTCAAGTTCAAAATGAACTCTACATCCACTACCTTAGCTTCACTAAGGATTTGCAACAATTCCACTAATTGCTCTTCCCCTTTTCTAGGCTAAGGAGGTAACCCTTACAATTTTCGGTTAAATTTTCTACCCAAAATTTAACCCAATCCTCACACAAATAGAACAAAGATTTTGATGGCTAAGAAAGTATCTCTCAATACAAATTATAGCCCAATTACAAGCACTCAACCCAATTGAAAATGATAAGAATGAAAATTACAATTGGGGTTTCTAGACAATATTGGAATTTAGGCACAAATGCTTGGATTTGATGTATGGATATTTGCTTTTGGATCAATAGTTATTGCTGGAGCTTTAAGTGATCCCTTTTATACCTTCTCATTGATTTCTAGCCGTTGTGGTTGTTGCATTCATCAATAGAGCCGCTGGGGGTGTTATCTCACCTCCATAAATGCAGTCTGCATCCACCCGTTTCGGAGCGCGAGAACCTATTTCGAAACGGACCAAAATAGAAAGAGCCGTTAGGGTGCATTTAAGAGCTCGTATCGAAACGATATTTACCCGTTTTGAAACACTTTTTCCACTATCAAGTGTCGTTTCGAAACGGATTGAAATCGTTTCGAAACGCCTTAACGGTTTCTGAAAAATCAGTTAAAAACTTGCAACGGTCATATTTTTCAAATCAAATGAAGAACCATTTCGAAACACTTGAAGTCGTTTCGATACGGGTTCTCTATGTTCTAAAGCCGTTTCGATACTTGTTTCGAAACATGGGTTGGCAATGTTGAAAACGTTTCGATATCCGTTTCGGAACATAGGTTGACAGTTTCAAAACCGTTTCGAAACAGGGACTCGAAAAACACTGTTTCGGCTTTAAGAACACTTAGAAAATATTTGGAAATCTTAGTTTTTAACTTAGGCATATTCTTTAAATCATATGGGGATGTTTGAGGACTTAAAAATTCGTTTTGACATTTTCAATTTAGTCCTTAGGTTCTTTAGTTGTATCAAAATTAAACTATCGGTTTCACACCCTAGCTTGAGATTAAGCTGATTTATCTATGGAATCCAATAACCGATTGAGGAATATAGCTTATCTGATCGATAGTAATGATTCGATATCAATAAACCAAAGAAAAACTAAACTAAAGCTTGCTCTCCAATGGAGGTGCTAGCTTGGAGGAAGATGATGGAGATGGCAAAAGGGAGGTGCTTGCTTAGGAAATTCTCGGTAAGCTTTCTATTCCTTTTTCTTTGTTTTGTGTATAAAAAATTGATATTCATTAACAATTTAACTTTCCTTTAGGTGAAGTAACTTCACCAGACTATCCCACATTGGGTTATTAAAATTGAGGAGGGACTAATCACAAGGTTAGTCCGTCCGCTCTCTATTCTCTATGGTTTTGACCTCAAATTTCCCGATTTCCAAAATTTAGCCACTAAACGTTTTTGACACTATTCAATAAAGTTCAGGTTCAATAAATTAACTCAATTAGAGCCTAATATCGAATTATTAACAAGCCGATACAATACTTGAACCTTATAAATAAGAAACTTTCGTCCACCGGAACTCAATTCCGACTAGACCTGGTTTTGGGGTGTTACAGAATATAGGAAAGCACAATGGTGTTCTTCAATCCATGAAGAACACCCATTAACTTTTCAAAGAATTTTTAAGGGGTGTGTTTGATACATTTTGTTAAGGGGAAGAAAAACTGATTTTTGTTTTTGAATTTTTACTTTTATACTCGACCCATGGACCGATCCGAGATCCGACCCGCACCAAGACTTGCCCGCGCCCTTCTTCTGTAGATTCACGTTTCGGCCCCCACTGTTTGCTTTTCTTCAATCTAGTCCTTTTTTTGCTTGTTTAATTTTTATTCCATGCAATTTAATCCTTTTGTGTGTGTTTAAATCATGGTATGCTAATATTTATTTGTTATATTCCATTTCCTTTTAACATGTTAAAATCTAGGGTAAAAGAAACATCATAGATAATTAATAATGTAATTTTCTCTTGTAAATAAAAACTGGAAAAGTAATTTAAAAGAAATACTTTTAAGTTAGGATGTATAAATGTATGTAAATATGGTAGGGCAACTTTAATTTAATTGTAACTTTCAATAATGTATAGTAACAAAACCCATAGGCTTAGTCCCTTGAAAAATATATCTTTCTAATTAACTCGGTAATTCCCATTAGACAACTAAACTCAATTTTAATTTAAAAATATGTCAAGTAGAGCACTTTTAGGATTAACTTCTTAAAACACCTAATAATTAACATTTTAGGATTTAGACATTAATTTTTTTGAAAGGTACTTTGCATGATTAAAAAAAAAGAATCATAGCACATATATATGCCTCGTTAAAAAACCTCCCTAATCCTATGTGGAGGAAAAAGAGTGCACCATATTTGGCTACAAGCAAAAAAACTATAACATGTTCTGTCAATACTAAAAAATAATCTAGCAGTACCCAAAGGATCAAATTACATTAATATAAAGCTTCCACCCTTATCCCAGTACACCCCTGTATAACCAACCAAAATCCTAACCTTTGATAGTCCATCTGATATAGCTTCAGTGTTTGCAGCATCTGGGATGAGAACTCCTTACCAGCAACCAATCAACGAGCCAATGTCTGACCACCTTGGGACCCTCAGCCAGGTATTCAAAACCTGCATGTTGTGGGAACGGTTGAAAGATTTAGACATTAATAAAGGCTAATAAAACATCATTCATGAAAGATATTTCTTACATCATGAAAACGAGGTATTTTCTCAATTAGGGTTAATTCAGTCTTCCCCTAGCAGTTGTGGGAACAATTGAAACTCCTATGTGAGACTGTATTTTTAGATTTTAGGGGTTAATGCCTTAATCCCTTGGTGTCTAGATTGATTTGGGTTTTCTCAGCCGCGAGCGTATTCGAGCTAATTTTAGAACTTTGTAAATTTTTGTATTAATCTTTGCACGCACCCATCCAGGTTATCAAGAAAAATATTAGTGATCAAGTAAGTGTCGTTCTGCGGGCATGATGGGGGTGCTAATCCTTCTCTACACGTAATCGTGCCCCCGAACCTCGATCTGGTTGGCTTTTAAGTTTCTGATCCGCCTAATATAATAAAAGGGACCGATGGCGACTCCGTTATCACACCTAAAAATTAAATGAACATCAACCATGCTCAAACAGCTACCAGCATAGTGAAAATCAAGTGACCCGAAATTTTAATATTTATGTATGTAAAAAACTAAAATGTTATAAAATCTAAAATTTTATATAAAAAAATATAAAATATCTCAAATATTGCAATATTTTATCAATTTATGTTATGTATCTTCAACGATATTTTGTATTATCTTTTTCTATTGATAGCTATTTGTTTCTTTAGTCATTTTCCTTTTTCATTTTTTTTCTAGATTTCTTTTAAGTTAAGTTAGTTAAGAGGGTTTAGATGCATAAGTTGTGCATGCATGCATATTTAACCTTTAAAACTTAATTACGTAACTCTAAACTTATAAATCTTAAACCCTAAACTTTAAATTATAAACTATGAAATATATCTCTAAACCCTAAATTCAAAATACACAAGATTGTGTAAACTTAGGCTTTATCGTTTATGTTTAAGGTTTAGAGTTTAGAGATTTAGGTTGTATGATTTAAAATCTAGGTTTTAGGATTCAATGTGCTTTTATTGCTGGGAGGAAGATTTTTGATGGGATCCTATTGGCTAATGAAGTCCTACATTCGATGTATGCTAGAGATGCTAAGGGAGGTGGGGTTATTTTAAAACTAGATTTTTCTAAGGCGTATGATTGCGTAAGATGAGATTTTCTGCAAATAGTTTTAAGAAATATGAGGTTTGGAAGAAAATGGAGGTGTTGGATTTGAGAATGCACATCTTGTGCAAGGGTCTCATTGTTAGTCAACGGTTCGGCAACAAGGGAGTTTGATATGAAAAGGGGATTAAGACAGGGTGATCCGTTGTCCCCTTTTCTGTTTATTATGGTGACAGAGGCTCTCCATTTGCTACTTGTTGATGCAGTTAGGACATGATTTATCAGTGGTATAGATAATGTTCTTCATGGTTTCGTGTTTACCTATATACAATTTGCCGACGACATGATGCTATTCTTATAACCAACCGTGAATTATATGAAGAATGTTAGAAGAATTCTGTTTCGTTTTGAATTATGTTCAGGGCTGAGTATCAATTTTAGTAAATCGTATTTGGTTGGAGTTGGGATTGAGCAAGGGGTTTCTAGTAAGTTAACAAAGATTTGCGGATTCAAAGTGGGTTCACTTCTGTTTTTCTATTTAGGGATTCCATTGGGAGCAGATCCAAGGAAAATTCAGACATGGAATCCGGTGATCGATAGATTTCACGAAAAGCTAACAGAGTGGAAAAGAAACTCTTTGTCTTTTGTCGGCCGTGTCACTCTTATCAACTCGGTATTATCATCTCTTCCTATTTATTACATGTCTTTATTTCCAATTCCGAAAGGTGTTCTTGCTTCAATTGAAAAGATCAGAAGGAGGTTTTTTTTGTGGTCCAGGGAAGGTAAGATGAAAATAGCCAGAATTTGCTGGAAAAAAGGTGTGTGTCTCTAAGTGGAAGGGTGGTGCTGGAGTAGTGAACTTGGTAGCAAAGAATAAGGCATTATTAGCAAAGTGGTGTTGGAGGTATGCGATTGAAAAAGAGGCGTTGTGGAGGAGAGTAATTTCAGCAAAGTATGGCGAGGGACCAAGAAGTTGGTGGTTGAATTTGTCGAATGAGAAAGCAATGTTTGTTGATTGGAGGGTTTAGGGTTGTGGGGGATGGGAGATCAGTACTTTTTTTGGGAGGATGCTTGGTGTAGTGTGTTACCTTTTTCCAAACTATATCCTCGGTTGTATAAATTGGTTAGAAGAAAGGGAGTATTGGTGAACGAGGTGACAATTCACAATAGTTTTATCGATAATTGATGGGAGGAATTTTTCTTAAGACCTCTTCTTCATAGAGAAAGGGAGGTAGTGATCAAATTAATAGAGCTTGTAGATGGGGCTTCTTTAAATCCCGAGGAGAGAGATAGATTTGTTTGGAACCATGACAAGTCGGGAGTGTTCTCGGTAAAAAAGTTGACTGATTTGATTTCTAATGTTGATATTCAGGATCCTTTGTTTAATTTCGATGATATTTGGAAGTTAAAGGTACCCCCAAAGGTTAGTAGCTTTTTTTTGGAAGCTCCGATTGGGAAAACTTCCCACTGAAGACTTTCTTCGTAAACATGGAATATCTTTAAGAGTGGAGCATTGTAAGTACTATTTTTATAATCTTGAAGACGAAGATGCATATCATCTGTTCATAAAGTGTGAGTTTTCGACTGCCTTTTGGGAGAAACTTTTGCTCTTGGTGGGAGATTAGTTGGGGTAATTTTAATTCTTTAGATGATTTGTTTTCGTTGTGTTTTAATGCGGATTTTCAAGGTTAGCAAGAAGTGTTTGGCGTATCTCTTGGGGGCGCTTTTTGGAGCTTTTGGCTTATGAGGAATGAAATTCTGTTTAATGGAGCTGTTGCTAAAGTCTCAAGACTTGTTTTTCTACATTAAATTGAGAGCGCTTTTTTGGTTGAAAGCATCTAAGGATAATTGCTTCACTAAGATTGAAGGCTGGTGGTTATCTCTGAGGGTTGGTTTGTTGGGTTCTAGTAGGTTACGTTCTAAACCATTGTCGTGGAAGCCCCATGTGATGGCAACACTGAAATTTAACATTGTAGGTGCAGTTGGCAGCAAAGGGGCTGGGTTAGGAGGTGTGATGAGAATGGAGGATGGGGTTGTTAGATCATTATTCTCGGGTCCTTATAAGGAGCGCTGTGAGGAGTCTGTTTTGTTGGAGGCATTATTGATAGCTTTGGAAATCTTTGTTGCATTAAGTTTGGATGGTAGTTTTCATCTTATAGTTGAAATGAATTCAAAAGTTCTGCTGCTTCAGATGGAAAATATCTTCCATAGACCTTGGAACGGTCAGAGGATTTTTGAAGAATTGGAAATCTTGATTTCTAAAGTCGGTGGGGTTAAGTTTGCTTTTGTGGATAGAGATTGCAATGTGATGGCTAATTGTTTAGCTTGTGATGGGATGGATCGAATTAATGTCTTCAAGGCTTGGTGGTGAGGTAGCTTTTTGGATCGTCCTTTTGTTTGGTCTGCTATGTTTTTCTATTTGTTTTTTATATTCTCTATTGGTGTTGATTAGTTATGAACTTACATTGGGAGTTTTGTTCATTTGGCTGTGTGTTTTGTATCTTCCTGTATGTGTTGTACTCTTTTCCTCCAGATAAGTTCAAGGAAATTTTTAACGAGGCAAACATACATGTGTAGGCGACTTCTTCTTTTAATAATATTGTCGCTGTTCTAAAAAATAAATAAAGAGTTTAGTAAATTTAGCGTCTGACAAAAAATAACAACGGATCTTTAATTACGAGTTAATTAATTTGTTCCCTTATATTTAATAAGGAATCAGGAAGGGAGAAATTCATCCCCGAATCTGAACCAAATCGAGAATTTCTTGAGGGTTTTTTCGAGGATAATGCCCTCTTTCGGATTTTGGCTCCAATTCAGAGATTAATGGCCAGATTTTGCTTGATTCTCAAGCTCAAAGGCTAGTATAAATACCCCTAAAACCCCTATGTTCATCATCACATGAAAAAGCCAAAAAAGGTTAGAAAATCCGAAAATTCTTGAATTCTTTCTCTAAAATTTCTGGAAAATTTCTTGGAGCGTATTCGAGCTTTGGGTCACTTTTTGGAGACGTTCGAGAGCTATTCGAGATGGAATCGTATGCGAGTTCTTCATTTCCAGTAAAGTTTTTTTTTTATTTTCTTTCTTTTTTAAAATTTTACCGTGTTTCTTTATTGTTCTTGGTTGAATTTTGTTATTTTTATGTGCTTGCTTGTGTTTTTAGGTTGCGTTTGTTGGATTTGGAGGATCGATTCTTGAGTTTGGGTAATAACTTCGTTTCATTTTTTTTGGAACCTAAAAACACAAGCAAGCACTTAAAAGGTTTGAAAAATAAAAACATAAAAATAGAATCTATAATACATTTTGAAAGAATAAACAGAAAACCATAAAACATAAAAGTAAAAAACTTTTCAAATAATAAAAAGCTTTAAAAATTAAAAAAAAAAATTCAAGCATAAAATTTCTATAGTATCTTTTTTGAAGAAGAAATAAAATGTTGAAAGGAAGTAGGTTTTTTTTAAAAGTAAAAATTTGTTAAATAAAAATGATTTAGGTTTCAATGATTTAAAACATGAGAAAGAATAAGAGAATAAAAATCCTCTTCAATAAACAATAAAGAAAAAGAGTCAAAAAGAAGTTTCAAGTTTGCTTTGATAGTTTTGTTTGTCTTTTAGAAGTAAGTTAAACCTTAGGATTATGTCCTTCTAGCTTAGATTAGAGACTTGGTTGATAAAAACTTTCTTCACAAAGAAAAAAACACAATTAATAAATAAAAAATGATCAACACATCAAAATTTCGTGTCGCTTGAAAAGTGAAATTAATTTAATACGGTATCTTATCAAACGGGAATGACGGGTTAGCGCCAGAAATGTTGATGGTGATTAAAGTTCATTTCTCGAGTGATAAGACCGTTAAAATAGATTTATATTCATTAAACAGACAAATAAAACCAAACATTCGTGAACTTGCAAATTCCAGTTTTGAAAACGTTTTTTAAATCAATTAGGTACCAAATTTTGGGCGCCGTGGGGGTGCTAACCCTTCCCCACGCGTAACCGACCCCCGAACTTGTTTTCACAGACCAAAACTGTTGTTTTAATAAAATAAAACGCTTTATTAAAATAAACGCGCTTTAAAGTGATCCAATCACACTTTTTCAAAAATATTGGTGTCGACTCCGTGTTTTTAAATTTTTCCAAAAAGTCGGGCTCGAAAGGGTTGGGACAACTTGGCCACTCCGCTGAGGATGTGTTTTTTTTTTAAGTAAAAACAAAAGAGGGTCAGGCCACAAATTGATTTTAAATGGTTTTCAAAAAGGGCTTTTTTTTATAAAAAAAACTAATGGAATTTGCAAGTTCATAATAGGTACAATTTATTTTTCCGTTTAATTAATATATTTCTATTTTACGCATTTAAGACCTAATTCCAAGCTCTATACCCAAGCTTTTTCCCGTAAGAATATTGATTCTTCGAGAAGGCATCGGCGGTGAGTCCTTCTGAGTTGAACTCAATTCGTTTGAAGCCTGTGATGAGTGAGAATTGAGGGCCTTGCTACCCTTAGTAGGGGACATCAAGGACAACTCGGTTACCCTTTTAGAACCGAACCATGTTTGAGAATCTAGAGCCCACCCCAATAGATCCATGTGGAAAACCTTAGGCTTATAGTCTGGTCAAAATGATTTCGTAAGGATAATCTATGGAGACATGTCCTGGAGTATAGGAATGTGCTGCCCAGAGTATTCGTACAATGAAATCATTTTGGACCTTTTAGGTTTTATTAAAAAGAATACTTAATATCGGGAGAGTTAAGTATACGAAAGGAATAAGTACGAGTTCTCCAGTTTATGGTTGAACTATCTCGGACCTAGGGATAGGACGAGGTTAAGTGGCTAAGGAAGAATTCAACAACATCAGTGTTCATCCTTTGATTCATGCCGAGAGGTATCATCAAAGACATTTTCATCGACAGACGTGGACCTAGGGATAGGCCAAGGCACAACAGGGATTCTTGCCAAGCTTGAAGTACAAAGTTGTGTGATCGCTGCCGCGACAAACAACAGATCGCTGCCGCGACAGGCACAACGACAAAATAAAGATTCCTAGACTTTGCAACACCTACACTACTGAGCAATTCAATACTGGCCCATTCTCTCTATCCTGATTTCATTAATCTTTTATTTCAGTATTCTTTATTATCTCGTGACAACAATTAAACTATTTCTTTTCTCTCTTGTGCAACAATCTAAGGTGAAGCTATTAGCCCAGTCCATGTGGAGACGATATCCGATACTTACGTATCACTTTACTACTTGCGTCGTGTACACTTGCACTATATTGCGATAGACACTTTTACACGCAACAAGTTTTTGGCGCCGTTGCCGAGGACTGGAAACATATCTTTACCAGACCTTTTATTGCACTTCTTTTATTTTTCTGTTTTGTTTCACTTGGATTGTTCAACTTGTGCTTTTCACAAGGTTTTCTGTTTATGCGCAGATCGAGACGAGGAGAGGAACCTGAGTATCCATTAGACCCTGGAATCGAACGCTCGTACAATCTTAGGAACCGACTTCGCTTCGTGTTAGCCAGAAACAAATACCCTGAAGAACAGTTAAAGACAATGAACAACGAAAGGAATCCCTAGGATAATGAAAATCCTACCGGAGATGGGAGGAACGAACAACCTGCCGATCCTCTTGCCGCTGCCGCACGCCGGTCATGCCGAGACTACATACTCAATGATCATGTGGAACTAGAAACAACCCTGCCAGACGTAGAAGTTGACAATTTTGAGCTGAAACCTGTTATGTTCAGCATGATTAACAACGCTGGCAAATTTAGTGGTGCTGCTACAGAGGATGCTAGGGAGCATATGAAAACGTTCCAGGAAATATGTGGTTCATTTAGACTACCAGGAGTTAATCCGGAGATACTGAGGCTTCGGTTATTTCCTCATTCATTGAGGGACAGGGCGAAAACTTGGTGGAATAAACTAACGCCGGGTTCAATACGAACTTGGGCAGATTTAACTTGTGAATTTTTGTCTCGTTTTAATCCTTCACATTTATCTGAGCGATTACGTAACGAAATTTTATAATGAACCCGATGCACGAGGCCTGAGACAGATTTACCACTCTTCTGAGGAACTGCCCGATGCATGGATTCCCCGTTTGGAACCAGGTAACTAAATTTTATAATGATGCCAACTTACAAACTCGTATGAGAATTGATTCAACAACGAATGTATTGCTATTGGACAAAGATCCAGAAGACGCAATGGCAGTATTGAAAAATCTGGCGAAGAACGAGGAACAGTTTCCTACAGCAAGAAGAGGGGGTAAATGAGTTCTAGCTGTAAAAGATTACGAGGCCGACAGTTCTCTAAAATCATAGGTGGCATATCTCACTAAGGCAATGAAAAAGCTTTTGAAAGAAGATTCACAACCTGCCTACTCTGGTGAAGAGGTATGCGAAACTTGCGATGGGAATCACAATTCGGAAGATTGTCCAATATAGTTAGAAGAAGGGATGTATGTTGGGAACTACAATAAAGAGAACTACAATTCCAACAACTACAATCCCAGTTGGAGAAAGGATCCCAAGTTCTCTTGGAGCAACCCCAATAATGCCCTGAATCCTCAAGCACAGAACATTCATAATCAGGGGGGACCTAGATTACTGACTCGACAGCAACCACAACAGCAGCAGCAACAACCACCAACTTCCACGACGAGTATACTAGAACAGACCTTGGCTACGTTTATGTCTCAAACAGGAACTTATATTGAGAACATGAATCACTTCGTAAAAAAGACTGAGTCATTCATGGATAAAACAGAGATGCGGATGACAAATCATGAAGCTACTCTGAAATCACTGGAGACACAAATGGGTCAGGTTTCCCAGCATATTAAACCGAGGCAGAATGGAGGATTTCCTAGCGATACTGAAAACGCTAGACAACCCACACATGAGCAATGTAAAGCCATCACAACAAGGAGTGGGAAGAAATTACCATGGCCATAGAAGGAAACTGAATCAGTTAAGGAACCAGCCTTGGAGTCGACTGCCGAGAAAGCTGCCCCGGCAGATGACAAACAGCCTGCTGCCGATGAACCTGTCGAGACAGTAGATGGGACAGAGGAGAAAGATGAAGAACTTAAGCCTCCTCAAATCCGAATGCAGTGGGAAGGACGTATTGCTGATTATCGCCCCCACCTCCTTTTCCTCAGTGGCTACAGAAGTTGAAACAGGAATCCTAGCTTAAGAAGATCTATGATATTTTTAAGCAGGTCCATATCAATATTCCGTTGTTAGATGCTATGAAGGAGATGCCTAGTTATGCCAAATTTCTCAAGGATGCCATGTCGAAGAAATCCAGACTTGGGGAATTTGAAACAGTTAAAATGACAGAGGGATGCATGAGTATTCTGCACAGGCATCCACCCCAGAAGAAGAAGGATCCTGGGAGCTTCATCATACCGTGCATAATCGGAGATAAATTTGTGGGTAAGGCACTTTGTGATCATGGTGCTAGTATAAATTTAATATCCAAATCTATTTTTCAGAAATTAGGCATTGGAAAAGCTCGGCCCACAACAGTAGTATTGCAGCTGGCAGACCGCTCTTACGTTCATCCTGAAGGAAAAATTGAAGATATTCTGGTAAGAGTGAATAAATTTATTTTTCATGCTGACTTTCTTGTCTTAGATTGTGAAGCAGATGAAAATGCACCAATCATCCTGGGGCGACCCTTCTTAGCCACAGAAAGATCACTGATTGATGTGGAAAAAGGAGAACTCACTATGAGAGTGAAAGATCAAGAGATCAAGCTGAACGTTCTCCAGAAATAAAACATGCTGATGCAGAAGAAGAATGCAAGGCTATCACTGAAGTTACCCTTGACCAACCCTGCATCAGGTCGGGCTGCCATGACATCAAAATTGGCCACTGCCCCAGCAGCCATTTAGAAGACTGTCACGGCAGCAACGACGACAGCAACTCCTCAGAATCTGATACGTCTGATACTGAAGATCAAGAGGAGGTAAATTGGATAGGCAATCTTCCAGGTAAGTTATTCGAGCCCTTAAACTATACTTCAGATAAACATATAGTCCAAAAGCCATCAACTGTAGAGCCCCCTGTTCTAGATCTTAAGCCCCTGTCAGGGCAACTAATATATGTTTTCCTTGGTTTAAATGATACGTTGCCCGTAATCATCTCTTCCAAGTTGATGCAGGAACATGAACATCAGCTGATAGGGATGCTGTAGCAACACTAAAAGGCTATTGGATGGACGATAGCTGATATCCAAGGCATCAGTCCGGCACTATGCATGCATAAAATCCTCCTAGAGGATGATCAAAAACCGACCATTGATGTACAAAGACGTTTAAACGATGCTATGCGAGAGGTGGTGCGTAAGGAGATCATAAGGTGGCTAGATGCTGGAATAATCTATGCCATCTCGGATAGCAAGTGGGTGAACCCGGTGCAGTGCGTTCCCCAGAAAGGAGGAATAATCGTGTTAACCAACGAAGAAAACGAGTTAATCCCAAACAGGACTGTGACCGGTTGGAGGGTTTGTATGGACTATCGGAAGCTTAACAAAGCTACTGTTGCGTGTAAAAGAGTCTATCGCAATTGAGTGCAAGTGTACACGTCGCAAGTAATAAAGTGATACTAGAGTATCGGATATCGTCTCCACAGGGACTGGGCTAACCCTTTCCTTCGCTATCTGCACAAGGGGAAAAGAATAGATTAAGATATTTGTCACGAAAATAATGAAGTAAACGTAAATAAAAAGAATAAAGATATCAAGATAGAGAGAATGGGCTGGTATTGAATTGCTTAGTAGTGCAGGTATTGCAGTGCTCAGGAAATCCAATTCTGTCGTCGCGCCCATCACCGACAGCACCTGTCGCGGCGGCTGTCCATTGGCTGTCCGTTGGCTGTCGCGGCAGCAAACACACCAACTCCGTACTTCAAGTTTGGCGAGAATCCCAGATCTGCCTTGGCCTATCCCTAGGTCCAAGTCTGTCGATGATCACGTCTTGATGATACCTCCCGGCGTGAATCGAAGGATGAACACCGATGTGTATGAATTCTTCTTTAGCCACATAACCTTGCCTATCCCTAGGCACAAGATAGTTCAACTATAAACTAGAGAACTTGCTCTTACTTCTTTCGTATACTTAACTCTCCCGATGCTAAGTAAATGGATAACCTCACAATGCTCTCCCGATGCTCTTGCAAGATATTAATAACCAAAATAAGAGAACTTGAAGTTTATTTTATTGAACTGAAAATTCCTAAAACAAAACAACCCTTGCAACTACTTTACAAATCAACCCGTGGCCCTAGGGGGTTTTAGAACATGTCGACGGCAGGTAAACGACGGGTAAACGGCGGAGGGTTTTTGGTTGTCGGTTATGGGGTATGATGTGGGAATTATCTCCTAGGTTAAAATACATGCCCTTATATAAGCTTTGGGCTCAAGTTATCTAAGGTAACAAGGATTACAACTTTAATTAAAAGTATGATTCTAATATAGACTTAATCTTCAAGGATCCTACTTTTCAGCCGTCCTCCTTGTTTCTTGGGATTTTCTCTCCTTGAACTTTGGCTTGACATATCTTTTGATCCGGGGCTTGGAAAAATATTTGGCTTTCACACGACAGACGAGCAGAATTTTCTCTATCTATCGAGGTCCACTTTGCTTTTTTCTCTCCGCAAAACTGCTGTCACCATGCTGTCACGGCAGGACCATGGCAGCATTGTCCTCTTTGACTGCTTGTCCAGTTCAACTCTTCTGCTTCTCTGCCCAGCGCCTGCCTTCTCCGTCTACTATGGCAGCAACTTGCTGTCGTCCTCTGCTGTCACGGCAGCTCCATGGCAGCATCATCCTCTTCGTCTGCTTGTCCAGTTCAGCTCTTCTGCTTCTCTGCCCCGCGCCTACCTTCACCGTCTATGACGGCGGCAACCTGCCAAAAACAACCATTTTTAGTAGAATCTGTGCCTTTTATATATTTGTGATGTTTTGCTGAAAACTAACCTAAATGCAATGAAATGATGCTTGAATGCAGCAGAAATATGGGTTAAAAAGGGTGTAAATAATAGAACTTTTACACACTCAACACACCCCCAAACTCAAGTTTTTGCTTGCCCTCAAGCAACTAAGAACTAAAAGAAAAAGAAATTTTTGTTTTGGCTTTCAAACAGTGAGCTTTCCCTTACCCGTCGTTCGTTCTCTGTGGCGGCAGCAACCTGTCGGATAATTTAGGATATGTCTGGAATCTCCCTATAGTCCTCGTGCAGTGTGTGCATGCTTGTGAACAGTTATATGCCAAGACTCTCTTAGTTTCACTAGAATATTCAACTCTTAACTCGAATTTTTATGCCAAAGTTTTTTTTTTGAATGCACATTTTCATGCTTCTTAGATTTCTTTGTTTTGACTCGATTTCTAATGTTTTACTAGAGCCAGTTTTAGGCACCTCTAGTTTGCTTCCTAGAGCCGGTTTCGGGCACCTCTAGGATTTTGAGTCTCTTTTGCTAAACTTCTTTCCTAGAGCCAGTGTTAGGCACCTCTAGGGGCTATTCAAGTGTTAAGCTTCCTATTCTAGTTTGGCTAAAAGAAATCTAAGCAGTATAACAGTCACAATGGTGTTTAAGTTTTCAGAACTATAGAAAGGCTCTAAACTTCTCCTTAAACTATCCTAAAGATGCTGCCACGACAGAGCTGTCACGACAGGCAAGTTCAGTTCACAATTTTCAGCCAAAATTTTTAATTTTCGTTTTTTATTTTAGAAAAGTACTAAGTAAAAGACACAAAATTTAACTAAGATGTACTCCATGAATATGGAGGGTTGCCACCCCCAAACTCGAGGGTTGCATTGCCCTCAATGCAAATGACAAAATAAAAATGAAAACATATGAAAGCAGTACATCACAAAATATATATGGCAGACAGCAATAAGAAGATAAGAAACTTAAATTTTAATCACTGTCTTCACTGCTTCTGCTGAGGCAGATCTGGCGGCGGGTTCTGGTTCGCGGGGCAGGCTGGGGTGGTTGCTGTACAACCTGGATATCAGAGCTGTTGCCGCTGCTGTCACTGCTGCTGCTGGCCCTTGGCAGAGTTTTCTTATCTGTCATTCTTTTCTGCCTCTTTACTGGTGTAAATTCCTTCGACAGGTTCCTCTGAATAGAGGGTTCAATGTCATTGTCTGCCCAAATGGAGGAGGAAGAGAACTCAGCAACAAAGGCAGCAAGGTCATCCGAGGGCACTGGTCGCTTTGTTCCTCGAGCAGATATTTCGGCATGGGTGCTGCCGGCTGCCGTCGGGGCAGGTGATGGTATGGAGGCGGCAGATGGTATGGAGGCGGCAGGTGATGAAAGGCTTGAGGCCCAGATTCTTTGCCTTTGGAGTATAAATGAAGCCTTGTTTTTCCCACAGATCTCTGGTTGCAAAGGACTGTGGGTGAGTTGCTGCCGGCGAGGAAGTAGAGGCAGCATTGCGGCAGGTTTTTTCTGGAAGACATGTTAGTGCAAGGGTTGTGAAAAGTAATTGAAAGCAAATGAAAACTAAAGATGGAGAGCAAGTAAGAAAAGCAGGAGTGAGTGAAAATGAAAATGAAACGGGGTTTTATAGAAAAGGAATTGCTACCTGTTGAAGCTGTAACGACAGGCGCGAATAACGGGGCGGCTGTCGAGCTTTAGCGTGTCTGATGCGTTTGACAAACGTTTCCGCGTCTGTCACGCGTCTGTCGTGACAGCATGGTGACAGTCTGTCTTTTCCACGTCTGTCATGGCAGCCGTAACGACAGGCTTCAATATTGGGCTTTGTTGGGCTGATGGATGGGTGGTGGGTTTAGTTCACTTCTCATGTTCTTCTTGGCTCATTTATTTCCTAAAAGCATTATTCGAATAAAATAAACCTTATTTCCTAATAAATAATAAATAATAAAAATAAAAATAAAATTTAGGTTAAATTAGGGATGCCATGTGGGGCATCTTCTAAGGTAACCACTTCTTGCATTAATGGGGCTTCAGTCCCCTGATAATGCTTGAGGCGTCGTTTCCGGTACTTCTTCAAGTCCATCCGTACCCTCCATCTGGTGATTATTCTCATGTTGGGTGCTTCTTTCTTTCTCTTCCCTTTGTAGTCCATGAACTCCTCCCTTCTTGGTAATGTTTCTGAGGGCATGAATATATGATTAGAAAAAAAATTAAATTGATATTCGACCACAAACTTACCTTGTTTTCGTTGAATGTTGTTGTGGTTGAATGTAGCCCTTGCTGTCGTGTCTGCTGCTGCGGCAGGCAGTTATTTTGACAATTCTTTATCAGGTTACTTTGCAGGTCAATGGGACATTGGTAAGTGCCATCACTCTCTATATCAAATTCTATTGACCACTCGTAGATCTCCATCAGTAGAGACTTTGATGATTCTGTGTCCACCGGCGTTGGTTCCTCAAATACCTGCAATAGAATTGGTGAGTTTTCATATAATTCAAAAGGTTCGTTTATTACCTGCTCATATTCCATCGGTGAGGCATTGTCATTGGGTAGCTCTTCTAGGTGGTCGTGCGAGTGCCATGACAGGGATGGATGTGTGCAATCTTTGTCAGGCATAATCGAGGTGGTGGGTTTAGAATTTGCCTCTGATGTGGTTGCTGCTTCAGCATCAGTTGCTGCCGAGGCGGCAGTTGCTGTCGAGGCGGCAGTTGCTGCCGAGGCGGCAGTTTCCGCTTTGACTGGAGTTTCTGCCTCAAAAGTGGTTGCTGCCGTGACATTCTCTTGAATTTCACTTAGCGTTGTCGTGGTGTTGCTCCATTCCGGCTCCTCGATCATTGTCATGGCAAGTTGTTGCTCAGGCTCATCATATGTTGGGTATTCCTTCACATGGGCATCCTCGTCATCTTGCCTCAGGATTTCAGGTTCATCTGTGGCATGAATGAGGACTGGTCTGCTCAAGAGTTCATCCATCTTGGCGATACTTGCGTCCATAGAAACCGACACTTCTTGAGTGAGTGCCATGAAGGCTTGCAGTGTGTCTTCTAAGGATTTTGACTGCTCTTGAGGATGATGACATTGCCAGGGCAGGTCGGGTTCTGTAGCAAAATTGTTATGGTATAAAAAATTTTGGGGGTTTTGATCGTACCATAAAATATTTTGCTGCTGCGGCATCAACATTGTAACGCCCCGGTTTTGGGCTTAGAAGTCTTGGGCGTTGACCGGTTTGGTCAAAGTGCTGTTCGAATCTAAAAGGGTGAATTTAGGAAAGCCTAGTTCGGGTTGCATTAAAAATATGGAAAAATGTTCTAAAATCATCTTTTAATATAATTAAGTGAACTGTGAAATCAATTTTGGAAAATGAGTTTTGGAAGGGTGACATTTTGGCTAGTGACCAAAATGTAATTTTTGAAAGTTTGGTGACTGTTTTAGAAAGGGTTGAAACTTTGAATCTTTAAGGAGCTATTTACCCAAAGGGAGTTTCTCCAGATTTTTCTAAGATATTTTAAGACTAAATTCTGATTTTAAATGATATTAAAAGTGGAGGGAAAGCTATTTGGCTATTTTGGATTTTGTAACCAACTTTTCTCAATTTTCTTTCTCTCATTTTCTCTCAACCCAAACACTTCTTTTCCAGAGAATTTGATCTGATTTTCTCAACTAAATCTCTCCTTTCAACTCTCTTTTGATTCCTAATCAACATATCTACAAAACGTTTTTGATTCCAAAAAGAGGAGAAACTCAAGTTTGGAGGTAAGAACGTCCTTCTCCTCTAAACTATCAGTTCTTACTGAAATTCCTAAGTTTTCAATCCTTAATTGATGTTTTATTAAAGGCTTTTAAGATGTGAATTGGATCTTGGCTTATAATGCAAGATTTGGTGATTTTTGATGATTTTCGTTTGATCTGATTAATCTGTGATTTGAGATGTGTTTTTGATGTTAAATGAACATTAAATTGATAAGGAATTGAGCTTTGATCAATGCAATCCCGGATAGGTTGAGTTTCCTAAGTTTAGCTTGTGTTTTAAGGTTGTTTTTGAGGTGATCTTATGGATCTGATGTTGCTGGAGGTATAAGGATGTTAATAGGTTGTTTTTAGATGCTATGTGATGTTGAAAGATGTTAGGTGTTGATGGTTTATGGCTGGGTTTTGTTGAGAAGTGGTTTGGATGCATTTTCGGTTGTGTTTGGTGGCCGAAAATGGAGTGTGGATGAGAGCAGCGAGTTTAGGTGCTTTCATTGAAGCAATTAATGCATGATGATGCATTAATCCTCTGCTTTGATGTGTTAAAACAGGGGAGGCATCTTTGGATCCAAGAATTGTTGATCCGGAAGCTTGAATTGGTGCTTTGGCTTGAGGCGAAGTGGAATCGGTGAGTGAGTGAAAAATGGTTTTTGGCTTTGAAACCAATGTCTTGGGAGCTTAGTTTAAGTCTAAACAACTTTGCTAAGCTCAAGTGTAAGTTTTCGGAAATACTCTCTAGTGGTGGCCATGATTTTGTTGTGATGCAATGTGGTTTATTGCATGATTTAATTACTGTTTTGAAAGCATGATTTAGCATGGTATTTGCTGTTGTTGTAAGCCATATGATGAAGGAAGCTCTAGGTAAGAGTTCCTTGTTTTTGTACATTGATAAAATGTGGTTTGATGCTTTTAAATGCATGATGAATATGGCTTGGTTTAATGCTTTAAAACAGTGGATTTAATGATGAAAATGATGTATATTGGCAAGTGATGTTTTGAAAAGGTTAAGGTCACTAAGGTGGTTAAAAGTCCTTGAGTGAGCCTTGTTTACTTAAGAACATCAAGGTGGTTAAAAGTCCTTGGATGGTTCTTGTTGCGGACACTAAGGTGGTTAAAAGTCCTTAGGTGATCCTTTCCATGGTGTTTAAAAGTCCATGGGGCCATGGTGTTTAAAAGTCCATGGGGCCAAGGTGTTTAAAAGTCCTTGGGGACAAGGTGTTTAAAAGTCCTTGGGGTGATACTTGATGTGGACACAAAGGTGGTTAAAAGTCCTTGTGTGGTCCTCTTTCATGGTGTTTAAAAGTCCATGGCCAAGGTGTTTAAAAATCCTTGGGGCCAAGGTGTTTAAAAATCCTTGGGAAAGTTGATGAACTTGTTTTAAAGAAATGGAATCTATCACTTGAGCCAATATGACATGTTATGTTATGAAGCATGAGATGCTTGTTTTAAGTATGCCTTTGAGCATGTGCAATTGATGATTTGAAGCATGATTTATAAATGTTTTATAAATGCATTATTGAATGGTTTTTAAGAGCATTCCTCACTAAGCTTTTGCTTACGCTCTCTTTCGTTTCCTAAATCAATAATGCAGAACATTAAGAGGATTTGAGGGCAGCAAGGAAGGCAAGCAATCAAGTGGTGATTAAGCTCAAAGTATGGAAGGTTTTCCTAAGTTCATTTAGCTTTTGGTAATTTGGCAATGGGGGACCAATGTATATGTTTTGGGAGAGGTTTTGAACTCCCTAAGTATGTTGAATGTTGATGTGAATGCTGGTTTAAATGTTTGGCTTCTATATGCTTGAATTGGAAGATTATGCTTGAAAGGCTTGCTTGTGTAGGAAGCATGCCTAGAGATTTGGGGCTTTTTGCATATGATGTTATTTTGATGAATTGATGATGCAAGTATGTCTTATATATGTTGAATTGCATGCTGGTAAAGTTTGGTAGCATTTGGAGCATGATTGGATGTTTAATTGCATGTTTAAGAATGCATTTTGGGCAAATCTGTGCAGGGCGTTTCGGAACAGTGCAACCCGTTTCGGAACAGGTGCCTTAAACAAGCCCAGGCGTCCGAAACGGGAGGGACCGTTCCGAAACGGTTTGGCCTCTACCAGCCCGTGTTGCGGTACGCGTTGCGGAACGACCCCGTGTTTCGAAACGGGTTCTGCCTGTTTCGGAACGGGTGACCGTTAGGGGCTGACATTGGCAGTTATATGTTTTGAATTGTTTGCATTTTGGTCCCGAATCTTGTTTGTGCAATTGTATGAGTTTGGGAAGTCCTTTTGAGCTGAAATTTCACAGTGAAGCATAAAACCTGACTAATTACAAGCTGGTAACTTTAATTTGGGTTAAGTCCTCATATTTATCTGAAAATTACAATTTGGTCCCTAAAGTTGTAATTTGTTCAATTGGGTCCCTGTTTGATCTCTGATGTTTGTGATCTTTGAGTATGATGTTTGTGTGATCACAATTAGTGCTAATGTGCATCTAGACAAGATTAAAAAGAAAAAAAAGGGTCGTTAATCAAGGTTGACTTTCGGGTTGACTTTGGTTTTCCCCGTGTGACTTTCTTAATTCGGGTCAACCGTCTAGGCCGGGTTAAGGGGGTTACAAGCATTTGCTGCCCCTGTTGCTGTCGTGGCAGCATATCTTTACGGTAAATGCAAGAACTTCCCCACATCAACTCTCGAATGGTTTTTCCTGGCATGTTGATGTCCTTGAACCTGTATTTTCACCTGAGTTTTTTTTTTGTAAAAAAAAATAATAAAATAAAAAAAAATAAAAATAAAAGAAAAGTGTAGAAGCTAGGGTAAGAGTGTGTTGCCAGTCCCCGGCAACGGCGCCAAAAACTTGTTGCGTGTAAAAGAGTCTATCGCAATTGAGTGCAAGTGTACACGTCGCAAGTAATAAAGTGATACTAGAGTATCGGATATCGTCTCCACAGGGACTGGGCTAACCCTTTCCTTCGCTATCTGCACAAGGGGAAAAGAATAGATTAAGATATTTGTCACGAAAATAATGAAGTAAACGTAAATAAAAAGAATAAAGATATCAAGATAGAGAGAATGGGCTGGTATTGAATTGCTCAGTAGTGCAAGTATTGCAGTTCTCAGGAAATCCAGTTCTGTCGTCGCGCCCGTCACCGACAGCACCTGTCGCGGCGGCTATCCGTTGGCTGTCCGTTGGCTGTTGCGGCAGCAAACACACCAACTCCGTACTTCAAGTTTGGCAAGAATCCCATATCTGCCTTGGCCTATCCCTAGGTCCAAGTCTGTCGATGATCACGTCTTGATGATACCTCCCGGCGTGAATCGAAGGATGAACACCGATGTGTATGAATTCTTCTTTAGCCACATAACCTTGCCTATCCCTAGGCACAAGATAGTTCAACTATAAACTAGAGAACTTGCTCTTACTTCTTTCGTATACTTAACTCTCCCGATGCTAAGTAAATGGATAACCTCACAATGCTCTCCCGATGCTCTTGCAAGATATTAATAACCAAAATTAGAGAACTTGAAGTTTATTTTATTGAACTGAAAATTCCTAAAACAAAACAACCCTTGCAACTACTTTACAAATCAACCCGTGGCCCTAGGGGGTTTTAGAACATGTCGACGGCGGGTAAACGGCGGAGGGTTTTTGGTTGTCGGTTATGGGGTATGATGTGGGAATTATCTCCTAGGTTAAAATACATGCCCTTATATAAGCTTTGGGCTCAAGTTATCTAAGGTAACAAGGATTACAACTTTAATTAAAAGTATGATTCTAATAAAGACTTAATCTTCAAGGATCCTACTTTTCAGCCGTCCTCCTTGTTTCTTGGGATTTTCTCTCCTTGAACTTTAGCTTGACATATCTTTTGATCCGGGGCTTGGAAAAATATTTGGCTTTCACACGACAGACGAGCAGAATTTTCTCTATCTATCGAGGTCCACTTTGCTTTTTTCTCTCCGCAAAACTGCTGTCACCATGCTGTCACGGCAGGACCATGGCAGCATCGTCCTCTTTGTCTGCTTGTCCAGTTCAGCTCTTCTGCTTCTCTGCCCAGCGCCTGCCTTCTCCATCTACTATGGCAGCAACTTGCTGTCGTCCTCTGCTGTCACGGCAGCTCCATGGCAGCATCGTCCTCTTCGTCTGCTTGTCTAGTTCAGCTCTTCTGCTTCTCTGCCCCGCGCCTGCCTTCACCGTCTACGACGGTGGCAACCTGCCAAAAACAACCATTTTTAGTAGAATCTGTTCCTTTTATATATTTGTGATGTTTTGCTGAAAACTAACCTAAATGCAATGAAATGATGCTTGAATGCAGCAGAAATATGGGTTAAAAAGGGTGTAAATAATAGAACTTTTACACACTCAACAGCTACCCGGAATGACCACTTTCCCCTGCCTTTTATTGTTCAAATGCTCGATAGATTAGCGGGAAAGCCTTACTATTGTTTTCTTGATGGATAGTCAGGTTATAATCAAATAGTCATCGCACCGGAAGATCAAGAGAAGACGACGTTCACATGCCCATACGGTACTTATGCTTTTCGGAGGATGCCATTTGGACTTTGTAATGCACCAGCAACCTTTCAAAGGTGCATGATGGCAATATTCTCCAATATTGTGGAGGATTTCCTGGAGATATTCATGGATGATTTTTCTATCTTTGGAGACAATTTTGAAAGTTGCCTAGGCAACCTACAGAAAGTGCTCGAGAGATGTGAGAAAGCAAACTTGGTATTAAACTGGGAGAAATGTCACTTCATGGTTGATGAAGGGATAGTCCTAGGCCGTAAAATAAGCTGCCGCGACATAGAAGTCGACAGAGCTAAGATCGAGGTAATCGAAAAGCTGCCACCACCCACAACAGTCAAGGGAATCAGGAGTATTTTAGGGCATGCTGGTTTTTATCGGAGGTTTATCGCGAACTTTTCGAAGATAAAAAAACCCTGATGCCATCTTCTGGAGCAGAACCGTCCCTTCGACTTCAACGCTGAATGTACTGAGGCATTCAAGGTTCTGAAAGAAAAGCTGGTAACAGCCCCAATAGTACATCCACCAGATTGGAAACTACCATTTAAGATTATGTGTGATGCTAGTGACTATATTGTCGAGGCAGCTCTTGGGCAGAGGAAAGACAAGCTCTTTCATGTTATATACTATGCCAGCAAAACACTGAATGACACCCGAGTAAATTACACCACAACAGAGAAGGAACTGTTAGTTGTGGTGTTCTCTATTGACAAGTTCCGTTCATATATACTTGGAACGAAGGTCATAGTCCACACAAACCACTTTGCAAAGCCTAGAATGATACGTTGGATTCTGCTACTTCAAGAGTTTGACCTTGAGATCAAGGACAAAAAGGGGACAGAGAATCAAGTTGCAGATCACTTGTCAAGGTTAGAGAAGGGAAATAGTCTTCCAGCAGACGAGACACACATACTGGAGACCTTCCCTGACGAGCAGCTGTTCGCTGCCACAAGTACTGCCGCGACAGCCATGGCGGCAGGTAAGTTTTCTGAACTCCCCTGGTATGCTGATTTCGTTAATTATTTAGTTAGCGGAATAACTCCTCCTGGCCTTAACTATCAAGCTAGGAAGAGGTTCCAAAATGATGTTAAGCATTATTATTGGGACGAACCCCTTCTTTTCAAATATTGTGCAGATCAGGTTATTAGGAGATGCGTACCACATGATGAACATGAAGCTATACTACATCAATGCCATGCTTCACAGTATGGATGACATTTAGGTGGTAACAAAACTGCTGCCAAGGTTTTGCAGTCGGGATTTTATTGGCTGTCACTGTTCAAGGATGCCCAGACATTCTATAAAAATTGTGACAAATTTCAACGGACTGGAAACATCTCAAGGAGACATGAGATGCCACTGTAAAACATTCTAGAAGTCGAGATCTTCGACGTTTGGGGGATTGATTTTATGGGACCATTCCCAACTTCATGTGGGAACTTATATATCCTCATGGCAGTGTACTATGTGTCCAAATGGGTTGAAGCGATCGCTACTCAGAAAAACGATGCCAAGACGGTTCAGAGGTTTTTGCATAAAAACATATTTTCCAGATTTGGCATCCCCAAGGCGATCATCAGTGATGAAGGGAGGCATTTCGATAATAGGGTTATAGTTGCTGCCTTGTAAAAGTATGGTGTCAAACACCGGATCGCAACAACATACCACCCTCAGACCAATGGACAGGCTGAAATATCCAATAGAGAGGTTAAGAACATCCTTGAAAAGATGGTTAAGCCAACTCGGAAGGACTGGTCTCTACACTTCAATGATGCATTATGGGCCTACAGAACAGCATTCAAAACTCCATTGGGAATGTCACCCTACCAGCTGATTTATGGGAAAACATGCCATCTACCTGTTGAGATTGAGCACAGAGCGTACTGGGCCATCAAGGCAGTGAATATGGACTTGGAAAAAGTAGGACAGAAAAGGCTACTTGATCCGAATGAGATTGAAGAAATTCGAGCAATGGCCTATGACAACGCAAGAATCTACAAAGACAAGACAAAGAAGTGGCATGATAAGAAGTTGCTGCCACGACAGTTCTGCCCAGGGCAGCTTGTGTTGTTATTCAACTCTAGGTTGAAACTCTTCTCAGGGAAGCTGAAATCTAGATGGTCTGGCCCATTCCAAGTGGTGCAGGTTTTTCCCCATGGTGCCATCACAATCAGATCTTTAAAAGACGAGCACCAATTCAAAGTCAATGGACAAAGATTGAAGCATTATCAAGGGACTGAAGCCCCAAGAATGCAGGAAGTGGTTACTTTAGGAGATGCCCCTCCTGGCATCCCTAATTTAACCTAATTTTTATTTTTATTATTATTTATATATATTAGGTAATTAGAACTATTTTTAGGAACTAAAGTTTTTATTTTTATTATTTTCAGGAAATAAAGGAGACAAGGAGAAGAGGAGAAGAGAATTTAGCCCACCATTTTTCCATCAGCCCAAAAAGCCTAACTTTGGAGCATGCCGATACAGCTGCCCCGACAGTCGCGAAAAATCCAGCCTATCAACACGCTGTCCTGGCAGACACGCAAACGCGTAACAGACGCGCAGCAGACACAGAAACGCGTGACAGACGCGTCAGAAACCACGTAACAGCTGGCCCTATTATTCGCGCCTGCCGTTACAGCTCCAACGGGCAGCAAACTCCCCCTCTATATAAACCCCGTTTTACTATTCATTTTCACTCACTTTTACTCTCTCTACTTGTTTGCTCTAGAATTTTACTTGCTTTCATTTTCTTTCCACAGTCCTTGCAACATGAGTACTAGAAATACCCGCCGAAGCTTTGCCTCAGGATCTGCCCTAGTAGCATCCACTCCAAGCTCCTTCCTCATCCGTGATATGTGGGAGGAGAAAGGCTTCATTTACACCTCCAGAACGGAGAACCTAGGGCTGCAACCGTTCATAGCCCGCAAAATCAGAGCCCTGCAGTGTTAGATATTTGCCTAGCAGCCAGAGGAAATGAACGTGACCCTTGTACGGGAATTCTATGCTGTAATCGACAGCAGGGTAGCGGCAGCATCAACAGTAGCAGCTCCGAGGAAGTTCAGGTATTGGAGAAACCACCTCATATCTCCCCTACCCGCATCCAACTTCCACGGGAAGCCAAAACCAAGAACACTTCTGCCTCTCCCATGCATCTGCCAGCACCAGCAAATAAAGTCACTGCCTATCGGCAGATTCAACTCATCGGCAACAGCAGCAGCGACGATGACAGCGCCTGAAAATTTAAGTTTCTAATCTTATATTGCAGGCTTCCCTTTTGTTATATTTTGTGATGTTGTTGTTATTTTTTCCTTTTTTCATCCATGGCATTTGCATTGAGGGCAATGCAACCCTCGAGTTTGGGGGTGGCATCCCTCCATTAATGGAGTTTTTTTTAAGTTTAAAAAATTGTGTCTTTTACTTAGTTTATTTTTGCTTAAAAATGATGAAAATTTGGCTTAAGTCTTTGAACTAAACTTACCTGCCGTGACAGCCTCTGTCGTGGCAGTGCCTTTAAGATAGTTTTAGGAGTAATTTAGAGCCTTACTATAGTTCTAAATCTTAAACACCATTTGTGACTTTTATACTGCCTAGAACTCTGCTAGTAAACTAGAATAGAAAGCTTAACACTTGAGTTGCCCCTAGAGGTGCCTAACACTGGCTCTAGGAAAAGAAGTTAAGAAAAATAGACTCAATACACCTAGAGGTGCCCGAAACCGGCTCTAGGAAGTTAGCTAGATGTGCCCGAAACCGGCTCTAGTCAAACTTAAGCTTGAGAAAATAGAATCGAGTCTGCATAAAAACTAAAGGAGCCTAAGAATTGCCTCCAAAAAGAAGAAAATTGGCATAAAAATTCAAGTTAGAAGCTTAACTATTCTAGTAAACTAAGGGAGTCTTGGCATATAATTGTTCACAAGCATGCACACACTACATGAGAATTATAGCAAGGTTCCGGATAAATCCTGAATTATCCAACAAGGTGTTGCTCACAATAGGGAATGCATGGTAGGTAAGAAAAAGTTCACTGTTTTAAGCCAAACAAAAAAATTTGTTTTTCTTTTTAGGTCTGAATTGCTTGAGGGCAAGCATGAACTTGAGTTTGGGGGTGTCTTGAGTGTGTAAAAGTTCTATATTTTACCCCCTATTTAACCCATATTTCTGTTGCATTCAAGCATAATTCATTGCATTTAGATTAGATTTCATTTATACATCACGAATATATCAAATGATACAGTTTCTACTGAAATTGGTTGTTTTTGCAGGTAGCTGCTGTAGCAGATGGAGGGCAGTGGATAAGTAGACGCTTGGCAGTAAAGAAGCAGAGCTGGAACTGGATGTGCAGACGAAGAAGACGATGCTGCCATGGCCGCTGCCGTGGCAGCCAAGGATGACAGCAACGGTGAAGAGAAGAAGCAAAGTGGGCCTCGACAGAAAGACAAAATTAAGCCGGTCTGTAGTGGAACACCCTTACATTTTCCAAGCCCTAGATCAGAATGAAGGCCAAGCCCAAAGTTCAAGGAAGAAACTCCAAGCAAGAAGGAAGGACGAATTAAAGATATATGCTCTAAAGAATTAGTCTTTAATAGAGTTGTACTTTAGTTTAAACTTGTATTCTTGCCATATTAGAAAACTTGAACCCAAGGCCTATATAAAGGCATGTAATTCGACCTAGGGAAGGATATCTTACTCTCTAGCCTTCTCTTCTAAACCCTAGTCGTTTTCCCCTCCTCATCATGTTCTAAACTTCCCCTAGGGCTAAGGGTTGATTTGTAGAGTAGTTGCAAGGATTGCATTTGTTTTAGGAATTTTTCTGTTCAATAAAATAGATTTCAAGTTTGCTTATTCTGGTTTTCAACATCTTGCAAGAGTATCGGGAGAGCATTGTGAGATTACACATTTACTTAATATCGGGAGAGTTAAGTATACGAAAGGAATAAGTACGGGTTCTCTAGTTTATGGTTGAACTATCTCGGACCTAGGGATAGGATGAGGTTAAGTGGCTAAGGAAGAATTCAACAACATCGGTGTTCATCCTTCGATTCACGCCGGGAGGTATCATCAAAGACGTGTTCATCGACAGACTTGGACCTAGGGATAGGCCAAGGCATAGCAGGGATTCTTGCCAAGCTTGAAGTACAGATTTGTGTGATCGCTGCCGCGATAAACAACAGACCGCTGCCGCGATAGGCGCAACGACAGAACAGAGATTCCTAGACTTTGCAACACCTACACTACTGAGCAATTCAATACCGTCCCATTCTCTCTATCCTGATTTCATTGCTCTTTTATTTCAGTATTCTTTATTATCTCGTGACAACAATTAAACTATTTCTTTTCTCTCTTGTGCAGCAATCTAAGGTGAAGCTATTAGCCCAGTCCCCGTGGAGACGATATCCGATACTTACGTATCACTTTACTACTTGCGCCGTGTACACTTGCACTACATTGCGATAGACACTTTTACACGCAACAACCCTCACAATGATCTCCCCAAACTCTTATGAGATGTTGAAACCAAAGTAAATAAAATCGAAGCTTTTATTAATTGAACAAAAAAAAATCTTAAGAAATAGTACAAACCTTACAACTACCTCACAAGATCAACCCTTAGCCTTAAAAGAAGTTTAGAACATGATGGAGAGAGAAAATGACTAGGGTTTTGGAGGAAGACGGCTAGGAGCTGGATATCCTTTGCCTTGTCGAATTACAATCATATTTATAGGCCATGGACTTGAGTTTTCTTAATGGCCAAAATACTAGTTTGAATTAAAGTACAACTCTATTTAAGACTAAATCTTTGAGTAGATGTCTTTTAATTTGCCATATCTTCTTTCTTTGACTTTTTCCTCAAACTTTGGGCAAGGCCTTCCTTGTGCTTATGGGCTCCGACAGTTATGCGAGTGGTCCAAAAAAATCAGGCTTTAAATGCTCTATCAGTCGAACTCCACTCACATTTTCCATCACCATAGTCTTCACTGTCACCTCTTCTGCCATGGCAGATGTCACGACAATGTTGAAATACGCCATCTCCTGCAATGCTTCACTCCAGCTCTGATGTTATCTTTTGTTCCTCTACTGCCCTGGTTACTGCCACGACAGGTACCTGCAAGAATAAACTAAAATCAGCTGTATATGTGCCACGACAGGTACATGCTTGATTGCATCAATAATATGGGTAAAAGAGGGTTAAAATATAGAACATGTATGCACTCAACACAATCAAAGGTTCAAAACTAGTACAATCCGAGAGAGAATTCCACTTTACTTACTTCTGAAATTAGTAAAGCATTTCAAGGTCTTACTAAGTTCCCCAAACCATTTCTAAAATGTTTCCCCGTTGGAAAACCAAGTTCCACTCACCAACTCGCGTTCGTTCACTGGCCGACGCGACTATCGATTACCCGAAGCCTCAAAATCCATTTTGTTTGCTTACGGATTATAATCCCCTATTTTCAACACATAAAACAGAGCCTCAATGTATTAAAATGCATTCTAACACCAGCAACTTAACACAAACTCGTTGCCCAGTAAAAACACACCAAATTACCCATCCAAAACATTTGAAAAGCCAATTGATTGATCTCAAACCTCAGCCTATTCATTACCCAACTCATCCAACACATTCTAAGCATTAATCAACATCTAAAAACAACCTAAAACCAACCTTATACCTCCATCAAGCATGTAAGCATCAAAACACCTCAAAAACCCAACTAAAACAATCATAGAACTCAATGATCTCAAAAATTTGGGGATCTATATCATCAAAACTCATTTTCAACATCAAGATTAACTCAAAACTCAATTAAAATCCATCACAAACAAAGCACATCAAGATCACTCCGAAAATTGAGATATTACTCATCATTTTACAAGATTTCGATCTCAAATTAAAACTCATTTAAAAACAACATTTAAGCGTAAAAAATCTTGGGAATTTCAATAAAGAACCTTGATTAGAGGTTGAGAACGAGATTTACCTGCAATCCTTGCTTTCCTCAATATTTGACAAGTTTTTGCTTCACAAATCTTGAAGAAATTGAAAATGATTCTTTGAAATGGATGAGAAATCAAAAAGAGATTGTTTGGGAGAAAAGATATCTTGAGAAATTGGTTTAGAAATGTGTTTGGCTGAAAATGATAATTAACGTGAATTTTTGTTGTTCAAAATAACTAACTTTTATTAATTAAATAATAAAACTAATAAATCAATTATTTAAAATCCATTTAAAACACATGTCATATTAAGGAAAGGCTTAATTGCTTAAAAGCTCCCTAAATATTCTAAGATTTTGACACTTCCTTTGAAAATTTCATTTTTCCACAATTTTAAAAAATTACATTTTGGTCACAGCCCAATATGTACCTTTCCCAAAACGCATTTCTTAAAATTGATTTAACCAACCTCATAAACATGATTTTAGAGGATTTTAGCAAATTTTGTCATATTTTTATCCTATCCCGAACCTTGATTTCCCTGGACCTAACACGATTCGAACCGTTTCCAACTGGTTCACTTAACTTGATCCGATGTCTAAAACATCTAGGCCCAAAGTCTGGGTGTTACAACTCTCCCCGACTTAGGAAATTTTGTTCTCGAAATTTTACCAGAAGGAAAAAGATGCGGGAAATGCTTCAGCATGTCCGCCTTGCTTTCCCACGTGGCCTCCTCAACTCCTCGGTGTCGCCACTTCACCTTCACAAGCTCTGTCGTCTTGCCACGAAGAATCTTGCTGCTCGAGTCAAGAATCTTTACTGGTTCCTCATCACAGGACATATTCGGATTCAACTCTATTTCCTCAACTGGTATCACATGCGAAGTATCTTATCTATATCTCTGCAACATAGATACATGAAAAACATCATGGATCTTTTCCAACTCGGGAGACAACCTCAACCGATATGCCACAGGACCAACTCGCTCCACAACTTCATAGGGTCCAAGTAAACCTCGGAATAAGCTTTCCCTTTCGTCCGAACCTCATTACCTTCTTCCAAGGTGATACTTTAAGGAACACATGATCCCCAACCACGAACTCAACCTCTTTACGCTTCAAATCCGCGTAAGAATTTTGACGATCCGAAGCAGCCTTCAACCGCTCACAGATAAGCTTCACCTTCTCCGTTGTTCCCTTGAGCATCTCTGGCATGGAAAGCAACTTTTTCCACGCCTCAGCCCAACAAAGAGGCGTTCTACACTTTCTCCCATACAAGGCCTCATAAGGTGTCATTTGAATACTCACTTGAAATCTGTTATTATAGGCAAACTCAACCAACGACAGATGCTTTTCCAAAGAACCCTGAAAATCAATTACACAGTATCACAACATATCCTCAAGGACCTGGATAACTCGTTCTGACTGCCTATCCGACTGAGAATGATATGAAGTGCTGAAATTCAACCGCGTACCCAACGCCTAGTGCAAACACTCCCAGAACCTCGTTGTAAACCTTGGATCTCTATCCGTCACTATAGACTTGGGCACACCATGCAAACACAGAATCTCAGCGATACATGGCTTAGCTAGCTTATCTAATGTATACGTAGTATGCACAGCCAAGAAATGTGCACACTTCGTAAGGCGATCCACAATCACCCACACTGAGTTCTTCTTCATTGGTGTTAGAGGCAACCTGGATATGAAATCCATCGTAATCCTCTCCCATTTCCACTTCGGTATCCTCAAAGGCTGTAACAAACCGCAAGGAAACTGGTGCTCAGCTTTCACCCGCTGGCAAACCATACATTTGCTAACAAATTCTGCTACATCCATTTTCAACCCACCCAATAGTTCTCATCCTTTAAACCACGATACATCTTGGTACTACCAGGGTGCATAGCAAAAGGACTTCTATGGGCCTCAGTCAAGATGGTGCATCTCAACTTAGCATCTTCTGGCACCACTATCCGACTTTTAAAACATAGAACTCCATCATCATAAAGCAAAAATTCGTAGCCCTTCCATTGGCTATATCCTGAACGTGAGGCACCAATGAATCATCCAACAACTGTGTTTCCTTAATCAACTGAATTAAGGAGGGTTTCACCTGCAACTCGGCTATCAAGCCTCCATCACGCGATATACTCAAACGAGCAAACATAGCCCTTAACTCAATAGCTACCTTCCTACTCAAAGCATCGACCGCAACAATGTCCTTTCCCGGATGGTACTCAATGGTCAGATCATAATCCTTAAGTAATTCCACCCATCTTGGTTGCCTAAGATTCATTTCCTTTTGAGAAATAAGGTACTTCAAACTCTTGTGGTCGGTGTAAACCACACATCTCTCACCATAAAGATAGTGTCTCCAAATTCGTAAAGCAAACACCACCGCCGCGAGTTCGAGATCATGGGTAGGATAGTTGCGCTCATGCACTTTCAGCTGTCTAGACGCATAAGCTACAACCTTTCTACCTTGCATCAAAACGCATTCCAAACCAACGTATGACACATCGCTATAAACTACAAACTCTTTACCCGATTCTGGTTGAATCAAGACAAGAGCTTGCGTCAAAGCCTCCTTCAACTTCTCAAAAGCTTGCTGCCTAACATCCGTCCACTCGAAGCGAACATTCTTTTGCAACAACTTGGTCAAAGGGTCAGCAGTCTTAGAGAACCCTTCGACAAACCTTCTGTAGTAACCAGCCAAGTCAAGGAAACTACGCACTTCTTTCACTGACTTAGGCATCTTCCAACTCATCACTGCCTTAACCTTATGTGGATCAACCTGGATACCTTCGATCTACACCACATGTCCAAGAAAAACCACCTTCCTGAGCCAAAACTCACACTTGCTAAGCTTAGCATAGAGCTGATTCTCCAATAGCACTTGCAACACAATCCTTAAGTGCTTATCATGACCCTCCTCAGTACGTGAGCACACAAGAATATCATCGATAAACACAACCACAAACTGGTCAAAATACTTATGGAACACTCTATTCATCATGTCCATGGATGTAGCCGGTGCATTTGTCAACCCAAACGGCATCACCAGAAACTCATAATGGTCGTACCTAGTTCGAAAAGTTGTCTTAGGCACAACCACATTCTTAACCTTAAGCTGATAGTACCCAGACCTTAAATCTATCTTTGAGAACACCGAAGCACCCCGAAATTGATCGAGCAAATCATCGATCCTTGGCAACGAGTACTTGTTCTTAATTGTCAACTTGTTCAGTTGTCGATAATCAATGCACATACACATGGTACCATCCTTCTTTTTTTACGAACAAAACTGGTGCACCCCAAGGCGAAATACTCGGCCTTAGGAACCCTCGGTTAAGAAACTTTTGAAGTTGCGTCTTCAATTCCTTCAACTCCTTAGGTTCTATGCGATACGGAGCAATGGACACCGGAGTCGTATTCTCATACAACTCTATGCCAAACTCAACTTCCCAGTTAGGTGGCAACCTTGGCAACTCTTCCGGAAAGACACCCGGAAACTCACATACAGTTCGTATGACTTGAACACGCACTTCCTTCGTGTCACGATTCATCACATATGCCAAGAAAGCTTCACATCCCAATTCCATCATTCGACTCGCTCCAAGAGCCGAAATTGCGTTAGATAAGAACTTCACGTTCTCACCCACGATTATTACCTCATAATCATCCGCACACTTTAAGGTAACACGCTTAACGTCAAAATCCACCACAACTCGGTGTTCAACCAACCAGTCCATTCCAAGAATCACGTCAAAACCATAAAAAGGAAATTCCATTAGATCAACAGGAAATACATGACCTTGAACAGACAATGGACATCTCCTATCTAGTTTTCTTGTACCAATAGTTTCACAAGGAAACTAACCACTCTTACCCTCTTATCTAACACCTCCACAACAAACATTTGAGTCACAACTTCCAAAGCAACTTCCAACAATAGGCGCGAAAAGCTATACGCCACCGATCAAACGTGGACATGCTTGCCTAACATGGTCATACGATCCACCTATTTAATAGGTACCAAACGTTACTCAAGCCTCATATGGTCAGCGAACCCACAGTTCCAACATGAACTAACTCCAGCCACAAAAGTCTGCACCTCACGAGCTGCACGAGGGTAATCCCTCCTCAAGTGCTCTTACCAACCACACGTCCAGTAGTATTACAGCCTCGCCTCAACCCAGGCAATACTCTTAAAACATGACCATTCATACACTGGCTACCACTAAACTAGAGTTCACAACTCACTTCCTAGCGCTTGAGCCTCTTGCATGAGCTATTAAACTCAGGTTCCGCTAAAATACCTCGCCCGTGTTACCAACACGCCGAAAACATTGTAGCCAATAAATCAACAATTATGGCTTATCAACAGGCATTAATCCATAAAGGTGCCAACACAACGATGTCTCATATCCACTTCCAATACAGGAGCACACATTCTCAACTAATCAATTTGTACCTTAACTTAACCTCCATTTACGATTTTTGATCCCAAACCACAGATTCACATTTCTCGGGATCCAAGTATCTAAGCCCCAGATACATCTTATTTAAAACAGTTCAAAAGAACTCTCAGAACACAACATCAGGTTCTATGCCCACAACCATAGTTGTCCACCAACTAAACACATATCTACACAATCGAGATACAACTCATCTTTACACTATGGGCACCACTACACTCCATTTATTCCACAATCTTATTCATACATGTCATCCACTCTATAGATACCTTCGGTGCCAACCTTCGAGCTCAACTTCTACTCGACTTGTGTAAGCACTAACCGTAGCTTACAAACATCCACCAGCTAGTGCAGTCACATGCACCTTAGCATTAATAGCTTCACAAGCTCAAAACATCACCTATATACATGCCGTCATGCAATCCAACATTTACCCAACCAACACAGGTTGTACTTACATCAAGGTACATCGAGGCGTCTAGCCCCCAGGAGACTTTACACACTCCTCTATTCCTTGCTCAAAGGCAACAACAATCATACCAGATCGCTACTCTCTCCTCGGTCTACTGCGCTATTATTTAATGCATGATAACAACTTACAAAACAAATTGTGCAGGCCAGCTCCAAGCAAGGATCCAAGACTTTGATCTCAACTTAAAACATTTCACTAGGTAATAAGGCAATGTGCATCCCAATTTCCCCCCAGCATAGCATAAAGCATACTGCATGCATATCTCAACCATCATGCAACTCAAGCATCAAGATTCAGCCCAATCAAACATCATAACAACTTGTATTCATATTCAATTATCATATAAATCACATTTCAATCACATACTTAGCATTGACATGATTTAATGTTCCCCAACCAAAGCATACATCACCAAAATACACATGACTACAATAACGTCGCTTACCAACAACTTACCATCATCCTAACTTTTTGAAACCTGGCTCTAATACCACTAAATGTAATCCCCTTAGCCCGACCTAGACGTCCGACCCGAACCAAGGAGATTATACGGGGAAAACCGAAGCCAACTCGTTAAAGTTGACTTCGATTAATGGCCCTTTTTTCTTTTTATCTTCTCTAGATGCAATTTAAAACTCTATATGATCAACAAAACTTTTAGAAAGAAACGGCACAACAAACATATAACGTTTAGGGGTTCAATTGGACATTTTAAGCATTTAGGGACCAAAACATAATATCTGTAAATTATAGAGACCTTTCCAATTTTAAGGTTACCAACCTTTTATTAATCATAAAACATGCTTTTCTGACTAATTTCATCACAAACGAACCATCCAAACCCATCCAATTGCATACACAAAGTTCATGGACTAAAATATAACATTTCAGACTTTTAAAGAGTCCATTTAACTAATTTAACAGTCAGGTATCGGTACACCTATAGCCCGTATCGATACTCGAGAAGGCAGTAACCAAAGTTTGAGATAGGGTATCGATACCCTTCCCCGAGTCTCGGTACATGTGTGCATTATGCATAGGGGTATCGATACACTTCCAAATTGTATCGATACACCTGCACTAATCTGGCCAAAATTAGCCTATGAGTATCGATACGGAGGCCCGAGTATCGATACCCATACTAGAAGTGCACAAGGAACAACCTCTTAAACGCATTAATCATCATCCGATCACACCCATAACTCATATACATGCATATATAATCACATAAAACATGTATGCATCACAAACTAGCCACATAGAAAGTATTAGGCACATCAATTCATATTGAATAAGCAACTAATAAAGCATGCCTTCAACCACAAACTGAAACATGACCAAAACACCAATTAAAGGTCTAAAAACCACATAGAGGCCAATTACAATATCACGAATGCATAATAAACTTGATCAAAACAAGAAAATACCAAACTAACAACATGCATAACATTGGACACCCCTATTACCTTTATTACACTAGTCCCAAAATCAAGGCTTACCTTCAATCAAAGTCTTCATCCGGTCCCCTTGCATGTGCTGCCTCCAAAGTTCAGATTGGCTGCATTGATGAACAAAGAGAGTATAAGCATACAAGCTTAGTGAGGATTGCTCTAACCAAAAATATCATCAATGCACAAAACTATTTTTTAGTCTTTTCAAAACCATCAAGCTTCTTTTGACAAAACATGCACTTTAACCTCAAAAACATTGTGATGAACATCATGTAACATGATACACATAAATCCAACAATTAAACCATTGCTTCCCATAATACAAGCCTTCCAAGCATAATTCAAATTATGCATCAACAACATTTTCCATAATGTTTCATTTCATTATATTGGCTCACAAGTGATAAACTACAATCTCAAAATAAAGTATCGGATACACGGATTACCAAGGGTTGTCCCACACCCTTCATACCCCTATCGGCATCTCAAGGTTCACACACGAGAGTGACCCTCCATCGTTGTGACACTTGTGGTGGAGTATTCGGTACAATCACAACCCATCAACACCACTCATAGGTAAGTATATAATCCACTAACGAGAGACGGGATAAAACACAAGGCTCGCACCCGGGAGCTACCCTCAACCGTTGCAGCCTTAAACAATCCTCAATCGTTAGGGTACTTGGATGGAGTATTCGGTACAATCACAACCCCTCAACATCCAAGGCGACTTGTTTATAGTGCACTCAATCCTATAGCCGGCTAACTATATCCGATTTCATTTATAAAACACTTTAACCAGCATCACTTGCCAATGTAATCCATATCTCATGCACACCTCATTGTTTTTGCAAAGCATTCATGATAAGCCATAAATCAAGCATTAAACAATGCTTCAAACCTCATGAATCAACACATGCATACAAGGATCACTTACCTAGTGCATCCTTAAACCACATGGCATCATCAACCTCATTTCACATGTTCAAAACATGCTTTAAAACAGTAGGTAAATGCAATTAAAACCAAGTGCAATCAAAGGTTCAAAACTAGCAAAATCTGAGAGAGAATTCTACTTTATTTACTTCCAAACTTAGTAAAGCGTTTCAAGCTCATACTAAGTTCCCCAAACCATTTCTAAAATGTTTCCTCGCTAGAAAACCAAGTTCCACCCACTGACTCACGTTCGTTCACTTGCCGACGCGACTATCGATTGTCCGAAGCCAACAAATCCACTTCGTTTGCTTCCGGATTATAATCCCCTATTTTCAACACAATAAAACAGAGCCTCAATGCATTAAAATGCATTCTAACACCAGCAACTTAACACAAACTCGTTGCCCAGCAAAAACACACCAAATTACCAATCCGAAACAACCAAAAACTCAATCGATTGATCTCAAACCTCAGCCCAGCCATTACCCAACTCATCAAACATATTCTAAGCATTAATCAACATCTAAAAACAACCTAAAACCAACCTTATACCTCCAGCAAGCATATAAGAATCAAAACACCTCAAAAACCCAACTAAAACAATCATAAAACTCAAGGATCTCAAAACTTTCGGGATCTATATCATCAAAACTCATTTTCAACATCAAGATTAACTCAAAACTCAATTAAAATCCATCACAAATAGAGCACATCAAGACCACTCCGAAAATTGAGATTTTACTCATCATTTTACAAGATTTTGATCTCAAATCAAAACAATAATCAAAATTCAATTAAAAACAACATTTAAGAGTAAAAAATCTTGGGACTTTCAATAGAGAACCTTGATTAGAGGTTGAGAACGAGATTTACCTCCAATCCTTGTTTTCCTCAATATTTGACAAGTTTTTGCTTCACAAATCTTGAAGAAATTGAAAAAGATTCTTTGAAATGGATGAGAAATCAAAAAGAGAGTGTTTGGAAGGGAAAAAATCTGGAGAAATTGGTTTAGAAATGTATTTGGCTGAAAAATGATAACTACCGTGAATTTGTGTTCTCCAAAATAACTAACTTTTATTAATTAAGTAATAAAATTAATAAATCAATTATTTAAAATTCATTTAAAACACATGTCATATTAAGGAAAGGCTTAATTACTTAAAAGCTCCCTATAGATTCTATTATTTTGTCTCTTCCTTTGAAAATTGCATTTTCCCACAGTTTTGAAACTTTTCATTTTGGCCACTGACCAAAATGTAACTTTTCCAAAACCCATCTTGTAAAATTGATTTAACCAACCTCTTAAACATGATTTTAGAGGATTTTAGTAAATTTTTTCATATTTTTATCCTATCCCGAACCTTGATTTCCCTAAACCACCTAACACGATTCGAACCGTTTCCAATCGGTTCACTTAACCCGATCCGATGTCTAAAACATCTAGCCCAAAATAGGGGCATTAAATTCTTGATGCAGAGATCCTTTATAAACAAAGTTGAAATCAGGTTCTTTTATGATGTGTGGATGCAGAAAAAGCTCAGTTGATTCTCGAAGAGGTTCATAAGGGAGTTTGCGGAACTCGCCCTAGTGGTTTCACTATGGCAAGAAGAATTATGTGGTCCGGATACTATTGGTCAACGGTGGAAAGAGATTGCATTAATTACTCCCGCAAATGTCACAAGTGCCAGGTTTACGCTGACAAAGTTCACGCGCCTCCTCAGTCTCTCCATGTCATGTCATATCCCTAGTCATTCTCTATGTGAGTCATAGGTGTCAAATGGGCATCGCTTTAGTCTGGTAGCTATCAATTACTTCACAAAGTGGGTGGAAGTTGCCTTGCACGCAAATATAACTAGGTCCACTATTTGCAATTTCTTAAAGAAGGAGATCATTTGTCAATATGGTTTACCAGAGAGCATAACCATCGATAATGCCTCTAACCTGAATAACAAAACGATTACTGGGGTCTGTGAATAGTTTAGCATTGAGCACCGCAACTTAGTAGTATATCGCTCGAAGATGAATGGAGTAGTAGAGGCAGCCAATAAAAATATCAAGTAGTTGGCAAAATGACTGACACTTATAAAGATTGGCATGAAAAGTTACCGTTCGGCTTATATGCATACCAAACAGCGGTACGAACATCTACTGGGGCAACTCCGTTCTCATTAGTGTACGGAGTAGAAGTTGTGCTACCAATTGAGGTTGAGATACCATCGTTGCCTGTCTTGATGGAGGCCAAGTTAGCTGAAGCTGAATGGGTTCAGGCAAGGTAAGACCAATTGAATTTAATTGAAGAAAAGAGGTTGAAAGCCTTATGCCATGGTCCAATGTACCAAAGGAGAATGATAAGGGCTTATGAAAAGAAGGTTCGCCCTAGAGAATTCCAAGAAGGTGATTTGGTATTAAAGAAGAAGTTATCAATCCAAAGTGATCCTCAAGGAAAATGGGCGCCCAATTGGGAAGGACCTTACATTGTGACAAAGGTTTTTTCAGGCGAAGCATTAATCTTGGCTGGGATGGATGGAGATGAGTTTCAAAACCTGATGAACTCAGATTCCGCTGAGAGGTATTATGCTTGAAGAAAAAGGAAAAAGAAAAGAAAGAAGAAAAGAAAGAAGAAAAAAGATAAAAAGAAAAAAGAAAAGAGAAAGAAAAAGAAAAAGAAAAAGAAGAAAAGAAGAAAAAAAAAGAAAAAGGAGGGTTCAAAATGAAAACCCGCAAAGGGCATTTTGAAACCAAAGGAGGATCTGAGTTGAAAACTCGTAAAGGGCGGCCCAGGTAATTCACAAGATAGTTTTTGGGGCTTCACAGCTTATGCATCGTACTCAATGACTCCTCAACAAGGGTGGCATTCAAGATTTCTTTCGGCGTTTGATGGGAGGAGTTAGGACTATTGATATTTGAATACTTGTTTACCTTTCCTATTTTATAAACTCTCTTGTGTTTTTCACCATATTAATAAACTTTGTTTCATGGATTTTTTTCTTTCTTCCTTGTTTTCTTCCCTATTATTATTGGCATCTTGCTTTGAAATGAGAATTAATGGATTTGACAATCATTTAGATATACAAAAGATTTTTGAACATTACTTTGAGAAAGTTTTGAAAATTAGAAGGGACTATAAGGCGTTTCATGATTAAGATTATCGCTTGGGGCATGTGACGTTAATATGAAAACATTCGAAGCGGAAATAAGCCTCGCTGCAAGAATTTTCAAAGTAAATGAACTCAAACAGGAAGAAAATTGAAGATTCTTGAAAAGCCTTACAAGTGTCTTGGCGCCTAAATAACATAGTGGTGTTTCCTGATAACCGGTCTTTCTTACATGATAATGAGAACAATTTTACTGACTTTGGAAATATCAAAACTTGACTGAAGGATTTCCAATCATGCTCTAGAAGAAGCTTGACTCGGAATACGAATATATTAACCAATGATAGCATACGTGGATCAAATGTTTCAAATGATGTAAAGGATGAGATGTGAGGACAAAGTCAGTCCTTCCAGTCAAGAGTACAAGATTGAGTATGCAGAAGATCAGAAACGTTTTCAAATGAAGCAAAGAACCAGAAGTGTTTATGGTGCTAAACTCATGTTGTGGCCTTGTGGCATTTTTGTGAACTCCAAGTTCTACCTCATAAAAGTAGGTAATGGTGGAAGCTTTCTTCAAAGGAATGGTGGACAAAATTGGTAAAGCCATTTAGAATTGAAAGACAAGGTGAAGCTAGCTTTATTATTTGTGCAAGGTATGAAGGAAACTCATGATAGTGGGGATGGAATCGATGACCAGTAATTTACTAGAATTAAGAAAATAGTCCAAGCAAAAGAAGTTTTCAAAAGAGAAAAGAAAAAGCTTGACAAGCATTCATGTTTCAGGCATCCCTAGGAGCATGCACATCATAATTGCATCACATATTGCATTTTGTCTTTCAAGTACATGGAAGACCTTTTAGAATGAAGTTTTGCATATTCATCCAAGCATAAGGAGGATGAAGTTTGTCAAAAGAATTTGCCTATCCATTCGAGCGTATAGAGAATGGAAGCTTGCTCATCTATTCAGGCATTTAGAGGATAGAACCCAACTCATCTATTTGGGCATTTGGAGAATAAAACACAGCTCATCTATTCGAGAATTTGGAGAATAGAACCAAGCTCATCTATTTGAGCATAAGGAGAATAGAACTCGCCTATCCGCTCCGGCGTTTGGAGAATGGAACCTGCTCATCTATTTGGCATTTGAAGAATAGAATATGCTTATCTGTTCCGGAATTAGGAGAATGGAGCCAACCAGAAAATCAGTGAAAATCAGTGCCTTTTGGTCTTTGCTTTATCCTTGTTGCAAAGAGATAAGCAAAGAAGGGCATCTATTGTCACTAGATTTTCACCCAGTTTTTGTATTTCTTCTTCTTCTTCTTCTTCTTCTTCTTCTTCTTCTTCTTCTTCTTCTTCTTCTTCTTCTTCTTCTTCTTCTTCTTATTATTATTATTATTATTATTATTATTATTATTATTATTATTATTATTATTATTATTATTATTATTATTATTTAAAGCCAAAAAATAAATGCAAAAAAACAATAAGAGTCTGTTTGGGTTAAATAAGGGTCTTTTTTAAACCCATTTGTTTTAAGCCCATTTTATTTAAGTATAAATCCCTCTCAAAACAAAAACCCATTTATTTTAAACCCATTCCAAAAATAATAATGCATTCTTTTAATAAGCCCATTCCCAAATAAAAAAACAAATAAATTGGCCCAACAACCCATTTGTTTTAAAGTTTAAAATAGGCCATTAGATTAAGGGCCAAGGATTGATCAAGTAAAAATAAAAGATAAAAACAGCTAATTAAAACCGAAAAAAATCAAAACAGTAAAAAAGAGGGGTCTCACGCGTGCGCCGCACGCGCTCGATCTGGCACCCTGAAACCCCCATTTCGTGCAGCTGACGGGCGTCCTCTAACCGTTTCTAGGGCACGACGGCTGACGTTGTTGGCACTGGTCGACGCATCTCGTCGTCACTGTTTCAACAGTTCCAACGCCGCTCGCCGTCATCTACTATTGCCGCTGGAAACTACAAAAAATCGAACTGAATAGTTAAAACCTAAGCTCGAATAAAGGGAGAAATTTGACTCCGAATCTGAACCAAATCAGGAATTTCTTAAGGGGTTTTTCCGAGGATCAAGTTCTTGATCGGATTTTAACTTCAATTTAGGGATTAAATCTTAATTTTGCATTGAATTGAAATGGCTAGGGACTAGTATAAATACCCCTTTATACCCCCTTTGTTCATCACCACATGAAATAGCAAGAAAGGCTTAAAAATCTAAAAATTCTTGGAATTTTCTCTAAAATTTCTGGAAATTTTCTTAAAGCGTGTTCGAGCTTTGAGTCACTTTTTCGAGACGTTCGAGAGCTATTCGAGAAGGAGTCGTACTCGAGTTCTTCATTTCCGGTAAAGTAACGTTCTTTTCTCTTTAAAATTTTTAGTGTGTTTTTCTTTTGTTCTTGGTTGAATTTTTCTTTTGTGTGTTTGTTCATGTTTTGAGAGGTTACGATTTTGGAATTGGAGGATCGATTCTTGAATTTGGGTAATTTTTTTGTTTATAATTTTGTTATAATTTTTGATTTAATCTTTCATGATCTTATAAAATGCAAAAATCACGTTTGTGGAGGTTTTAATCCATTTCCATCTTTAAAAATTAGAATTTGAAGTTGTTGAAAATTAAGTTCTTTTAAAAAATGAATTTACTTTTTTTAATTAAAAAAATGAATAAAGGAGGTCAAAAGTAAAGAAATGTTGAAATAAGGGGCTTTAAAGAAAACTTTAGTTTCTATAATAAAAGATTTTTTAGGGAAATTATAAAATAAAAGAGTTTTTTAAATAATAGAGTTGTAAAAAATAAAAGATTTCAAATAAGTAAAAAAACAATTTCAAAAAAAAAGAAAAAAGAAAAAAATTCAAATAAAAGGGTTTTATGATGTTTTGTTAGAAATTAAATGAGTTTAGATAAAAAAAAGTATGAAAATGAATGAATAAAAACTAAAAATACCCTTTAAAAAAATACAAAACCATAAACATAAAAAGTAAAATATTTTTCAAAGTGTCAAAAAGTTTTAAAATAAATAATGTTTCAAACATAAGAAATTTTCTTGAAAATAGAAATAAAAGTGTTTAGAACAATTTAAAAAAAAAAGTTTAAATTTTAAAGACTTAAAATGAGTAAAAATAGAAATCCTCTTCAATAAAGAATAAAGGAAAAATCAAGAAAAAGTTTCAAGTGTGTTTTGATAGTCTTGTTTGTGTTTTAGAAATAAGTTAAACCCTAGGAACAGGTCCTTCAAGCTTAGATTAGAGACTTGGTTGTTGGAAAATTTTCTTCACAAAGAATAACACACACTTAATAAAATCAACCCCCCTAATTAGGAATAAAAGACATAAATTCTTTTAGGGCAAATATTTTAGCTTAGAAATAGTAAAAAAATGTTTAACATATTAATTTTCCTTGTTGCTTGAAAAGTGAAATTAATTTAATATGGTGTCTTATCAAATATGAATGACTGGTTAGCGCCAGAAATGTTAGCGGTGATTAAAGTTCATATCCCGGGCGAGAAGGTCGTTAAAATAGATTGATATTTATTAAACGAACAAATAAAATCGAACATTCTTGAACTTGCAAATTCCAATTTTGAAAACGATTTTGAAATCAATTAGATACCAATTTAGGGCGTTGTGGGGTTGTAACCCTTCCACATGCGTAATCGACCCCCGAACCTGTTTTCTGGTTTTCATAGACCAAAACCATTGTTTTAATAGAATAAAACGTTTAATTAAAATAACCCTGCTTTAAAGTGATCTAATCACACTTTTTCCAAAAGATTGGTGGCAACTTCATTCTTTTTAAGTTTTTCGAAAAGTTTTATTAAAATAACCCTGTTTTCCAAAATGTTTTATCAAAAATATTTCTTTAAAATAACCCTTTGAGCCTGATATTATTTTTTTTGTGATTAAACCCCAACCAAGGATCACTACCCACATCAGGGGCAAAGAAAATGAAAAGTTGTTTGAAAAAACATGTCAGATCAAGTTGAATGTCCTAAATTGAAAATGAAAAGGACACAAAAGAAGAGAAAAAGAAAAAAGAGAAGAAAAAAGAAGAATAAAAGAGAAATAAAAGTAAAAAGAAAGAAAAAGAAAAGGAAAAGGAAAAGGAAAAGAAAAAAGAGAGAAAAAGAAGAAGAGAAGAAATGGGAAGGAAAATTTGAAATAAATCCTTTCAAACGAGATGTGTGCCAGAAAAAGAAATGAACTCTAGGGTGAAAACCTAAAATGGGCAGTGTAGAGTGATCCAAAGAATAAAAGAATAACAGAGATTTCATCAGGAAAAGTTGATCCTTAGTTTAATCACCCTTAAACATGTATTTGAGCCCATATACCTTTCTTTGGCAACTCGAGCTGTAACACTCGGGTTTAGGGGGTCGGGTGTTAGGTGTGTAAATTGGGTTCGAGTCTTTGGGCTTGGTTTAAATAAATTGAGCATGGTTTTGAGTTAAAAAGACCATTTGTTTTCATTAAGGGTAAAAGGGGGAATTTTCTAATAAATAAAATAAAACAAGTAAAAGAAATGTTTTGAAAGTCACCATCTTCTTCCTTCAAACAAAAACCCATGACAAAACCCCTCTCCCCAACCCAAACATTGTTCCATCATCTTCCTCAGTGTTTTCAAGAGTTTTTATCAAGGTAATGATGTTTTTGACTTCTCCTCTTCATCTTTAACATTTCCATGGTTTTAGATTTTCATAAAATTCATTTTTTGAGTTGCTCCAAGTGTGCAAATTTTAAATCAAAGGTGGAAACTTTCTTGGGTTTTCATTTAGCTTTTGATTTCTAAAGTTTATATATGTTGTAGTCTTGCTTTAAAGTGTAAAATATGTTAAAATGGCAAGGTTTTAAAGAAATCCCGAAATGGGTATTTGTGGGTGAGTTTAAGGGTGGAAATCTTGAGTTTTTGAGGTGGTTATGTGAGGGGAAGTTGGGCTGATGGTATGGTTACACTTGGGGGCTGTTTTGAACATGTTTAGTGATGATTTGGATGATGAAATTGATGAGTAATTGTTGGGTTGTGTTCAAGTCCGAAAATGAAGAGTTTGGGTTAGTTCTTGGCTTGGAAATGTAGTGAAATTGTCTTGAGTTGTAATCTGATTTGTGGCAGTGATTTTGTGGACGTTTTGATGTGTAATACACTGTTTTTAGTTGATTAGAAGCAAGAGAAAACTTTGGAGAAGCTTCAGGCTCAATTCCGGGGAACTTGGAGGCTTGATCGACATTCTCGGCTTGTATTGGGGGGTTTGGTGAGTGGACTGTTTTCAATTGTTTTAAAATGCTTCAAAGTGTGTTATTGGGGTTCTAGATTGTGCTTGGTAGGCCAATCTAATGTGGGGTTAAGTTGGTAGCTTAATCTTTTGTTCAACTTTATGTATTTCTTGCTAAATGTGCAATAATGTGATCTTGTATGATAGTGTTCGATTATGCGTGTTACGATATATTTATGTTGCATGATGGTGATTTATATGTTGTATTGCATGATTTGTCAAATCATGGTGAGTACTCGCTTAGTATGTTGGCACTAGTTAAGTTACCGGATATAAATGATCGATCATTAGGATGAGTTTGCACACGATAAGAGTCAAATTCGCACGTGGCCTTGGTTATGTGATGTCACCAAGGTGGAGTACGATGAAGTAACATTCCACCGAAAAGTATATATGTGTGATGATGAGTGGAATCCCATCCGTAAAAGAAAACGGTGATGAGTGAAATCCCATCGGAAGGTAATATTATTGTTATTGAGTACGTTGGGCGAAAATCCCAACGGAAGCTATCCGCATATCCGAGTAAGCTATATAGTTGCCAATATACCTTGTTTACGTGTGGTTGATGTGGTAAGATGTTCTGTTACATCTATGCTAAGCATAACATGAGGTAAGATGCCATGTTCATGCATTCTTGTAGCGGTTGGCTATGTTGATATGTTGGTGTTAATGCATGCATTGTTGATGATTTATGGATACCATGCTTTGGACCCTGCATTGTCGATATTTGTTTTTAAGCTCCCTCACTAAGCTTTCAAGCTTACGCTCTCATTTCCGACAATGCAGATTATTAGTGTGGAAGTTAGCAAGGATCAAGGAAGGGGCACCCAAGAGCGTGTGTTGCTGCTCAAGTATGGTTTTCTTTGAATAATGTAATAGATTGCAATGGGAATGCTAAGTGTTGTAGGAGTGCATGTTAGACTCCTATGTTGGCTTTCATGTTGTTGAATGTTCATGCTTTTGTGTTGAATGAATGTAAACCTTGTTTTATGTGATTCTCTTGATGCTACATGTTTCTTATATCTAAATAGACTCGTTATGCATGCTTGTATGCAAGTCTCCTCTATGAATGCTTATCATGTTGGATGTTGCTTCGTTGAATGTTTAAATTGCTCCGTATGTTTATCCATGGTTGCCTTGTGATGTATGAGTGTTTGTATGTTTCTTGACTAGTCGTTAAATGCCTTTAGAGTTGAGTCTTTTTGTTTTTAGCAGCCAAAATAAGGTTTGCAGTGCAGGGCGTATCGATACGCTCAAGGGTTGTATCGATACGGTCCTATGCTTTGAACCTTGTTTTAGGCTATGCGTACCAGTACATGGGGTGTATCGATATGCCAAAAGCTCTATGGAATTCTACGAAATTGACGAGATTTTGGCGTATCGGTACGGGTTGTAAGGGTATCAATACGGTCTTCGTAGTTTGACCATGAGAAGTTTACTATTGAGGGTGTATCGATACGGTCTCCCTAGGTTGACTTTGGGATGTTGACCAAGTCCAGGCATATCGATACGGTCCTCTAGCGTATCGATACGACTTGTTGTAAACACTAAAAAGGGGTTTGTTTAGTTGCATGTCTTTTGTGTTTGTATCCGCATGTCTTTTCCGCTGCGTGTCCTCTCATATAGGATATATTTAAAGTATCTATACAAGATAGCTTTAAAAGAAATTTTCTAGGGTTGCTAATCGGAGTGGAACCTTTACGGGTTTCGCTTCGGTTTTCCCCGTGTAACATGTTCGCTGCGGTCCGGCGATTAGGCCGAGTCGAGGGGGATTACATTTGTTGGTATCAGAGCTTGAGGTTTTCGCGACCTCGGGAAGTTAAGTAAGGTAATCTTGAAGTATTATGTTGCAATATATCGGTGTATGTTGTGCGGTGAATGCTTTTGCTATGTATGCTTGTTGTTCGCTTGCTTGCATTGTGTTTGACAGCATGTATTAGTATGATTGTTGTGTTGAGGCACAGTTGTCGAGCTCCCATTACTACTAATACTTTATTGGAAAAGATTTTAAGTAAAGGAATACTTGAGTGCCTTAGACCCTTGTCTTTGCTAACTCAATCCTTGTGTGTTTATTTTGGTTGTAGTTGATATCTTGCATGACGTAAGATGAGACCTAGAGGCAGGCCTAGTGTGGTTCATCCGGAACCACGGGCTGCAAATCCTGTAGTTGAGTCGGTTGTAGAGGCGGAGGCTCCTCCACCTCCTCCTCGTCAAGAGGGAGGTGAGGCGAGAGCTGAGGACGTAGGACCTCAGGTTGGCCAAGGTCCGGCCGATATAGATCTAGCTCTGTTGGTTCAGGCTATAGCTGGGGGCTTTTCAGGCAGCCGTGGCCGGGGGACAAGCTGCAGCACCACCTCAGGGTGAGGGCATTGGTTTTCCACTTGAGAGGCTTCATAGTTTGGGTGGAGAAAAATTCCGAGGGTTGGCACCCGAGAGATCAGAGGCTTGGTTTGATAAGATTGTTCGCAGACTGGGATGTGTTGTTTCCTTGCTTCAGGGTGATTCCTACACTTGGTGGGTCACCATTACTACAGGTATGCCAGATGCCGAGATTACTTGGGAGTTCTTTGAGTTTGCTTTCCGCAAGAAGTACCTAGGTCCCCACTATCATGATGAAAAGAAGAGAGAGTCCATGGCCTTGCTTCAGGGTGACATGACCGTGACTGAGTATGAGGTACGGTTTATCAGATTGAGTCAGTATGCATCCGAGCTAGTTCCTACTGAGAGGGAACGATGCGACTGTTTCCATTACGGGAAGAGTTAGGAAGTGAAGAGGAATACGTTGGCTACGGATTACACAGACTTCGATGTCTTGGTCGCTAGGGCCAAGGACATAGAGCACAGTTTGGGTCTGACCAAACATTCAGGTGGGTCTAGTTCAGGGAAGTGGTTTGCTGGCTTTGATAAAGGTGATGACAAGATGCACGGGAACACTAGGCATCATTTTTGTAACCCTCTTATCTCGGCCTAGACGGTTGACCCGAACTACGAAGATTACACGGGGAAAACCAAAGTCAACCCGAAACTCAACCTTGATTAACGACCCTTTTTTCTTTTTAATTTTATCTAGATGCTCATTAACCTTAAGTGAACCCTAGAGAAAAAAACATACTTGAAAAACTCAGCGATCGAAATGCAACAAGGGACTCAATTGCACAACATACAAAAGTTAGGGACCAAATTGTAAATTCTGGAAAGATGAAGGACCTAGCTGATTTTTAAATTACCATTATGAAATTAATCATATTACATGCTTCCCTGTCAAATTTCACCTCAAACGGACATCTCAAACTCAAGCAATTGCAAATACAAAATCCAGGACTAAAACGTAAAGCTTGCAAACCTTAAACCATTCAAATCAGTGCCCAATGGTCTAGTGTTTCGGAACGGGGGTTGGCCGTTCCGAAACGCGGGTTCGTTTTGAGACCTGTATCGAAATAGGGCTTGGTAGTGGCAAAAGCGTTTCGGAACGGCCCTATCCGTTTCGATACACGAAGGCCATTACAGGCCCCCGTTTCGAAACGCTAGTGCCCGTTCCGATACGGACTACCCAGAAAGTGCAGAATTTGCTGGTTTAACATACAATTAATCACTCAAACACATCCTAATAACTTCCTAATCATGACAACAAGTCATCATACATATTAGGTACATGACTGCATCATCAAAACACGATCATGACATCAATTAGGAAAATTCACAAGACTATAGGCATGCATCCTAATGTCCAAAGCAAACAACCATCAAAACATCAAAGCAAGCACCAAAATGGCCATTTACATATCCAAAACATTTAAGGTATCATGCCACAACTAGGGAGTCCAAAACATCTCCCCAAAACACATCCTCGGTTCCCATTGCCAAATACCAAAAACTAATAATGTTGTGAAAAAGTCACCATACATGAGCTTAGCTTTCCCTTGGATTATTAGCATCCTTGCTGCCCTCAAACACCTCAATTATCTGCATTATTGTTTCAAGAGAGAGAGCGTAAGCACAAATGCTTAGTGAGGCATGCTCTAAGGAAACAACACAATAATGCATTTATAAAACACTTTTCACAAAGCCATTTAACACACATCATCATTATTCATGCAACATTGCATTCACATCAAGAATCTCATTCTTCAATATCATTAACATGTCATATTGGCTTTCAAGTGATAATCCATAACCATTTACAACATAAAACACAATCGGATACGCGGATTACAAGCGTTGTCTCATACGCTTCATACACACTACCGAACACACAAGGTGGAGTTTACCGGTACAATCACAACCCCTCAACACCTGTGATGGAGTTTAACATTACAATCACAACCCCTCCACATCACTCATCGGTAGTTGTATATCATCACTAACGAGAACACGTGACGCACAACACAAGATCCACACATGGACTTTTAACCACCATTGTGATCTTAACCATCTCGTTAGTGTACTTGGATGGAGTTTACGGTACGATTACAACCCCTCAACATCCAAGGCGACTTAATTCACAATGCACCCAATCCTATAGCCGGCTAACTATATCCGATTCAAGTACTTTTAAACCAACACGTCACTTGCCAATATACATCAATTATCATCAATAATCCACTGTTTTAAAGCATCTAAATCAAAGCCATTTAACAACATGCATCACTATGCATCAATCCACATTTTTAACAAATCAAACCAAGGATCTCTTACCTTGAGCATCCTTCAACAAATGGCTTTCATAACCAGCATTAACCATGCTAAACATGCTTTCAAAAACATAATTTAAACATGCAATTATCAACAAATGCATCGAACCAATCCATGGCTCATCCAAGAGAGTTTTTCCGAAAACTTACTCTTGAGCTTAGTTAAGTTTATTAGACTTAAACTAAGCTCCCAAACCTTCAAACATTCGATACAAAGCTGGAAATCCAACTCCACTCACCAATTCCGTTTCGCAAGCTTGCCGAAATGCCTATCAAGCCTCCGGATCAACACCACAAGGATCCAAAGATGTCTCCCATGTTTTAAACACATCAAAGCAGAGGATTAATGCATCATCATGCATTAAAATCTTCAGCCATTACACCTAAACTCGCTGCTCTCACCAAATCTAACATTTCAGCTACCAAACACAACCGAAATCACTTCCAAACTCTTCCTCAACATTACCCAGCCAAGATCCATCACTTCTAAACATTCTTAAACATCAATTAACATCCAAAAAGAACCTAAACTCATCCTTATACCTCCGGCTATAACAGAACACCAAGATCACCCCAAAAACCACCATTTTCATAATAAAAAACTTAGGAAAATCAACCTATTCGGGATTACATTGATTAAACCTCAATTACACATCATTAAACATCCAAAATACATTAAAAAGTCATCTCAAAATAGAGCCCAAACAATCACCACGAATTTCTTCAAGATTTGCTCCAAATTTTGAGTTTTAAGCCAAAATCAAGATCACAACATTAAAACCTTTTATAAAACTTAATTTAAGGATTGAGAACTTGGGAATTTCAGTAAATAACTGAGTATTTAGAGGATAAGAACATCCTTACCTCTAAATGTAGATTTCTCCTTGATTAGAGCCAAAATCCTTGAAAATTCAATAAGCAAATGAAGAGGATTTGATGTAGAAAGGATTAGGAATCTTTTAATGATTGAAACCTCATCATTTAGTGTGAAAATCAAAAGAAATGTTGCTGTAGAAATATGTTTGGCTGAGAGAATTTTGAGAGAAAATGAGATGAGAAAGTTTTTAAGAAAGTTAGTTATGAAATCTCAAAATTGGTTTTTCCCATTTTCCTTTAATTAATTAAACATTAAATGAATCATTAAAATCTAAGAAAAATCTGGAGAAATCAATCTTGGGTAAATTAGCTCCTTAAAGATTCAAAGTTTCAATCCTTACAAAACTGTCACCACTGAACTTTTCAAAAATTACATTTTAGTCACTATTTCGAAATGTCACACTTCCAAACCTTATTTTGCAAAATTGATTTCACCACTCTCTTATATATATTAAAAGAGGAGTTTTAGATATTTTTCCATATTTTTAATGCAACCCGAACTAGGCTTCCCTAAAACCACCTTTTATATTCGAACCGAAAATCAGACCGGTCCGGTTCAGACCCTAAACTTCCAAGCCCAAAATTGGGGTGTTACAATTTTTATCACAGACGTGGGGGTGGTAACCACGGAAGAGGCCATCAGGGCCAGAGAGTTGGTGGGCGTTTACCCGAGTGTGCTAGGTGCGAGAGGCATCACACCGGAAAGTGCTGGGGGAACTTTCACGCGTGTTGGAACCGTGGAGCTAGAGATCACCTTAGGCGTGATTGTCCACATTAGGTCGGGCATGCACCGGTTCAGGTTCAGGCTCCTGCTAGAGCTAATGAGTATCCGAGATGCCGTGGGCGCGGTCGAGGTAACTTTCAGCCGATGAACGATGGCCAGAGGAATATAGCTCATGTGGTTGCAGTTCAGCCGGAGGGCGGAGGTCGGGCTAGAGTTTATGCTCAGCGAGAGAGACAGAATGACACATGCATGATTGCAAGTAATTTATCGATATAGTCTCTGAGTTTGCTTTCCTTGATTGACTTAGTGTCTACGCATTCATACCTATTGAGTGAGCATGCAAAGATGTTAAATATACCTAGTGAGGTACTAGAGGTAGGTGTTAGTGTTACTAGTTCCTTCGGGGATATAATTGTGGTTAGGAAGATGTACAAAAGGTGTCCGATAATGGTTCAGGAGCATATATTTCCAGTGGACATGATGGAGTTACCGTTTTATGGCTTCGATGTGATTTTGGGTATATACTGGCTTATAGAGCATAGGGCTAGGATAGATTCCAAGACAAATAGAGTCTACTTGTAGCTTGCGGATGACTATGAGATTGTGCTAGTAGGGAGAATGTAAAATTCTTACTGAATGTTGTTTCATCCTTAGAGGCTCGGAGATTAGTTGAGTTGGGTTGTGAGGCGTACTTGGCCTACGTGATGAATCTGAACATGAATGAAGTTAGACCACATGATATCAGAACAGTGTGTGATTTTTCGAGTGTGTTTTCTGAAAAATTGACTGGTTTGCCGCCTGACGGAGAAGTAGAGTTTACCATAGAGACATACCCAGATTCTGCTCCTGTTTCGATTGCTCCATACCGTACGGCACCGAAAGAACTGAAAGAGTTGAAGACTCAGTTACAAGAGTTATCATATAGAGGTTTTATCCGTCTGAGTTCTTCGCCTTGGGGTGCTTTGGTATTATTTGTGAAGAAGAAAGACGGTAGTATGATGATGTGCATCGATTATAAACAGTTGAATTAGTTGATAGTGAAAAACAAGTATCCCTTGTCACGTATCGATTATTTGTTTAATCAGTTGAGAGGGGCATCAGTCTTTTCGAAGATTGATTTGAGATCAGGTTATTACCAGTTGAAGGTAAAAGAAGCTGACGTACCGAAGACATCTTTCAGGACTAGGTATGGTCACTACGAGTTCTTGGTTATGCTGTTTGGGTTGACAAACGAACCAGCTGCTTTTATGGACATGATGAACATAATCTTCCATGAGTACTTAGATCAATTTGTGGTTGTATTCATAGATGATATTTTGGTGTATTCTCGTACCGAGGAAGATCATGACAGGCATTTGAGGTTAGTTTTGCAGACTTTGCTAGACAACCAGTTGTACGCTAAGTTGAGTAAGTGTGAGTTCTGGATCAGAGAAGTAGTCTTTCTAGATTATGTAGCATCACCCGAGGGGATTATAGTTGATCCGAAGAAGATAGAAGCCATTGTTGAGTGGAAGCAACCAAAGTTTGTGACAGAGATTCGTAGTTTCCTAGGCTTAGTAGGTTATTATAGGAGGTTTGTGAATGGATTCTTGAAGATAAACGCTCCTTGGACAAAATTGCTTTAGAAGAATGTTCAGTTTGAGTGGTCAGATGCGAGACATCAAGCCTTCGAGAAACTGAAAGAAGCTTTGACAGATGCACCGATTTTAATTCATCCAGAGTAGGGGAAAGAGTATGTGATCTACAGTGATGCTTCATACGTAGGGCTAGGTTGTGTGCTCATGCAGAACGGAAGAGTTGTAGCTTATGCCTCGAGGAAGTTAAAGAATCACGAGCGCAATTATCCGACACACGACATAGAGCTAGTCGTAGTTGTGTTTGCCTTGAAGATCTGGAGACAATATTTGTATGGTGAGAAATGCACATTGTATACGGATCACAAGAGTTTGAAGTATATAATGACACAAAGAGAGTTGAACCTTAGATAACGTAGGTGGCTAGAGTTACTTAAGGACTACGATCTCACGATTGAGTACCATCTGGGTAAAGCCAATGTAGTGGCAGATGCTTTGAGTAGGAAGGTAGATGTTGAGTTGAGAGCCATGTTTGCTAGTTTGTGCTTATCCGGTGATGGTGGTCTAGTGGCCGAGCTTTAGGTTAGACCTACCCTAGGCCAGTTGATTAGAGAAAACAGTTGTTAGATTGATCTTTGGCACCTCACGTGCAGGATATAGCCCAGGGTAAACCATCGGACTATAGTTTCAGTGTTGATGGGGTCTTGTGTTTCAGAGACAGAATAGTTGTGTCGGATGACAGTGATTTGAGACGTACTATCTTGACCGAAACACACAGTAGCCCGTTCTCTATGCATGATGGTAGTATAAAGATGTATCGTGCTCTGAAGAATGAATACTACTGGGTTGGTTTAAGGAAAGACGTAGCCGATTTTGTGAGTAAGTGTATGGTATGCTAGAGAGTTAAGGCAGAACATCAGGTTCCATCAGGTTTGTTGCAACCGTTGAGGATACCGGAATGGAAGTGGGAAAAATTTCACCATGGACTTCGTTTCAGGTTTGCCTTTGACTCCTTCGAAGAAGAACTCAGTATGGGTTATAGTTGACCGCTTCACAAAGTGTGCTCACTTTATAGTTGTTCATACGACTTACTCCTTAGATAGGTTGGCCGATTTATACATCAGTGAGATTGTGAGACTGCATGGTGTGCCGAACTCGATCGTGTCTGACAGAGATTCGAGATTTACCGCCAGATTTTGGGAGTGTCTGCATAGTGCTTTGTGTACCTGATTGAATTTTAGTACGTCGTATCATCCCTAGTCAGATGGTCAGTTAGAGAGGGTTATACAAATTTTGGAGGACATGTTACGTTGTTGCATTATTGACTTTCAGGGTACTTGGGAGAAACAATTGTCGTTGGTCGAGTTCGCATACAATAACAATTATCAATCAAGCATTCAAATGGCTTCGTATGAGGCACTCTATAGTAGAAATTGTAGAACTCTGATTTGTTAGGCCGAAGCAGGTCAGAAGTTGTTACCGATGCAGGATATGCTTAAGGGGACTACCGATAGGGTGAAGTTAATCTGTGATCGTTTGAAGGCAGCTTCGAATAGACAGAAATCCTATGCCGATTTGAAGAGGAAAGAAGTTGAGTATGCCGTGGGAGATAGAGTGTTCTTGAAAGTCTCTCTGTGGAAGAAAGTTATGAGGTTTGGCTGAAAAGAGAAATTGAGTCGGAGATACATTGGGCCGTATGAGATCTTGAAGCGAATCGGTCCGGTTACTTATCAGTTACGTTTGCCATCCGAGTTAGAGAAGATTCACAATGTGTTCCATGTTTCGATGCTTCGAAAGTATAGAATATATCCGTCGCACGTTATGCATGTGGAAGATTTTGAGTTGAACCCAGACTTGACGTACGATGAACAACCAGTTGAGATCTTGGCATCAGATAGCAAAGTGTTGCGTGGTAGACAAATTTAGTTGGTCAAAGTGAAGTGGCAACGCCGAGTTGTGAAAGAGGTCACTTGGGAGAGAAAGGAGGATAAAGAGAGGCAGTTTTCGTATCTCTTTCTGTTAGGTAATTTCGGGGACGAAATTTTCTTAACTGGAGGAGAGTTGTAACACCCAGGTTTAGGGGGTCGGGTGTTAGGTGTGTAAATTGGGTTCGGGTCTTTGGGCTTGGTTTAAATAAAATGGGTTTGGTTTGGAGTTAAAAAGAACATTTGTTTTCATTAAGGGTAAAAGGGGGATTTTCTAATAAATGAAATAAAACAAGTAAAATAAATGTTTTGAAAGTCATCATCTTCTTCCTTCTAACAAAATCCCACGACAAAACCCCTCTCCCCAACCCAAACATTGTTCAGTCATCTTCCTCAGCGTTTTCAAGAGTTTTTATCAAGGTAATGATGTTTTTGACTTCTCCTCTTCATCCTTAACATTTCCATGGTTTTAGATTTTTATAAACTCCATTTTTGAGTTGCTCCAAGTGTTCAAATTTTAAATCAAAGGTGGAAACTTTCTTGGTTTTTCATTGAGCTTTTGATTTGTAAAGTTTATATATGTTGTAGTTGTGCTTTTACGTGTAACATGTGTTAAAATGGTGAGGTTTTAATGAAATCCAGAAATGGGTATTTGTGGGTGAGTTTAAGGGTGGAAATCTTGAGTTTTTGAGGTGGTTATGTGAGGGAAAGTTGGGTTGATGGTATGGTTATTCTTGGGGGTTGTTTTGAACATGTTTAGTGATGATTTGGATGATGAAATTGATGAGTAATTGCTGGGTTGTGTTCAAGTCCGAAAGGAAGAGTTTGGGTTAGTTCTTGGCTTGGAAATGTAGTGAAATTGTCTTGAGTTGTAATCTGATTTGCGGCATTGATTTTGTGGACGTTTTGATGTGTAATACACTGTTTTTGGTTGATTAGAAGCAAGGGAAAATGTTGGAGAAGCTTTCGGCTCAATTTCGGGGAACTTGGAGGCTTGATCGACATAATCGGCTTGTATTGGGGGTTTGCTGAGTGGAGTGTTTTCAATGGTTTTAAAATGCTTCAAAGAATGCTATTGGGGTTCTAGATTGTGCTTGGTAGGCCAATCTAATGTGAGGTTAAGTTGGTAGCTTAATCTTTTGTTCAACTTTATGTATTTCTTGCTAAATGTGCAATAATGTGATCTTGTATGATAGTGTTCGATTATGCGTGTTACGATATATTTATGTTGCATGATGGTGATTTGTATGTTGTATTGCATGATTTGTGAGATCATGGTGAGTACTCGCTTAGTATGTTGGCACTAGTTAAGTTACCGGATATAAATGATCGATCATTAGGTTGTGTGTGCATATGGTAAGAGTCAAATTTGCGCGTGACCTTGGTGATGTGAAGTCACCAAGGTGAAGTACGGTGAAGTAACATTCCACCAGAAAGTATATGTGTGTTATGATGAGTGGAATCCCATCCGTAAAAGAAAACGGTGATGAATGAAATCCCACCGGAAGGTAATATTGTTGTTAAAATCCCAACGGATGCTATCCTCATATCCGAGTAAGCTATATAGTTGCCAATATACCTTGTTTATGTGTGGTTGATGTGGTAAAATGTTATGTTACATCTATGCTAAGCATAATATGAGGTAAGATGCCATGTTCATGCATTCTTGTAGCGGTTGGCTATGTTGCTATGTTGGTGTTAATGCATGCCTTGTTGATGATTTATGGATATCATGCTTTGAACCCTGCATTGTCGATGTTTGTTTTTGATCTCCCTCACTAAGCTTTCCAGCTTACGCTCTCATCTCCGACAATGCAGATCATTAGTGTGGAAGTTAGCAAGGAGCAAGGAAGGGGCAACTAAGAGCGTGTATTGCTCCCCAAGCAAGGAAGTGTTGTAGGAACGTATGTTAGACTCCTATGTTGGCTTTCATGTTGTTGAATGTTCATGTTTTTTGTGTTGAAGGGATGTAAACCTTGTTTTATGTGATGCTCTTGATGCTACATGTTTATTATATCTAAATAGACTCGTTATGCATGTTTGTATGCAAGTCTCCTCTATGAATGCTTATAGTGTTGGACGTTTCTTCGTTGAATGTTTAAATCGCTCCGTATGTTTATCCATGGTTGCCTTGTGATGTATGAGTGTTTGTATGTTGCTTGACTAGTCGTTAAATGCCTTTAGAGTTGAGTCATTGTGTTTTTAGCAGCCAAAATAAGGTTTGTAGTGCAGGGTGTATCGATACGCTCAAGGGCTGTATCGATACGGTCCTATGCTTTGATCCTTTTTTAGGCTATGCGTACCGGTACACGGGGGTGTATTGTTACGCCAAAAGCTCTATGGAATTCTGAGAAATTGACGAGATTGTGGCGTATCGGTACGGGTTCTAAGGGTATCGGACGGTCTTCGTAGTTTGACCGTGAGAAGTTGACCGTTAAGGGCGTACCGATATAGTCTTCTTGTGTATTGATACAGTCTCCCTAGGTTGACTTTGGGGTGTTGACCAAGTCTTGGCGTATCGATACGGTCCTCTAGCGTATCGATATAGCTTGTTGTAAAGACTAAAAAGGGGTTTGTTTAATTGCATGTCTTGTGTGTTTGTAACCGCGTGTCTTTTCCGCTGCGTGTCCTCTCACATAGGATATATTTAAAGCATCTAGACAAGATAACTTTAAAAGAAATTTTCTAGGGTTGCTAATCGGAGTGGAGCCTTTACGGGTTTCGCTTCGGTTTTCCCCGTGTAACATGTTTTTATACAGTCTGGCGATTAGGTCGGGTCGAGGGGGTTACACGAGCCTAGCCTACATTACAAGCCTCTAAAGACCACTTTGATCGCACATAAATATTTGAGAAAATGAGTTTGTCTTCAGAACACATTTCGCCTAATTGAGTTAACCTTTCTTCAGGGACCTCGAAACTTCTAATGTTTGATTGAGTTTAGAAAAATGGGAAATTTAAATCTGGGGAGTGTGTGAGCAAAAGAGAGCCACTAAAAAGTGGGGCACTATCCGGTTGATGGATTCATAAATCATTCATGCTATAAATTTTGGGGCATATGACTTTGCCCTATTACCGTGTTTGCCATGACTTTTTTCCTTTCTTCGCCTCTCTTAATTCACATTTCTAGCCTTTTCTTGCATTTTACAAGTAGGCTGACATAGATTCATGAAAAGGAAATGATTTCTTGGTATTGATCACAACCGTAGGAAACCATGAACGAGTGTTTACATCACTTCAAGAAATAATGAAGTGGCTGATAAATTTTGGGAAGCATGAAAAAGAGATAAATTTTGGGGCATATGACTTTGCCCTATTACCGTGTTTGCCATGACTTTTTTCCTTTCTTCGCCTCTCTTAATTCATATTTCTAGCCTTTTCTTGCATTTTACAAGTAGACTGACATAGATTCATGAAAAGGAAATGATTTCTTGGTATTGATCACAACCGTAGGAAACCATGAACGAGTGTTTACATCACTTCAAGAAATAATGAAGTGGCTAATAATTGAACCTCAGTTTGAATGGGGGCATCGCCTTGAATGAGAAGGTAGAAAGAGAAAAGAAGAAGATGTACATGCGTTGAATAGTTTTAAGTGGGCTGTGTTTTGTAAGAAAGATCTGCATATAAGATGTAAAAGCTGAGAAGCATGAAAAAGAGATAAAATTGCACTTGATAAGCAAGCAATACCACCAGATTGGGGCAGTTTACGTTGGCCAATGATTTAAGGCCCTTAGTGTTAATAGGCACTAGATAAAGAGACTAAAGTGCCAACATCGTTCGAAGATATTCAAGGTAGAAATAAGTTTTGATGCAATGATTTATATGCAAGCACTTCAAGGTGCCCTGTAGGGGCAAGAATTTGAAAACTCACAAGATGAGTTGAAGGTGCTTAATGCTTAATAAGGGGCATATGAAGACTTGAAGCTTTCAAGACCACACAAGGAAGCCTTTCACTCAACATTGATGTATCAACTACAATGATAGTAAATATTGAGTCATTTTCCTTCAAAGATCAGATGTATTGATGAAGAAAGGAGGTATGAAGAATGAGAATAGCAAAGCATAGGCAGTTGAAGAAGTCTGTCCTTCCAACCAAGAGTATAAGATTACTAGATTAAGTGAGCAAATTTGCAAAGATCATATGTTTTCCATGAGTCGAAGAAATATAGTGAAAAAGCACAACTATCAATCTAGATTGAGCGAGCAAACGTATGGATTCAAAAACCAAAGGAAAAATTAATTATGTGGAAAATAATTTAAAAGGCAAAAGAAATCGACATGCATCCATGTTTTAGAAATCCCTGGGGGCATGCTCATCATGATTGCATCATATATTAGTTTCTTTCTTTACAGGTTTGCGAAAGCATTTTCAGCAAAGGAACATGCCTATCTGTTTGGGCAATTGGAGAATGGAACCTGCTTATTCATCCAAGCATGAGGAGGATGGAACCCTTTTTTAGAACCCACTTATTCATCCAAGCATGAGGAGGATGAAATTTTTCAGAAGATTCACCTATCCATTCGAGAGTAAGGAGAATGGATGCTACTTATTCATCCAAGCATAAGGAGGATGAAATTTTTCGGAAGATTCACCTATCCATTCGGGTGTAAAGAGAATAGAGGTTGCTTATTCATCCAAGCATATGGAGGATGAGATTTTTCAGAAGATTCATCTATCCGTTCGGGAGTAAGGAGAATGGATTCTGCTTATTCATCCAAGCATAAGAAGGATGAAATTTTTTGAAGCATTTTTGCTTATTCATCCAAGCATAAGGAGGATGAAAGCTTTTGAAGCATGATTACTTATTCTTCCAAGCATAAGGAGGATGAAATCTTTTGAAGCATGTTTGCTTATTCATCCAAGCATGAGGAGGATGAAATCTTTTGGAACTCACTTATTCATCCAAGCGTAAGGAGGATGAAACCTTTTTTTCAAAATATGCTCATCCATTCGGACATAAGGAGAATAGAACCCGCCTATCAGTTCGAGCGTTTGGAGAATGGAATCTGCTCATCTATTCGTGCATTTGGAGAATAGAACCGCTTATTCATTCGGGCATTTAGAGAATGGAACCCTTCTCATCTATTCGAGCATTTGGAGAATAGAATCTTCCTATCTCTTCGGGCTTAAGGAGAATGGAACCCTGCTAATCTATTTGGGCATTTGGAGAATATAATCAGCCTATCCGTTCGGGCACATAGAGAATGGAACCCTGCTCATCTATTCAAGCATAAGTAGAATATAACCCTCCTATCTGTTCAGGCGTTTGGAGAATGGAACCCTGCTCATCTATTCTGGCATAAGGAGAATAGAATCATCTTATACATTCGAGCACATGGAGAATGGAACTCTGCTCATCTATTCGGGCATAAGGAGAATAGAACTCGCCTATCCATTTGGGCGTGTGGAGAATGGAACCCTAATCATCAATTCGAGCATAAGAAGAATAGAATCCGCCTATCCGTTCGGGCATAAAGTCTGCTCATCTATTCGGGCATAAGGAGAATAGAACCCACCTATTCGTTCGAGCGTTGGGAGAATGGAATCCGATCATCTATTTGAGCTTAAGGAGAATAGAATTCGCCTATCCGTTCGAGCATCAGGAGAATGGAACCAATCAGCAAATCGGTGAAAATCAGTGTCTTTTGGTCTTTGCTTCATCCATGTTTCACATAGATGAGCAAAGAGGGGCAGTTTTTGTCACTAAATTTTCACCCTATTTTTTTACTTATTATTATCATTATCATTATCATTATCATTATCATTATCATTATCATTATCATTACCATTACCATTACCATTACCATTACCATTACCATTACCATTACCATTACCATTACCATTACCATTACCATTACCATTACCATCATCATCATTATTATTATCATTATTATTATTTAAAAAATGGAAAAGTATTTTTGCCTCTTTCTTTTAAAAAGAAATTATTTCTTTTTGACTATTTTTAAAAGCAATAATATTAACGCATAAAACCGAAAGAACCATAAAACATAAACTCCTACGCACTCGATCTGGAACTCCCAAGATTTCAATCCAATCTAGCCAATTAAGGGAAAAGCAACGGATTAGAGGTAATCTTCGTTCTTCTCCTGTAATCAAGGTTCTTTATTCAAATTCCCATGTTCTTCACTCCTTAAATATGTTTTCTAATGAGGTTTTATGATTTAATTGGGTAATATGATTAAATCATGGGTTAATTAATGGATTTATGTGATTTTCGAATTGGATCTATTTTTTGGGTTTTTGATTGATTTTAATAATGATTTTGATATTTAATAATGTTAAGATAATGGTTTTAACATTGGAATCTCGAAACTATAAGAATATATAATTATTTAGGTTGATAATTTTGTGTTTTTGAGGAGTTGTGGTGGTTCAACGGTTGTTGGAGGTATAAGGATGTTGTGAAATGGTTTTTAGATGTATTTTGATGTTAATTGATGGTTAGCAATGTTAGGTTTTGGCTGGGTAAAGTTTGGAGGTCAATCGATGTTGTTTTCGGTTGTTTCGGATTGACGTTTGGTAGATTTTAGCAAGACAATGTTGAGGAACTTCTTGCTAGGATTTTGAATGCATTAATCCTCTGTTGTAATGTGGTTAAAACAGGGAAGGTCAATCTGTTGGCTACCGGTGAAGTGTTATGAGAACACTTGTTAAATCCGTGTATCCAATGAACTATTTTGGAAATGGAACTTGGTTAATGATCACTTGTAGGCCAATATAATTGTTTATGTATCATGAAAAGGTTTATGTTGTATAATGTGATTTATACATGTTTACTCGCTAAGCTTTGCATATGGTTTGTTATGCACGAGAAGGCTTAAATCGAGGGCTAGCAATGTGATTTTCTGTTGGTATTTGATACATGTTGCATATGGTTTAATATGCTACGTTTTGAAAGTGTTAAGTTCATGGTTTTCCAAGTCATTATGTTCCAAAAGATGTTGCATGATGTGATTCCTATTGCGGAATAACCGAAATTATGATTGCCCGATTGTGAACGCAGTAAGTATTTGAATGCAGTTTGTCGTGCCAAGTTAGTTGTTGTGGCAACTGGGGTTGTGAAGTTTGTCGTGACAACTGGGGTTGTGATATGAATGGATAGTGTTGAAAATTATGGTAGAAGGAAATATGGATTTGGAAGGAAGTGGTGACGATGGACAATGAAGATAGTTTGGTTTCGAAATGAAGGAAGAACCAACACTATATGAAAGTGAAGACTCAAACCGTATAATGTTCAAAATCCAAGGATGGATCGAGACCCACTAATTATATAACAACTAGGAACCTACGATATTAAAAGATGGAAATGGAATTAAAGCCACATGGAGGAGAAACTCCTTGATAAGCCAGACATGTTCAATGAAGAACAAAGAGATAAAATCCCACACAAAAGTTTATTTTTAAAATCAAAAGTTCTCTCTTACAAATAAAATGCAATGCCTATTTATAGTGCTTAAGGCTAGAATTTGAAAGGTCACAACAAAGAGTAAAGTGTCATATTTATGGTAATGAAGACTCCATAATAACTTGTGTCTTTCCTTTTCCCATGGTAGCCGAAAAGACTTGATAATGCTTTACGATAAATATGGACAATTCTAGGACGAATGTAGACACCCATTTGTCAACATGAAAGAAACCTTTTGAGCTTCCAAGGCTAGATTCTCTAAGATGGATTGTGGGATGAATGTGGACATCCTTAAAGTGAATGTAGACATCCATGTGTCCAAGCCTTCAAGGGATGTAATGAGACTCTTGGCTGAAGTTGAAAAGACTCCTCATTGGTTAAAGCTTTATTCATATGTTCAAGCACCTAGACACAAAGGTAGGTTTGATTAAAACTTTAAATAAAAAAACATTCATGAAACAATTAAGAGCTAGTTTGACTAAGGAACTAGTTTAATCAATGAACTAACTTTATTAAATGAACTCACAAACATGATTAAACTAATATGCATTAAGTGAACTAACATGCATTATTAAACTGATATGCAATAACGAAACTAACAAATTTAAATGAAACATCATGCTTAAATGAACACTAAGCATTGTTTATTCATTCACACATGCTGAAATTAAATTTAAAACTTAATAAAAGCTCATGCAAACTCATACACGAGTCGGAGGTTGCATTGAACAAAAGATGGCCAAGGCTTCAAGCTCAAATTCAAGGCTAGAAAACTCGAATTGTTGAGATCCTCGGCTCTGGAGAAATTGTCCTCTGATGTGAACAAGGCCCAAAGAAGTTTGGTGCTAGCATGGATCACATTATTCCCCCCTTCTTGAAAGTGATTTGTCCCCAAGTCGATGCCTGCTATAAAAGGGAATAAATATGACTTTCGTAGGGCCGGGAACTCATTCACTCGCCTTTCGAACCAAAACCAATCTCTTGGTTCAAAGATGAATTGTTTGTGCTTTCGGCGAATTTTGCTTTCATGCTGCTTGTCGGGTGACAAACAGGCTATTTGATGAAGTCTAGAGTCATGGTTTGCAAGACACTGAAATTCTTTTTCTTTGTTTCCTCACACCTTTCTATGTAATTTTTTCTCAAATGTGTATTTACTTTCATCCTCTACAATCACAAGTGGATTAGAAGAAAAATAAATAAAATGTTGAGAGTTAAAAAGATCAAACTTGTCAAGGTTTTCAATTGGTGGGTGCTTGGTTGCAAAATGTGATGTATAATTTCTGGTGAACGGATTAGGTTGCAAGCAATCTGCCCACATCTTGCTACTCTTTCGAATAATCTCTCTTGATTGGGTTGAGAGTCCTCGTTTCACTTCTTTGAGCTGAATGCCCAATTGGGGGAATGTTGTGAAAAAACAACAACTTAGTTTTACTCCACAATTTCTCCCATGCTTTCAAAATCTTATGGGCAATTACTCTCGACTGTACAAACATAATTGGCTTCTCTAGTGCAACATGCACTCATGCGTACACAACTTGATTAACCGGACAAGTGATCAATTTTGTAGAAGATAAGAAATTGAACCTATCAAATTATTTGAATGGCCGACGGTATGCTATTCACTTGGTATTTGTTGCTCTCCAAAATTTCTTCCAAAAATGTTTAAGAAGAAACTGATCATTCTGGTTTGAATCCAATCTGCTGAATAATTTATTTATTTCCCTAAAAAATAAACAAAAATGAGTTTCTTCTAACACAAAATCCTAATAAAAATCAAACCACATGTTTCATGTATGCTATGCTTTGTGGGGAAATTGGGTGCTCATTGCCTTATTACACTAATCGAATGTTTTATAAACTTGAATTCTTGCTTACAGCTGGCCTAAATGGTTTGATTTGTTTTCGTTGTTGTGTTTGTTTAAAATAGAAAACGGGACCTAGAAGGGAATTGAGGTCCAATACGATAGTGCCTGCAGCCGAGCAGGAAAATCAGGCTGAGAAGGGGGCTGATGTCCCTCCTGGTGGAGATCTACCTCCTCCGCCACCACCTGGAGGTGGAGATCAGGTGCAACAAGGACAAGCTGGTCCTGGATTGGGTAATTTGGCGCCACTAGTTGAGGCGATTACTGGAGCGTTTCAGGCTGCTTTTGCCGGAACGCAAGTGCAGGCCCCTGTAGCTGGGCAGGTGGGTCTACCTTTGGAGAGGTTGAGGAGCTTGGGAGGGGTAGAGTTCTATGGTATGACACATGAGGTGTCTGAGGCCTGGTTGGCCAGTACGATCCACATAATGGATCAAATGGGTTGTAGTGATGAGCGCAAGCTTGGATGTGCAGTTTCCTTGCTGCAAGGTGATGCTTACAGCTGGTGGACGACTATCATAGCTGGTTTGGAATCCAATGAAGTTGATTGGGAGTTCTTCAGGGGTGCCTTCTGGAGAAAGTATCTGGGTGTAAGATACTTGGATGAGAAGAAACGAGAGTTTATGTCTCTCGTAGAGGGTAACCTATCGGTGGCTGAATACGAGGTTCAGTTCGTACGCTTGAGCCAGTATGCTCCTGAGCTGGTACCTAGTGAGAGGCATCATTGTGATCGCTTCCGGTATGGATTGGTTCAAAAGGTTCATACGTACATGCTAGCTGCAGACTACACAGATTTTGATGTGCTTGTGTGTCGGGCAAAGGACATCGAGCAGAACTTGGGTTTGTCTTCTAAAGGTGTTGGTTCTAGCTCTGGAAAGAGAGCTGCCGAGTACAGTTTTCGATGGTGGACGAAACAAGAGAAGTTGTGACAGGAGACATCAGCTTGAGGGAAGGCGTGGTGTTCCAGGTCGGGGTGGACAGGCTCAGGGAGGTCGTATGAGATCCGAGCAGCATACATGTTGGACTTGTGGTTCAAGGGACCATTTGAGGCGAGATTGTCCTCGAGTGACTAGAGAGGTTTAGGCTCCTGTTGCAGTGACAGGGAACTCCTGCTGGAACTGTGGTTCGGTAGATCATATGAGGAGGAAGTGTCCTTTGTTGGCCCGTGGTGGCCAAGGAGGTGCTCCTGTGGTAGCTGCACCTCAGAGAAGCCGTGGGCGCGGCCGTGGGAACTTCCAGAGGAGGGATGAGAGGGAAATGAGGTATTGCTCACGTTTTAGCCGTTAGACCTGAGGGAGGTGGACCAGCGGGGGTGTATGCTCAGCGCGAGGAGCGCAACGATACCGATGTGATTGCAGGTACCTTTGCTCTCTAGTCTTTATCTTTGCTGGCTTTGATTGATTCTGGATCCATGCATTCTTATATCTTGAGTGAGCATGCACATTTGCTTGATATACCTGCTGAGATGCTTGGAGTAGGAATGCAAGTGACTAGTTCTTTTGGTGAGACTGTAGTCACTAGGAAGTTGTATAGGAGGTGTCCTCTGTCTGTGCAAGGTCATGTTTTCCTTGTGGATTTGATGGAATTGCCTTTCTATGGATTTGATGTAATCTTTGGCATGGATTGGTTGACGGAGCACAGAGTCGTGGTTGACTTTGATGTTAAGCGAGTCACCCTAAAGTTAGCTAACGACTATGAGGTTTTTATGGTAGGCGAGAATGTGAAATTCTTGTCGAATGTGATTTCGGCCTTGGAAGAAAATCGTATGATGAGGTTGGGGTGTGAGGCTTACCTTGCTTATGTGATGAATCCCAGAACTAAGGATGTGCGTGTGCAGGACATCTGAATGGTTCACGATTTTCCGGGTGTCTTTCCGGAAAAATTGCCTGGATTGCCACCAAATAGGGAGGTTAAGTTTGGTATAGAGTTGTACAAGAATACAACTCCGTTGTCCATTGCTCATTATCGCATGGCACCCAAAGAGTTAAAAGAGTTGAAAACGCAGTTGCAAGAGTTGTTGAATCGAGGTTTCATCCAGCCTAGTGTGTCACCTTGGGGTGCACCGGTTTTGTTTGTAAAGAAGAAAGATGGGACGATGAGGATGTGTATAGATTATCAGCAACTGAACAAGTTGACGATTAAGAACAAGCTTCCCTTTCCTAGAATTGACGATCTCTTTGATCAATTCTGGGGAGCCTCGGTGTTTTCTAAGATAGACTTGAGATCGGGGTACTACCAGCTGAATGTGAAGGATGTAGACGTACCTAAAACTGCTTTTCAGACGAGGTACGAGCATTATGAATTTTTGGTGATGCCATTTGGTTTGACCAATGCGCTTGCTGCTTTCATGGACATGATGAATCGTGTATTCCATGAATTCTTGGATCAATTTGTGGTGGTGTTCATCAATGATATCCTTGTGTATTCTCATACTGAGGAGGATCATGATAAGCACTTGAGAATCTTTTTGTAAGCCTTGTTGGAGAATCAGTTATATGCCAAACTGAGCAAGTGTGAGTTTTGGCTTAGGGAAGTGGTCTTCCTTGGGCATGTTGTGTCGGCTTAGGGTATTCGCGTTGATCCGCAAAAAGTAGAGGATGTGATGAGTTGGAAGGTGCCTAAGTCAGTGACTGAGGTACGAAGTTTCCTTGGGTTGGCTGGGTATTACCACAGGTTTGTTGAGGGTTTTTCAAATATAGCAACACCTTTGACCAAGTTGTTGCAAAAGAATGTTTGCTTTGAGTGGACGGAGGCGAGGCAACAAGCTTTTGAGAAGCTGAAGGAAGTGTTGACTCAAGCTCCTGTTTTGATTCAATCTGAGTTTGGTAAGGAGTTTCTGGTCTACAGTGATGCGTCCATTGTTGGTTTGGGCTGCGTGTTGATGCAGGAGGGTAAGGTGGTGGCCTATGCATCTAGGCAGCTGAAGGTGCATGAGCGTAACTAGCCTACTCATGATCTTGAGCTTGCAGCAATGGTGTTTGCCTTAAAGATTTGGAGGCTTTACCTGTATGGTGAGAAATGTGTTGTGTTCACGGATCATAAGAGCTTGAAATACCTTATGTCTCATAAGGAGTTAAATCTTAGGCAACGATGTTGGGTGGAGTTGCTTAAGGATTATGATCTGGCGATTGAGTACCACCCGGGCAAAGCAAATGTTGTGGCCGATGCTTTGAGCCGGAAGGTGGTTGTTGAGTTGAGAGAGATATTCGCTCATTTGAGCATATCACGTGAAGGTGGTCTTGTGGCGGAGTTACAAGTGAAACCATCTTTGTTGCTGTTGATTAAAGATAAACAGTTGCTTGATGATTCTCTTGTTTCGCATGTTCAAGACATTGCGGAAGATAGACCTTCGGATTTCAGCTTTAGTGATGATGGTGTTCTGCGTTTTGGGAGTCGAATAGTGGTGCCAGATGATGCTGAGTTAAGGCGCACTATTCTGACTGAAGCTCATTGTATTCCTTTTGCTATGCACCCGGGTAGTACAAAGATGTATCGTGAACTAAAGGATGAGTACTACTAGGTGGGGTTGAAAAGGGATGTTGTGGAGTTCGTTAGTAAGTGTATGGTGTGTCAACGAGTGAAGGCTGAGCATCAGGTTCCTTCTGGATTGTTGCAGTCTTTGAGAATTCCATAATGGAAATGGGAGAGAATCACCATGGATTTTGTGTCTGGTTTGCCTTTGTCACCGACAAAGAAGAATTCGGTTTGGGTGATTGTGGATCGGCTTACGAAGTGTGCACATTTTCTGCCTGTGCATACTACGTATACTTTGGATAAGTTGGCTGAGCTGTACATAGTTGAGATTGTGCGGTTGCATGGTGTACCAAAGTCCATTGTGTCGGATAGGGATCCGAGGTTTACAGCGCGATTTTTGGAATGTTTGCATCAAGCCTTGGGTACACGATTGAATTTCAGCACTTCTTATCATCCGCATACGGATGGACAGTCAGAACATGTGATTCAAGTGCTTGAGGACATGTTGAGATGATATGTGATAGATTTTTAGGGTTTTTGGGAGAAGCACTTGCCGTTGGTTGAGTTTGCGTATAACAATAGTTACCAGGCAAGTATCTGAATGGCTCCATTTGAGGCTTAGTATGGGAGGAGATGTAGAATGTAACGCCCCGGTTTTGGGCTAGAAGTCTTGGGCGTTGACCGGTTTGGTCAAAGTGATGTTCGAATCTAAAAGGGTGAATTTAGGAAAGCCTAGTTCGGGTTGCATTAAAAATATGGAAAAATGTTCTAAAATCATCTTTTAATATAATTAAGTGAACTGTGAAATCAATTTTGGAAAATGAGTTTTGGAAGGGTGACATTTTGGCTAGTGACCAAAATGTAATTTTTGAAAGTTTGGTGGCTGTTTTAGAAAGGGTTGAAACTTTGAATCTTTAAGGAGCTATTTACCCAAAGGGAGTTTCTCTAGATTTTCTAAGATATTTTAAGACTAAATTCTGATTTTAAATGATATTAAAAGTGGAGGGAAAGCTATTTGGCTATTTTGGATTTTGTAACCAACTTTTCTCAATTTTCTTTCACTCATTTTCTCTCAACCCAAACACTTCTTTTCCTGAGAATTTGATCTGATTTTCTCAACTAAATCTCTCCTTTCAACTCTCTTTTGATTCCTAATCAATATATCTACAAAACCTCATCATTTGCTGCTTGATTCAACAAGGTTTTTGATTCCAAAAAGAGGAGAAACTCAAGTTTGGAGGTAAGAACGTCCTTCTCCTCTAAACTATCAGTTCTTTACTGAAATTCCTAAGTTTTCAATCCTTAATTGATGTTTTATTAAAGGCTTTTAAGATGTGAAGTGGATCTTGGCTTATAATGCAAGATTTGGTGATTTTTGGTGATTTTCGTTAGATCTGATTAATCTGTGTTTTGAGATGTGTTTTTGTTGTTAAATGAACATTAAATTGATAAGGAATTGAGCTTTGATCAATGCAATCCCGGATAGGTTGAGTTTCCTAAGTTTAGCTTGTGTTTTAAGGTTGTTTTTGAGGTGATCTTGTGGATCTGAGGTTGCTGGAGGTATAAGGATGTTAATAGGTTGTTTTTAGATGTTATATGATGTTGAAAGATGTTAGGTGTTGATGGTTTATGGTTGGGCTTTGTTGAGAAGTGGTTTGGATGCATTTTCGGTTGTGTTTGGTGGCCGAAAATGGAGTGTGGATGAGAGCAGCGAGTTTAGGTGCTTTCATTGAAGCAATTAATGCATGATGATGCATTAATCCTCTACTTTGATGTGTTAAAACAGGGGAGGCATCTTTGGATCCAAGAATTGTTGATCCGGAAGCTTGAATTGGTGCTTTGGCTTGAGGCGAAGTGGAATCGGTGAGTGAAAAATGGTTTTCGGCTTTGAAACCAATGTCTTGGGAGCTTAGTTTAAGTCTAAACAACTTTGCTAAGCTCAAGTGTAAGTTTTCGGAAATACTCTCTAGTGGTGGCCATGATTTTGTTGTGATGCAATGTGGTTTATTGCATGATTTAATTACTGTTTTGAAAGCATGATTTAGCATGGTATTTGCCGTTGTTGTAAGCCATATGATGAAGGAAGCTCTAGGTAAGAGTTCCTTGTTTTTGTACATTGATAAAATGTGGTTTGATGCTTTTAAATGCATGATGAATATGGCTTGGTTTAATGCTTTAAAACAGTGGATTTAATGATGAAAATGATGTATATTGGCAAGTGATGTTTTGAAAAGGTTAAGGTCACTAAGGTGGTTAAAAGTCCTTGAGTGAGCCTTGTTTACTTAAGAACATCAAGGTGGTTAAAAGTCCTTGGATGGTTCTTGTTGCGGACACTAAGGTGGTTAAAAGTCCTTAGGTGATCCTTTCCATGGTGTTTAAAAGTCCATGGGGCCATGGTGTTTAAAAGTCCATGGGGCCAAGGTGTTTAAAAGTCCTTGGGGCCAAGGTGTTTAAAAGTCCTTGGGGTGATACTTGATGTGGACACAAAGGTGGTTAAAAGTCCTTGTGTGGTCCTCTTTCATGGTGTTTAAAAGTCCATGGCCAAGGTGTTTAAAAGTCCTTGGGGCCAAGGTGTTTAAAAGTCCTTGGGAAAGTTGATGAACTTGTTTTAAAGAAATGGAATCTATCACTTGAGCCAATATGACATGTTATGTTATGAAGCATGAGATGCTTGTTTTAAGTATGCCTTTGAGCATGTGCAATTGATGATTTGAAGCATGATTTATAAATGTTTTATAAATGCATTATTGAATAGTTTTTAAGAGCATTCCTCACTAAGCTTTTGCTTACGCTCTCTTTCGTTTTCTAAATCAATAATGCAGAACATTAAGAGGATTTGAGGGCAGCAAGGAAGGCAAGCAAACAAGTGGTGATTAAGCTCAAAGTATGGAAGGTTTTCCTAAGCCCATTTAGCTTTTGGTAATTTGGCAATGGGGGACCAATGTATATGTTTTGGGAGAGGTTTTGAACTCCCTAAGTATGTTGAATGTTGATGTAAATGCTAGTTTGAATGTTTGGCTTTTATATGCTTGAATTGGAAGATCATGCTTGAAAGGCTTGCTTGTGTAGGAAGCATGCCTATAGATTTGGTGCTTTTTGCATATGATGTTATTTTGATGAATTGATGATGCAAGTATGTCTTATATATGTTGAATTGCATGCTGGTAAAGTTTAGTAGCATTTGGAGCATGATTGGATGTTTAATTGCATGTTTAAGAATGCATTTTGGGCTAATCTGTGCAGGGCGTTTCGGAACAGTGCAACCCGTTTCGGAACAGGTGCCTTAAACAAGCCCAGGCGTCCGAAACGGGAGGGACCGTTCCGAAACGGTTTGGCCTCTGCCAGTCTGTATTGCGGTACGCGTTGCGGAACGGCCCCGTGTTTCGAAACGGGCTCTGCCTGTTTCGGAACGGGTGACCGTTAGGGGCTGACATTGGCAGTTATATGTTTTGAATTGTTTGCGTTTTGGTCCCGAATCTTGTTTGTGCAATTGTATGAGTTTGGGAAGTCTTTTTGAGCTGAAATTTCACAGAGAAGCATGAAACCTGACTAATTTCATGATGGTAACTTTAATTTGGGTTAAGTCCTCATATTTATCAGAAATTACAATTTGGTCCCTAAAGTTGTAATTTGTTCAATTGGGTCCCTGTTTGATCTCTGATGTTAGTGATCTTTGAGTATGATGTTTGTGTGATCACAATTAGGGCTAATGTGCATCTAGACAAGATTAAAATGAAAAAAAAGGGTCGTTAATCAAGGTTGACTTTCGGGTTGACTTTGGTTTTCCCCGTGTGACTTTCTTAATTCGGGTCAACCGTCTAGGACGAGTTAAGGGGGTTACATTTGGTGGTATCAGAGCCAGGTTCTCGAGTAATTGGGAGTGTTTGTATGCATGATTGAAGTATGTATGCCTTGTATGCTTGTTGTTCGAAAGCATGTTTAGTGGCTTGTGATTTGGATGCAAATGAGTTGTATGCTGTGATGTAGCATGATGTGGGTACCCATTTCCAAATCAAAGCTAATGAAATGATGATGTTTTTGAATGAAATTGAGCTTGAATACTTGGATTGCTTACCTTGCTGGGCCTGACTTGTTTTATTTGTATTGATATTGCATGGTAAAAGTATGGCACCACGTAGAGAGTTAAGGAGTAGCGTAAGAGCTACGACCCCGGATGGGAATGAAAACGAAGAGAATGCGGGTAGTGCTGTGTTACCTCCTCCTCCACCTGGTGGTGGTGGTGCGGAGAGAGAAAGAGCTGGAGCTGCAGCAGCTGGTGCTGGAGCTGCTGGACCAGAGGTTGGTCAGGGGCAAGCTATGCCTGATATGTCTGTGTTGGTGCAAGCTATTGCGGGTGCTTTTCGAGCAGCAGTAGCTGGAGCTCAAGGAGCTGGGCATCAGGGAGATGCTGGTGTTAGACTACCTTTGGAGCGTTTGCGCAGTGTTGGTGGGACTGAGTTCAGAGGTATGTCAGCTGAGAGTTCTAAGGCTTGGCTAGAGAGTACCAAGCGAATCTTGGGCACAGATGAGTTGCACGGATGTGCAAAAGTTGGGCTGTGTGGTATCCTTGCTTCAGGATGATGCTTATACGTGGTGGACGACCACCATTTCTGGGATGGCTGAAGTTGATGTGACTTGGACATTCTTTCAGAATGTGTTCAAGAGGAGATATCTTGGTGTGAGATATCTTGATGAAAAGAAACGTGAATTCATGACTCTTACCCAAGGGAGCATGAGTGTGGCTGAGTATGAGGTGCAGTTTGTGCGACTCAGTCAGTATGCACCTGAGCTGATTCCTGATGAACGGGAGAGGTGCGAAAGGTTTCGTTATGGTCTTGTAACGAAAGTGAAGATGTATGTGCTGGCCACCGAGTATGATGATTTTGATGTGTTGGTGGGCCGAGCCAAGGACATAGAGATGAATTTGAGTTTGTCTGCGAAAGGTGCTGGAGCAAGTGCTGGGAAAAGAGCTGCTGAGTATAGTTTCGGAGGTGGGCGGAACAAGAGGGGACGTGATCAGAGGTATCAGTCCTCAGCTAAGAGAGGTGGTGGTGCGCCTGCTAGGGGTGGCAATGCTAAAGCTGACCCTAGTGCTTGTTGGATCTGTGGTTCACGTGGTCACATGAAGCGTGACTGTCCTCGTGCTGTGAGGGAGGTGCAAGCTCCTGTTGCGGCAGCTGGTTTTGGGTGTTGGAATTGTGGTTCTGCAGACCACTTGAGGCGAGATTGTCCTAGGTTGGCTGGTGATCAGATGCGTGCTCGTGCTGTTGCTGCACCACAGAGAGGTCGTGGGTGCGGCCGTGGTAATTTCCAGAGGCGTGAGGAAGGTGGTCGTTGAGTAGCCCATGTTGTGGCTATTCAACCTGAGGGTGGAGGCCAAGCGAGGGTGTATGCTCAGCGTGAGGGAAGGAATGATGCGGGTGTGATTGCAGGTACCTTTACTTTGCAATCCTTGTCATTGCTTTCTTTGATTGATTCTGGATCTACGCATTCATACATTTTGCGTGAGCATGCTGAATTGCTTGGTTTTCCTGTTGAGTCTTTGGATGTTGGTGTTCGTGTCACTAGTTCTTTTGGTGAAACTGTTGTGACTCGAAAGCTTTATAGAAGGTGCCCCTTGGTTGTTCAAGAACATGTTTTTCATGTTGATCTTATGGAGTTGCCCTTTTATGGTTTTGATGTGATCCTTGGTATGGATTGGCTTGCTGAGCATCGTGCTGTTGTGGATTGTGAAAATAAGCGTGTTTCGCTTAAGCTTGCGGATGATTATGAAGTAGTTGTAGTTGGTGAGAATGTGAAGTTTCTTGCCAATGTGGTATCTACCTTGGAGGCGAGCAGGATGCTGAGGCAAGGTTGTGAAGCTTATCTAGCTTTTGTGATGAATCCTAGCTCTAAGGAGTTGAGGGTGCAAGATATCAGAGTTGTGAAGGAGTTTCCTGGTGTTTTTCCTGAGGAGTTGCCTGGTTTACCTCCTAATCGCGAGGTAGAGTTTGGAATTGAGCTGTATGAGAATACAACTCCTGTGTCCATTACTCCCTATAGAATGGCACCTAAGGAGCTGAAGGAGCTGAAGACGCAGTTGCAAGAGCTGCTTGATCGTGGTTTCATCCGGCCGAGTGTGTCACCTTGGGGTGCACCGGTCTTGTTTGTGAAGAAGAAGGATGGCACTATGAGGATGTGCATTGATTACCGTCAGCTGAACAAGTTGACTATCAAGAATCGGTATCCTTTGCCGAGGATTGATGATCTCTTTGATCAATTTCGGGGAGCTGCTGTGTTCTCTAAGATTGACTTGAGGTCAGGGTATTATCAGTTGACGGTGAAGGATGTGGATGTGCCTAAGACAGCTTTCAGGACAAGGTATGGGCATTATGAGTTCCTTGTGATGCCGTTTGGTTTGACAAATGCTCCTGCTGCTTTCATGGACATGATGAACCGTGTGTTTCATGAATACTTGGACAAGTTCGTTGTGGTATTCATTGATGATATCCTCGTGTACTCGCGTACTGAGGAGGAGCATGAAGAGCATTTGAGGATTGTTTTGCAAGCTTTGTTGGAGAATCAGCTTTATGCTAAGCTGAGCAAGTGTGAGTTCTGGTTGAAGGAGGTGGTGTTTCTTGGGAATGTGGTCTCAGCTGAGGGGATTCGTGTTGATCCTCAGAAGATTGAGGCAGTGATGAACTGGAAAGTTCCTAAGTCTGTTCATGAAGTCCGTAGTTTCCTTGGTTTGGCAGGATACTACCAAAGGTTTGTGGATGGTTTTTCCAAGATTGCTGCTCCTTTGACGAAGCTGTTGTAAAAGGATGTTAAGTATGAGTGGACGGAAGCGAGACATCAGGCTTTTGAGAAGCTGAAGGCGGCTTTGACGCAAGCTCCTATCTTGGTTCAGCCTGAATCAGGGAAAGAGTTTGTGGTCTATAGCGGTGCATCCTATGTTGGTTTGGGGTGTGTGCTGATGCAAGAGGGTAAGGTGGTTGCTTATGCGTCGCGGCAGTTGAAAGTGCATGAGCGCAATTATCCTACGCATGATATTGAGTTGGCGGCAGTGGTCTTTGCTCTGAAGATCTGGAGGCATTATTTGTATGGTGAGAAGTGTACTGTGTACACGGATCACAAGAGTTTGAGGTATCTGATGTCTCAGAAGGAGTTGAATCTTAGGCAGCGGCGTTGGTTGGAGTTGCTCAAGGATTATGATCTGACGATTGAGTATCATCCTGGAAAGGCTAATGTTGTTGCGGATGCCTTGAGTAGGAAGGTAGCTGTTGAGCTGAGGGCTATGTTTGCTAGCTTGAGCATATCGCGGGATGGTGGTCTTGTTGCAGAGTTTGTGAGCAAGTGTTTGGTGTGTCAGCGAGTCAAGGCTGAACATCAGGTTCCTTCTGGGTTGTTGCAACTGTTGAAAATCCCTGAATGGAAGTGGGAAAGGGTTACCATGGATTTTGTATCTGGTTTACCTTTGTCTCCATCAAAGAAGAATTCTGTTTGGGTGATTGTGGATCGCCTGACGAAGTGTGCACATTTCTTGCCTGTGCATACTACGTTCTCTTTGGATAAGCTGGCAGAGCTGTACATTGCTGAGATTGTGCGGCTGCATGGTGTGCCTAAGTCGATTGTGTCGGATAGGGATCTGAGGTTCACATCGCGTTTCTGGCAGTGTTTGCATCAAGCTCTGGGTACAAGGTTGCATTTCAGTACATCCTATCATCCTCAGTCAGATGGTCAGTCTGAGCGAGTTATCCAGATTTTGGAGGATATGTTGAGGTGTTGCGTGATTGAGTTCCAAGGTTCTTGGGAGAAGCATCTGCCTTTGGTTGAGTTCGCTTATAACAATAGTTATCAGGCGAGTATACAGATGGCACCTTATGAGGCTCTGTACGGGAGGAAGTGTAGGACTCCTCTTTGTTGGGCTGAAACTGGTCAAAAGTTGGTTTCGATGCCGGCTTTGTTGAAGGGGACCACTGAGAAGGTGAAGCTTATCTGTGAGCGGTTGAAGGCTGCTTCTGATCGGCAGAAGTCTTACGCGGATTTGAAGCGTAAGGAGATAGAGTATGCGGTAGGTGACCATGTGTTCTTGAAGGTTTCGCCTTGGAAGAAGGTGATGAGGTTTGGCCGGAAGGGTAAGTTGAGCCCTAGATACATTGGACCATATGAGGTTGTTGAGCGCGTGGGTCCTGTTGCGTATCGGTTGAGGTTACCTCAGGAGTTGGAGAAGATTCATGATGTGTTCCATGTTTCTATGCTCCGGAAGTATAGGTCTGATCCTTCGCATGTGATGCCTGTGGAGGAAGTGGAATTGAATCCGGATTTGACCTATGATGAGGAACCGGTGAAGGTTCTGGATTCGGATAGCAAGGTTCTTCGTGGCAAGACCATTGAGTTGGTGAAGGTGCTGTGGAAGCATCGAGGTGTTGAGGAAGCCACGTGGGAGCGGAAGGAAGACATGCTGAAGCAGTTTCCTTATCTCTTTCCTTCAGGTAAATTTCGAGGACGAAATTTCTTAAGGGGGGGGGGGAGAGTTGTAACGCCCCGGTTTTGGGCTTAGAAGTCTTGGGCGTTGACCGGTTTGGTCAAAGTGCTGTTCGAATCTAAAAGGGTGAATTTAGGAAAGCCTAGTTCGGGTTGCATTAAAAATATGGAAAAATGTTCTAAAATCATCTTTTAATATAATTAAGTGAACTGTGAAATCAATTTTGGAAAATGAGTTTTGGAAGGGTGACATTTTGGCTAGTGACCAAAATGTAATTTTTGAAAGTTTGGTGATTGTTTTAGAAAGGGTTGAAACTTTGAATCTTTAAGGAGCTATTTACCCAAAGGGAGTTTCTCCAGATTTTTCTAAGATATTTTAAGACTAAATTCTGATTTTAAATGATATTAAAAGTGGAGGGAAAACTACAACTTTTCTCAATTTTCTTTCTCTCATTTTCTCTCAACCCAAACACTTCTTTTCCAGAGAATTTGATCTGATTTTCTCAACTAAATCTCTCCTTTCAACTCTCTTTTGATTCTTAATCAATATATCTACAAAACCTCATCATTTGCTGCTTGATTCAACAAGGTTTTTGATTCCAAAAAGAGGAGAAACTCAAGTTTGGAGGTAAGAACGTCCTTCTCCTCTAAACTATCAGTTCTTTACTGAAATTCCTAAGTTTTCAATCCTTAATTGATGTTTTATTAAAGGCTTTTAAGATGTGAAGTGGATCTTGGCTTATAATGCAAGATTTGGTGATTTTTGGTGATTTTCCTTAGATCTGATTAACCTGTGTTTTGAGATGTGTTTTTGTTGTTAAATGAACATTAAATTGATAAGGAATTGAGCTTTGATCAATGCAATCCCGGATAGGTTGATTTTCCTAAGTTTAGCTTGTGTTTTAAGGTTGTTTTTGAGGTGATCTTGTGGATCTGAGGTTGCTGGAGGTATAAGGATGTTAATAGGTTGTTTTTAGATGTTATATGATGTTGAAAGATGTTAGGTGTTGATGGTTTATGGTTGGGCTTTGTTGAGAATTGGTTTGGATGCATTTTCGGTTGTGTTTGGTGGCCGAAAATGGAGTGTGGATGAGAGCAGCGAGTTTAGGAGCTTTCATTGAAGCAATTAATGCATGATGATGCATTAATCCTCTGCTTTGATGTGTTAAAACAGGGGAGGCATCTTTGGATCCAAGAATTGTTGATCCGGAAGCTTGAATTGGTGCTTTGGCTTGAGGCGAAGTGGAATCGGTGAGTGAAAAATGGTTTTCGGCTTTGAAACCAATGTCTTGGGAGCTTAGTTTAAGTCTAAACAACTTTGCTAAGCTCAAGTGTAAGTTTTCGGAAATACTCTCTAGTGGTGGCCATGATTTTGTTGTGATGCAATGTGGTTTATTGCATGATTTAATTACTGTTTTGAAAGCATGATTTAGCATGGTATTTGCTGTTGTTGTAAGCCATATGATGAAGGAAGCTCTAGGTAAGAGTTCCTTGTTTTTGTACATTGATAAAATGTGGTTTGATGCTTTTAAATGCATGATGAATATGGCTTGGTTTAATGCTTTAAAATAGTGGATTTAATGATGAAAATGATGTATATTGGCAAGTGATGTTTTGAAAAGGTTAAGGTCACTAAGGTGGTTAAAAGTCCTTGAGTGAGCCTTGTTTACTTAAGAAAATCAAGGTGGTTAAAAGTCCTTGGATGGTTCTTGTTGCGGACACTAAGGTGGTTAAAAGTCCTTAGGTGATCCTTTCCATGGTGTTTAAAAGTCCATCGGGCCATGGTGTTTAAAAGTTTATGGGGCCAAGGTTTTTAAAAGTCCTTGGGGCCAAGGTGTTTAAAAGTCCTTGGGGTGATACTTGATGTGGACACAAAGGTGGTTAAAAGTCCTTGTGTGGTCCTCTTTCATGGTGTTTAAAAGTCCATGGCCAAGGT